>CM076601.1:23905000-24530000 GCA_038502835.1 Octonoba sinensis | reverse complement strand
ACATTAACCGTTCCGAATGTGGTCCCGATCGGTAAAAAGTCCTGGGATTCTATAGCGGACAGACAGACAGACAGAATAAGGCGCTCATTTTTAAGATTTCAAAGGTCTACGTGTGAAGCAGTCGGTTGAAACCAGCACGACAACGACTTTTTTGTGGCTGTCCGCGGCCAATTTGAAAGTTAGATTATTGTCGATAACTATCCTGCATTGTTTGATAATGATTTTTTTTCTTTTTGCAGGTGTTATAATTTTGACTTCCATCGCCAATAGATTCCGGCTGCACAGGATCGACAGGGTGGAACAGTTCATCCTCGCCTACGGAGGTCTCAGAGGGGCAGTGGCCTTTGCCCTGGTGCTCATTGTATCTGACCGGATTATTCCCACAAAAAACATGATGGTGACAACTATCATTGCGCTAGTTTTCTTTACCGTATTCATACAAGTAAGTGCATGTCGTCAGGCAGTAATTAATGGTCATAATTATTTAACCATTCCTAATTACGTAAATAGATGTTTTTACGGGTTTATGTTTTGTCTAAAAATCCGAGGTAGGATTCGGCTACAGGCCCTTTAACGGTGGCGGGATCATATCGAAGCATTTTTTTTCGATTGGTTCTTAGCCCCTTAACTGGTTTGCCCGTACGGCGTACCGGGCTACCCAAAGTTGGCCCCAACTGGTTTGCCCGTACAGTGTACGGGCATCGATATTTCCGCCTTTCTTGTTTTGATTTGCCCGTATTTTTACATGGTTTTATTTAGCTTGACTTGTGGCGGAATTTTGTAAGGTGGTTTTCGACAACTATTACTGCGTAAATTATCTTCAAATTTTGCACACAAGCTTATCTTCGATGACAATACAATAATCCATCCATTTTATAATTTATTATAACGTTAATTAGGGAAAAAAATTAATAATTTTCTCTCTGAGGAAATTAACAGCATTATCATTTGCCGTTTGGCAACAATAGTTTTGTTTGGATTATGCAACGATGTTTTGAATTTAAATGAAACCGTGTAACTAAAAACATTTTTGGCGATTTAGTTTTACAATTTCAGTTATTAATAGATTGAAAGAGAGTCTTTAGTATTAGAATATTTCAATACATGGTTCTAATAGTTCGTGAGTTCTGTAATACCGTTTTCACTGTATATACTCTGTGATTGCAAAAAGCCAATATTTAGGGGCATTTGTTCTTCAGAGTTATAAAATACAAAAAATGCTTAAATTCATAATTTATGATTTTTTTTTAAAAATTCCTTTATTTTCCTTTTATACCAAGTTAGGACTTTAATTATATGCAATAAGAAAATATGCTTTTTTGGGGACATTTGTGGTAAAAACATGGACCAGTTAAGGGGTTAAACATGATTTTAATTCGATATTTGACTTTTCTTTCTCGTCAGAGGCATTCTTTAAATTCGCCAAGACTGGCGACATAACTCATTAGGTTACAATCTACTGTGATTTTCAGCCTTTTAAAGAGTTTTAATCAAGGTTATTACCTAACCGTAACCATTTTCAGTACCTATTTTCATAACCTAGATATTTCTTTCCAAACAAATAGAAACTCTTTACATGCGAAAAATTCTCTACAGCTAAGACACCTGCAAATGCCAGACTACAAATTCTTCATAATACTTTTTAAAAAGCGAAAAAACGAAACAAAAAATAAATAAATGAAATTTTTGTAAATATTTAAAAGGACTATTAAAGAAGTCATAATTCAATGTGTATGTTATATGATCAATAATAATCGTCCAAATGCATTTTTATCTCTTTTCAGCGATTTTGAGAATTATTTGTGAAATTCGCTCGTTGTCAAATGGCATAGTTCTAATTGAAAAAGAACTGGATCTGATTAATGTTATTTTGTTTTAAATGTTTAATTCTGCTTATGACTCCTCTCAAAAATGCTCTTAAATGTATCTAATCAAAGAACATACCAAACCTTTAAACTGACCACAGTAAAATCTCCAGTTGATCGCATTGGTTCTTACCAAAACGTGGTCCACACATTAGACTAAGTAAATATTAACTAAACTAATACATTCGACTTCAGCCTGGCATAAAAAAATGCTTAATAAGGAAAAGACAAATTCAAATATAGATATTTGCTTTTGGCGATTTAAATTTCAAAAATAAATAAATGAATACACGTCTATTTCATTTAACAATCCTTTTTTATTACAGGGAATGACAATCGGACCTTTGGTGAGGATTTTGAATGTTCCAACGAAAAATAAAATAAAAATGTCAATGAATGAAAGAATTATCACTCGAGTGAGTAGCATGAATTACATTTTACTATAAGTCTTGATACAGCACTTATTATAAATATCAACCTGAAATATGTAATGTATAGGGTCAGGTGAAGGAAATTGCGTCACTTTTTAGCTATTTTCATATATAAAGTTTCACAGCAACAAAACCAGAAACATTTCCCATTTCATTTCAATTGCGTCTTAACATTGAACTCCTTTAGATCAATTTTATGTAATTTTAATATTTATTTTTTAATTATGAAATTGTTTAACTGACCTTATATAGTTGTGACCTGATTTACTCCATCGTGGGGTAAAATGGGTCATTCTGCAAAATAATGCTGAAAATAGTTATTTATTACTTTGAAATTTAAAAAAATGTAAGTAACATATTTAGCAACATTTTGAATTATAATTACATTGAAATGTTAAAATAATATTGTTCCAGATTGTTATATATTGGTTCACATAACACTTCAATAACATCACTTCTTACTATCACATCAACATGATTAACATTTTTTAGGGAAAACGAAAAGAATCTTTTTTAAATTTAATTTCAATAAAATAAACAACCTACATTGTTTAAATTTAGGAACTTGCTGCCGTGAGGTACAACACAGTAAATTTTTAAAAAAGAATAGAATAGAAGTACTTAAGCTTAACCATGACCCATTTTACCCCATCCAAGAAAAACTGATGTAAAAAAGACAATATTTAATTATTTTTTTTACATGCTTTGCTGGAACTGTTCTCCAAAGCTTCTTAGTGAGAAAATCCTTCAAATTTTGACCGTTATTTGATAAAATATGGAGCTTTTCAGAAGTTGGTAAACCATGTGTTTAGCACACTATCATCAAAAGTTTACAAAAAAATTTCCTTGTTGTTCCATATTTAAGAACCTAACTTTTTTGAGAATGAAAAATGTTGCCAACACATTGAAATATAACATTAAAAATATTGGCTTAAAATTTTCAAGTTCTATCATTTTGGGTTTTTTTTTATAAAGTGTTGGGGTCATGGGGTAAAATATTTTACCCCATGACCCATTTTACCCCATCTTTCCCTATGTGTTTGCATTTTTAATATTCATTTAGATAACAGCATTCATTAAGTTCATGTATGTTTTTGTTTGCGCATAGGGTATCTGAAAGTAAAACATTCCTGACCCACAGTTTGTTCTTTCTGTTATACAACAAGCTTGTTGAATTAATTATTTTACTTATTTTTCTGTTATTTCAAGTGTTTGTTTTTTCATCGAACGTACACACAATCAAGATTTTTTTTTAATTACTTAAATTTTCTAATTCATAAAAAATGAGCAAACTGATACTGAAGTTTCTATTTGATGCATTTTGTTTAGTCTATGGATCATCTGATGGCAGCTATTGAGGATATTGTTGGCCAGACAATGGGCAACTATCATCTGCGAGATAAGTAAGTACAAAGTGTTTTCCAATTAACTTTTAACGTTCTTAAATGATTCAGACGAAACGTAGTATTATGATAGATTGCTAGGAAACTTAACACTCATACAGGCAGTTTCTTGCACAACACAATTTCGGTGAACTAGGGGGCTCCTGCCCCTGCTCGCCAACCTTCCTCCCCCAGAACTTTACGTAGCTCCCTCAGATTGCTTCGCTCGCTCATTACAAACTAAACTATTTTAGAATAGATTTATGGAAAGAATATTTTCACTACCAGAAAAAGCGTTCTACAGGGTGTCCCAGAATGATCCAACGATTTCGATCACCAGTTTAAAAAAATGCTCTTTAAAATCATTTATTTATTCATACTAAAATGTAAACAAAGAAGGAAATTTTACTGTTTAAATATTACATTAGCTAAATGACTACCGTTTGTTTGACGACATTCTACAAACCTTGTGCGCACGGTATTGAAGACTTTTGTAAGAAGTTGTTGAGGGATCAATCTCATCTTCTCTTTAATATTTCTTTTCAAATCTACCAAAGTTCCTGGATTATTCTCGTATACAACACTCCTAACATAGCCCCACAAGAAAAAATCAAGTGGGGTTTAATCAGGGCTCCGTGGTGGCCACTCAATGTCCCCTCTTCGAGAAATGACTTTTTCGGGAAACAACTCTTGGAGCGAGTTGTTAGTGGTATGCGCCGTGGTATATTGTTGGAACCACGTAAGGCGGTTGTAGTGTTCACTTTCTCCAAGTTTTGGACCAAAAAAATTGCGTTAAATCAAAATAGTTGGACCGTTTTGAGACACCCTGTATATTGCACGCAACTCATTGGAACCAAAAATACTTGTAGCATAATGTGCATCGATTTTACAGTGTTAGAAGCTTGGCGAGATTCCGAATGTGGATGTTAATACCCACAATTTAAATTGTACGTAAAATTACAAGGTAACAAAATCACTCGGAAATTTAAAGTAATGAGAATCGTATCGAAAAGAGAAAATTCTAAATTCTAACAGCAATATATGCGTATATTTTTACGTACACGTTTTATTTATTATTATGACTCTTGGCGATAACAGGTGGAATTTAAGTACTCAACCTTTTATTGCATGTTTTAAGATTTGTGTAAATTAGATGTATACATATTTGGCGACGAAGAAATCGCTTTAAAGCTTAAAGAAACTCAATGTTTTCCTTCACGAAATATTTTTTAACTAAGAATTCATGAGAAAAAGTTAGTACCTGGGTAATTCCACGTCAACTGGACCAGTGGTCCCCACTCGACCATCGCTGATTTTGATAAAACTTTGCACAAAGTTTCTGGTAGGTATAAAACTAAGCTAGCCAAATTTTTAGACCTTGAAAGTAAAAACTCGTGTAGCAGGGGGCGCCTAACTTTAGGAACCAAGATGGCTGCCATTGACGAACGAACCAAGTAGCCATGTTTGGATGTACCTGGAAAACCACATAATAACAGTACAACCCCGAAATTTATTTTCCTCAGACAACTTTTTGTGCTTAATCTAATAGCAACGTTTTAAAAGACCACAAAGAAAGTTATTTACTATTGTGTTCAGTCAAAGTTGGCTGAAAATTCAATTTGACAAAAATGTTTAAAACTTTATACTGCTCTAAATCGTCAGTAACTAAACTTACACACTTGCAATTTTGTATATATCTACGTCAACTACTTGTCAACGTATTCTGAAAATTTCAAAAATTTCATTAAGATAGGTTTTGATTTATAGTTACCTAAACATGCAGCGGTTTTCAAAAAGGGCCAATTTTGATCATTTTTGAAACATCATATCTGAGGGGAACTTAATAAATTTCCATCGTTTTACTTTCATTAGATAGAAGAAAGCTTTCTCTACCAAATTTGCAATTTTTAGGAGGGTGTTTTTTCGTAAGCCGGAGAAAAAATGGTTCAAATTTGAGTTAAAAACCATGCTGATATGTGTGCATTTTTAGCCTCAATTTTGCTTTTTTGAAGTTTTATTTGACATTTAAAAGGAAAGAAACTTTCTTTTTGCATCTGCTGAAGCAATATTTTTGCATCTGCTTTCATTTTACAAATATTTCTAGTTATTTTATTAATAATTCACAATAAAAAGCATATTGAGCAAAAATACAAATCAATTTTTCAGTATTAGAATGTCTTTTGGTCGAAATTTTACCAAAGTTTGACTCTCATCTTCCAAAAATGAGAGTCAATTTTTTCAAATAATATTTATTATGTGTCAAATGCGAGTATGCGCGAGACCTGCAGGACCCAATGCAAGTTTCTTTCCTTTTAAATGTCAAATAAAACTTCAAAAAAGCAAAATTGAGGCTAAAAATGCACACATATCAGCATGGTTTTTAGCTCAAATTTGAACCATTTTTTCTCCGGCTTACGAAAAAACACCCTCCTAAAAGTTTCAAATTTGGTAGAGAAAGCTTTCCTCTATCTAATGAAAGTAAAACGATGGAAATTTAATAAGTTCCCCTTCAGATATGATGTTTCAAAAATGATCAAAATTGGCCATTTTTGAAAACCGCTGCCTGTTTAGGTAACTATAAATCAAAACCTATCTTAATGAAATTTTTGAAATTTTCAGAATACGTTGACAAGTAGTTGACTTAGATATATACAAAATTACAAGTATGTAAGTTTAGTTACTGACGATTTGGAGCAGTATAAAGTTTTAAAAATTTTTGTCAAATTGAATTTTCAGCCAACTTTGACTGAACACAATAGTAAATAACTTTCTTGGTGGTCTTTCAAAACGTTGCTATTAGATTAAGCACAAAATGTTGTCTGAGGAAAATAAATTTCGGGGTTGTACTTTTATTATGTGGCTTTCCAGGTGCATCCAAACATGGCTACTTGGTTCGTTCGTCAATGGCAGCCATCTCGGTTCCTAAAGTTAGGCGCCCCCTGCTATATGAGTTTTTACTTTCAAGGTCTAAAAATTTGGCTAACTTAGTTTTATACCTACCAGAATCTTTGTGCAAAATTTTATCAAAATTGGACATGGTCGAGTGGGGATGATTTTGAAAATTGGTCCAGTTGACATGGAATGACTCACCTAGAGTTTCTGAAAATTGAAATATTCCCAAAAGTGTTACCACTCTTGATAATTAACTGTAAAAGTAACTTAAAGGAGCCAGAAATTAAAGAAAAAGAAAAGCATAACCATCGTTCTGTCAATCAAGATAACTGCAAAATTAATTTGAACAATAAACGCGAGCACCGCTGATGAGGTCTCGCTTCTGATTAGCTGCTGTTTTAGCCGCTACGATTTCATTCGTTCCTGCGACACCATCATTAGATTTTATGTATATAGATTTGCGCTATGCAACTAATGCAGCTAGAAAGTTGAATGGCTGAGGAACTGTTGGAATAATTTTGTATCAACAGTTTTTGCGTTCTTTTATATCCAAAGAACGGGACCCGGTTTTGTATCCGTGAAATGTTTCTCTTAGAATTTTGACGGATTTTATACGCTTGATAGAGTGCTGCTCGCAATTAGATCAAGTTTTAGAAGATGTCTGTGTGCCTGTCTGTAATCGGTTAACTTTTGTAGGGCTCTAATCTACAAAAAATCTGCGAAAAAAATAATGCAAGAAACCGGGTGACATTTGTTATGCACCTGGCTTAAGGGGAGCTGGTACCATGAGACCATTTTTTTTTCTCTATAGTGTTGTCTCATGTCATGTTTTTCCCTTCATAAAAAATTTAATATAAAAAAACTGGATTTCTTAAATATAATTTGAAAATTTGAGTTTTAAAAATGAAATTTAGCAATTTTTACAAATGCATCTTCTTTTTAAAAAATTGGCGTAAATTCTCAAAAATTTTTTTATTGATTTATTACTCATAATGCAAAACTTTTATGCTTTGAATTTTTTATAAGTCAAATACTTTTTGAAAAAAAAAATAATAAAAACTAAAGTAACGTAAAAAATTAACTAAAAATTCAAAAAACCTAAAAAAAGAATTTAAAAAAAAAGTACTTAAGTTATCATAAAGGTAGAGCATAAATTTGTTATGTATAGTTTCAGGAACACGTGGGAAAAAATCCTCATTATAGATCCAAATTTAAAAAAGCCTTTGTATTTTAATTGAGATGAATGCGCAAAAAACACAGCGAGAGAAAACCGCAATTTAAGTTTTCGGCTTGAAAAACTTAAATCATTTCTTTATCAAAATTTCAAGTATGGAACTTTTTTTCTTTCAGTTACAGTCACGATGAAAATGCTTGTTCTTGCTTATTTTATTTCAAAAAATAAATATGTGGCTGATATTCAGCACAGTTACTGTTTCGGAATGAAAAGGTGGCACCTCACACCGTAATAAAATCAATGACAAATCAATAAATAATGATTCAATTTTTCTGAAACTTTTAGGGAACATTTTTAAAGATTTATTTTACTACTTAAGCCATTTTTTTTTTTTTTTTTTTTTTTTTTTTTTTTGTGTGTGTTTTTCAACGTTTTTTGGGCATTGGCTCCCCTTAAGGAAGAAGAATTTATTGTTCAGAGAATATGTATATAAACAAATACTTTTCGCTTTCGTTTTAGATTCAAATATTACAACAACAAGTACCTCCGACCCGTTCTTCTCAGAGAACATGCTAATGCCGAGCCAAAGATTTTTGAAACGTACTCGAAGCTCAACGTCGCCGATGCCATGAATCTGGTGAAACAGAATTCGAACCTCCTTCCCGGAGCAACAGGACACGATTTGGGAGTTTCTTTGTCTTCCCTGTTTAGGACGTATACGCAAGCAAATCTCGAAAAGAGGTGAGTTCTTAGTCTTCTGTACGGACCGCATGTGCCATAATCAAGGTTCGAAATTAGGATGTAAAAGTTAGGCGTCATTGGCGCCTAGCATTTTTGTTTTAGTCGCCAAAAATGTTCTGGTAGGCGTCATTTTAAAGCAATTCAAATTGCTTGGATAGATATAACCAGGCCCGATTAAGACAGTCGGGGGCCCAAGGCACAACATCATTTTGGCCTATGGTACGAAAAGTACAAATACTGGGCATAATGTATAAAGTTGAATAAGCTTGGAGATTATTCTATTAATACTGGGTTCATACCCAATTGGCAAGGGCGAAAAAACGAGATGCCTCAGCGATTAAAAGACGCTATTTATCCATGATAGTCAACGAAGACATTGATCTGATTGTGCCATAGTTTACCTTGTGGCAAATACTTTTAGCTCGCCATTTAAATGAGTTAAGATCTTTTCATTTTGTAAAAAAATAACTTTTAAGAGATATTTTCAGAAATCTTTCTTACGATTTGGGGGCCCAAGGCCGCGGCCTAGTTGGCCTGTGCGGTAATCAGGCACTGGATATAACAACGGGTAACTATGAAGACAGTTAGTTGTGCAGTTGCTAAAAAATATCGCAAAACTTTATTGCCGTACTGAGAAAATTGATAAGTCAGAGAAAAATGTTCAAAAATCAATTTCTACTAGTAACTTTTAAGAAAGTTGGTAATTTTACTTAAGTTTATGAAGAAAGTTGGTAATTTTACTTAGGTTTAAGAATCAATATAAACGTCTATTTTAATCAGTCTATAATAAAATAAAATGGAAGATAATTGACTTAACTATTTTTTCAAGTGCTGTTTACTGTCCAGTGTTACTTACTTCATTTGTAAGTAAAAATTCCCAACTCCAAATTTGAAGGTCAAGAAGTTACGATAGTCTTCATCGACATCGTAAAAACTCAGAATACAGAAGATTAGATGAAATATGCATAAAAAAATATAACTATAAAGTTATGCTAGGTTTTAAAAATAAGAAAAAATGACGACTTGGTGCAAATTGTAGTTGTGTAACTAAAAGTTTCTTGAAAGTTTAGGCGTTAAAAATGACGACTGGATGTGAAATCGTGGTCGTCAAACGGAAATTTTTAGTTGCAAAATACGACTAATGACGGCTAATTTCGAGCTCTGACTACAATGCTGTATGACACGAACATACTCTTACGATACGTAAACATGTTTTTACCTCTGATGTTGTGCTGAAGCAGAGAAAACAAATTGCTCTTTTATTTAATTAGTAGTTTTATTTAATTGTTTTTGTCGGGGATCTGGTGCAGGAGCAATGAGCAATGGAAAAACGTGATTTTTCTCCAAACTGGAGCGGAGCTGGAGCAACTAAATTTGCTGAGCTCCACTGCTCCGTTTTTTTTTTTTTTTAACATTTTAAATTTTTTCATCATACAGGGTGCGGCAGCATAACTTCCTTTTTTCAAAACTGAATGAAACCCGTTTTATGAATCTTATAAACTTTAAATTTTTTTATAGTGTAGGTACATGCATAAAGTTATATTTTACACAGTTTTGAAAATCAAACCAGGTAGGTGACGTCCCCTATTCCTCATGCACTGAAAGCCGAATTCTAGCGCTTGTCACGATCCTACCAACATAGCAGCGGGTATGTTAGCAATTTCAGCTTGGATACTGGCCTTTAGGTGTTGTAGGGTCATTGGAGATTGACATAAAGTCAATATTTAAAAAAAAAAAAACCGAAGAAAAATCACAAGGGGCCAAATCCGAGAAGCGGCAGTCCACTTCAAATCACTGAATGTTCATTCGAACAGTAGGCCTCGATAGAAAACGCACGCTCCTCCGAGATTCCAATGCAGAATGGCGACTAACCAAGGTGGGAACAAAACTTTAGAACCATCCCTTTGGAATGAGACAACTCCCACCCCGCAACAACAGTTATAGCCTGAAAGTCGCACATTTCAAAAAAGGAAATTATGCTGCCGCACCCTGTATAAATAAATTAACTAACATAAAATAATTTTCGGAAAAAAATAGAACCGACTTCAAATTATAAGTTGCGCTAAAAAGTGAAAAAAAAATTAATTCTTTAAACAACATCTCGATACGATTTTTAAACATAACTTTTAAGTCCTAACTTTGCAAACCTTTAATTTCAGTCCTAGTGTTGAGAAAGGTGCCAAAGGCGGTCTGGAAATACCTCGCAACAACTCCAGTTTCTTGAACGTCGACATAGCCGAATTGGAATATTCACCGAGCAACAAAGATTTGGCGGATGCGGAACTTCACCACATATTGTCGGATGCCATGTTTAAGCCTACAAAGAAAGTGAGTATGATTTGAAGGCACGATTTTTGTTATAACAAGAAGTTCCGTCTAGAACTATACGAGCCTACTTTCCCGTATACACCAAATTCAAATCCATAATCTACCTATCTCTCTCATTTAACTATAGTTCTTAATTACTTCAAATATACCTTTTTCAACGGATAATACATATTCATTCACTCATTATTCATCACTTCATTCTTTCATTTATTCAGTCATTCCTTTATTCCTTTATTTATTAACTCATTCATGTATTTATTCATTCATTCACTCATTTATTTATTTTATCATTTATTCATTCATTCATTTTTTTACTCTTTCATCTATTCATTCATTCATTATTTCACTCATTCATTCATTCATTTATTCATTGAGAAATATCCATAAAAATCCCGATCAAAAAAATTCATAGGAAAATAAGCTCGTTCAGCTCTTGTTAAACTTCGTATCTGTACATATTCTACAGCGTAATATCTTTCCGATAAAGTTTGTTGCAAGCAAATCCGTCGGTTAGATCAGGATTTATATGGGATTGAAATTTCCCGTAGGCGCTAATGTTAATTTGGTACCTTTCCATTATCACGGCGCAAATCTCGCCAAGCTGACATTTGGCGAGAGCACATGAAAAAGGTTACCAGCGGCGATATACCGTTTGACGTTGGCTGCAACATTATCGGCGGCTTTATCGCCTGCACCAAGACAATGAAAAAATGACGCTATTTATTTATTTTTTTGAACTGTCCAAAAATGAATGAATATTGTTCAGATCAATATTTTACGCCGAAAGCTTCTTCCAGTAAGCTTGCTCATAGGAATTTGGATGTTGTGCCCCGAGTTTACATAATTTGCTTCATTTTTGCCTATACCCGCTAATGTTAACATTTTTTTAACATTGTTCATGAAAAATGTTCAAATCAAAAAGTAAAATAGAGAAATGAGATATCCTAGCCGAGATCTTTCGAATGCAAAAGGAATTTTTCGAATTGGACAATTCTTTCAAAAGATCTTAGGGGTTACAGACAGATAGACCGACAGACCGACCGACACACCTTTTTCCTCCCATCTCAAAACCCTACTTTCAAATTTTTTATTTTTCAATTTTTATTTAATTACTTCACAAGTTTTTGACTTTTCTTGATTTCTAACGATATTTTCACGATGCATTAAGCCTTCTTTCATGCTTTATTGTTGTTATTTTTACTTTTACGGGAAAGTATCCTAAAAAGTGAAGAGAACGATACTCACAAAATGTTTTGATTATTTTAACCATCAATTTTAGTTTTCTTCATCATAAATAGTTTTTCTTCCTTTCTTTCAGTAAAAACTGAAATTTTTCTTTTTCTACGCACTCTCTCAAAACGTTCCAAAAGTTTACAAGATAGATTGTTCAAAAGTTATGTGTTTTATTTATTGAAAACATAAAAATACCATAAACCGATTTTAATATGTTGCAGTATACATAAATGGAGGCAATTCACCGCTAGAGGAACTCATGAAGGATCACCGTTGTCACGTGATATCCGCTCTTTGCTTACTAAGATTTTCAATGGAGTTCTACGTGGAGTTCACTAGGCAAAATTAGTTATCTTAAAATTAATTAGACTATTTTCATAGCTTTTTCTGATTATAACCCAGTATTTACATTTAATTTAATCATTATAAAAGATATTTATTAATTATTGCAATAATTATAGTGTTGTATTTAGTGTTAATTTTATGTAAGAACTTTATTTAGGCCGTGGTTTTAATTAGATTTGTCGAACTCGATGTAAAGCGATGCTACGGCTTCCTTTGTTTACATTGCTTTCATCGGTGCCACGTAGCCAATGGCGTTGCTTGAATTGCCTAAATTGTATATTCCCACTCCCCCCCCCCCTCATAACTTGAAGGAAAATAAATATTTTTAATGTATGAATTTCATCTTTAGTATTTAGTGTTAATTTTATATAATGTAGAAGAACTTTATTTAGTCCTAGTTTTTAATTAGATTTGTCGAACTCGATTTCATGTCTGCCACGTGACCAATGACGTTGCTTGAATTGCCTCCATTGTATCTTTTCCACTCCCCCCCCCCCCCTCATAACTCACATAGAACCCGAAGGAAAATAAATATTTTTAATCTATGAATTTCATCTTCTACTTTAGTAAGTAATTTTTTTACACTTGGGGATTTTACAAGTTACTTCTTATACGTATTATTGTTTCTTAAGTCTCTGAGTGCTCAATTTTTTAGTGAATTCGCTTCAGAATATGCATAGCTTTTTAATTACGTATTTAAGATCTGCATATGTTTTGGAGTTTAAATCAGTAGCATATTTTCTAAACAAAGGTTTTTTAAAATGACTTTTGATCATAAGAATAGACAGACAAAATTCTCCAACTGTATGCAGCTAAAGCCAACTCTGTAATAAAACCTTAATTTTAAAGTCTAAACACTTCCGAAATTGAATTACTGAAGTTTAACCCCTTCCCTCTCGCTCCCGTGGAAATGACGGGCTGAGGTTTCACTCTCTATTTTTCGCTCCCGTGGAAATGACGGGCTGAGGTTTCGCTCTCTATTTTTCGCTCCCGTGAAAATGCCGGGCTGGAGTGTTTAAAATTTCAAAATAAAAACAAATAAAAAATTAATAATGAATATATATATTGTTAAAACACATATTTTTATATAATTTTTAGGGATAAAAAAAAGGTGCTTTTATGACCGTTTTGTTGAAAATTAACCGATCGTGAAAGGGTTAAACGATGAAACAGCGGGTTAACCCGTTACAGCACGAGTTTTTTACTGAAAAACTAGTTAAGTGTAAGTTATTCTTTGCAATGTCAGGTTGGAGGCTGGTGTCTAAGGAGTTTGGGGTGAGGTACAAGCTACATAGAGGAAAAATATTATACAGACAAAGTGTAACCGGATCTCAGACAGGCATTAGAAATAAAACAACGCACGGGCATGGGCGAATTTTCCGTTAATTTTCGCCCGTGTAAGACACGGGCAAATGCGTTAAGGGGTTAATATTTTAAGTACAGGTAAAAAGCTCATGCACGTGAAAATCGCGGGAAGGGCATTCAGAGCGTTAACCCAAACTCAAGCCCAGTGTTTTATTTCAATTTTCAGCAAATGATACCACATACTACGTCTTTAAATCTATAAAAAAAAAAAAAAAACACTTTGGCACGTTTGATGCAAGAGTTAATTTTTTTCAAATCGTTATTTGGGAACTTCTTCAGAATACGAAAATTAACTCATATATTTTATGCTATTATTGGTTCTGGTATTTATTACTATTTCCGATGAATTCTAAGAAGGTGTTTTTAAGTATTTGTATTATAATTACACTTTTATATATACAGTAAAACCCTTTTAATATGCGGGTGTCGAGGAACATGTTTGACACCCGCATTATAGCATAACCGCGGTATAGTGAAACTATACTACGGAACCATATTCATGAAATACTACTCCCTTTTGTTGCATCATTTTTAACTTTATTAATTACTCGTAACTTTTCTTCTCTAGTATATTTTTTCTTTTCTTATTTCTGCCATTTTATTCATTGTAATTACTGTGCAAGAAGCACCACATCTGAACTGTGCAATCAGCCTATCGAGCGATAAGTTATAAACCAATTGTGTTCCGAGAAAAAAGGGGCTTAAAAATCTCTTTATGTTATCAATATGGGATTGTGAAGAGATCCTAAGAAAAAATTAGATTTGGAAGGGGCACGCATTGTTTCTTTGAAAACGCACTTTTCAAAGAAGCAATGCTTTAGGCCGGCATACACTGGAGAATATGTTTACTTTTCCGAAATGCTAAAGAATCTGGCATACAAGGTTGATAGCGTTGTGGTGGGAGGATGGGAGCTCTTTGGCTAGAATATTTGTGCACTCGGGCTGGCTTTATTTACAATGGTAATTAAGGAATCACTCTTCAAATGGCAATGATACAAGGGAAACGTCGGTGGACATGATAGTCACCGCGGTAGATCCGATTCCGCAGTATACTGAGGCGCGGGTTAACGGGGTTTTACTGTATATATATGTTACAAAATATGTAATTTATTTCAACTTTAGATCAGACCAAATTTTATTAGCAATGATGAATAAGAAGACATTTTCGAATTTGTGCTCCATTAGTACAAAAAAAAAAAAAGTTTTAAAATACCCACGTATTTCCGATTTTAAATTAATTTTATTGTAAGAGACTTGTAACTTAGACCAATTATTACTCCTCATTTTTTTATGCAGAATGCAATAATTTCAAAACCTTTAAATTTTTCTTCTATTTACATTTTCATTTTACGATCGTATATGGTTTCCTAAAAAATGAAAATCTTCCCATTTCATTTTTAGCGCTTCATGGCTCGGAATTCTGTTTATGATCGAGCTTCCAGTCAAACTCCAGATCCCCAGATGCAACAGACCAGGCTGCAATACAGGCATCTGATGGACGAACGAATTCCTCACCGCAGGCTCAGCCACGCCTACAACCACGCCCAAAAATCAGCTGATCACGCCCACAACCATAACACTGCTAGTAATTCGGAGAGGAGCTTAGGATCTAATTCCTCGGATGGAAACAATACTCGAGGATTGATCACAGGTCGAAGGAGTAAGTTGTCTATAACATAAGGTTCAATGTCGACTTACAAAACAAAGTTTGGATAATTTTCTTGTTTCATAGACTATTTTATAAAGTTACCTTTCGAAACTGCTGCCTTCATGCTTTTCGCCGACTTTTTGTTGAATATATATTTTTAATTGGACAAGTAATCTATTGGTACCATGCCGCTTATAAAATTTAGACATTAAAATTCTCTTCCAAAATTAGGAATAATTTTCAGATTCTTACTTCAAATTAGGGTTTGTTGGAAGTAATTTTCATCAGCAATGAATATTCACAAAAGTGCGTGAAAAAGTCTAGTTTTTTTATATTTTTCTCGTTTGGTGGAAAAGCGGGACATTTGCCCAGTGAGACAAAAAGCGAGACGTCTGGTCAGTATTCGGGTTGTATTATGGGCCACTCGAACAATATTGATTTTGGGTGTATTTTAAAGATAATCTGTGTTTAACACATTCGCCGCCGACCACGCGCCAGCGCGTGAAGTCAATCTCTTACCACGGACGAGCGTTTACAGCGTTGTGAAAAGTGATGTCTCAGTTAGCTAGTCATAAGCTCGCGCGAAAAAGGTGCGCTTTTTCAATTGCTCTTCGTTGCAGTGGGTATTTCAGGTGTGTTTACTGCGTTAGGATTCATCCCTAAGTGACCATCAGCGAGCGTTAGAGGCTTAAGCCTGGTGTGAGTGATTTCTCAGTAACCAGCCACCCGTTCGAGGGAGGGAAGGTTTCGCCTTTGTTTCAATCTGATTCAATCCGCATTGTATGTTAGGTGTCTCCTGATACTACGTAATGTAAAGGTTCATCCTTAAAGTAACCGGCAGCAAACGTGTTAAAATATTATTTAGTTTTATTTCAGGTAATAAGTATTTAAACACTTCTATAAATATTGGCGTGCTTTTATTTTCATTCTTACTTTGTAAACAGTTCACCGTGTAGCGAAAAGAAGATGAAAAATCAAAAGAGGAAAAATGAAAATGAAGTATTAACATAAACACCAGTTTAAAAACACGTTGATTGAAAAAAAGAGCACGAGGAAAAAAAACTACTAAGAAAGCAGAAAGGCAATAAATAAAATTTGAAAGCTATTAAGATAAATTGAGAAAAACTAAAAACAAAACAGAGATGATAGCCAAAACGAATCCAAGCTCTCTCACGATAAAAGTAAGACCAAATCATTCCATGACTCCAACACTTAAAGATTATATCAAGAAATTAAATGCATCCTTTTGTGGAAAAAATATTCGAAGAAAACTTTAATTCAATTTAAGTCATATGAAGGCTGGTCTTATGAACTCAAACATTGAAGATTCATTGTTTAACTGTTATGATGATTGAGAATTCACTAACGTGAATTAAAAAACTAAATGATTTCATGCCTACACTGTTAAAAAGAACCTGAATTTTCAGAGTGTTTTTTGACTGATTTTAACGGAAGATTTCCGTAGTGCGTAAATACATGGTTTTTCCTTCCAGAAACGGAAATATCACCTCCTTAAAATACGAGAACGGAACTTTTCCGTTTTACTGTTGTTGTATTTTCACGACCTGATTTGAATTAACGGAGAAAAAAGAAATGGAACTTCTGTCAATCGGGAAAATATTATCAGAAACGGAATATTTCCGGCAACTCTGCTGCCGTACTTTTCCCGTTATTTTCAGGAGTTTTTTTTACAGTGTAACACCAAGGCTTTTCTCCGCTTATTGGCGTATTTTATTTATTTATTTTAAATTTTTATATGGCTCATACTACCCGGCCTATTTAATCCTTACCGAAACACTCGTTAAAAGAACTTTTTTTTGTTATTTCTAGAGCACACGAAGCCTCCCCCTAAACTGCGCTTCAGCGTTGCCGACGACACTTCCTCAGAATGGACAGAGCAGACATCTCTGCCCACACAAGCAGCAGAGCCAGTGTCCGCTTATAGTTCCTTGCTGGACGTGTCCTCGGGTCTGGAGGACGACGGTATTGTGTTCACTGCTGGAGCAGCGCATGGAACTGTATCTCCACAGCAACAAAATAACCATAAAGGTGAGATCCTTTCTCAATTCCTTCAGTTCACTGCTGTTTTCTAGTTTCCTCTAAATATTTTGTACTGTCTTCTATTCTTGTATCTAAATTGAAGTACATGATTGTTTCTGTAGACTTCCTACAATCTGATGACTTCTGAAGACTCTTCTAAATGCTACTGTATACTGTCTCATATAACTTTTCCTCCATTCTATTATCTAATGGCTTCTGTAGGTCGCTTGAAACTGGTTCCTGTACTTGTAGAACATATATCGCAGCAAGCCTCCACATTCTCAGTTACATAAACCATAATAAAAATGATTGATTATTTTATTTATGCTATAACAGTGTTTTAACTACATACATTACATATAATGTTCCCAATACAATTTTGTACTGTAAACTTAATTCATCTTTGATTTCCTTGATGTGAAAGAATTTTTGGACATTTTCAGTTACCTTATTTCGTTGCCAAGAATACAAAACAATGCCTGTTCTTTTTCGTTACAGATAATTCTTCTGAATCAGAAAACGAAGATTCCTCATTGCCAAATGTGATGCCGAAAACACTAACAGAACTCACGTTGCCTTGGAAACGAGACGTCCAAACCAAAGCATCGCCTGAGGACCCAGAACCAACTTTCGTCCTTCGACAAGAAGCTTTTCCATCCTGGATCGAAAACTCAGAGTATTTGGTCCACGGGTCCCCCACCAACACGCTACTCAGCCGCTTGGGGAACCATTCGAAGAGAGTCAGCGCGCCAGCCGTGTTTGATATCTTCGACCAATCAGATGCAGCTGTACCCCGCCGACGTCGAAAAAGCCAAGATTCCATTTGTACAGCAGAAAATACAAATTCCACAACAGTCGATATAGATTCCAAAGCAGCTAGCAATGATGTGGTCATTGAAATTAAACGGAATAGTCGGAGTCCCAGTGTTGAGGAATCCAGCGATGACGATTGCTTTGAAATCCAAGGCACGAGGCTTTAGTCCGAGCCAAAAGCTTATAAGGAATCAATGCATGAGATTGTCCATTTTGTATTACTTTGCTGACATTTCGAAATGTAAAATTTTGTGCTATCATTCTTTGAATGATGAACTGTCATAGAAAAAAAACATTTAGTCGAAAAACTGTCTCCTATCTGACTTTGCTTGGTTCAAGTATTCGATTACTACGATACCGTACTTGCAAAGTGCAGTACAGGGCTTGCAAAGTAGTTTAAAACCAATGTCATCTGTAGTCATTAAAGCCAAAGTCAAGCTAAAAGCTGGATTATGGGACTTAATCTCAATGGCTGAAACACTAAATAAGTTACTTGCAAGTAACTTTATGCTACTTACAACATGTGAGTAAATGGAATTCAGGTATTACATTTCTGAACTTGCCTTTATGTTTTTATAGCTTCAAATCTTTGATGACAAAACATTTTTCTGCCTCGCTCGCAGATTTCGTGCGATAAATAAGCCAAGAACTGTAGACTGTGGTATTAAAGCCAAACTTTGTCGAGCAACTTATTGCTCGACAAAGTCAACTTCGAAATCACATTTACCAAAGTAAAAAGATTCTTTAAGTCGTGGGAATGTAAACAATGATCTCAGAAATATGTATTAAGGAAAATATAGTTTTATTACTCATTGAATTATTAAAAGTTTCAAGAGATACCATCAACGGAAAGAACTTGAAACTGAACCAATAACACAAGAACCAAAAAATTAACATTCATGCTAGTTAAAATTTTAGCAGTATAATAATATTTGCGAACTAGGAAATGCAGTGGAGATATCACAAGTAGACAAAATTTAATTTCATAACAGAGTAGATCTATTTCTGCCTCTCGACCTAGATACTGATTTCAAGCGATGTCTTTGGGATGACTTTCGGATAAAAACTAATTTCCAAAACATTATTAAAAATCGAATTATCCTTAAGAGCTGCTTTTTAAATTAGTGTCGCTTTCCATTATTTAACTTTTTAAGCGTGCTTTGAAAAGAAACATTGAGATCTCTATTTTCTGAAAAATTTAAGAATTTAACTTTTATTTTACGTCTAAATTTATAAAATTTTATTTAAACAAGTTTTTTTTTAATATTCATATAAAGCCGGGGGAACTTTTAAATTAATTAAAGTCAAACGTAATGAACCTACTCGAGAGAACCAGTTTGCACCTCCAACTTTATTTATAAATTATGTTTAAGTTTTAAATTTTATCAAAATCCTTCTACAACTACTAATTGCTCATTTGGGCTTTCCACAAACCACGCAATTAGTTGATAAACATTTACAAGATTTCAAAACTTTTATTGTTACTCTGTAAAACAGTTTTCAAGTTAGATTAAACCATGTATTTAGGATGAGAGTTTCCTACTTCTAATATTTGAAGAAAAAAAATGTTTGATGTGTTTAATTATTTCCTAAAATTATTTTTTTAAAAATAATGCTTGCCAAATGTAGTTACGAAGCTAGAGCTTAATTTTTAGAAAAATATACGATAAATAGTTTTCTATTCTAGGCAAGTTATTAGAGCGAATGTAATTTCGTAAGAGTTCAGCTACCTACTTTTCATAACCAACTGAACATATAAATAATTTTTTTTCTCCCTACTATTATAACGCCATCGCATATCAAAAAGTTAGACACAAAAAGTTTTAGCCAACATTCCAAATTTTGTCAAATTGGTTACCTTTTTTACCTGGTCAAATTTTTAACCTTTTTTTTTTTTTTAAGTTTCTAACTTGTAAAAAATCAAAATCAAATAAAACTCGGAATGCTATTTGATCTCAGGGGTAGAGACGAAAAAAGAAATAACAAATAATCAATAAAGTTTTTAGAATGGTTTTTGATTCCATAGGATGAAAAGGAAAAATTATGACAAATTGGGCAGAGCAGCAGAAATTCGAAAAGAGATACGTACATGAATTTGGATAATAGTGAGCGTCTTTAGAAGAAAAATTCAATTTAGTTGCATGAGTCAAAATGTAGAAATAGATAGTATGATGCATTGTCATCAACTACTATTGTTAATTCGACAATTTTTGGCTGACTTGTGCTGTAGAAATCAATGCGTTGGTCAAAAGATTATGCTAAGCATAAAGGATTAGCAACGGAAATTGGTGGAATAAATCATCAATTCAAAACCAATGAACTGCAGAGAGTTGATGATTCAAGCATGTCTGAAGACTTTAAAATGTTCCTAAAATAAATTGGCGTGAGAGACTGGCACTTCATTGTGATACAAATATGTGATGACTTTTGTATTCTGGAGAGAAATTTACATGATATTTATTGTGCCTAGAATAAATGCACGTAAAATTATTATGAATGAATTCCATGGGAACTTTCGGTTATGGGTTTTTTGACCATACTTAGAATCTCGACAAAATTTTTGTGCGTATATACGAGTATTTCAATCAAAGACTTGGATCAACTAGCGTGCTTATAGTAGTAAGAGTGATGACAACGGCTACTGCGGCCACCATCTTTTTACCACTGCGCCTGTGTATCGCCGGCTTTTACTGCGTCTCTTGGCGATGCCCAGGCGAGCTGGTAAAAAGATGGCGACGGGGAGCATGCGCAGTACCCCGTTGTCTTACTACTGGAGGCACGCTAAGATCAACCGGTTCCATCCAGCAACACTTCTTACAAGAAAGTTTCGCTCTGGCGCAATTTTTGGCACAAACGAATTCCATAACTGAAAGTTTCTAGCATTTTGTTGCATTTTAATGAGAGAATGCCAATGATATAACGTAGTTTTTCACTTTTAGGGTTCACCATGTGTTTATTTATTTCATAAAATTAATTGTTTTATATATTTGAAGTATGTTAATTTAGCTATGTCTAAGGAACGAAAGCAGCAGATGTAACTTCTACTTTATGTTGTAAGTACTTTTGAAAAATTTGGACTATGACATTTTGAGAAAGGATGTAAAAATCTTCAGAAAACTCAAAAACAGAATATTGTTGCCAAAAATCCCGAATGAAAAGTATTATTTTTCTACGAGAGTGAACATAAACATTAGCGAAGCAAATATATGAGGAGGGCCCAAAGCATGGTATTCATGTGACGATTGAACAAATTATGTCAAAATAATTTCAATGATAAAATGAATGACGTCCATTTATCTAGTAACTGAGGATTCATTATTAGAGTGATTATGGAGTTCAACTGTAAAAAATTCAAGTTCAACTTTTTACCAGAAACTGGAAAAAATGGGGAAATTCAGTTGCAACCAACATTTGGTACTAAGTTGAACCATTATGATATTGTAATTTTACCATGAATGCGAGACTAGAAACCATTACAAGGGTTCAACTTAGTGCAAATGTTGGTGCAGTTTCAAAATGAATACGAGACTAAGAACCATTGTAATGGTTCAACTTTGTACCAAATGTTGGTGCAGTTTCACCAGGAATGCGAGACTGGGAACCATCATAAAGGTTCAACTTAGTACCAGATGTAGGTGTAGTTTCACCATGAATGCGAGACTAGGAACCATTATAATGGTTCAACTTAGTACCAAATTTTGAGACATGAATGCGAAGGAATCATTTAGAAAACTTAAACCAGAATATTGGTTTCCAAGGAATCCCGAATGAAAATATTAACTTTTAAGAGAGGGGTAACCCTAAACACTTTGGAAGCATAATAAAGGTTTAACTTAGGGGACCAAAGCATGGGTATTTCCCCTGTGGGGATGGGAACATCATAATGGTTTAAAACCAATTTCAATGATTTTAAAATGGGGAATGCGAACCATTTATTAGTTAACTGAGGGATTCATATTAGGTGATTTAAAGGGAAAGCAACTGAAAGAATTCAAAGGGTTTAACTTTTTACCAGAATGTTGGGAAAGAATGGGGGAAATTCAAAGGGTTCAACCAACCCTTTGGGTACTAAAGTGGAACCATTAAAGGGTTAATTGTAAAATTTTACCATGAATGCGAGACTGGGAAACCATCACAAGGGTTCAACTTAGTACCAAATGTTGGTGCAGTTTCAAAATGAATACGAGACTAAGGGAAACCCTTATAATGGTTCAACTTAGTACCAAATGTTGGTGCAGTTTCACCAGGAATGCGAGACTGGGAACCATCATAAAGGTTCAACTTAGTACCAGATGTAGGTGTAGTTTCACCATGAATGCGAGACTAGGAACCATTATAATGGTTCAACTTAGTACCAAATGTTGGTGTAGTTTCACCATGAATGCGAGACTGGGAACCATCATAATGGTTCAACTTAGTACCAGATGTTGGTGTAGTTTCACCATGAATGCGAGACTAGGAACCATTATAAAGGTTCAATTTAGGACCAAAGGTTGGTTGCAGCTAAATTTGACCATTTTTCTTGGTGAAAAGTTGAACTAGAATTTTTTACAGTGCACGTGCACGCTTGCTAAACTGCCGCTGAATTTGTCAGATATATTTTTATAGTTAGCTGTACGCACTTGCTAGCTAAAAAGTATATATATATTAACATTATGAACACACTTTTACAAGAAATGTTTGTTTCCTGAGATAATATCATTCTAGAATTTATGTTGATGAAAATTGAAAAATCCGCTCACGAATAGCTATGCATGGATGTGTGTGGTTTTAGTTGAAACAGAGCCAATTGTAGTTACCGCAGCATTATCTCTTGCAAGTAAAAAGTTAGCGCACATTTTTATCACCCATTAGACTCAAAAATGACTTTAAAAGAGGTCAAAAAATAAGGCACATTAAATTTTTTTGTAAAGGATATTTCTTTTTATCCAGACGTTTTTTATATTCTATCACAAAAGGTCATGATTCAAACAACTTTTCAGTAATGTCAAACCAATTGGAATTAATTATGAATGCGTAATGCAACTCCAAATTGGGTTCGAAATGAAAGCGTGTAATTGCTGGTATGTGTAAGAAATCGGCTAAACCATTGTTAAAATTCCATTACATGAGCACAAAAAATGACTTGCCACTATAGAACAATGAATTCGGAGTTCTTTCTACATTTTATTAGCAGACACATAAAAGTAAAGAGAGCGTACTGATTCAATGAAAACAAGAAAATGCTGTTTTATTTAACTTATTGAAATGAAGTGAATTTACTGGAAAGCCATCTGCCGTAGAATGAGTTAAAAATGCAGTTGGCGGAAGAATACATTTTTGCTTGTAGGTTCACTAATTTCAGATTCAAGTGAGCGTAACATCTCGGTTCGTTCCGTGTTACACCGAAACAAATTCTAAATTCAGTTATATTTTTTTATTTAAATATTTATAGCGAAATAATGTGCTGTAATTAATTAATTGCTCAAATCACTAATAGAGGACATCGTGTTACAATTTTTACAAATCATGTGATTCAATTAAGATAATTTCTTGTTTCATCGAAGTTGTTTTAAAGGTATTATTTGAGCCGAAAATAAAATGGATGCAAAACTGAAAGGGAAAGCTTTCTCCTTTTTTACAACATTTCATTCATTAAATTAAAAATAACCAAAAGCTCAGGTACCATGAAAATTTTTTGTCGCTTCCAGTTCTCAAAACTGTCCATTCAAAGCGTCGAAAGAAAATGAATATTTTAATGATAATGGTTAATAACAGTTGCATTATTTTTTAAACGAAAGCAATTATCTGATCAGTAAAATGACTGCGTTTAGTGATTGAGGCTTGTAAAACAAGGATATTTTCAGACAAAACTTTAGTGGCCGCTTCTAGAATAGTTATAAATGACCTTCTTTTTTTTTTTTTTTTTTTGGCGGGAGGGGGGGAATCAAGCACTTTTATTTCCCCCGAGTACTTACATGAGTTCTTAAAGTCTGAGTTTTTATTAATGTCTTATTGTAACTAAATTTTCTATCATTCTAGCAAACAATAAAGAAATACATTTTTTTTAGAAAAGAAGAAATGTCAGTTACATCACAACGGGTTCAACTGCAATTAGTTGCGTCTAATAAATTTAAAGTAGCGTACTGATGTTACATGCACAGAAATAGCTGGCTAAATTAATTTCCTTCGGAATGAAAATTTATTCTGATAAAGTTTAAATTATAGCTAGTGTTTTGCTGTTTTCACAAAATGTGAAAGTAATTTGATCTTTGAAATTTGAGCTATATATATTTGTTCTTTTATGTCTATCTTGCTGTTTACACAAAATTTACCCGACAATAATTTGATCTTAGAAATTTCTACCTTATCTATTTATTTCTGTGAGATTTTATCCTTTAAGCTCAATACCACCTTTATGCCTTTTACAGATGGTTAGCTGACCCCCCCCCCCCTTACCCCTTTCTTTTTTAAAAATACATACATTTAAAAATTATATGATATTTTTTTTCCTTTTACGAACTTTTATTCCAATTACTCTGCTATATTCATTAATTTTTCATTGATTGTTGGTTAGGCAATTGTGTCCAGTATTTTACAAGCTTTTAAGATTCTCCCTTTTCAACTATCGCGATATATTCTCTTATCTCTCTCTCTTTTTTCTTTCTAAAATACATTATCATTCTCTACTGTTAAATATATTTAATAAATAACAAAAGGTGTTTTAAAGGAGAGCAGAAAGTTAAAATATAGCTAATTATTTAAAACCATTTTTCATTTATTCAAGACTTTCTATTAGATTTTCTTATTAGATCAATTCAGATTTGAGGACTTTCAAAACACGTCCTCAAACAGAAATCCTGCAAATATTTCATTCCTTCGTTTATTTTACATATTTCTCGGGAAAATGCAAAGTTTAACGTACCAAATACTATTTTAACTACTTTATGATTACGTAAACAGTCGTCAGGCTTAAGGGGCAGATGGAAATAAAAATAATTAGACGGTCATACGACGTCAAAGAGCGTGATTTGAGCTGAGCTTAAAAACATAATTCAGGAAATCTTGCAAAATTAATAACGGGTTGTGATACTTTAACGTATTCATTAATAAAAGAAAAAAAGCAAATCCTGCTCATTTTGCAGCTTGATAATTAATTCATATAATTGCAGCAATTTTTAAACTCAAAAGAGAACGCAAATCAATTGCTCATTCTGAATCGTAAACGATAAAACTTGAGAGAGCTTAGAAAGTCGTCAGTGTCCATGTCGTTTTGATTATGCCGCATGTTAAAATTCCGTAGATTGTCTGTTTGACTTGGATACTCTTGGTGAAATTAAATTCCAAGTGCAGTTTCTCATCATTAGAGCTCAGGTGCCGCCATCTAGGGGGAAAATGAGCGTCAAAATTCTCAAGTGGTAATGGTATCCGCCGTGGCTTTCATGTGGCACCATATGGTGCCACATAAAGGAATGGTTGTTAGTTCCTGGGGATTGCACTAGGTCTACAAATGGTAAGGAAGATATTTGCAGTCCTTAAAAAAAGATAAAACTTTTCCATAAATAAAAATCAATATAGTTTTCTATTTTTAAAATAAATTTATTAACACGTAGCAAAATTATCACCCTATTTTTGCATTGATGTGCCTTTAAAGTCAATAAAAGAACTAATCGGTAAGAAGCTAATAATTACCGAGTTTTTTTTCCTTACACAAATTTGTAGCTGACTGCTGATACAAAACCAGAAATACTAATTCCTACAAACACTTACCTATCTCCTCAAAAAATAATCGAAAATATTAAATCATATTTTTGTGTAAAATTGCAATACTTTCTAACACTTGAGAAAGAAAAATGTGATTGATTTTTTTTTTTTATAAATGCTATAAGGAAAATTATTTTCAAGAATGCTTACAGCTCCAAATATTTAGAAACATGCATTGTGATATACACAATGTATGAGTATTTTAAAACGACATTTTATTGCAAAGTATGAGCTTGCATGATCGCAAATAATGAACAATAATATATTGTTGCTTAAATAAAACGAGAGAATCTCTACCAGTAGAAAATGGAAATCCTAGTATTTCAGGCAGAGACAAATTATCGTTCCTAGTTGCATTATAGATTCGAAAACGTATTATTTTGAAGCCAACCGTCCTTGCATTTTCTCTAGGATGTTATTTTCCTATATAGTGTACATAGTTTATCGTATCTCTGTTTTTCCCTTGTATATATTTTGCTTGTGCCTTTAACTCTACTTTTTAATATGTATGATGTAATAAACTATGCCATTTTGCATTAGTGAAATGAGCTATTTCAGCATCAATAAAACATTGTTGCCATATCAGCTATTCTTTTTCCTGGCTCATTTATTGGAACAAAGTAGCAAACACTGACAAATCCCTATGAAGAATTCACTCAAATGCAGCAACAAAATAATACAAGATAAAAAATGTTTTAAGTTGCACGGTTTTATTTATCCAGTGGCATCTTCGGCTGCGTCGCAGTTTCTTTTTTCGCCATGATTTGAGTCTTTTAAAATTCGAAATATCGTTGCATTATCCAAACAAAGCTACCGTTGCCATTCGACAAATAATAATTCTATTGATTAGAGCCAAAATTATTATTTTTTATTTCCTAACTAACGTTATAATAAATTATAAAATGGATGGAATATTTTATTGTCATCGATGATAAGCTTGTGTGCAAAGTTTAAAATTAATTTATGCAGTAATAGTGGTCGAAAACCGCGTAACAACCTTCCGTGGAAAATCAAGTTAAATAAAACCGTGTAATATTACGCCTCTCACAAGCCGTTGCTATGGTTATCACATTAACAACTAGGCTTCATTTTGTTCTAAATGACGTCATAGCGCAATCAAGAATTCAATGATGGAATTTTAAAAAATGTCAGTGAATAAGCGATTGGCAGCACGACTGCGAGTTAATTGAATCATTTAGAACCGATGACGTGCTTTGGAGTCTATGACTAAGTTTTTGTCGCTGTCGCAATGGCGGTGAAATCTACTTTATGTTGATTTTCACACCAACTGTAAAAACAACGAAATCATTCTCGCAGTCATCAATCAGAGCACCTCATTTGTCCTACAAAATTTAATCAACGCTCTCTATTGTATCCAGTCGTTTTCCGAATGGCCGTTAAGTTAGAAATACTTTGTGGTTCCTAAAAACCACGAGCTTAAAGATAACAGTTTCTAAAAATACTCATTTCCTTGTATAGTTCTTATATAGCGTCAACAGTTCCTTCAAACATCCCAATAATAATGACAACAGTCCGAAAAAATCTTTATTAAAATAAAATAAACAGTTCTTTAAATGTTCCACTAGAATAATAATTCTCCAAGAGTCACTGTTACAATAAGAACAATAGTCCCTTAGAACAGTTCTCAATTTCCTTTAACAGTCCCTCCAATAATCTCCTTTATAACAAGGAAAATAGTTGTAATAAATATAAATTCACGTTAAGAAAGCACCAATAAGCATTAAAATGCAGACATATGTTTCGGGATTACTTGGAATCCCTTTTTCAATGCGCATTGAAGATGCAAAAGCTTGTAGATGCAAAACATCCAAATGAAGGCTTCATTTGGATGTTTTGCATCTAGAAGCTCGAGATTTTGACGTACATTTCAGGGTACTGTGAGTGGGAAAATTGTATATTTATAATATCTAGAACAGCGGACATTTCCTTTGACAGCCGGGATTAGTAGTATATATATATATACATATATATATAAAATAAACGTACAATATATATCACTCATATAGAATGTAAGAAAAATAAAACATGAATAGCAAAATACCTTCCACTTAAACAAATGAGTTTTTTTATTACTAAGCTCGTGTTGCCCGCACGGGATTTCCAATACAATAATGGGATATAATAAAAATATTCTGATATAAATATTTCATTCTGAAAGTAACGAGTAGAAAATAATGAAAGTTTTAAAACAGCGGAGCGCGTCTTTTCGCATCAACGGAATTTGAAAATAAATAAATAAACTTTTCTCACTAAAAAGATGAAATCCAGTATTCACTGCAAGTGAGAAAATTTTACTGCCGGCTATTCTAATCAGGCAAGTGGTTCTTCCATTTGTGCACACGAGCACGTGAACACCGAAGGAAAACGCAGGAATTAATTTTCAAAAAGGAGAGAAAGTGTATCCTATTTTGCTACTTATCAAATTATTTTGGTATTTGAGCCCCTGTAAAGGTCGAGACTAGCGGTCGTCACTCGCCTTTGGCGACTATAAATGTTTATTTGGCGACCACAAAATGTTATGTTGGTAGCCAAAACTGGGTACTAGACAACTTTTCTAACTTATTATTATTTAAAAAAAAAAAAAAAATGCTTTGTGTAATTTTGTAACAAAGTGTAGTTTGAGGTATATGTATGCGAATGTTTGTATGTAAAATGAAGCCACGGTTGGGGAGGGTGGGATCAGTTTGAAACATGGTTCAAAGTTGCGACCAGCAGTTTCAAAGTGGCGACTAACTTTTTTATGTTTACTGGCCACTGGCCCCCATCAAGTTTTTTTAGTCTCAAACATTAAGCTCCTGCCTAAATGTTGCCGCAATCGGCGCAATTAAATTGAGCTAAAACAAAAGCAGAATTATAAGACAAATGATAAAAATGCAAGTGCAAAAATAAAACAACATAAAAAAGCACAAACTAGAAATAAAAAGTATCGCAAATAGCTATTTCGAAGCTGCAATGGAGCCTCTTCATCAGTGCAGAAAAGAAGGCGCTCAACGCGCAACTAGAAAGCTGTTAGTGAACCCAAACTAGAAACCATCCCAAACTAGAAAGCTGTGAGTGAACCCAAACTAAAAACCAACCCAAACTAGAAAGCTGTGAATGAACCCAAACTAAAAACCAACCCAAACTAGAAAGCTGTGAATGAACCCAAACTAGAAAGCTGTGAATGAACCCAAACTAGAAAGCTGTGAATGAACCCAAACTAGAAAGCTGTGAATGAACCCAAACTAGACAGCTGTGAGTGAACCCAAACTAGAAAGATGCAAGTTTCACTCACAGCTTTCTAGTTGTGTGTTGAGCTTGAGCGCTTCTTTTCTGCAGTGATGAAGAGGCTCCATTGTAGCTTCAAAATAGCTATTTGAGATACTTTTTATTTTGAATTTTTACGTTGTTTTATCTCTGCACTTACAAAGACAAAATTAGCTTTATGCACGGAAAATGAATTCGGTTGATGCGTCACGCGCTGTAGAGATATATTGCCACATGTCGTTAAGAAATTTTAAGAGGATTTCTAGATATTTTCGTTTTTGAAAAAGACGCATAATATTGACATGATGATGTAACTAAGTTTAATGATAATGTTTAAAAATTTCGTGTTGAAAAATAAAAATAATAATTAAAACTAAGAATGCAAGAAAGAAAGAAATCAAAACGGAAAGAGACGGGGGAAAGACAGACAAGTGGATGTAATGAGCAAAAATTATACTTGACTACATTGTGACCACCGTTCAAATATATATAGGGGGTCATCCATAAATGATGTCACGCTTCGAGGGTGGGGGGAGGGGTGTTCAAGAAATTGTTACAGTTGGGGTGGGGTTCGGAGGACTAAGGGGAAAGGAGGGGGTAACAAGAAGTGTGACATCATACATTTTAGTTTCTATAAAAAGATTTAAAATCTGAAAATTAAATTTATTTTTAAAGATTTTTTTTATTTTCAATTTGATTTTAAATTAACTGATTATATTTTGTTTCGAAAATACCGATGCTGATTAAAGTCTGAATTTACTTCCAGTTAAAAATTTAAAAGGAAATCTCCTTTGGCATTTTTTAAGATAAAATAGTGCGGTTATATATTTTTTTGAACTCGAACCATTAATATTTTTTACTCTTATATACTAACTATCTCTTTTGTTGCAAACCTTAATCACACCTAACCCCCCCCCCCCCTTGCGTACGCCACTGGCGTGATATATGACAAAGAGGGGAGGGAGGTCAAATATACTGAAAAAAAATCGTAACATCATTTATTAACGGTCCCTAAATAAGAACTATTGTAGTTTTATTACTTTCCATTGTAAGAAAAAGTAATTTTCCTTTTTTTTTTAGTTGCATTGTTAAATGCATTTTTACTAGAAACTGACGGTGTATATGCATTTTTCATTTTCGAAATTCGTTTTGCGAAATTCCCGTTTGAATGAGCCACGTGCCACCACTTCCCTGGCGAAAGAAACCAACATCGATCAGGACATGGAGGCGAAAAATCTAAACGCCATTACAAAAGGAATCCCTTTCTCTGCTCTGGTTTAAAATAGATTTAAATCGAAAATGAAAATATCCTTGGAAAGGTATAATTTTAATCGGAAGTCAAATATGCAGGGGAATACTGGATACCTCACACAAGTCACTTTTAGAAATAAAATTGTCATATCTGCAAAAAAGCGGTTTTTTTTTTTTGGTTTCTATGTCAAAATGTTCAGATTTTTGCGCTCTTTATATTGGGATTACTGCTGTAAGAAAATGTTCAAAAATTAAGGCTGGAGGACAACTTTATTTTTTTGCAATACTGTCATAACTACTTTTTATAGTTATCTTTGTCCCGCAGTGGACCAGTCGGTAGAAGCTCGATTCCCGTTGAACACCGAAAGTGAAGCAACATTGACTGAGGTCAGTGTTTGGGAGGATGACAACCTCTCGCAGCTGGTTCCTTTAGGGCCGTGTACGCTAAAGGGAGCTGATGCACGTTAAATAGGTCGTGGCTCCAATGTCCTCCAAGTGAAACGATACCTCTGTGGGTGCCAATCTTAGGTGAGGGTCTCTCATCTGGGAGCTGGTTCAAAAATTAAGAGACCTTTCAAAAAGGGGCGGAAATCGAACTCCTGCCTGTAAGGGTCCCATTAGACTCAGGAGTAGCGTACCCATTCTTCCTCGTCACGCGCGAGGACTCGACAACAACAACATAGTTATTTTTATTTTTTTGACATTATTAACATCCATCATGAGAGAGAAAACTAGAACAATAACTATTTTCTGAACAAAATCGATTGTAATAAATCATTGAAACAAATAAGGCAATTAAATAAAACAAATTTCAAAACGTTCAAACGCCTCCCTTGAGAAATGTCCAATTTGTAGATATGACACTGTTCATTTCTATAAGCGAAGTGTGGTGAATTTTCGTCATCAAATAGCTTGAAAACTCAGCTTAACTCTCTGACTGCTTATCCCGTGATTTCCACGAGCAACCTAAATCTAGCGAAAATTGCTCGTCCCGCGATTTTTACGGGCCTCACCTTTTTACATGTACTTAAAATATTTACCCGCTGTTTCACCGTTTAAACTTCAGTAACGCAATTTTTGAAGTATTTAGGTTTAATTAAGGTTTTATTCCAGAGATAGCTTTAGGTTCATAAATTTTGAGAACTTTATGCTAACAGTTATGCTTTAGGACTTTTGCTCTTATGATCAAAAATAAATTAAAAAATAGTTTCTGCAATAATATATTACTGAATTAAACTCCCAAACATATGTAGATTTTAAATGCACAATTAAAAAACTATGCACATTTTTGAAGCGAATTCACTAAAAAAATTGAGCATTCAGGGGGTTAAATGTCAAACCATACTGAATGCAAAAATTTTCTGGCTGTTTTATTTTGTTGATGCTTCTAAAACTAATGAATGGTTACGTGTTTTTTAATCGTTCGTGGCTTGAATGTCAGTTTCAGCTGTTAGCCATTGTAGTACATAGACTAAAAGTACATTCACTGGCGGCTCCAGTGTATTTCAACAGGGGGTACTTCAGAATAGCTTGACTCCGACATCCCCCCCCCCCAACAATCACTGCAATTCTTTTATGAGTAAGAAAGGAGTTTATTTACAATATTCACAAGAAAAATTTATTGCCGTTCAAGGAAAATTCTCTGGTCCCGGAAAATACTGAGAATTTCACTTGCACGTGTAAACGGGGCTATTGTTGACGGACTTGGAAAAATTCTCCTCCCCTGCAGTAGGGTTTTTTTTTTTTTTTTAGGAGAAAGGGAACTCGTTGGGGGAAACGTCATATGTTAGTGCTTTCATCACAGAAAAATATAAGTTTTAACATTAATTAAAAAGTAGATTTGACAACTTTTTTAAATTTTTAGCAGACTTTTTAAAATTTCAATTTTTAGCTTTTTTTTTCGAAAACTTCAGTAGATTTCACAATTTTCAATTTTGGAAAAAAAAAATCAAATTTCGGGGAAATCCCACATAATAATGTACGATTTGGCGCCCCGTTTTTCAAGTTAGAACAGGGGGTACGGCCGTACCATCGTACCCCCTGGAGCCGCCAGTGAGTACATTGACTACATTACCTAAAAACCAGTGTTATTATAGAAAGTGATGTTTTGAAATTAAAGTAATGAGTTGTACCAGAAGATTACAATAAGCATTGTTGAAGAACAGAATTGAAATACTGTTTAATGAATTTCATAAATTGCAAATGAATGAATGACAAATAATTTACAATGCTTACCTTGGTTCAATGTATCGTAAATCTAACGTTGTTTTGAGCTAACTTGCAATTGCAAATTGCATACATGCTTTAGAGTTGAGTTCTTCAGTGCAAAAACTGACACTATGCTAGAAAATTAGTGATTGTATGCTGAACTGCTTTTTGCTTTGAAAACAAGAGATAAGGAAGACATCAAAAACAACACTAGCCTGTTGCCAACGGTCTGCAAAATATTTACAAAAAATACAACTGTTGGAAATTTCGAGATTCAGTTTAATGTAGAGAACAAGTAGAATTTAAAAGAAATTTTAGGAGAGAAGACAGGAAATGAAACCTCAGTGGCCGAGCCAGTTTCCGCTGCCTGCTTGCGTGCAGAGAAAGAGGCGTGGGTTCCATTCCCACTTTCCCCTGGGTGTATTTCCTTCCTTTTATTGTAATATTCTATTGCGCTGTCTTGTTCTATCTGTCATATTAGACGAAAATTTGAGGCATATCATTGAGAATAGCGAATAAACTCGAAAATGAATGTGATCTGAAATGGTTGTTTACAAGCAACCAAACAAGACAGAAAATGTGTATGCCTAATATTTATAGACTAGTAAAGGGCTAAATTGTACCTGATGTTTTGTTTGTTTTATTTGTTTGTTTGTTTTACAACCATTTCAGGTCACATATATTTTCGATTAACCGTTTATTTGCTTTTCTCAATGGATATGCCTCAAACTCTCGTCCAATATTACAGATAGAACAGGACTGTACGATAGTTTATTACAATACGAAACTCCTTTTCAATTTGCAAGACTTCGCAGCGGTTGGAACAAACCGATCCTCTATCCCATTTCGCTACAGTTCCGATTCCAGCATCTCGTGAGACAGACCCGAAGTGAACCGACGGATGTCATTCCTTGCCTTCTCGGCGCTTTCCGTAGCACAGGTGGCCGACATGCAGATCATGAGAAAATACACCAGGGATATGAGCACTCCAGCTGTGGCAACTGGATGCAAAGGGTCGACGGACCGATCTGGAGAAGTGAACAAGTTGTTGTATCTGAACTCGAACAGCGATATCATACTGGACACCATAACAGGAAAGATTGGGAACTTGAAGACCTCTTCCATGTCGCGAAATTTCTCCATGTTTTTCAAGTAAGAATGAATGTCACCGAAGCTCTCACTGGATCGCTTGCGGAATCTTAGTATGTCCATAATTTTCAAGCTTTGTATTCGTATGATGAAGCACAGTAGGCTGTATATAAGCACTACAGTTCCGCTGAGCAAGATTCCACTCATATACAATGGAACGCTCCATGCACATATCATCAGGGTCGTTAAAAAAGTGTTGTTCGTTTTCGATCCGAAGGAATAAAATTGCCTGATGTTTTCTGTTTGCTCGTCGAAAATGCAAATTCTATAAACTTAGCAAAATAATGAGACAATGAAAACAAAACTACTGGAGCACCAACTGTAACAAGTTAAGTACTTTATGTACGTTCTAGAAAGAAAATCAATTCGAATTTTTGTCAGTTCTTTGATAAATTGCATCACTTTTTTCATGTTCTTGGAAATAACAATTCGGTTGCAGAAGAAAATTATTTGACGGCAAGCATAGGCGATAAAAATTTTGTGATGAACATAATAACAGTAGTATAATGATGATAGTGTAATATTGAAGTGCAAAATGATTAAAACAATATTGATACCATTCAGAAATATACATACTCCATGGTGGAAAATCTTAAATGTACCAACAGAAAAAGTATATATTCCTGAAAAAGAAAAAGATATCCAGACAGGTAAAAATATGTTGCGGAACCTTTTCATGTTTGGCGATGCATTCCAATATTTCTTAGGATTTTGGGCAATGCTGCGCATAAGGCAACAAATCAAATCAATACCTTTATCTTTGAAAGAAGAAGACGATTTTTTCTTTAAAATCGAAATTGCCATGAGAAGTAAAAAATGTCTTTACCAACTTTTGAAGACAATGAAGATTTTTCTTGAATTACTTTTCAACTCATTTTTTTTTTCTTAATTCTTATACGAATTCTTTATCTAAAAAAAAATCAAACAATTTTTGCAAATACTTCAAAATTGGGAAAAAACTTTTTTTAAAACCGAAAATCGCAACGAATTTAAAATTCTGAAATGACTTCATCTTTCAATAAACTTAGAATTTGTACCCAATTAAGTCGTGATGGATTTTTAAAAATTCTTCAGCAATTAAAAATGGACTTACAAACTGAAGCAATACTTTTGCCAACAAGATAGAAATTGCTTCTTCTTCAAAAGGAAACTGAAATAATTTTTGAAAATTTTAAGTTTTGCTTTTTTTTTTTCCAAAGGCAACATACATCTAGATCACATTTTTTGACGTTATTATGCGGGTAACCTTTTACTTTCCAGTTTTTACCCCAGTCGTACAATATGTCGATAATGTTATTTTTTCCCCCGATCTGCTAAATAGAAAGATTTTTCAATGAAAAAATTAAATAAAATCCATTCTTTGTTAAGCATTTTACACTTAAGTTTAATCTTCCTGTAATCAATAATATTTAATTTACATAATGCATAATGTTTCATTCATTACAAAATGGAAATCAATAACCTTTAGAATGAGTTTTCGATTTCAAATCTGCGTAATTACGCAATGTCAGTGTAATACATTGTGTTTATACTCCTAAATCACCTGAAAGCATTGTCACTGCAAAGGAAAACATTAAATTCATCGACAGATATTATAAACCTGGTTCATCGATACAGAAATTCTAATTTCCCATAACTTTCAAGTAAGTCCTGATGGGAGGAAAATTAAGTCAAAAAGATTCAAATTGAAAGTAGCCAAGCTATCTGTCATTGGAGACCGCCATTTTTGAATTTCAACATAACAATGACGAGTTTTTTGATGATGGGTGATCATTTGAAAATCCCACAGAATGCGTTCTAGTAAATTGTAGTTCATTCGAGACACTCTGAACATGGATCTGGAGCAGCCCGTTTTTTGAGCGCTGCTCCCGATCCAGCTCCGCTCCTACTTCTAAATACTTGCGCCAGCTCCGCTCCTACTTCTAAGTACTTGCTCCACTTACACTCCAACTTCTAAATACTTGTTCCAGCTCCGTTCCTCTACATCTAAATGCTTGCTTCAGCTCCGCTCCAACTTCTAAATTTTTGCTCCAGCTCCGTTCCGACTCCTAAATATTTACTCCAGCTTCGTTCCATGCTCAAAATAATTTTAATAGATTTTACTATTTATATGTTTTTTTAAAAGTTATTTTTAAATTATTTACATGATAAAAAAATATTAAATGTAGAAAAAAAAAATCGGAGCAGTGGAGCACAAAAAATTTCCTTGCACCGGTTCCGCTCCAGTTTTGAACCAAATCAACATTTTTCATAACTTATAGTAGTCCGACTCGGTTATTGCCAACCCGGATTTAATGAGAGGAATTAAAATAAACGGTTAATTCAACATTAGCAGCTCTTTATAAAACACGTTTATTACAAGTACAACTTGGATTTAGCGACCTTTTCGGAAAACATTTCGCGATTTTCATTGACATTTTGATGAAAAAGATTAAAATTTTGAACAAAATTCGATATTGGCATAAAAGAGGTTAAAATTTGCTGAAAGTATGGATTATGGTACATCTATAAGAGTGCAAGAACTTTCCTCTGCTCTCAAGGGAAAGTCTCCGAACCCCTAATTCCATCAAGAAAGTGGAGGCAAGGAGATCCTCTGAGTCCCTTGCTCTTCCTTATGGCTTTTAACGAAGTCTTACAAGCACTACCTCAGTATGAAGGGTTTAACATCGGTGGCACCGTTTTAATCACCTATAGTTACGATGCCGACAGTTAACGAAAAACGGGAAACAAAAAATTTTCAAACAACATTGCCCATTTTGTCCTCCCTCGTAGTATATAATAAAAGATGAATAAATAAATAAAACGGATCAAAAATCCGAAAAATTATCAAAGTAAAACCAATATTGTTACACATGTACATCATTATTTCCCTTTCCGAAACCTAACGAAAAAGAGTCTTTACACCAGAGTATCTACATCTGAAAACCATTGATAACTAGTCCTTTGTTACGGCCATCACAAAACTTTCTGTTATTATTCTTCTTAATATAATCAAAGGCCCTTTCCTCCCCCCCCCCCCTCCTTTGGCACTAAAACATAGTCGACACTTCTTCCCATTGAGGTGTACGATTGCAATTATGTTAAGATATTCGTTTAGAAAATAACACACTCTGGAGAGCAAAACATTCGATTGAGTAACTATGTCACCCCACAATCCACCTGAGGGATTGGTGCCGCATGCGAATCAGAATCCGTTCCGATTGACACACACTTGGCCATACCAATTCTTGCAGAAATCCTTGAATTATTACTTGAGATACACGAATAGCCAGAAAAACGTTGGATTGCATGACTGCTCCATCCCGCTCGAAGCGAATGGCGCCAAAATATTGTCAGCATTTGTTCAGGTCCACCTATAGGCCAATTTTTGTTTGAATTCCTCCATTATTTCTTGAAATATAGCAGTCAAGCTTAGCTATACGAAGCACTCGATTCCTCCAACCCCCCCTTAGAGCAAATGGCGCAAAAACCTCTTCCATCAGGATGAATATGTATCAAATTTCGTTTAATTCCACTTCTTGAGAGACAGCGCCCACATTTTTTTAAAAGTTCGATTGGCCACCTTTCTTCAAAGCGAATGGCGCCAAAATTTAATCAGCACCTGTCCCCATTGATGGCTACTTGTATACAAATTTTTGATTGAATTCTTCCTTTTGCTTCTTGATATATAGCAGTCACGTTAATTAAAAAAAGTCGTTTGGTTTCTCCACACCCCTCGAATGGATTCGGACCAAAAAACCAATCAGCATCACTTCTCATCAGATCTCATGTGTGCACTGAATTTTGTACGATTTCATGTATAACACTTTGAGATACAGTAGCCAAAAAAAAAAAAAAAAGACCACATACAGACGGTCATTTCCTAAAAATGGATTCAGCACCAGAGGTGTAGCTAGGTGGGGGCAAGGAGGGACAGCTATCCCCGGGCGCAGCTTCAAGGGGCGACAATTTAATGTTAATTTATTTTATTTTTAAATACGAAAAGAAGATTATTTGAACTGCAGAGGTGTGAATATGTTCAACAAAAAAGTGGGAGCACCGCAAATCATATCGGGAGTGACCAATGTAGCACAGGAGTGCGTGGGAAATCAGACAAATAATTTTGCAAAGCCAAAGTGTCCTATTTTTTCCTTAAAAGTGAATGGTCTCCAATAAAAATGAAAGTTAAAACGGTTGCTTTTTTGAGCTATTTATCATTTAGGAAGCATAAAAGTTTTATAATTCCCTTTATGGGCGCCCCTAGGCCCCCAGGGGAACAGGGGGCGCAAAATCTTCAGTTGTCCCCGGGAGCTGAAAACCCTAGCTACGCCTCTGTTCAGCACACCTCAAACCCGTCGAAATTCGAAAATTTCCATTTATCTAACTTTCTTCTACCAATCTACAACAGTGGTTCCCAATCTTTTTTTTCAGCGTACCACCATTTTTCTTGTGAACCATTTTGCGTACCACTGCTATATAGCTTAATTATACAGACTAAAAAGACCAATAGATTATGGATAGATTTTTTGCCTGTACGCGTACCACCTGGAGAGGCTTAGCGTACCACCAGTGGTGTTCATACGCTCTTGAGACACGTGTTGTAAGGACTTCACCACCAGTGCAAAAGAACGAGTTTTTTCTTTATTAACGAACTCGCAATTCTTTATGAAGTAGATAGTTTTATACAATTACTGGTAGGAAGGTCCTTACAAAATCAGGCGTAGCTTAAGAGTGTGCGAACCCTGTTCTATACATTAGATATAGAAGACAATAAAAAGCTAGAAAAGTTGCTCATTGTTCCAATTATAGCAACGAAATCAGGCGTAGCTTAATAGTGCGTGAACCCTGTTCTATGCATTAGATATAGAAGACAGTAAAGAATAAGAAAAGTTGCACATTGTTCTATTTATAGCAGGGTTCGTGATTAAAAAAAAAAAAAATAATAAATGGTTTTTGTTTTTTCATTTTTTAAAAAAAGACCTTAAATATTTTGAATATTTATGTTTCATTTAAAGACGCAATATGGTATGTTAATCAATACGCAAAACACACTTTAAGCTAGTTTTCACAGTAATAAATATTTTGTAATAATAATAATGATAAGCAAATTTTAATACAAATGCATGACTCAAATGAAACTTAAACCTATCAGGAAATATAGTACACTCATAAGTACAGAGAAAATGAACAAATTTAGTTAGAATTATTTTGCTGTTGAAAGTTGGAAAAAAGTAACAATTGTGTGTACTTAATTTTTACATTGAATGTACTTTAATATTATAGGTTTGTAAATGAAAAAGACTGAAATATTTTTACCCATTTAGTAAAATCATATGCTCACACCATTACTAAAAACCGAAACTTTTTGTTTTAATCAAATATATTTATTGAAAACTTCTATCATAAAAAATATTTTAGAAGGAAAAAACCTTAAACTATTAGGGACATAGATGAAACTTTAAATATACATATTCTAAATTTTAACAGTTGTTGTTTTAAACCCTATCCTTCTGAATTATTTATTGTGTGGCATTTATTATATTGAAATAAACTATTTAAAATACTATTTAAAAAAAAAGCACAGAACGGTTCATGTAACAGTAATATTGTAAAATTAAAAAAAATAGTAATTAATTCTAAAGTTATGAATTATGTTATACACACAAAGAGATGGACCTTAGGAAGTTTTGTTTGAAACAGTGGCTGTAATTGGAACATATTTCATTTTTACATTTCTGTAAAATCAATGTGTTTTTTTTTTTTTTAAATCACTTGATTTAAATCAACGAACCCTGCCGAAAAAGCATGCTCATTGAGATATTTTCTAATGCCAACTATTTGGCAGCATCTGAATTTTGTTTCAGAAAAGTAACTTTTTTTTCCTCTTAACATGTTCATATCTGATTGCTATTTACACTGAAGTTCCAATAAATATTAAATTAAATGAATTATTTATTCTTATTGTTATTTTTCTGGTGATAATTTACTATTTTATTTGAAAAATCTTGCACACATTTAGTAACAGTATGGATTTTCTCATAAAAAACAAAGTAAACTGCTTTTTAATTACAGCAGAAAATATTTGTTCAGAAACATTTGGTTAATTATTGGAATTTTGACCAAAGAACGATATGCTGAATTTGATCTTTACCCTTAGCCTATGGGAGACCAAGAAGGAATTTAATACAGCTTTATTACATATTTCTGCTCTTGTTTTCACATACATATTTCTGCTACATTACATATATTTTTGCTATTGACCGCAGACATCAGCAGTTTCACCCTTGAACATAAATGGATCCTCTTGGCACACTGCCAATCACAGAGGTCTGTTTTTTGTGTCTATATCTTGCTTCACTTTAATTTTTAAAGGGCATAAACTATCAATTTTTGTAGAACCTTTCGTTTTTAGGCGGCGAAAACCTTTTCCCTTTGATTTAAAAAAACCAGATCGATAACATGTAAAGTAATTAAGTGCGAAATTTGAGATTTTCTTATTTTGTAAAATAAATTTTGAACTGGAAGCTACGGATATGTCCTCTTTCCAAGCATTAAATTCTTCAATAGTTTGGAACTGTAATCTTTCAATTTTTTCAACATCATGATCCTGTTTATAGTGGCTAAATATATCTTTTTTCTGGAAATTTCCATGACATTCAGGGCAAGAAATTGCTTTGAATTCCAGTTCAATAATACTTTCTGAGTGTACCTTTCGCTGAGGATAAGTGTAATTATAACGCTTATTGAACTGCCTTTTATAATGTTCACATCTTTGTAAGTTTTCGGTTTCGGTGTTGTTGAGCTTTGGCTTGCAATGGATGAACTTTCAAAATATGTCTTTTAACATTTTGTTCTCTCGAGAAAGTCATCTTGCCCTCGGGACAGGAAAACTTCTTTTTTTTTTTTTACCGCATTATTTCTTGTGTTAGATTCAACTGGAGTTACCGAAGAGTTTTTGTATGTTCATAAGCATGATCCGAAATTAAAATATTCAGATCCATGAAGGAAAAAACATCTTGATCATAAAAATTATGAAATAATTTCACAGCAAATTACAGCTCAAAGGTACGCACCAGGCTTGGAGTCGATTACAAAGAAACGTAATCGATTATGATTACGATTACAAAGGGAGAAATTGAGAGATTACGATTACGATTACGATTGTAATCCTTTGCCAAAAAGTAATTACGATTACGGCAGCGATTACAGTCGTTGCAAAATGTAATCGATTACGATTATGACATCCGATTACGATTTTGATTACGATTAGATTAGCATAAAATTATCCGATTTTATGCATACAACTCTCATTTTCACAATAGTGTCATAAATCAAAAAGTTATGATTTTTAATTAAATTTTTGATTTTATAAGAGATAACTGAAATGATGATGAATGCAATTATAATGAAACAATTTCATCATCACAGTTCTGGAATTATGACGTCGTTGCAGAAATGAAAAATTTGCATTATATATATATATGTATAATCAGGAAAGGCACATTCAGTATTTTTCGAATATTTAAAACTCATGTGAGGGATAACTACATTGATCGTATTTTGTATATAAGCAAAGACGATACACTAAATGTATATATAATGCATAAGTGATTTACCTGGTTCATTGTTATTTTGTGTGCATACAATCAAAATTTAGTTGGCCGCAATTTCTGAAAATGTATATTTCTCCATTGTATTTATTTTCTAGTTTAAATTGTGCAAATATTTCACATAACACCAATTAGTTTACTGAAAATAATAATTTTGTATGATTCTTTATGAAATCACTTATAAGATGTGCATGAATTGCACGGGATAACAAAATATTCAGATAGTGTAACAGATAAATAATCTTTTGAAAATAAATGCTGCATTTTAGAATAATTTCAAAAAAGTTGAACATGAACATTCAAATAACTCTTAGCAAAATTAGTAATCGTTAAAAAGTAATATGAAGAATAATTATAATACGAATGACTATAATATTTTAATATGACTTTTGTGTGTTTTTTTTTTTTTTTTTTTAACATTTTTTTTTTTTTTTTTTTTTTTTTTTTTTTTTTTTTTTTTTTTTTTTTTTTTTTTTTTTTTTTTTTTTTTTTTTTTTTTTTTTTTTTTTTTTTTTTTTTTTTTTTTTTTTTTTTTTTTTTTTTTTTTTTTTTTTTTTTTTTTTTTTTTTTTTTTTTTTTTTTTTTTTTTTTTTTTTTTTTTTTTTTTTTTTTTTTTTTTTTTTTTTTTTTTTTTTTTTTTTTTTTTTTTTTTTTTTTTTTTTTTTTTTTTTTTTTTTTTTTTTTTTTTTTTTTTTTTTTTTTTTTTTTTTTTTTTTTTTTTTTTTTTTTTTTTTTTTTTTTTTTTTTTTTTTTTTTTTTTTTTTTTTTTTTTTTTTTTTTTTTTTTTTTTTTTTTTTTTTTTTTTTTTTTTTTTTTTTTTTTTTTTTTTTTTTTTTTTTTTTTTTTTTTTTTTTTTTTTTTTTTTTTTTTCTGTAGTATGGATTGCAGGGTTGTCACGGGAATTCCTGGCGACTGAGCGAACGCAGCTTTGGTTCCTTGAAATTCATCAAATTGTTTAACAATTTCGGCTTTCTCAGCAACAGAAAAGCGTTTGCGTTCTTTACTCGTCATTTTTGCACAAAAATGTTAGAAATGCAACCACCGCGTGCTAAATAGCAACTGAATGTTGTTCAGTATTATACACCTGGGTAAAACATAGCACTTAAAACACTGTCAAATGAAAATCATTTGACACTAGAACTTTATTCGTAGGAAAATGTTAAGAAAAACATACAATTTGAATGCATTTAGTTCTCCAGTAAAACTCATGTGAAGCAAAAAATTAATGTTTTTTTTAAATTCAACTTTCAACAACCGCTAAGTTACAGAAGACGGTAGAAAAAATACATGTTCCCAGTTAAAGCAAGAGTATTTGAACTTTTTCGAAAATAACTTATCAGTTTAACTAAGAAAAAGTTGTAGGGAAAACATTTAAATTTTACCCTGTCGATTTTCAATATACTTTAAGTTAAAGCAAGTTATGAAACTTAAATGTTTCCTGTGAATTACCGCACTCTTTTCTGCAGAATATTTTGAAAATACTTTAAATCGAGAACAAATAAAAAATGGTTTAATGGAGATAGAACAACTAACATAAAAAATCCATTCCGAAAAGAAATCCTGTGAAAGAGCAAATAAAAACTAACGAGTTACGAAAAATAATAAATTTATTTAAGTAACATAAAGCTGTATTTATATTTTCATTTCCAGAGTAAGAAGTAAACAATTTCAATTCCAGAATTTTTTTTAAGCAAGAAAAAGGGATGAAAATAACAAACAAATTTCAGGGAGGGGGTTGAATTAAATCGATTTCTATTCTAAAACTATTTTTAAAATGATAAAAATTAGTCTCCAACTTACGCGCAATGAGAATGATGAATTAGATTACGTAAGCAGCTAAACATTATGACGTACTTCAATTAAAAAACCTAATAGATTTGTATAAATTAATACAAAGTAGGTAAAATGAAGTAGTATAAATAAAAAATAAAAGTTGCCAGAATGGACGAAGCCTACACCACAAAAATTCTTCACTGATCGACCAATCGGTACACTGAGAAAAAGCACACCAAATTGAAGGTTGACTGATGGACTCGAGGAAGGCATGCTCTTAAGGACAAAGACCGTAACTGGAGAACAAAGAACTTTAAAATTTGACCCACCCCCCATTGTGTTACCTTTCTTCACTTATTACGTCATTGCGTGATGTTTAAAGCGCTTGTCAAAAAATAGCCCTTGGTTAAAGTTGAAAAAATCCTTTTACTACAGATAAATCGAAAATTTAAATTATATTTGAACTGAAGTGCCAAGTAATTAAATGGCAATTTTCAATCAATGACATTGTTCAGCTATTTCATGTCTGAATTTATACTTTTGAAAATAGCAACAGATATCCGTTATTCTTCAGGAAAACGAGGTCTCAAATTGAAACTCTTTGCTTGTCAAACAAATGAAAAATGTTTGGTGTAGAAGATATTTATGAAGAAATTATCGGCCACTTAAATCAAATAAGTTAACTCTTATCTTTAAAGAGAGATAAATAACGAGAATTTTTTTCCTCATAACGATATCGCGCAAAACTGAGTGAAATATACAGATATTTCTGCACCATGTAGACGCATAAAAAACTGCAACGTTATCATTCAATATTAAGACTGCGTAGACAAAAGGTTGTACAAAATGTAGCGTCTGGACCCGGCTTTAATGTCAATAAATAATAGATAAAAATTAATTATACTAAAAATTTATTAATTAAAACTATTATAATTTATTATAATCGTCCCTTTTGTGTGGGGACTTGAACTAAACAAACAAAATGCATTTTCTTTCAAATATTTTCTGTTTTGTTTTGTTTCGTTTCTTTCTTTCCTTTTTCCTTTTTCATTGTGCGTGTTTTGGGGAAAAAAAATCTTAAATGTGTAGGATCTCTGGCTGATTGCCGTGGGCAGCTAATTTTTAATTATGTGGAATGCTATACATTTTAATAAAATAACATAATTTACACTTAAAAAAGTTATTACTATATACACAATGGCAAACCGACTGGTCTTTTCATTTTTTTAACACGGGCATAGCCGTGCGGGTACCGCTAGTTACTGAAATAAAATTTGCCAAGGGGTTGTATTCATATTAAAATGCATACTAACTATTAAATTTCAAATGGAATACCATATATTTGGCAACGGAAATGAGTTCGGCGTGCTCAAATTAGTATATATTCAAAATTTGATCGCTGTCTGTTCATTAGAGCAGAAGATATTACCGAAAAGCGTTTTAGGGCTCGTCACGACGTTGAAGTAACTACTTTTAAGGTCCATGTTTATCAAGACACGAAAATTAATTTAGCGAAACACAGTGAAATAATTTTTCACATTATTTTCAAAATAAACGTATTTTAGGGTTGCATTTTTTTATTTATTCAGGGCACAAATATTTTCTTATTTATTTTACAGTTCGCGTTAAAATCATTTTTCTATGCTTTCAGCTGCAGTTAAACTACTGCATATTTTAAGATTAAATTTTGGATACCCTTATAAAAGCTTATCTAGATTGGTTTTTCATCAGGATATAACATGGTTATGGATCATAACTTTTTCAAAAATTAATTACATAATTCATAAAAAAATCTAATTAATAACTTCGACTGTTAAAAACCAAGGTTTTATTGTTGGGTCAGCTCATATTTTTACGTAAAAAATAAGCTTTGCCATACCCCATAGTAGTTTAGATGTTATATGCAAAAATATCAGAAAACGTTTTAATTTTAATATTGGGAGACGTGTTTTTCTCAATTTAACTCTGAAACAGCGGGTGAAGAGAATTGCATGAAAATTTATACAAAGTTAATTAAATACAAATATGTTATAAAAAAACCTGGGTTTTCATTTAAATTGTTAAAGTTGGTGTTCATTTTAATATGAAGACAGCCCCTTAACCAAATTTTAATAACAGAATTTCATTAACCCTACACTGCGCAATTTTTTTTTCTTTGTAAAATATATATATTTTTTTTTTTTTTTTTGTGTTTGTTTGTGCTAGTTATAAATGGGAAAAATACTAAAAAAATTCTTATTTAATTCGGAAAAGTAGAATTCGAGAAAAATTGACATGTTGTTTAAAAACAACACTGCGCATTTAGGGGTAACAATAATTTTTTTATATAATCATTTTAACAAATGAAACCAAATCAATAATAAATAGACATGCATTATAGTCATAAAATAGCACTAAAATATGAAAATTTATTAAAATAATTTATTTTATTATTATTTAAAAATTTATAAAATTTATTAAAGTAAAAATTTGCAGATGTAACTAATAATTATTAGTTACATGTGCAAATTTTTATTTTGATTACCAATAAAGTTTAATAATATTTTCACTAAAAGATTTTAAACAAAAAACCTAACATCTGTAGGGGGTCTATACGATAATGTTCGTTTCTTCTTTGGTTGAGCGTGAATTGATTTTAAACAAAATTCCTAAATAATAACTTAATCAACTACTTTAAGCTAACTTGTGAAATATTTAACAATAATCCTCTAAAAGTTACTAAATAAAGTGAAATAGAACAACCTGTGACACCTGTTCTTGTTTATACTGCGAATAATGCAGGAGCATAAAAATTGCCCCCGAATGCGCGGTGTTGTTCTAAAACAACAAGTAAAAAAGGCGCCTTAATATATATTTTTCCCGATATTTTTCGGACAACTTATATTTATTTTATTTTAAAACTATGTAAGTAATTAGAGACAATTTTTTAAAATAAAATTATTGCTTAAAATTTGTAGAAAAACAAATTAAGAAGTTACTGTTTTTACGAAATCAACATGTCTTACGATTTTGTGAAAAAAGATGAACCTTGAGCTCAGTTTACAAGATCTAGGGGAAACTATATTAACTAATATGATCACACATACAAAATGAAACGAAAGAATGCGCCACATGTTTAAAATATTACAAAATAAAAGCTTAGTGAACGAAAAAGGATTTGTTGTTTAAAAACAACACGGCGCAGTTTAGGGTTAAAATTTTGCATCGTTCCTGAGTGCATCGTTCCCTTCGCAATGTATGTGTCTCTGGTGTAAATAGTGTCCAAACACAAAGGAGTGTTTCGTTTCTTTCACCTGCACTGTACCTTTGGGGCCACCGAAATACCTGTTGCGTGTTACCTCGTGGGATGCGTGCCATAGGTTTTGCCAGCTCCGACCTAGGTAAAATGGTGGGGAAACTCTGGATTACACACATTAACGGAGCAAATCAGTTCATCTTCAGATTAGCGAGGTAATGTGCACGGCAGTGTTTTTCGAACTTTAAGGGTAATTTATTTGTTTCAATATTAGATTGGCGACTGGGTTCAAGGCCAATAGTTCTTCAAGGAATATTACAATGCACGTACAGTAAAACCTGTAAAGTTGACCACCTTCGTAAGCTGACACCTGTCTAAGTCGACCACTTTTATCAGGAACGGAACGAGCCCTATATTATATAATGTAAGGAAACCTTTGTAACTTGAGCACCTAAGTTGACCACCTACCTATATTGACCAGTTATGTAAGTCGAATTTGGGTGGAAGTATTATAAAAAACCCTTTGTAAGTTGACAGCCTAATCATTGTTTATCTATTTTGGTACAGATTAAAACAACTAAAATAACTTCACCAAGATATTTGTATGCTACAATGTTAGACCAGTATTTGTATGGATGGATGAAACATCAATATAAAATTTGCCTAAACCTCTTAAGCTAACAATATGGGAAAACTACAATGAGCACTCTTTTATTCTTTAAATAAGTTTCTTCTTTCTGATATAGCCATTTTGAAAAATTATGCACTTTTAGGAAATCTTTACCACAATATAAATAACTTACATAATTAATTATGTTCAGACCCGGACGGGATCCCAGCTTTGCCCTTAGAGGGCGCTGGAAGCAGAGTTGTGTTTTGTTATATTAGGAATGTGCAGTCAGAGTCAGAGCTAGAGCTCTTCGGAACTTCCTTCGAAATGCTTTTTGATTCTTGATACTTGAGATAAATACTATCATGAGCCTTCTTTTTATATATATGTTTTATGTTGTTTTGTCAGTGTGTTCTTCAATAAATGTGTGTCAAGTGAAAATTTGAAGTCTTGAATTATTAAAACCTTTTTGCATTTTGAGATTCGACAATGATACGAAAAATCGTATTCATGTTTTGGTGACCTACGGACGTGATAAAGTCAAGCTGTGCAGCCAAGGTAAGCTGTTACTACATTACATTGAATGAAATTAAATTTTTGATTAAAATGGAGTCAGTAGAATTGCTAAAAGCTAGACGCACTGTTGTGCGAACGAATTTCACAAAATTGATGACTAAATTAGAACCAGTTTTAACTTGCGATATTGAAGAGAATGATATTGAAGAACTAATGGAATTACATGAAAATATTCTTGATAAGGAAAATTTACTGAAAAGTTTAGACTTGGAAATACAAAAATCATTGAAAGAACCTAAGGATTTCGAAAAAGAATTTGAAACTTGCGAAAAATATGCCGAACAACTTTTTTCTGCAAAATTTAAAATTAAAAGCCGCATTAAGAAGTGTAATAAGGACAATAGTAGCAACAATAGTGTTCTATTCAATTCAAGTGTATCTGAAACTACCGCTTCAAATGTAAAACTTCCTAAGTTAAATATCGAAAAATTTTCGGGTGATCCAAGTTCATGGTTAGAATTTTTTAACACATTTCAAACAGCAATAGATCAAAATAAATCTTTAAGCAAAATTGAAAAGTTCTCTTATTTGAAGTCCCTGTTAACTGGTCAAGCTTACAATGTGGTGAAAGGATTTCAATTATCCGATGAAAATTATGATTCCTGTCTTGATATTCTGAAGAAACGTTTCGGTAAAACCGAACTTATAATTAATGCTCACATGAATAATCTCTTGAATCTTGAACCTGTTAAAAGTTCTTCAAATTTTAAAGGCCTTCGAGAATTACATGATAATTGCGAAATTAATGTTAGAAGTTTAAAAAATTTAGGAGTTACGCCTGGTTCTTACGGACATTTGTTAAATCCAATTTTACTGAAATTGTTACCTCAAGATATAGTGTTGGAATTTCATCGGAAGCGTAAATCTAAAGATGGTCAAGAAGTTGATGAGCTAATTAATTTCTTAAGAGATGAAATTGAATGTCGTGAAGCCACTTTGTCCGTTGCTAATTCTTGTCATGCTAGTAAAGTGCAATACGATTTTAGTCCTAAAATCAGTAATTTTCGGAAACAAAATCCTAGATATGGAAAGGGTAATGCCGCAACAATGACTTTGAACACTTCTAAAAACGTATTAGATAAGTCGTTTTGTATATTTTGTAAATCGCATAATAATCATATTTCTAATAATTGTGAAATTGTAGCAGATAATGTGAGAAGACAAATGCTTAAAAATGAAGGCCGTTGTTACAAATGTTTTCGTAAAAATCACCTTTCATCTGAATGTCGAAGTAAAATTGATAGATGTAGTTTTTGTAAAGAATTTAGTCATAACAAATTGTTTTGTAAATTAAATCAAAATCTGAAGGATAGTCCTAATACAGAGACTGTTGTATCTCTATCGCAATCTGAAGCATCTAAAGAAATTAAAGCAACACTTTTGCAGACTTGCATAGTTGCTATACCAGCAAATAATGGAAATAAACTGGTGCGTTGTTTTATAGACACAGGATCAGAAAGAACATTTTTGACAAGAAATATTGCAAATTCCTTAAAATTAAAACCAATTAGGAAAGAAAAATTAATGATTTATTCTTTTGGGCAGCATAAACCGCAAGAAATTATTTATGATGTGGTGTCGGTGGAATTACGAAGCATATTTGATTCTAATTTTTTGAGAATTGAAGCTCTGGTGACAGACATTATAACTTGCTCAAAATTGAAAGCAGCTCCTCGAGACGTTCATAAATCTCTTTGCTCTCAAGGGTATAAATTGAGTGATCTGGTAAATAAAGAAAAAATAGGGGTTCTGCTGGGTTCCGATTACGCGTGGAAAGCTATGAGGGGAGAAGTTAAACAGATTCCTGGCGGATTGTTTATTAGTGAGACCGTGTTTGGTCACACAGTTCAAGGACAAATGGAATCGGAAAACTTGGATTCTACAGCGCGTGTGAATTTTATGAGTACAGCTGACGTGCAATTAAGTAAAGAAATAAAGAACTTTTGGAGCTTGAAATCGCTAGGTATTATAGATAACGATGTAAACAATTCAGAATTAGCTGTAGCAAAAGAATTCGAAAAGAATATTATGTTTTCCGATGGAAGATATGAAACGAAGCTTTTGTGGAAATCCCCTGAATTTTCGTTGAACAATAATTTTGAGATTGCTAAACATCGTTTTGAAAACTTAAAATATAAATTACACAAGAATGAATGGTTATTTGAAAATTACAATTCTATTATTGATGATCAATTAAAGGATGGTGTAATTGAAATATGTGGAAGTCAATCCCCTGATAGCAAATGCTATTATATGCCGCACAGACCTGTAGTAAGAAAGGAAAAATCAACAACGAAAGTTAGGATTGTTTATGATGCTTCTTCGAAATCGGCTAATTCTAATTCTCTTAATGACTGCCTTGATTCGGGACCAAATTTATATCCAAAAATTTTAGATGTCATTTTAAAATTCCGAGAAAACAGAATAGCGTTTTCAGCTGATATTGAGAAAGCATTTCTGCAAATTAAAATAGCAAAGGAGGACAGAGATTACTTAAGGTTTCTGTATTTTAAAAATTGCGGGAATAACAATGGGTATAAATCGTATAGAATGACTAGAGTTCCATTTGGAGTCACCTGTAGCCCATTCATTTTGGCCTCAACTATTAAATTCCACATAAGAAAATATGAAACTAGTAATTTTGAAACATATAAAATGCTTAATACTTCACTTTATGTGGATGATTTATTTTTTGGTTCTGATACAGTAGAAAGTGCTCTTAAATTAACAACTGAAGCTGTTACGATCTTGAAAGAAGCAAGTATGACTCTTAGAAAATTTCAGTCTAACTCATTAGAATTGAAAAAAGAATGGCAACATTCTAATGTTTTTGTAAATGCGGAAGAAGATTCCAATAAGCCTTTAAAGGTATTGGGTATAAACTGGGACACTTGCAATGATACTTTAGGTCTTGAACTAAAACCGTTATTAGACATGTTACAAAATCCTGTAAAATGTAACAAAAGAGCAGTTTTGCAAATAGCAGCAAAATGCTTTGACCCTGTTGGTTTTGTCTCGCCATTCATTATTCGAATTAAGTGTATTGTGCAAGAGCTTTGGGAAATGGGTCTTGATTGGGACGAAACTTTTAATGCTGAAGTAGAGCAGAAGTGGCACGATTGGTGTTCTGAATTAAGTGTATTACAAAATTTTTCAGTTCCAAGATATTATCTGATTGATTGCTCCGATGTGCCTCAAGAAAAAATGCAACTTCATATTTTTTCTGACGCTACTCCAAAGGCGTACGGAGCAGTTGCTTATTTTAGATTTAATTCAAAAGATAGATCGATTAAAACCAGTTTTGTTACGTCAAAATCAAGAGTAGCTCCACTGAAAAAATTAACTCTTCCCAGACTAGAGTTGATGGGTGCAGTAATTGCAGCGCGTATGGGTAAATATCTTGAGAATTTATTTTCTGTTCAAAACATTTTCTATTGGACTGATAGTACTATTACTCTATACTGGATAAAGGGATCTGCTTCAAAATGGAAACCATTTATTGCCAATCGAGTTATTGAGATTCAAGATTTAACAAGTCCACAGGCTTGGAAGCATTGCGATAGTAAAAGTAATCCTGCCGATTTGATATCCAGAGGTTGTAAAGCTAAGGAGTTAATTATCAACAGAAAATGGTTACTAGGTCCAGATTGGTTATTAGAGAAGGAAGAATTATGGCCTAAAACTCGACTTAAAGAAAATGAAATTAAAGTGAAAGAAGAACTGAAAAATGTCAAGGACTGTATTGCTGTAAACGTAGTCAATTCTGGGGTAGAAAGACATGACATCTTAACAAAATTCTCCTCATGGACCAAGCTTCAACGAGTAATTGCATGGTGCTTGCGATTCATCACTAACCTGAACTTGAAATTAAAATCACTTCCTCTAGTAAAGCAAGATTATTTGACAACTGAAGAATTAACAAAAGCCTCAGGAGCAATTTTCAGAATTATTCAGGGAGAGGAATTTTCTGAGGAAATAAAATGCTTGGAACAGAAGAAGCCAGTTACTTCAAACAGTAAAATTAATTCTCTTAATCCATTTTTAGATAAAGATAAAATTTTAAGAGTAGGTGGAAGGCTGCGAAATGCAGAAATATCTGAATCGCAAAAATATCCGATTCTTTTACCGAAAAGACATTTTGTCACAAACTTGATAATCAAATATTATCACGAAAAATATTTACATGGAGGCGTTCAATTGCTATTATATACCTTAAGACAAAGTTACTGGATCATAAACGCGAAGGTTGAAATTAAAAAATACGTTTGGAAATGCGTGAAGTGTTGCAGATTTAGAGCAAGGACCCAGTCACAACTTATGGGAGATCTACCTGCTAACAGAGTTACACCAAGCAGAATCTTTTCTAGAATTGGCCTAGACTTTGCCGGACCATATTTTGTGAAAATGAGAAAAGGTAGAGGGATAAGACCTACTAAATGCTATGTTTGCCTTTTCATTTGTTTTGCAACTAAAGCTGTGCACTTGGAGTTAGTAAGCGATTTATCAAGTGAATCGTTTATTGCTGCTTTAAAGAGATTCACAGCCAGAAGAGGAAAACCTGAAGAAATAACCAGTGACTGCGGTACTAAATTTGTTGGAGCTGATAGAATTTTGAAGAATGAAATTTCAGCTGTAAATTCAAATTTTGAATTTCGAAATTGGATATTAGAAGAGAACATTAAGTGGAATTTCAACCCCCCTTCGGCCCCGCATCATGGAGGACTTTGGGAAGCTGCAGTGAAGTCGATGAAACATCACTTACGAAGGACCATCGGTTGCCAAGTCCTTACCTATGAAGAATTTCTCACCTTGATTATTCAAGTAGAAGGATGTCTGAACTCAAGACCACTCACTCCAATTTCTAACGATCCGAACGATTTGTGTGCCCTCACACCTGGACATTTTTTAATTGGGACATTTTTGACAGCGGTTCCTGAAAGGGACTTGACTTCCCAAAAGGTGACACCTCAACAAAGATGGCAATTAATGCAACAAATTTTGCAAGGATTTTGGAAGCGCTGGTCACGGGAGTATTTATGCCTACTACAACAAAGAGGTAAGTGGAGGTGCTCCAGTGAAAATCTGCAAATTAATGACTTGGTGTTAATTAAAGAGGACAATCAGCCACCAATGAACTGGAAGTTAGGACGTATTATCGAGCTTTTTCCAGGAGCAGATGGTAAGGTTCGAGTAGTAAAATTAAAAACAGTAAATGGTGAACTAAAACGTCCTATCACGAAATTGTGTAAATTACCTGTAGATAATGTTACTTAAAAATGTTTTTTTGTATAAATGTAATATAATTTCATTAATTTCATATTTGTAATCCAATTATTTAAAAATTTGAAGCATAAAATGTTTATTCTATTTGAAAAGAAATATGATGATTATTTGTGAAATTATAAGTTATTTGAGGCTAGGAAAATAACTGTATGTTTGTTAAATTGTAAATTTGTATTTCCTTGAAATGTTATGAATGATATTCATCCGGGGGAGGATGTTCAGACCCGGACGGGATCCCAGCTTTGCCCTTAGAGGGCGCTGGAAGCAGAGTTGTGTTTTGTTATATTAGGAATGTGCAGTCAGAGTCAGAGCTAGAGCTCTTCGGAACTTCCTTCGAAATGCTTTTTGATTCTTGATACTTGAGATAAATACTATCATGAGCCTTCTTTTTATATATATGTTTTATGTTGTTTTGTCAGTGTGTTCTTCAATAAATGTGTGTCAAGTGAAAATTTGAAGTCTTGAATTATTAAAACCTTTTTGCATTTTGAGATTCGACAATGATACGAAAAATCGTACTCAAATTAGATATTAGCACTTTAATTTTAAAGTTGTATAGGATGCATTGTAAGTCATTCGGGTTAAATTTCTTTAAAGATATTTTAGATAATTATGAAAAAAAAAAGTTAATTAATATTTTAAAGCAACGTTAATACACGAAGCTATATTTTAATTAGTTGCAAATGCATAAATGTATAGTGTAAGAATTAACAAAAAAAAAAAAAAAAAAAACCCTCCACCCGCTATAAGTTGACCACTAAAGTGCTGTACCGCAAGTGGTCAATTTACACAGGTTTCACTGTAATTGCTTTAATTTTTATCAAGCTGTTCCAAACTAAGCAGTTCAGAAAACGCTACTTAAGTGTGTTTCCTAATTTTATCACACAACGTTTTTAATCCTCAACGCATTTTTATATAAATGATCATAAAAATATTTTTTAAATTTTATAAATGTATCTATAATAATTTTAAATTCTCCTCTTTTTTTTACAGGCTTTTTGGCTCGCCACATTTACGACTGTAATCCGAAGTCAAATGCTTGGCTTAGGAGGTCCAGGCTTTGCTGGTTTAGGCTATGGAGGTCTGGGATATGGAGGCTTCGGAGGAATGGGTGGTGGTTACGGAGTTGCTGGAGTGGCACCACCATCAGCAGTGGAGGCACCAGAGTCATTGGTGGTGGAGGAAGCAGCATTGCTGGAGGACGAGGCATTGGCATGATTGGTGGACGAGGCATCGGAATGATGGGAGGACAAGGCATTGGCCTGATGGGAGGACGAGGCATCGGAATGATGGGAGGACAAGGTATTGGCTTGATGGGAGGACAAGGCATCGGCATGATCGGAGGACAAGGCATAGGATCCGTAGGTGGCCTGGGATTCGGAGGTGGTATGGTTGGCCCCATGATGGGAGGTGGACTCGGCATCTTAGGACCTGGATACTGTGAATTTATTGGTTGAATAAAAACCTTTTCGAAAATGCTGTTTGTTGTTACAAAAAAGGAATAAAGTACATTGTTCTGCTACTACACTCGCTTTTGTATTTATTATGAATGTTGTATTGTTATTGTGCTGCTTTTTATTGCTATTATAAAAACAGCGGCTTAAAATCTTTGAAAGAATTTTAAGTAATTACCATGCTTACGGGTGACTGGCTTTAAGAAATGAAATTTAATGTGGAACAATAGAAAGGAACCTACTTACGGGCGATTGACCGTATGGAATAAGTTGACTTTACGGGCAAATTATTTTTATTAATAAAAATGTAGCGCAAATTTTCCTTAAAAACCTTAACGACTCCTGAAACAAAAAAAAAAAGAATTTAAAATTGTTTTTAAAAAAGAAACATTTTTTTTATGTTTCTGCAACAAAAAGTAGCCGACTTTTTCTATGCAAAATGCATTAAAATTTCATTAAAAGTGAAAAGACCTTCTGTGGGAAAAAGGTAGTGATGCCATCTAGAATTAGTTTTTATAAATTATATATAAGCCCAGTAAAGCTCGCAGACGAATCCTTTTTTTCCCTTCCTTTCTTTGAAATACAAAACAAATGTCTTTTACAGTACTTATGATTTTAGGTGGTATAAATGCTTGTGACAAAATCTATTGTTCATGTGTTAAATATTAAAAAGAAAATTTTAAATATTAAGCAGGGGGTCCACCCCCTTCAGAGCGATGGAGTACCCCCTAAGAAGTTGCGTGAGTTGCCCCCTCTCTAAACTGACCGAACAGTCATCCAAGCCCCTCCCAAAAGCTACTAAAACACCCCCGTAAAAATTTCAATGGCGTAGTCTGCGTCATCACCCCCCCCCCCCCTTAGTAAGTTGTCCATTACCACAATTGTGGTAAAAGAACTTTTTATATTAATTCATGCCTTGTGTCAAACCTTGAAATTGATCAAAAAGCTTGTTAGAAATATGTCCCACTTTTTCTAGGAGAGTTCAAATAGGAAATGAATAATCTCTTATTTAAAACAATTTCAGAAGATTCAATTATTAACATTAAAAATATAGAAATATATTTACAATATTGCTGAAATAAATGTTGTCTAATTATGTTTCTCACAAGCATTTCTTTCATTACACTTCAAATATACTAAAAAATATGCCGTGGTGCAAAGTTAACCCCTTGGTTAAAAGTTACCCTGAATGACTGTACGTGGGTACTTTGAAAGAAAATCTCCTGGCTACGCGATTTTGGTCCATTCGTTAAAATAAATAAATAAATACATAAATACAGTCCGAGAACAAAGTTAAGACACTAGCGAGCTTCTGCGCATGGCAAAAGAGGACGAACCCATTTGAGTTTTCGTTTGTAGTTACCGTTTATTATTTACCCAGACAACTACATATATCCCTCAGACATCCAAATAGATCCATAATACATCCTGATATCTTCTGGATTTGCTGGATAGCTCACGGATATCCACACATATCCAAATCCTGGACTTGGATTTCTGGATATCCCTGAGCTATCCAGGTAGTAACATGTTTTGGATATGGATCTTTGGACAACCTCTGGATATCCCAGGGATATCCAAGTCATGGATTTGGATTTCTTCATATCCCTGAGACATCCAGATAGTAACAGGTTTTGGATATCTTTGGAAAGACCTTAGGACAGCCTATGGATATACATGGATATCCAAATCATATCCCTGTGAGGTCCAGAACTCCTTATCCCTGAGATGTCCAGTCATCGCTAAAATGTTTGACTTGTAGATATTGATGTATTTGCCTATATTTAGGCTTCAGCAGCAAAAATTCTTTATTTAAATATGTTGTAGCTATTACATCATTAATAATACATACCTAATGTGTGTTTTCATTTTGTATGAAACTGTGAATTCAAGAATTGACTGCAACTTTAATGAACTTTGCTTGAACTTTGTTTATCAAAATCGCGGCTTGCACGACACGTTGATCAAGTTCAATTTGGATATAATTTTCAGTTTGTATACTTCTTTCTAAAATTTATTTTTCATGTTATTAGGCTTATTATGATGAAATAGAATTATTTTGTGTTGAAATGATTTAGTTCTTTGTTTTATCTTTTTTGCCACGATTGCTTTAATTTCAGTGACTTGGTGTTTTTTGTTGACTAGTTTTCAAAAATCAAATAAAAGGAATTAACTTTCCAATTCTATTAAATATTCGAATAGTAAAGATTGTTTTAATAATGTGAGCGATACTCTTGTCTAACGCAAATGCTTACTGATTATTATTTCTAATAATTTGTCGGATTTTCCTCCCGGAGATTAATTTTACGTTTTGATAGTAAAATATGTTCAGTATCAACTCCCCAAACACTGTATGAAGAAACCTTCATCTTGTAGGAAGATTTAACCAACTGGTCAACCAAAAATAAAATAACAATGCTACATTCTGTAATTAATATTTTTTAAATACTAAAAACTCAATGAGGCAAGGTTGTTACAAACCTTTTTGTTTAATCACAATTCAAAATGAAATGTCTGGTATATTGATGCTGAAAATGGCATATGGAATTATTGTACCAAATTTTGGTACTGTCCGACTTTGAAGAATAATTTTGTTACTGATCGACCTTTGTCATTATGGCACTGGGAGTAATCCTGAGAGACGGCTGACACTTCCAGATTCTGATATAACAAATATTCTGGTGCATAACGCTTTCCTTTATAACATGCAAATATTACTGTAACAGCATTCTTTTAATTTTTAGTATGCTTGCTGTAATGTAACTCACTCCCTTAGCTTTACAAAAGGTCTGCCATGTTTTAAAAAGTACTATTATAACTTAAAATCTTTATCTAGATGGAACAGTAGATGATTGCTTATTCATGGATCACAGTAATAGTGTTGGTGAAATCGATTATGTTGTTAAAGACATGTAACAGAACATGATTATGACAAAACTTTTTCATATTTTTATTGAGTGTGACAAAGCGCTGTCACATTTCTCTTGTGTTGGTTAAAAACGTATGGAAGCACAATTTCACTGCTGTTTCTTACTTTTTTGTATTAATTGAAAACAGTGATATGCATATCAATTGCAGCTTTTTGTTTTCTTAGTACCTAAACATTACTTTTAAATTATAATTAGTTAATTTGTAACAATTTCTCTTGTTTTCCAGTTTATATACAGTAAAATCTAGTTACAGTGAATACGGAAATTTCCGTTAAAATGTAACAAAGTTTTAGTTCTGCTTTAAAGTTCGGTAGAAGAATTTATTTTCCGTTATAACAAATCTCCGTTTCAACAAAGCATTTTCCTGGTCTCTTGGAGTGTGTTGTAATGGGATTTCACTATATACAGTAAAACCCGTTTAAGAAGTTTTCCCGTTTAAAAAGTTTTAAATTTCAATACCAGTTTCATTCCCATCTCCCTAGTGTTAAAATAACCCCTTTTAAAAGTTCTGATTATATTTTTTTTCGCTTAATAAGTTTTCATATCGGTCAATTTTTTCTTTCAAATGACACTTTAGACTTCTAAAGTTTCTATTTTTTTCAAGCTTCTTTCAATCTACGTAGTTATTTTTATTTTTAATGGAAAAAGTATTTGGAGAAGAATTAGAAAAGCTGTTTTGGTCAGCCTTTTCTCAAGGGTACCCTTTTCTCAACACTAAAAGTTAGAGGAAAACGGGTGGCAGAGAGGATTAGTCAGTTGTTACGAGAACAATGATGACTGATCAAGGGAGAAGGGAATGTTTGTAGAGTCTGTTAGGGGGGTGTCTATTTTCTGTCTAATTTAAGCGTTGTAAAATAATAAAATAATATCATCCCTAAATATTATAAAGTATATCCATTGTCAAACATAGAGCCTACCCGTTTAAGAAGTTTTCCCGCATAAGAAGTGTTTTGCTCTTGGTCCCATGGAAAACTTCGTAAGCGGGTTTTACTGTATGTAAGTGAAATAACTATACATTTATTTTGCACTTAGCTTATAGTATATGGGCAATTCCATGAAAGCAGGGACATCAACATAAAAATTTTTTCTTCTTGCAGATGTGCAGTTTTTTTTCCTCTAAGGTAAAAATATGTGATTTTTTATAAAATTATGTTTAAAAAGTTCGCAGTACCTTTTTGTAACTTTTATAGGCAATGTTTGGCAATGTTACTTTTGTCACATGTGTTGTTGTCTTTAGAGAAGTTCGGAAAGTTCATCTTGTTTTCGTAAAGAAATTAACAGGTATGTATAAATCTTATTTTTTTATTGAAATTTAGTCTGTATGTGAGGGTTAGGCCAGTAAAGAATCTTTAAACTGTGGTTATTGTATTAAAAATTATTTTTTATAAATTAGGTCTCATAGTGATGTAACATCAGTCACAAAAATTTATAAAATTTTTTATTACTTAAAGAAAAATAGTGTTAAGAATATAAAAATCCATATTCTCTTCATTGATGATAATATCTTAAATATCAATTAGTTAAATAGTTAAAAACAGAACAATTTATGAGTTAAAAACTTCTTTAAAACATGTAACATCAGTCACATTGTAACATCAGTCACTTTTCTCTTTTCCAGTTAGATACTTAAACACTGCACAAATGGCATTGACTGCTGCAGAAAGGCAAAAAAGTAGGCAAGATAAATTAAAGAAGAAAGGAAAATATGAAAATTATAAAAAGGTAAGCAATGCAGAAGCTAAAAGGAGTAGAGATAAAAAGGAAATGACCTAGCTAAGTTACCTAAGTCAATTCAAAAAGAGAAAACAAAGAAAATGTTAGAAAAATAGTAGAAAAATGTAGCGCATTAAAGTGCAAAATTTCAATTAGCAGTGACAAAACCCCTTTTTCAAAATAATAAAACCTTAGGAAAAGCTGTAACTCGTGCAAAGTGCGCCCTGTCTACATCTCCACGAAGGCAGAAGGCTGTCATAAAAAATGGTTTGATAATGAAATTGGGGAAACAGGTGCTCCTAATTAAGCCCAAGCAAGCATATTTGCAGCAGCACCGTACCACTCGGGTAGAATGCATCCGTATGCGATAGCCTCAGATTAACTGTCTCATTCTAAAGAGATTGTGATTCCTCTCATAACAAGAACGCTGGAAAAGATTCCTCAAGTAACTGAAGTCTTACATATTTGGTCAGATGGCCCAGTTCTAAAACAAGTTCATTGCAGCCACAAAACCCATATTACAGAAAAATATAAATTGTTCTTTAAATCGAATTATTTTGCTACTTCACATGGGAAGCCCTGTGGACGGCATTGGCGGCTCTGTAAAGAGGCAGATATGGGAAGCTGTAAAAAAAAGAAAGCATTTCGTAAACAGTGTAAAAGATTTTGTAAATGCCGCAGCTTCAAGCAGTGTGAAAATCTTTGAGATCTCATCATACGATTTACAGTTGCGTTATAAAGAGTTAAATGTGAATAAAATATTTTCTGATTCAGAAACTATAGCTGGTATCACACAGCAACACTTTTTGGATGTGGTAGACAAAATCACCAAAAGCTCAAAATTATCTAAAACATCATTTGCCTGTTCAAAACCAAGCGAACAAGCTCCATAATTGGTGGAAACAATTGGAGAGTGGGCTCTTGTGGAATATGATGGACAGCTCTATCCAGGTGAAGTTAGAGCCATTGAAAACTATGAATACTTGGTCAGTGTTATGATTCCAACAGGGAAACATTGGAAATGGTCTGACAATGTGGATGAAATTTATTATTCACAAGAAAAAATAATAAGAAAACTTAGTACACCAGATGTAGTAAATGCACGAGGACACTTTTTATTTCCTGAATTGCACTAAAAACATCACTTGTATAATTATATTCATTTACTATTGTTTATTTTTTATCAATTAAGTAGATTTGTGTACTTTTGAAAAAAAATGGCTAATTTGACTTTTAAGGAGAAATAAATTATAATTTAAACCGATTAATGTTGGTGTAACATCAGTCACAAAATGTTTGTAACATCAGTCACGGTCATTAAAAATTTCCCCCATTGTAAATTTTCAAGTTTTTAAAATGAAACGAAGTGTATTCATAAAGTTTGAAATCTCTACTTGACTGGAAAAAAAAAGAATTTTAATCTTCATGTTCTTAGTTTGAGGTGAATATCAATTTATATAAAAGTTGTTTTTCCTAATGTCTCTTCTGTGTAACATCAGTCACAATTTTTGATTTACTTTAATTAAACACAAAAAAGCTTTTTATATCTAAAAACAGGTATGGGTATTATTATTATACTCTATCACGGTATTTTAGATAAATTTCAGAAAAATAAAATTAAATTTCAAGACACTGTGGATTTTAAAAGTTTAGAAACTTAGTCAAATTGTAACGTCAGTCACCGTGGAATGACCCATATACAAAAAGTTCTTCAGTACTCAAACAGTTAACCAATAAATGAAAATTGTTTAATTTCGTAAATCATGTCTTTTCTTTTTCATAAACATGAACAGTAGTTAGTTACATGTAATATCTAAGTTTTATATTTGCGCATTAATTGAGACCAGTTATATTCATATAATTGACATCTTTTTAATTAGTTTTTTTATTTTTGTTGGTAAACTTTATTTCTAAATAATAATTAGAGTCAATTTATAACCATTTCTCTTGTTTTCCAATATATAGAGAGTAAAATCTCGTTACAGCGAATACTGTTACAACAAAATTTCCATTAAAACAATTCAAAATGAAATGTCTAGTATATTGTTGTTGAAAATGGCATAAGGAAATATTACCAAATTTTGGTACTGTCCAACTTTCAAGAATAATTTTGTTACTGATCGACCTTTGTCATTATGGCACTGGGAGTCATCCTGAAAGACGGCTGACACTTCCAGATTCTGATATAAATTTCTAGTTCCATTTTAAAGCCCAATATGATAATGTATATTATGTTATTAAAAAACATTTTTTTCAACAAAGTATTTTCATGGTCCCTTGGAGTGGGTTGTAATGGAATTTCACTGTATACTGAAATGAAATAACTATACATTTATTCCCCACTTAGCTTATATACAAAAAGTTCTTCAGTACTCACGGTTATCCAATTATGAATATTGTTTAATTTCAAAAAGCACGTCTTTTCTTTTCCATGAACAATAATTAGTTACATGTAAATATCTAAGTTTTATGTTCATATTTTTTAAGCCCATTTTTATATCCTTTGTATTATGTGCACTTGTAAATTTCAATCTTTTTTTCCCTCGAGAGTTTTTTTAGGCGAGACTTTTTGGGAGTTCTGCTGCAGAAATCACACTGCCAAGAAAGTTTTGCTGATGAAACATCTACAACAGTTCAAAATCATGTAAAAATATATGTTTTTATGAAAAATATCATGTATGTTTTCAAAATGTAAATAAAGTTGTGTATATGAACTTTTTGCATTCATTTCTCCAAAAAAATGCATTTTTGTTAAAAGTTACAAGAATTATTTTTTAAAGTTCCAGTAAATTTTGTTATTTTTAATTAAAAAGAGTACAGATAATTCAAAATGTACTTCTGTATACTGTATTAGTAAGTGTAAATGTTTACATTAAACTTGCACAAGTTGGCTTGCAAAAGTTTATATTAATTATTTAAAAAGGTAACTTTATCCATGATATAACTGACATATTTATTACATGAAAATTGAAAAAAAAAATCTCAATCTATTTACATGATATAAATGTGTACATGATTTTACTTAATTATGTATTCATCTTTCAATACTTAAAGCAGTTGTATACATATTAAATACACTCTGGAACAGACTGTGATGGTTTCTTTCTTTATCTCTTTCTTTTAGATGTCTTAAGTTTTTCAATTTACAGGTTTGTGAATTGTTGAGAGAACTATGTTTATCAAAAGATTGCACATGTTCAAATGAAAAAAATCTACCAGCATGCTCAAGGTTTTATAAGTTTCATTTAGTATTACTCTTTTATAGCAATTATAAAAGTTGTCAAATTATCAACAATACAGCCAATTAGTGATTCTTTTTCAGTAGTAAAAAAGAGAAAAAAAGTCTTATTGCAGGTCTGAGAAAGAACCTTATGAGTCGGAAAATATATAGATTTAAAAAAAAGTTCTATTAAATTATAATTTTTAATATTTAAAAATAATAATTAACTTTACTAATATTAATGAAGCATTATTATTATTTTCTATTTTAAACCTGTAAAATTTAATAGTTTAAAAATTGCAATTTTTGTATAAATAAATAAATTATTTATAAATATCAATATTTTTACTGGTTTATTGTAGTTATTTTATTCCTAATTATGAGTAAACAAATTTCACTCATAATTATGTATGTAAAAACGTTTTATATAACTGCATTCAGCCTGTAAAATAAGGTATTCATAAATAATTTATTTTATTAATACAAAAAGTTGCAATTTTTAAACCTCTTTACAGCTTAAAAATATAAAACAAACATTATATCCAGATCATATCCTATTGGATATCTCAAATACATCTAGAAGATTTAAAATACACATCTATTTAACAGTTACAGGATAGCTAGAAGATATCTGGATATGATATCTTATGGACAGGAAAGAGATATCCACAGGATATCTGTGAGCCATCCAAAACCTCCCCTGCTTATCTCTAGCCTGTCCTATGCACGTCTGGATATCCAGACGTGCATAGGACGTCCAAACGTTGCAACCTTTTCTACCACTTTTGGATATTCCTGGATCAGTTGGACATGCCAGAGATGTCCACAGGATAACCTTCATATTCAACTCGTAATCCGTTGGATATCTACAGGCTGTAGTGTGGAGATAGGTGGTTGTCTGGGTAGTACACGAATCGAATAAAAAATATTTTCTAGTCTACCAGAAGCCAAAGCAAATGCGATAAAATGATGATTTAACGAAATGCACTTCAAATAAAAAATATTTACAACAGATGCATAAAATAGTTTACCTTCATACAGGTTTTCACGGATTTATTCCACATAATCAGGTACATTATACTATATTTTCGTAGAAGCACTACAAAAACAACGTTACATCGTTCTTATATGTAGAACTTTCCGTTTTAATTTTTAAAATATTTTATTTAATATCAGACGATCGGTAAAAATAATATAATTTTTATTTTATTTAGATATCGTCTACTTTGCAAAGAAAAAGAGAAATTAATTAAAGTAGAAAATCTAAATTAAAAAAAAATGCAATGAAATTGCGTGTATGTGTGTAACATCATGTATAGCGCCAAAGCTCAAAATTCTTCCCGGAAGAAATAACTAACCCCGTAGAAAAGGTTGCAACGTTTGGACGTCCTATGCACGTCTGGATATCCAGACGTGCATAGGACAGGCTAGAGATAAGCAGGGGAGGTTTTGGATGGCTCACAGATATCCTGTGGATATCTCTTTCCTGTCCATAAGATATCATATCCAGATATCTTCTAGCTATCCTGTAACTGTTAAATAGATGTGTATTTTAAATCTTCTAGATGTATTTGATACTGCTTTTTCTTTTTCTTTCATGCAAATGGGCGTTCAAGATAAAAGTAGAGATAAGAAGAAGAGGAAGAGGAGCATGAAGAAGTCAAGCAGGAATTGCTCATCTATTCACCAACCTTGTTGGGCCTAGCGCCTGTTGTTGGTGTACTTTTTGTATTGTATTGTATTGTATTGTATTGAAATCAGAACAACGAGACACATTCCTTATTGCAGTTTTTCCCTTCAACATGAACGGAGGCTTCTTGGCGCTCTGCCATGCAGACTTTTATCAAATCGTTCGTCGCACTTAGGTGAAAATTATTAAAATAAAATTCGTTCATACTGAATTGCCTAGATTAGTGTGAAAGGTTTTAGCTATTATAAAATCTAGACAGGCAAAAAGCATATGCAGTAAAACCTGTAAAGTTGACCATCTTTATAAGCTGACCACCTGTCTAAGATAACCACTTTTGTCCAGAACGGAATTAGCCCTATAATATACAATGTGGGGAAACCTTTGTAACTTGGCCACCTCATTTGACCACCTGTCTATATTGACCACTTCTGTACGCTAAATTTGAGTTGGAGTATTATAAAAAGCCCTTTGGTAATTTGACCTTCTTATTACTATTATATTTATTCGTCTATCTATTTTTGTAAAGTTAAAAAAAAACAAACTAAAAACTCTTCTCAGGATATTTTTTATGTCATTATGTTAGACCAGTATTTGTCTGGGTGGATCAAACATCAATATAAAGTTTGATTTAACTTCTTTGTAAGTTAACCATAAGGGGCCGTTCATAAGCGATTTCACGCTTTTTTCCGATATATTTGGCTCTTTTCTCCCCCTTTGCCACAAAATGTCACACTTCAACGGACCTCCCTCCTCCCTATGTCATATACCATCCTATGTTGTATATGCCTGATGTCACACTTCTTGTTACGCCCTCCCCTCTCCCCTTGTCACACTTTGTTACGATTTCCCGGGTCCCCCTTCCTCCTCGAAGCGTGGCATCATTTATGAATGATCTCAAAGGGAAAAAGACTATGAGCATTCTTTAAAAAATAAGTTTCTTCTTTTTTCTTCTATCTGATGTAGCCATTTTGGAAAATTATGTATTTTTAGGAAAAAGTTACTATCATATAAGTAACTGACATAATTAATAAGATATTTATCTTTATTTTAACTCAGTACATTACTTTTCAAGTTGTGTAGGATACGTTATAAGTACTTCAGGTTAATGTTCTCTAATGATATTTCAGATAATTGTGAAAAGAAAAGGCTAATTACTGTTTTAAAGAATCATTAATACATGAAGCTTTATTTTAATCAGTTACAAATAAACAAATGCATGGTGTAAGAAATGACAAAAAAAAAAAAAATCTCTACCCTCTATAAATTGACCACTTGTCTATGTTGACCACTGAAGTGCAGAACCGCAAGTGGTCAGCTTACACAAGGGATAAGAATTTCTCCAGAACAAGGAGTTGGCGATGTACGTACAGTTCTACCGTCATCCAGAGCAATCTCCCTGGCAAAGTGCCAAGAAGAATCCATTCATGTTCAAGGCAGGAACTTCTGGTATAAGGAAAGTCCCGATTCTGATCTCGTTTTATTTCGTTTAGCATGCTTGATTTCTTTCGAACTGATGCTTTATGCCAGTTGTTTGTTTGTTATATGCCATGCGAAATATTCTGATTCGCATGCTAATAAACGCACCTGCAGAACGAACTTCCCTAAAACTGGAATAGATTCGTCCTTTATTGTCATGCGTAGAAGCGTCTAAGTGTCAAAACTTCGTGTTCGAACTGTAGGTTCTAAATTAGGTATATCAAGTTATGGTAATGGAGCTGGGAAGAAATAGAGAGCAAAAACGTGAATACTTACAATGGGAATTCTGCATCCACGGGGAGTGCGGAAAAAAGTTTTTTTTTAAAAATAATTCATTACTTTATAATTTACAGGCATACTTGGGATTTTAGGTGGTATAAATTATTGTGTTCAAAATCTTTCGTTCATGCATTAAATATTATGAAAAACGATAAAAATATTGTTTCATCTAATAATTCGATTATGTACGGTATCGGATTTCTTCATTTCTGATTTTTTTAATGAGATGTTAGTTCACTAAAAAAAAAAAAAAAAAATCCAAATAGCCTTCTAGTACATAACTCCAGAGCTGGCAATCTCTAAAAAATTATTTACATGAAAACTTGAATTAAAGATGACTTTCGACACATCACATTATCTCTTCAAATTGCAAGATCAATGCTTAAAATTCGGATATAAGTATAAACATGTAGCTTAGTTCTAAAAGGGCCTATGTCTTTTTTTGATGTTTTGAGATATTAAAAGCAAAATATCAGTTCTTATAGTTCAAAAATGGTTTATGTAAAGATTTTTTAGATTTTTTAAAACTTTAGTGCAAATTTTAAAAATGTTTAATGTATTTGAATGTTTTTTTTTTTTTTTTTTTTTTGCAACTGGCGATTTTGAATTCAGCCCTTCTAGAAGCAAGCCACAGAAATAATAACAAAATTTTATATGAATGTATTTATGCTTTTTTCCATGTAAATTCGAACACATCAATGTTCGAATTTACACGGGAAGGGAGGATAATTGAGATGATCAGTAATAGCATGGAAATATTGGAGTACAATTGTCTTCAGTGTACAAAGATGTGGAAGACAACATCGTCCCTTGTGCTACAATGAATATGAACCCAATAGCTTTGTGTTACTGCTTAATTATCTAGTATTTCCGATTGTCTTTAACCTCTTGCGACTTTCTGTACCCAATTGGGTACTTTTTAAAATACTGTTTATTAACTACTGTTTGCGCAATTTGAAAGCTAAAACACCCAATTGTTCTTGAAATTAATCAACGGATAGTTTTAACATGGAAAACATGGAAATTGGGGATTAGTTATTACTTAAACTAATTATTAATTAAAATTAAAAAAAATAGTTATTTTGTTATGAAGTCATTTTTTTCACCAAAACGTGAAATTGTTTGTTCTTAGTTCAGGGGTCTGAAGAGGTTAATAGAGGTAAGGCGATCCACGCTTGGAGCAACGTTTGCAGTAGATCCTGCAAAACCCTCTTTAATGCTAACAGAAGAAGTTTCACCAAGTTTACCTACACCTGCTAGAAGTTTGCCAGTTTTCTCACGAACGGATTCTAAAACTTTTTCCTTCACGTTTGGAATAAGGTTTGTGATAGATCCCGCAGAACCCTTTTGGATGCTATCAGAAGAAGTTTCACCAAGTTTACCTACATCTGCGAGAAGTTTACCAATTTTCTCTCGAACGGATTCCACAACTTCTTCCTTCACGTTTGGAGTAAGGTTTGCGATAGATCCTGCAGAACTCTTTTCGATGCTTACAGATGAAGTTTCACCAAGTTTACCTGCAACTGCGAGAAATTTATCAATTTGCTCTTGAACGGAAGGCAAAACTTCTCTCTTCACGTTTGGAGCAACGTTTGTGACAGATCCTACCGAAACCTTTACGATGCTATCAGAAAAAGTATCACCACGTTTACCTGGAATTCTGAGAAATTTATCAATGTGTTCTTGAACGGATTGCAAAACTTCTTCCTTAACTGATTCCGAAATAGGTTTAACGAGAAATCTTTGTATGATTTTTTCGGCAATTTTTTTTATTGTGGAGCCTAGAATGATCTGTGGAAGCAAGCCACTGGAGACACCTGGTTCGTGTGAACGCAAGATAATGTTTGGGAAGGAGTCTGGATGAAGAAGTCCAGCAAGAAGATGATGTGCAGAGTTGTGAATTAGCTTTGGAATGACAATGAAGTCTGAAAATCCAAGGAACCGTTTTACTCTGCGATTCGAATCCGAAGATGATCCTCTCAGAAAATCGGGGAATTCCTTCTCAAATGAATAGGGAACGGATTGACTCGACGATCTTGGAGACCTACGAATCAGGCGGTGAACAAAATCGATGTCTTGATGAACTGCTGCCGGAATGAGTTCAAGGGACACTTGAGAAAACAACTGGAGCAAAATTGAGAATGATAGAGTCAACCCGACCAATGCAGGCATAAGGGCTTCTCGAGCTTGCAACGGCAGCATTCTCTAAAAGTAAAATAAGAGAAGAGAGAAAAATGAATTTTAAAAATGTTTCTACTATTATTTCGTCAATCTGTGAAACAGGAAATATTTTGTCACAAAAAATTACGAAATTATAAGAATTCTATGTATTTTTCTGTCATCTGGATCGGACTCGTAATCAAATGCTCGTAATCATCCTTTAAAAGGGCTATGCTTGCCAAATCGAATGTAACTAAAATAATTTTATATATTTTAAAAAGATGGTGCTTATTTTCTTACCTTATACAAATCATGTTGGGGACTACTCGGAAAAATGTTGCCAATGCCGGCACTTTTAAAAGATAAATCCTACGTAAATGCTTTGCTAAATTCGTCTAGAGATTTCACTCACATAACAAAGATGAACTAAACTGAGCATTAGGGCTACTTTTAGGCTTTCATCATAAAAGCGTGTCTGATAATGACAGAACAGTGCAAAAACTATTTATTCTCTGTTTCTTTCATTCATTTAGGGTAAGTAAAAACGCCTATTATTGTCAGGCTGCCAATTATTGATTCTTGTAACTTAAATTTGGTAAAGGAAATCTTTGCAGTGACATAGGATTTCAAATTATGATCAAGTGCCGAAAGGCGGTCATAAAATCCATGCTTTTAAACTTAGGTGGAAAATAAATGTAAGAATTTGTGCAAAAACTTTAGATTTTTTGGATGATATTTCACATTGCATTATTAAAGAAACAATTCCAATAAATTTTGGTCAGGAAAATATGGAGTAAAACAGTTTTATGACCCCTTCTTTATGGGATGTAATTACGATCACTTGACCCCATGGCGTGGTGTGAAGTAAGTAGTGTAAAGTAGTCATAATTAAAAAAAAACAAATATATACGTATTTTAATCAGCCATAATGTTTAAAAATACTCAAAAAATTTTATATACTAAATAAAACTACATCATTTAGTCAAATAGAATTTATTGATGCCATTTGTAGTCAAAAATTGGTCTCCTAAAGTATTTCAGTCTCTTCTGCTGCTGCATAGCGTCTTAAAACAAAGATATGTATCGAAACATTTTAGACGTAATGAACATTCTTTGGTTTTATTCCCGAAATATCAGTCTGCAAGTCTCTCCTTTAACTCACTATAATAAGACTAGGCAATTCAAAATTTTCAGTGAAGAAACTAAAAAAAAAAACTTTTTAATGAGCGGCTAAATTATTTAAATTATATATTAAGAAAACATTATTAATAAGAGAGCAATTATGATTTATTATTAATGCTGAAGTAATTATAGATCATTAAAAACTCAAACTCGGAGGAAGATATGTATGTTACCATAACAATTTTGTATTTTCGCTCTTTCGTGTATTGTTCTTATTCGAAGTGTTGCTAATTCTAAACGTTTCGCTTAATGATATTTATTATAAGTCTGTTTAGGAATGAAGTATTCTACTGGAATAACTTGAAAGTTCTGTCGCAGAAAAGGAACTACTAAGAATTCGCCAATGTTTAACATTGTCTCATAGCAATTTGAAACTGTATGATAATTGAGTTCAGTTGTGTTTTATCCTTTTTATCTAAAAAAGGGGGGGAAACGGCGTTAAAGGAGTTAATTTGTAACTAACATCTGAATCGGGGCTTAATTTCTAAAAAAGAAAAGAAGAATCATATGGTCTTAAAAAATTAAATCTTTGTATAAATAGCTTGAATTGCTTCTAAGAAAACAGAATTCACATAAAATTCAAAAGAAGTTCAGAAGCTGAGCTCTCGTCAGTTCCTATGCTAATTAAGCCTTGATTTACCTTATAAACATTTTAAATTACATTAAAACAATGGGAATAAATGCATAATATAATTTTGTAATATATATTTTTACCTTTGGTAAAAATTATAAAACATTAATAAAAGTATACGGCTAGCAAATGGATCAAAATTATATTTGTTTGTCTGCGCTCCATGAAGAGTCAGATCAGGACCACTATGTTTCTTCTGAAATTTAGCAGTAAAGAAGTTCTTCAAAAGCGTAATAACCTGTTACGTTTTTTAAAATTTAATTCTGTTGTGCATTTTTCATTTCGATTCTAAAAATGTTTTTTAACAAATTGGGCAACATGAGAAGCAAAATTTACTTCAATTTTTAATCCCACAAAAACTACATAAAATGAAATTACTTTCAATGCCTGCATCAAAAAGAACTCGAGAAATGAATTTTCAATTGAAGTAAATATTTGCATTTTCAACGACTTTCTCATGAACATCCTGTTTTGTCCCCTCCTCACCTCGAACACTAACTCTATATGCAACTATTTGATTGAAATATAATTATTTAATATAAAAGAGTAATTAAAAATATACGTACTAGTTCCTTGTCTATGTCAACGTTTGATATTGTGATCCAAATGCTTCTACCTAGAACTAAGCTTTCTTAATCAGATTTGACTAAGTATTACGTTTGCAATCTGATGACTTTTATTTGAAAGACCATCATTATATTCCTTTCGAAAAATAAACATTTTCCCTTTTTGAGTACTGTTTAAAAAAGTTACGGCAAACAGTAATTTTCTAAACATTAGCAAAATGCAAAAAATTTATTATTAACTTCTTCTCTATAATAACCGAACAATTGCATTTCACTCTGATAGTAATTTCTCGTATAATGTTTTTAGAGGTTAATTTTAGTAATCTCCTGAGATTCGTTTCGGTAATATGAAAACACGCTACACACAGTTCGGGGAAGCCTTAAAGGTTAAATTCATAATAATATTTTTGTTTCCTTTATTTTCACAAAGTGGCGCGATTAACTTTTTGAACATTTTCCTTCATTTCTCTTCAAAAGCTAAATAATGGAATTAGTCTTCTGCATGTTTGTTCCTTAGAGAAATTGCTTATTTATTTATTCATTTATTTATTCATTCATTCCACGGACCGAAATATCTTCACTTCTCTTTGTTGTTTTTTTAGTCAAGCTTTTTTTTTATTGTACATTTAGTGCATAATCAGGGTTCGCGCTAGGCCGCGCGATCGCGCGATTCCCGCAATATTTTTTGAAATCCCACTCAAAAAAAAATTTTTTTTGGGCTTAAACTTTAAAAATCCCACTTAAAATTTTGGTCAAGGAGGAAAATCCCACCTTGTATTTTCCCCCAGTGTGAACCCTGATAATGCATTAGCATTGTGCACTAAATGTACAGTATATAATGAGAGTTAATATTAAAAATACTCATTTATTTGATCAATATTTTCATTAACACTGATGAGAATGTACGGTCCGTTTCCAAATTCTCATGTTTACAATAAAAATTCTTGTGAATTTGTAATTAATCAATAAGCTCTAAATATAAAAAAATTAACCATCAAAATAGTAAATTCACAGAATGTCTATACATTATAAAAATTCCTATGTATAATTAATGATTATTCTCGAAAATTCAATGGACAAACTAGTAACTTTATATGAAAATTCTCAGTGAATTAAAGGATCTTCATAGAGTTGATCGTTAACGCCCAAGTCTAAAAAGTTACACAGAAAAAAAAAATTGTATGATTTGATAATTGATTTTCTGCGCCCTATTGACAATGTAAGGGGTCCATTCATAAAGGATTTCACGCTTCGAAAGAGGAGTGTTCGAGAAATTGTGACAGTTTGTGACAGGGAGGGGGGCTATCAGGAAGTGTGACAGCACCTGCACAATTTACCTTCTTTAAAAACATTTAAAATTAGCAACGTTAATTTATTTTTAAAGTTATTTTGATTTTCATAATTTGATTTTAAAGTGTCATTGATCATTTTGTATCTTAAACACCGATGCCGATTAAGGTTTAAATTTACTTCTTGTTAAAACGTTAAAAGGACATTTTCTTAGTCACTATTACTAGCTACACTTCTAAGATAAAATTGAGTATGTGATTTTTTTCAGAATTCGAACAATTATATATATTTTACTGTTGTATACTCATTGTCTTTCGTGTTGTGAACTTTAACCTCATTTTATACAAATGAAGTACACATGTAATCATCATCATTATTATGCTCACAAATGTCATTAAGAGTTGAAAAATAAAATGAGAAACGTGATCTACAACCCAGTGCTTTGTTCCTGAACTGCAAGTACATATGCTTATGTAATATAGCGTGACATGTGACAAAGGGGAATAAAGGGGTATGAGGAAGTGTGACATTTTGTGACAAAGGGAGGACGGGGTCGAAAATATTGAAAGAGAAAGCGTGACATCATTTATGAACGGTCCCTGAATAGATTATATAAAAAGTATGTTCACGTTACAAAAACTCAAATTCACTTGATAAGTATTTTCAGTAACTGTTTAAAAAATCAGTTAAATTTCTTCCTTTTTCTCTTCTTCTATTTAACTAATTTATGTATTTGTAATTGATCTTCTCATTGTAAAACTAAAAGCGTGGTTTATTATAATACATAATTGCTTTTGAAAATTTGATAGGTATTATTATTAGTCTATATGGAAAATCTTTATAGTTTTTATAACTCTTCAGGCAACCTATGAGAGAGAGTAATCAAAAAGTTGATAACTACTCTCGAGAAATTATCTGTATTCTACATGCATATTGAGTGTTGTATATATAAATTTTGTGCATAGTTAAAAGTTCCGACGAATTTAATTGATACTCTTATTAATTTTAAAAACGTATAGTCTAATTTGAGATTACTTATACATTGCAAAAAAAACCTTGATATTCACAAAACTTCACAAACAATTTAAATAGTCAATAAGAGTTTCTATACGCAAAACTTTATTTTGCTATTTATTCGATAGGACAGGACACTGAATAAGATAATTTTCTCAAAAGGTAAGAGAGAGTGTATTGCGAAAAGACTGTTCCACACCAAGACCTTTCAACTACCTACATTTTAATAAATACTAGTTGATTTCCCGCAGAGCATCTGCGGGCTATTAGTTCAACAATCAAATTAAATATGATGATCGTTCGATATAAACAAGCTAAGGTGTTGCCACTCCAAAGAATTGAATATTAACCATTTTAAAATCGTAAAAACAGTTTAAAAATTCGAAAGTCTTATGAAATCTAGTCTAAATATTAGGATGTAGTGAATATTCGGCGGTCATGAAGTAACTATTCGGCCAGAGGGCCAAATAGTTACTTCATGACCTAGCCGAATGTTCGGCTTGGCCAAATACTCGGTAAAATCAAATTCGGCTTGAGTAAATATTGATGGACTATTCGGCAGAATAGTTCTGCTACAGTAGAAATGTAAAGAAAAAAGGACATTTTAAAGATTTAAAATTGTATTATAGTTATTGCAAAAGAATACATTAGTGTATAGTTTTAGTAAATAATAATTTAGAAAAAACAACTTTTTTAAAACATGGTTTTTAGGTTTGACTGAACAAAAACATATTTCAAAGTTATAATATTGTATCTTATACCAGCATTTGCTCGCAAAAATTGGCAATAATAGTTAGTTATGATGGATTTTATTTTATTATTATTAAGAAAGTGAAATTCTGATCTTGTTTGGGTAAAATGATTTATTTTGAATATTGGGTAAGGGAGAAATGTGAAAAGCCTGGAATATATCATAAATATTACATTAGCATAAATTACTGAGGTTTTTGAAAATAAAAATATATTCCAGGTTAATGCAATAAGTTTTTTTTAAAAATAGGTATGTAATAAAACCCATAAAATAAAAATATAAACTCCTAATAACTTTAAAAATATCTCCATGAAATGTCTTTATAAAACGATTTTGAGCAAGGTGAGCACTAAGCAATTTATTATTAGTAGTATTTCTTTAATTTGAATTAAATAATTAGAAAAGTAATGCTAATGCTTACATTAAAATCTTTCGTTTCTATTTCGGGTGAACTTCTCAGTTTCTGTCACAGATACTTTCTATCGCTTCGATTTTCCAGAAGTTTTAATATTCGGCTTCGACCTAGTGGCAATGGTCGAATATTCGGTTTCCGCCTGGAAAGAATGACCGAATATCGGTATTCGGTTACTCGGCCAAATCACTATTCGTTACATCCCTAAACAGAATTACATGAAAATTGGTGTGCAAAGTTAAATTTTGATGCTAAATACAAATATGTCATAACAAAGGGGTGGGGGGGTTCATTCAAAAGGTTAACGTTGATGTTCGTTTTTATATGAAGACACCCCTTTAACAAAATTTTAATAAACGAATTTTATAGAGTATGTTGGATTTTGTATGAACAACATTGTTCCTGACAAAATGACGCAATTTATGTGTCTCTGGTGTACCTAGTGCCCAAACACGAAGGAGTGTTTCGTTTCTGTTCCGTCCACTGTACCTTTTGCGTGCCACCGAAATACCTGATGCGTGCTTATTTGTGGGATGCGTGAAATAGGTTTCGCCATCTCCGACCTAGGTAAAATGGTGGTAAAACTCTGGATTATACACATTAACGGGGCAAATCAGTCAATCTTCAGATTAGCGAGGTAATGTGCGGAGTAGTGGTTTTCGAGCTTTAAGGGTCATTGATATGCTTCAATGTTAGATTGGCGACTGGGTTCAAGATCAATAGTTCTGAAAGGGATGTTACAATGCACGTGATGGCTTTAATTTTTATCAAGCTGTTCTAAACTAAGCAGTTCAGAAAATGCTATTCAAGTGTACTTTCTAATTTTATCACACAATGTTTTTTGTTCTCAACGAATTTTTATGTATGGAGGGCTCAGAATACAAGTGAACCAAGTCCATTAAAAAGTTTCTTTGTGCTACAGAGGTTTAACGTTAAAGTTTTATAACAAAATTTCCTCTTAAAATTTTTTAATTATAAATTAAATTTTAAAAGTTGAAAGAGAAACTTGGTTCATTATTTCACTGAAATTTTACATAGTTGGTGCTTGCTATTGTGCTGCTAACTCGAAAATGACAAAAAGTTGACTTGGTTCACTTGTATTCTGAACCCTCCATATAATGATCACAAAAATATTTTTAAAAAAAATCTATATTAATTTTGAAAAATTTTTTTTTCTTTATTTTGACAGGCTTTTTGGCTTAGGAGGTCTAAGCTTTTAGTGGTTTAGGCTACGGAGGTCTGGGATACGGAGGCTTCGGAGGAATGGGTGGTGGCTACGGAGTTACTGTAGGTGGCACCACCATCAGCAGTGGAGGCACCAGAGTCATTGGTGGTGGAGGAAGCAGCATTGCTGGAGGACGAGGCATTGGCATGATTGGTGGACGAGGCATCGGAATGTTGGGAGGACAAGGCATTGGCCTGATGGGAGGAAGATGCATTGGCATGATGGGAGGACAAGGCATCTGCATGATGGGAGGACATGGCAGTATAGCATCTATAGGGGGCCCTTGGGATTCGGAGGTGGTATGTTTGGCACCATGATGGGAGGTGGACTCGGTATCTTGGGACCTGGATACGGTGGATTTATTGGTTGAATAAAAACTATTTTCGAAAATGCTATTTCTTGTTACAAAAAAATAATAAAATATATTGTTCTGTTACTACACTACCTTTTGCATTTATTATGAATGTTGTATTATTATTGTGCTGATTTTATTGCTATTATAAAAACAGCGGCTTTAAATATTTGAAAGAATTTGGTGGGACTGGCTTTAAAAATGAAATTTAATGTGGAACAAAAAAAAAAGGAACCTAGCTACTTACGGGCGATTGATCGTATGAAATAAGTTTATGTGCAAATAAAAATAAAACGCAAACTTTCCTCAAAACCCTTAACGACTCCTGAGACGAAAAAGTTCGAACTAAAATAATTTTTAAAAATTTAAAACAAAACATTTTTTTAAGCTTCTGCACTAAAATGTAAGAAATAAAATATTGGGCATAACTTATAACATTTGAGCGTCGAGTTGAAATAGTCGCAGCTAATTTTCAAGTTCAAACTGAGAGCGAAGTGCTTTCTGTGTAACCAAAATTTCTAACAACATTTTTTAAGAAAGCAGATGAAAAGTCGACGGATGTTTTCGAATAAAAATAACAACATCAAACAAATCGCCGACTTGCCCTGTGCAAAACGCATTAAAATTTCATTAAAAGGGGTAGTGCTGCCATCTAGAATTAGTTTTTATAAATTATACGTAAGCCCAGTAAAGCTCGCAGACGAATCCCTTTTTTCCCCTTCCTTTCTTTGAAATACAAAACAAATGTCTTTTACAGTACTTATGATTTTAGATGGTATAAATGATTGTGACAAAATTTATTGTTCATGTGTTAAATATTAAAAAGAAACTTTTAAATACTTTAAACAGGGGGTCCAGCCCCTTCAGAGCGATGGAGCACCCCCTAAGAAGTTGCGTAAGTTGCCCCCCTCTCCAAATTGGCCAAACAGTCAGCCAAGCCGCTCCCAAAAGCTACTGAAAACACCCCCGTAAAAATTTCAATGGCGTAGTCTGCGTCATGAGTATTAATGCATTGAGTTTTCTAAAAAGCATTGGGTACGTAGCAAATTTCTACAAATTCTGAGTTTTCATTTGTTTTTTTTATGTCTGTTTACTAAATAAACAAATCATGTAAATGGCCCACTATTAACCGCCGTTATGAACCAAGCACCCCCCCCCCCTCTGCTCCCCTTTAGGATAAAATTCTGGTTGCGTCACTGAAACCCTGTAATAGGATGTCAAAACTAGCATTGGATCCTGTTGAAAAAATTAATCTTTGTCCAAAGATTTGAATTTAACCCTCTGTAAAGACAATAGGCAACAACTGCTGTTTTTAATTTTCTTCATAAAGAATTGATAATACGAGGGCTATCCAGCAAGTCGGTTATGTTTTGTATAAAAAAAAAGGAAGTACAAGAAATTTTTTTATTATATACATTTGAAAGGGACACTAAAATAGTATTTTCCTACATTGTCGCCATTTAAATTTTGACACTTTTCATGGCGGTGAACCAGTTTTGAAATTCCAGTGTTGTAGAATTCTTCCGCTCGAGACGTAAAACGACTAACTTTTGTGTAACAATTTCATGCAACAAACTTCTTGAAATTTGTAGAAAACTAAGTGATAGCTCTGTTATTGTGAACCGACGGTCTTCTTTCATTTTCTCATCGACTTTAGAGACAATGTCATCGGTCACAATGCTTGGCCGTCCACTTCGTTCTTCGTCGTGCACATTAGTTCGGCCATTTTTAAACCTAATGCACCATTGACTTTGACGCACTCCGCCTTCTGTGATCACATCGTTGCCATAAACTTCACAGAGTTGGCGATATATCACAATTGGTTTATTGTTCTCAGCCAACAAAAACCGTATCAACGACCGCACTTCACAGGTCGCGGGATTTTCAATAGAGGCGCACATTTCAAACTAGTGTTGTACGGGAGCGAGCAGCGACGGCAATCTCTCACTAGCACGGCTTGATAGCGGATGCTAGCGGCTAGATGGTCGCGATATTCCCGCCCCTAGCGTCTACAGAGCAAAGCGTAACCGACTTTCTGGATATCCCTCGTTGAAAAAAAGGGGGGTATATTTTTCTTATTATCTCAAATGCAAAATGTGGAATAAATCCGAGTTTATGAGTGATAGGGGTTTAAAAAAAAGAATTTAAAAAATTTAGAGTTTTTAAAATTAAAAGTCCTGAAATAGGTATATTTATTTTTTGTTTTTATTTCGAGCACGAAAAAATCAAACATAAATCTGAGTTGTTGAGCGACAATGAGTTAAATGGAAAAACAACAAATTCGTCCAATACAACGATGTGAGATTTGTAATTTTTAAACTGAAACTAATTACGGTGAAAATGAGTACCACAAGACGGTTGCAGAAATCATATAATACATAAAAAAAGTTGAAGCACAGAGTAGTGCTCCAATAGGTTCTTATTATGCGGAACCTAGAATTATATGAGGCACCGCATATGACCTATGTAGGGGGTCATTCATAAATGATGTCATGCTTCGAGGGGTGGAGGGGGGGGGGGGTTCAAGGAAGTGTGACAGTTTGTGGCAAGGGGAAGGGTGGGGATAACAAGAAGTGTGACATCGTACATTTTGATTTCTACAAAAACATTTAAACTCAGCAAATTAAACTTATTTTATGGTAATGTAATATAGCGTGACATGTGACAAAGGGGGGTAAGGGGTATGCTGAAGTGGGACACTTAGTGACAAAACTTAGTGGGGAGGGGGTCAAATATATTGAAAAAAGTGCGACATCATTTATGAACGATCCCTAAGAATACAAGTTGTCTATTACCACAATTGTGGTAAACGAACTTTTTATATTAATTCTTGCTTTGTGTCAAAGCTCGAAATTGATCAAAAAACTTGTTAGAAATATGTCCCAGTTTTTGCTAGGAGAGTTCAAATAGAAAATGAATAATCCTTTATTTAAAACAATTTCAGAAGATTCAATTTTTAACATTAAAAATAGAAAAACATAGTTACAATACTGTTGAAATAAATGTTGTATAATTAAGTTTTTCACAAGCATTTCTTCCATTACACTTCAAATATTCTAAAAAATATGACGTGGTCAAAAATATGACGTGCCCCACGGTTTAAAGTTACCCTGAATAACAGTACGTGTACTTTGAAAGAAAATCTCCTGGCCACGCTATTTTGGTCATGCATTAAAATGAATAAATAAATACATAAATACAGTCCGAGCACAAAGTTAAGACACTAGCGAGCGAAAAGGACGAACCCATTTCAGTTTATTTCGCAGTTATGTTTAAAATTAGAACACGAATAAAAGCTATTTATTTTTCTGTTATAAGCAACTCGTGGCGTCTACCAGACGCCAATTCGATATAATAATGATTTAACGAAATGCACTTCAAATAAAAAATATTTACAACAGAAGCATAAAACAGTTTACCTTCATACAGGTTTTCGCGGATTTATTCCACATCATCAGGTATATTATACTATATTTTCGTATAATAACAACTTTACATCAAACATATATGTAGAACTTTACGCTTTAATTTTTAAAATCTTTTATTTAATAGCAGACGATTGGTAAAAAAAATATATAATTTTTAATTTTATTCAGATATCGTCTGCTTTGAAAAGAAAAGGAGAAATTAATTAAAGTAGAAAATCTAAATTTAAAAAATACATAATGAAATTGCTCGCGTGTGTTTGTGTGTGTGTAACATCATGTATAGCGCAAGAGCTCAAAATTCCTCCCGGAAGAAATAACTAACACTATTTTAATCGAAACGAAATGAAATCAGAACGAGACACATTCCTTATTGCAGTTTTTCCCTTCAACATGAACGGAGGCTTCTTGGCGCTCTGCCGTGCAGACTTTTATCAAATCGTTCGTCGCACTTAGGTGAAAATTATTAAAATAAAATTCGTTCATACTGAATTGCCTAGATTAGTGTGAAAGGTTTTAGCTATTATAAAATCTAGACAGGCAAAAAGCATATGCAGTTAAACCTGTAAAGTTGACCACCTTTCTAAGTTGACCACTTTTGTCTAGAACGGAATTAGCCCTATGTTATATAATGTGGGGAAACCTTTGTAACTTGACCACCTCATTTGACCACCTGTCTATGTTGACCACTTATGTACGCTAAATTTGGGTGGGAGTATTAGAAAAAAACCCTTTGTAAGTTGACCACCTAATTATTACTATATTTATTTGTTTATCTATAGTTGCAAACATTAAAAAAAACTGAAATAACATCTCCAGGATATTTTTATGCCATTATGTTAGACCAGTATTTGTCTGCACGGATGAAACATCAATATAAAGTTTGCTTTAACTTCTTTGTAAGTTAACCATAAGGGAAAACAACTATGGGCACTCTTTTATTCTTTAAATAAGTTTCTTCTCTTTTCTTCTAGCCGATGTAGATATTTTGAAAAATTATGTATTTTTAGGAAAACGTTACTATCATATAAGTAACTTACATAATTAATAGGATATTTACCTTTATTTTAACTCAGTACTTTACTTTTGAAGTTGTATAGGATACATTGTAAATCATTCGGGTTAAATTTTTCTAATGATATTTCAGATAATTGTGAAAAGAAAAGGCTAATTACTGTTTTAAAGAAACATTAATACATGAAGCTTTATTTTAATAAGTTACAAATAAACAAATGCATGGTGTAAGAAATGACAAAAAAAAAAAAAAAAATCTCTACCCTCTATAAATTGACCACTTGTCTATGTTGACCACTGAAGTGCAGAACCGCAAGTGGTCAGCTTACACAAGGGATAAGAATTTCTCCAGAACAAGGAGTTGGCGATGTACGTACAGTTTTACCATCATCCAGTGCAATCTGCCTGGCAGAGTGCCAAGAAGAATCCATTCATGTTCAAGGGAGGGACTGCTGTTATATGAAAGTGCCGTTTTTGTCCTCGTTCAAGTTCGTTTGGAATGCTTGATTTCTTCCAAACTGATGCTATATGTCAGTTTTTAAATTTAATTGCTTGCAACAAACAGTGAAGCAAACATTCTGATTCGTGCACTAAATAAGCGCGGCAAAACGAGCTTCCCTAAAAGTCGAATAGGTTCGTCCCTTTCTGTCCTGCGTAGAAGCGTCTAAGTGTCAAAACTTCATGTTCGAACTGGAGGCTCTAAATTAGGTATATCATGTTATGGTAGGGGAGGTGGGAAGAAATAGAGAGAATAAAAACCTGAATACTTCCAATGGTAACCTGCAATTTGCATCCACGGAGTACGGTGAAAAAGTTTTTTTTTAAATAATTTTTTACTTTATAACTTAAAGGGCATATTTGGGATTTTAGGTGGTATAAATTATTGTGTTTAAAATCTATTGTTCATGCATTAAATATTGTGAAAAAAGATTAGAATATTGTTTCATTTTTGTCTTTTAATTCGATTATGTACGGTAGCGGATTTCTTCATTTCTGATTTTTTTATGAGATGTTAGCTAACTAAAAATCCAAATAGCCTTCTAGTACATAACTCCAGAGCTGGCATTCTCTAAAAATTAATTTACACTAAAAACTTGAATGAAAGTTGACTTTCGACACATCACATTATCTCGTCAAATTGCAAGATCAATGTTTAAAATGCGTATATAAGAATAAACCTGTAGCTTGGTTCTAAAAGAGATTACGTCTTTTTTCGAGGTTTTGGGTAATTAAAAGCAAAGCATTATTTTTGATCGATTCTTATAGTTCTAAAATGGTTTGTGTCAAATAACAAGCAGATTTTTTAAAACTTTAATGCAACTTTTAAAAATGTTTAATGACTTTGATTGCGTTTTTACTCGCAAATGACGATTTTGTCTTCAGCTCTTTTAGAAGCAAGAAACAGAAATTATAACAACATTTTATAAGAATGAATTTATGCTGAGTCCCGTGTAAATTCGAACACATTAATGTTCTGATTTTCACGGGAAGCGAGGATAATTGAGATGATCAGTAATGGCATGAGTATGTGAGAGTACAATTGTAGAGTACAATTGTCTTCAGTGTACAAAGATGTCGGAAGCAACATGGTCACTTGTACTACAATGTCGACTTAGACAATATGAACTCAATAGCTTTGTGTTACTGCTTAATTATCGAGTATTTCCGATTGTCTATAACCTCTTTCGCTTTCCTGTACCCAATTGGGTATATTTAAAATAGTGTTTATTAACTACTGTTTGTGCAATTTGAAAGCTAAAACACCCAATTGTTCCTGAAATTAATCAACAGATAGTTTACTCCGTTTTAAACATGGAAAACATGGAAATTGGGGATTTGTTATTATTTAAACTAATTATTTATTAAAATTTAAAAAAAAAAAAATTTTTGTTATTTTGTTTTGAAGTCATTTTTTTCACCAAAAAATTGCGTGAAAATTGTTTGTACTTAGTTCTGGAGGTCTGAAGAGGTTAATAAAAGGTAGCGCGATCCACGCTTGGAGCAACGTTTAGAATAGATCCTGCAGAATCCTTTTGGATGCTATCAGAAGAAGTTTCATTACGTTTACCTACATCTGCGAGAAGTTTACCAGTTTTCTCTCTAACGGATCCCAAAACTTCTTCCTTCACGTTTGGAGTAAGGTTTGTGATGGATCCTGCGGAACCCTTTTGGATGCTATTAGAAGAAGTTTCACCAAGTTTACCTACATCTGCGAGAAGTTTACCAGTTTTCTCTCGAACGGATTCCAAAACTTCTTCCTTCACGTTTGGAGTAAGGTTTGTGATAGATCCTGCGGAACCCTTTTGAATGCTATTCGAAGAAGTTTCACCAAGTTTACCTACATCTACGGGCAGTTTACCAGTTTTCCCTCGAGCGGATTCCAAAACTTCTTCCTCCACGTTTGGAGTAAGGTTTGGGATTGATCCTGCAGAACCCTGTTGGATGCTATTAGGAGAAGTTTCACCAAGTTTTGCTACACCTGAGAGAAGTTTACCAGTTTTCTCTCCAATGGATTCGAAAACTTCTTCCTTCACGTTTGGAGTAAGGTTTGTGATAGATCCTGCAGAACTCTTTTCGATGCTTACAGATGAAGTTTCACCAAGTTTACCTGCAACTGCGAGAAGTTTATCAGTTTTCTCTGGAACGGATTCCAAAACTTCTTCCTTCACGTTTGGAGTAAGGTTTGTGATAGATCCTGCAGAATTCTTTTTGATGCTTACAGTTGAAGTTTCCCCAAGTTTACCTGCAACTGCGAGAAGTTTATCAGTCTGCTCTGGAACGGATTCCAAAACTTCTTCCTTCATGTTTGGAGTAAGGTTTGTGATGGATAATGCAGAACTCTTTTCGATGCTTACAGATGAAGTTTCACTAAGTTTACCTGCAACTGCGAGAAGTTTATCAGTTTGCTCTGGAACGGATTCCAAAAGTTCTTCCTTCACGTTTGGAGTAAGGTTTGTGATAGATCGCCCTAAAACCTTTTCGATGCTATCAGAGAAAGTATCACTAAGTTTACCTGGATCTGCGAGAAATTTATCAATTTGCTCTTGAACAGATTGCAAAATTTCTTCCTTCACGTTTGGAGCAACGTTTGTGACAGATTCTACAAAATCCTTTTCGATGCTATCGTTAAAAGTTCTACCAAGTATACCTGGAACTGGGAAAAATTTCCCAATGCTGTCTCGAACAGTATGCGAAACTTCTTCCATAACTATTTCCGAAATAGATTTAACGAAATGTCGTAGCCTGAATTTTTCGGCAATTTTTTTTATTATGGAGTGTAGATTGATCTGTGGAAGAGCGCCACGGGAGAGACCTGGTTCATGTGAACTCAAGATCCTGTTTGGGAAGGAGTCTGGAGGAAGTTGAGAAGTAATCCCAGCAAGTAGCTGATGCCCAGAGTTGTGAATTAGCTTTGGTATGGCAAGGAAATCTGAAAGTCCGAGGAACCGTTTCACTCTGCGATTCAAATCCGAAGATGATCCTCTCAGTAAACCGGGGAATTCCTTCTCAAATGAATAGGGAACGGATTGACTCGACGATCTTGGAGACCTACGAATCAGGCGGTGAACAGAATCGATGTCTTGATGAACTGCTGCAGGAATGAGTTCAAGGGACACTTGAGAAAACAACTGGAGCAAAATTGGCAATGATAGAATCAACCGGACCAATGGAGGGGTAAGGGCTTCTCGAGCATGCAACGGCATCATTCCCTAAAAGTAAAATAAGGGAAGAGAGAAAAAAGGATTTTAAAAATGTTTCTAATATTATTTCGTCAATTAGTAAAACAGGAAATATTGTGTCACAAAAAATTACGAAATTATAAGAATTCTATGTATTTGTTATGTTATCTGGATCGGACTCGTAACCAAATGCACGTAATTATCGGTTAAAACCCCCTATGTTTGCCAAATAGAATGTAACTTAAATAATTTTATTTATTTAAAAAGATGGGGCTTATTTTCTTAACTTAAAAAAAAATCCTGTTGGCTAATTCGGAAAAATGTTGCTAATATCGCCCCTCCCCCATTTAATCGATAAATCCTACCTAAATGCGTTGCTAAGCTCGTCTAGAAATTCCACTCACAGAGCAAAGACGAACTAGACTGAACATAAGGGCTACCGTTATGCTGTCATCAGGAAAGCGTGTCTGAATAATGACAGAACATTGTAAAAACCATTCTTTGTTTATTTCCTTCACTTAGGGCAAGTAAAAACACCAATTATTGCCATGCTGCCAATTATTGACACTTGTAACTTAAATATGATAAAAGAAATCCTTTCATAGTGACCAAGAATTTCAAACTAAGGTCAAGTGCCGAAAGGTGATCATAAAATCCATGGTTTTAAACTGAGGCGGAAATTAAATGCAAGAATATGTTCAAAAACTTTAGATTTTTTGGTTGATATTTCACCATTGCAATATTAAAGAACACATTCCAATAAATTTTTGTCGGGAAGAAACGGAATAAAACATTTTTGTGACCCCTTCTTTGTGGGATGTAGTTACGACCACTTGACCACATGGTGTGGTGTAAAGTGGGTAGTGTATGGGGTAAAGTGGTCATAATTGAAAAAAAGATATATAAATGTATTTTAATGAGCCATAATGTTTAAAAATACTCAAAAAAGTTTCATCTACTAAATAAAATTACATTATTTAATTAAATAAAATTTATTGATGCCATTCATAGTCAAAAATTGGTCTCATCTTTGCACAGTCTCCTGAGGTATTTCGGTCTCTTCTGCTGCTGGATAGTCTTACCATTACATTTCAAATCTTACCATTTCAAAGACCATACTATTTCAAAGATCAATCACAGAGCTTTGAAATGATACTATAATTAAAATCTCAGGGACATTAAAAAGTTTATTTTTACCACATTTAAGTTACAAACGTCAATACTTGGTTTTTATGTCAAAAATAGGTGTCATTTATCTTATTTATTTATTATTATTATTTTGATTGCTACTTCTTTTTTTGCCTAGTTTTAGCTTTGATGGAAAGATCATCCGGTCACAGAAATGAAACGGAACAACAATGATAAAATTAAATTAAATGAATACATAAAATTTTTTTCTACATTTTGTCATCTTTGAATTGCTAATAATGAGATGAAAAGGGAAAATACGCATGTTTTAATGATCGTAACATCGACGTAATCGATTGAATTTGTTATGGTTCTTTTTTCATCAAAAATGTAAATTCGTCACGTATCGCACCTCCAACGCAAGAGTATAGAACTCAGAAAAAAAATAGAGTGATAAGTGTAGTACTGAGCATATATTACGTGTTTTAATAATGCCATGTCTCTATTTAAATTACTTTTAAAGTTATTTCAGATAATTCTGATAATACCTGGAACTGAATTATGAAATAATTCCATAATTATTCCACAAAATTGTGCATTTGCAAACATCGATGTCCATATATGACACTAACAATTCAAAAACGCTATTTGCTTCTCTAAAAAAAGTAATTTAAACAACGCAGAGCGATTTCCTCTTTTTAATTCAAGGAAAAATCTTTTTCTGAAATTTGATGTTATATAATAAAGAGTTTAAACATTTTTTAATTACATTAAAACACTGGAAATAAATGCATAATATAATTTTGTATTATAAATTTTTACCTTCGGTAAAAATTATAAAATAAGGAAGATGGGGTAAAATGGGTCACTTTATAAAAAACCCAAAATAATGGAACTTGAAATTGAAATTTTTAAACCAATATTTTTAACGTTAGTTTTCTATGTATTGGCAACATTTTTCAATCTAAAAAAAGTTAGGTACTTAAATATGGCAACCCAACTTTTTTTTTTTTTTTGTCAACTTTGGATGATGGTGTGCTAAACACATGGTTTGCCAACTTCTAAAAAGCTCTATGTTTTATCAAATAATAGCCAAAATTTAAAGGATTTCCTCACTAAGAAACTTTGGAGAACAATTCCAGCGAAGCAGTTAAGAAAAATATTAAATATTTTCTCTTTTATATCAGTTTTTCTTGGATGGGGTAAAATGGGTCATGGTTAAGATTAGGTCGTTCTATTCTATTCATTTTTTAAAATTTACTCTGTTGTACCTAACTGCAACAAGTTCCTAAATTTAAACAATGTATGCATTTTGTTTTATTGAAATTAAATTATTATTTTTTTTTAATGTTTTCACTAAAAAAGATCATGTTTATATATTAGAGAGAAGTGATGTTGTTGAAGTATTATGTGAACCTATATGTAACAATCGAGAACAATATTATTTTTACATTTCAGTGTAATCATAATTCAAAACCTTGCTAAATATGTTAAAATTACACATTTGTTTTCCAATTTCAAAGTAATAAATAACTGTTTTCAGAATTATTTTGCATTGTGACCCATTTTACTCCACGATGGGGTAAAATAGGTCAAACTTTATAATCTCAGTTAAACTATTTCATGATTAAAAAATAAATATTAAAATGACATTAAATTGTTCTAAAGGAATTCAATGTTAAGATGCGATTGAAAAGAAATGGGAAATGTTTCTGGTTTGTTGCTATGAAACTTTAAATATCAAAATAGCTAAAAAGTGATCCATTTCCCCCCACCTGACCCTATTAATAAAAATATACTGCTGTTAAATGGATCAAAATTATATCTGTTTGTCTGCGCATCATGAAGAGTCTGATAAAGACCTCTATGTTTCTTCTGAAATTTAGCAGTACAAAAATTCTACAAAAGCAAAGGAGTTTTCTAAAATTTAATTCTTTTGTGCATTTTTCATTTCGATTCTAAGAATGTTTTTAACAATTTGGGCAACATAAAAAGCAAAATTACTTCAATTTTCAGTCCCACAAACAACTACATAAAATGAAATTATTTTCAATGCATGCATCAATTAGAACGCGAGAAATGAACTTTCAATTAAAGTAAATATTTGCATTTTCAACAACTTTTTTATGAACATTCTGTTTCGTCCCATCCTCAGCTCGAACACTAACTCTATCTGTCACCATCTGCAACTATTTGATTTAAATATAATTATGTAAGATAAAAGAGTAATTAAAAATATACTTACCAGTTCTTTGTCGATTTCAGCGCTTGAGATTTTGATACAAATACTTCTAACTAGAACTACGCATTTTTAATCAGATTTGACTGACGGATCACATTTGCAATCTGCTGAATTTTATTTGAAACACCATTATTATATTCCTTTCGAAAAGCAACATTTTGCTTTTTTAAGTAATGTTTAAAAGCGTTATGGCAAATTAATTTGCCAAACATCAGCAAAATACAGGAAATTTATTATTAACTTCTGGATAATAACCAAACAATTGCATTTCACTCTGATGGTAATTTATCGAATAATAAGTTTTTAAATGTTAATCTTATTCATCTTCTGAGATTCATTTCACTAACATAAAAGCACGCCACACAGTTCGGGGAAGCCTTAAAGGTTAAATTCATAATAACGTTTTTGTTTCCTATATTTTCACAAAGCACCGCGATTAAATTTTTGAACCTTTTCCTCCATTTCTCTTAAAAAACTAAATAACGGAATTAGTCTTCTGCATGTCTGTTCCTTAGAGAAATTGCTTATTTATTTATTCATTTATTTAATTTGTTTAATATTATTTCTTTGAAACATATTTCGCTATTCGTCAGTGCAAATTTTCCCGGCATTTTAGAGTTTGGAAAAATCCACGGACCGAAATATCTTCACTTCTCTTTGTTGTTTTTTTAGTCAAGCTTTTATTTTTATTGTACATTTAGTGCACAGTGCATTAGTATTGTGCACTAAATATGCCGTACATAATGATATTTAATATTCAAAACACTCATTTATTTGATCAATATTTTCATTAACACTGATGAGAATGTACGGTCCCTTTCCGAATTATCATGTTCATAATACAAATTCCTGTGGAATTACTCACTAAGCTCTATAAAAAAAAAAACTCATCCATCAAAATAGTGAATACACGAAATCTCTACACATTATAAAAGTTCCTATGTAGGTTGTTGTTGTCGTCGTGTCCTCGCGCGTGGCGAAGAAGAATGGGAACGCTGCTCCTGAGTTTAACGGGCCCTTGCAGCCCTTTTCATCCCTTGTTTCGCGCCTCTACTTTTCGCGAAACATCATTGCTACAGTAGAACTGCAATTTTAAACATTTTCGAGGTGTTATTTTTGCTATATAGATACTTATCAAAATATATTGAAGGATTATATTTTATTTAATCTCAATATTTTAACTCTAATGTTTGTTCATTTCCATATAAGAAAATCCATTTTCATATAGTTTTTAATAATATTCCTGAAATTTATGAAGGCATTTATGTCACACTTGTGTGATAAATGCAAATACTGATTAAGGTTGTTTAGACACTAAAACTTTAAAAATCAAATTGAAATGAAATAATAAATTAAGGCAAAATATTTAAAAGCAAGCAATAACGGAAAGCTTTCTGTAGATTTTAAATTTTTAATGTAAAAATAATTTTCTAGGAGCCTGATTACTTCTGGAACAATGCTATACGACTGAAAATAATCTTGTAAGCCACATTCGTAAGAGAAAATAACAAAAGTGAAGAAAAAGTATTTGCATAGTGTTCTTATCAGGTTCCCACAATTACGTTTTCTATTCCGATCGTCTTTTATGACTGTGTGATTGGAAAGGGACTATTGAAAAAAGAAGCTTTTGTCCAGCGGACATTTTATCAGTCTCTCATCTCAGAATTCTAGATCCCCTTTTACTAGAAAATGAAATGTGTTTTAAGGGCATCTTTGTGTTACGCCATGATCTTTCCTTCTGAAGGCTACAGAAAAAACTGTTACGAGTAAAAGAAATGTTTTAAATTATTGAAAATCGGAATTACGTTTTTCACTCTGATGTGAAGTTCAAGTTAACTAGAAGTTTCGTCTAGAACTATACGAGCCTACTTTCCCGTATACATCGAATTCAAATTTATAATCTAGCTATCTGTCTTTCTCGTTTAGCTTTAGTTCTTAATTGCTTCAAATATACCGTTTTCAACGGTTAATACATATTCATTCAATCATTCATTTATTAAGTCATTCATGTATTTATATGTATTTATTCACTCATTTATTCATTCATTCTTTTGCTTATTCATTTAATCATACATTAATTCAAAAATATTCTTGAAAATCCCGATCAAAAAATTTCATTGGAGAATTGGCTCGTTAGTTCTGGATGAACTTTCTATTTGTACATGTTCTACGTCATAAGAGCTTTCCGATAAAGTTTGTTCCAAGCAAATCGGTCCGTTTGATCAGAATTATATAGGATTGAAATTTCCTCGTAGGCGGTATGTTAATTTTTTTTGAACTGTTCAAAAATGAACAAAAATTGTTCAAATCAATATTTCACGCCAAGAACTTCTTCCAGTGAGCTTGTTCATGGGAACTTAGATCTTGTACCCAGAGTTTACATAATTTGCTTCATTTTCACCCATAGGCGCTAATGTTAAAATTTTTTGAACTGTTCAAAATTGAACAAAAAATTGTTCAAATCAAAAAGTAAAATATAGAAATGATATGTCCTCGCCGAGATCTTTCGAATGCAAAAAGAATTTTTCCAATCGGACAATTCGTTCAAAAGTTATTAGGGGGGGACAGACCGACAGACTGACAGACAGACAGACAGACCGACAGACAGACCGACAGACAGACAGACCGACCGACACACTTTTTCCCCATCTCAAAACCCTACTTTCAAATTTTTTATTTTTCAATCTTTATTTGATTACTTAACTTATTTTTGACTTTTCTTGATTTCTAACGATATTTTCATGATACATTAAGCCTTCTTTCATGCTTTATTATTATTTTTTTTTACTTTTACGGGAAAGTAGGCTAAAAATTAATGATTTACTAAGAAGCAGAAAGTGAACTACAAAGGTAAATCATTTCCAACACTAAATTATTAAACTATGTTTTGGAAAAGAACTAAAAAAGAAGTCAAAAATAAATTGAACAAAATTAAATCCATTGCTAAAGGTATGTACAGAATCTTTGTCTTATTTTCTTGTAAGATATAAACCTCAAACTTTTTAAACCTGGAAATTTTTGAAAGAAAAGTTGATGCATTGTTTCTTTGATTTTTGTACGTGCTACCTTTGCGTAATTCATAAATTTCAACTGAAATATAAAAAGTCTCAAACATTGAATAATCTATGATACTGAAATCACTTATAAATTAATAATGTCACGGTTTTTCAATGTATTTGACCTCCCCCCCCCTTGTCACAACATGTCCCACTTCAATGTAACCCCTTTCAAAAAACACATGTCACGCTATATTACATAAGCATATTTGTTTGTAGTTCAGAAACAAAGCACTACGTTATAGATCTCATCTCTAATTTTATCTTCAACTTTTAATGACATTTTTGAGCGTAGCAATAATAATCATTATGTATGCGCTAAATTTGTATAACATGAGATAAAGGTTTACAAGGAAAAAAAACGTAATTAATATATAATGTTAAAAACATTAATCTTTCGAATTTGGCAGAAATTAACGAGCAGTTTTGTCTTAAAGTGTAAATGGCCAAGATTTTCTTTCAAATTTAAACTTTAACTAGAAGCTAATTTAATCCTTAATCAGTATTGATGCTTTCTCCACAAAATAAAGTCGATGAGAACACAAAACAGAAAAACAAAATTCATAAGTAACACAAAAATATTTTCCTATACTAATAAAAGTGTTTTTTAAAGAATAGGAAAGCAATAATTCTTTATTATGAATTTTTAGTATAGAACTTAGTTTTATTCGTTCTGAAATGTGTGCTCTATAAGTGAACTCTTTGGTGGATTTTATTTGATGGTTTGATTGCAAAAACAAGTTGATTAATAATTTGAATTGATCGCCAGCGCAGCCAGAAGCAATAGATTTCGGCCTCCGATTTCGGCCTACGGAGAGAAGTGAATCGCTTCTCCGAGAGGCAGTCCAGAGGCTTTCTAGTTCAGCTGCTAACGTTCTTCTGTCTCTCTAATACCCTGAAGGTCATTCATGAATGAGGGGCTACCTGCTCAACCGCTCCAAAAGAGGCGCTCGCTCAAATGCTGTGAACTTTTAAACGACTTGGAATTTTGGTTTGACATTTTCAGGGTATATTATTGAATAGTTGTAGAATCGATTTATGAAGAAATTTTTTTTGAGACCTTTACACGTGTTCCTCCCCCCCCCTTAACACGTTGAGGACGGCGTGTATACCACCGGTGTCTCAGCTATAGTCTTGCAACACAGTATTGAAAGATGAAAAAAACTTCATGTGGTTAAAAATAAATTTTTTACTGAAAAATTGAAAAGCTTGTTTTTACAGGTAGCAAAAAATCTGCGCCGTCCTCGATGTGTTAAAGCATAAAAGAAATCTGATATCCGAATGAACATCGAACTCTATTATATGTTATTTAGCATATCTCCTCGCGTATATATGATCCAAAAGTAGGTCAATGTTTTACTTTGCTTGGCGTAATAAATTAAAGCTGTTAAGCAAGCTTATTGTATCATTATGCATATGCGATGTTTTGGCTGAAAGTTGATTTCTGTTTTGGTTCGTTGGTATGGCATACGAATAGAGCACAAACATCATCTGGTGTTGAAGAGGATTGTGTTGAGGAATTTTTATGAATGTTCTGAATAAGGGATGAGTAAACTTTATTTTGATGTTGTGATTGGTACACATTTTATAAGGAAATCAAAAGATATAGTCATTTTATTGCTTATTATACGTATTTGCGTGCATTTAATTTCGCCATACATTTAAAGGGGAAAAGTGATGTACTTTGTTTTTCCTCCATAACAGTTTCTCTAAATTTCTTTTTGTTTTCACTCGATCAGTTTTATGTTGAAAAAAAAAAGCAGAGGATCACTTTTTTGTTTCAGTTCATTGAACAAGTAAAATTGTAAATTAACTGAAGTAAAAAAAAAGTACATGAATAATATTTATTGATCCCAAAAGTGGTTAAAAAGAAGAGCGTAATTAATATATGGTTATTGTATAATTTTTATTGTTTTGTAAAATATATAAGGTAAATGTCATTATGTGAAAATAAAAAATTAATATAAACTGTGTAAAAATGTTTTAAGTTACACGGTTTTATTTAAAAACTTAGGTCTTTCAAGTCTTTTTGGTGATGGCTATTCTAATGCTCGTTTTTCATGGTGTAATTTCCTTTTTTCAGGCGCTTCTTCCGCTGCGTCGCAGTTTCTATTTTCGCCATGATCTGCGTGTTTTAAAATTCAAAACATCGTTGCATTATCCAAATATCCCAAACAATTGTTGCCATTCGACAAATAATAATTCTGATAATTTTGTCAGAGACAAAATTAATAATTTTTTTCCTAATTAACGTTATAATAAATTGTAAAATGGATGGAATATTGTATTGTCATCGGAAGATAAGCTTGTGTGCAAAGTTTGAATATAATTTATGCAGTAATAGTGGTCGAAAACCGCGTAACAAACTTCCGTGACAAATCAAGTTAAATAAAACCGTGTAATAAAAAAGCTATGATGTTCTAAATGCATTTCTCTAAGATTGTGAATCAGTCCTTTAATTGTACAAAACTACGTTTTTTTTTTTTTTTTTTTTTTTTTTTTTTTTTTTTTTTTTTTTAAGCGTTCTGAATAATTCTGTAGCATAGAAAATATTCTCGTTGAAATATTTTAAAGCTATTATTATTATTATTATTATTATTATTATTATTATTAATTTATTATCATTTGTTTTATTTTTTATTTTACTTAATTTTATTTGTTTGTTTTTTATTTTATTTTATTTATATATATATTTTGTTTTTTGAAAAAAGGAAAAAAAAGAATCGATTTTAAACCAGAACTGAAGACTAAAAAAATGTACGATTTTAAGATTTGTTTAATAATTCTTGAAAAAATAAAGTATAATAAATATAGTGAAATAATAAATTTAGGACTATTAACTCATAATTATGAATATAAGACATAAGAATAGTTTATCCTCAGAGAGCAACAAGGAATGTGTTATTTAACAGTTTAAACTCAATATGCGCTAAAATGTGGAACAATTTACCAAACAATGTAAAGGAAATTAATTCAAAATAAATGTTAAGAAGTAAATTGACGTTTTTCTTAAAAACCTCAAAATTTTCTGTATAATTGATTCTTCTTCTTCGTATTATTATTATCATTATTATTATTATCATTTATTTATTTATTTTTCTTTTTCTTACGTATAAAACATGAATATATATTTTTTAATTTATTAATTTTCTTAAATATTTTTACTCAAAATAAATGTTATGAAGTAAATTGATGTTTTTCTTAAAAACCTCAAAATTTTCTGTATAATTGATTCTTCTCCTTCTTCTTCTTGTTATTATTATTATTATTATTATTATTATTATTATTATATTATCATTTATGAATTTATTTTTATTTCTAACTTACGCATAAAATATGAATATATATTTTTTAATTTATTAATTTTCTTAAATATTTTTACTCAAAATAAATGTTAAGAAGTAAATTAATGTTTTTCTTAAAAACCTCAAAATTTTCTGTATAATTGATTCTTCTCCTCCTTCTTCTTATTGTTATTTTAATTATTATTATTATTATATTATCATTTATGAATTTATTTTTATTTCTAACTTACGCATAAAATATATGAATATATATTTTTTAATTTATTAATTTTCTTTAATATTGTTATTCAGAATAAATGTTAAGAAGTAAATTTTTTTCTTAAAAACAGCAAAATGTTCTGTATAATTGATTACTACTACTACTACTACTACTACTACTACTATTATTTTTTTATTATCATTTATTTATTTATTTTTCTTTTTAACTTACGCATAAAATATGAATATATTTTTTTAAATTTATTAATTTTCTTAAATATTGTTATATTTAAGAAATTGTCATATTAAAAAGTTTCTAGAAATTTAGAGTTTCTCGAAATACTGGAAGAAATTCCTTCCTTGCTTTCAGTAAACACGGTGGTGAAAGATGGAGAAAATATTTCGAATTGTAAAAAAATGTTAAAAATTACAACAATCTATGTCGTATTAACGAAACCCAATACACTACAGCAAGCCCTGAATCTACTTTGCTGAAAGATTTATCTATTTTTTATGAATACTCAAAGATTCATTCTTTGTATTATCGTAAACAAAGTCACGTTTGCCAACTATGAAAATACTCTTGAATATTTTCGAACGAATAGCGTCTGTGCTATCGAATAGATAAAAGGGAAGCATTTCAAAACGGTTGCATTCCAAAAATCTTTCATGGGAAAAATGAACACGTCTTCGTCTGCAGACGGATGACAGATCTCCTTCAGAATTGAAAAAAAAACAGGAACAATGAATTAACTAATTAAGTATTACGCCATTTGCATCAAGTTAGCATTTGCTATCTGCATTTGAAGTACTTTACGATAGAAATGATGATGATGATCATTAAATGAAAAGAAAAATATGTTAACCTAAGCATTTGAGTGCATATTTCGGGTTAAATTATGTTGGCAATTTTCATCAGTTATCTCATATTTATTTGTCTTACGTAATGCCCAAAATTAACCCTACTTGAGATATAAGATTTGGCAACACATTGGTTAGGCTTTTCTTCAGCCTGTTTTCTTAAAATTAGTTTTGTAGTTGTTGTTGTAGAGTCCTCGCGCGTGACGAGGAAGAATGGGTATGCTGCTCCCGAGTCTAACGGGGCCCTTCTAGGCAGGAGTCTAATTTCCGCCCCTTTTTGAAAGGTCTCTTAATTTTTGAAACAGCTCCCAGATGAGAGACCGTCACCTGGGATAGGCACCCCCAGAGGTATCGTTTCACTTGGAGGACATTGGAGCCTCGACCTATTTCACGTGCACCAGCTCCCTTTAGCGTACACGGAATTCCTATGTATAATTGATGATTATTCTCATAAATTCCATGGACAAACTAATACAGTTATATCGCTACCTCGTTATATCGCTAACCTCGTTATATCGATCATTCGGATATATCGCACTTTTTCTATGTCTCCGAAAATTTTATGCGCGGAACGAATCTACTTATACCAGTTGACGTTTTACTTGTTCTTTTTGTATTGACCCTAACGCCCATTGGAGGAAAGAGACAGATGTCCACTGCCCAAGGAAAACAAAAAACGCCCCTTTATGGATACCTTTTAGTACAGAAAGGATTCGCACTTGCCTGAACAAATCCAAACAAACAAATAAAAATTATACAATTCCCTTAACCAAGAAAGAAAGAGTGTTAGGTAATGGAATTTGCTGGAAAGAAAAGGGTTGCCTTTCTCTGACATCGTTCTCAGACCATGCTCAGGTGATATGCGCAGGTCCACTGAGTTTACTTGTATGTTTGGAGTTCTTTCTAATGGCATTGATTATATCGCACACTCGGATACATGGCGTTTTTTTTGCTTTCCCCCGACAAGCGTGATAGAACGAGGGGCTATTGAAGATTTCTATGAAAACTCTCAGTGTATTAAAGGATCTTCATAGAGTTGATCGCTCAGGCAATCAGCAAAGTCTAAAAAGTAAATACTTTACACCTCATAAAAACATTGCATGTTTTGATAAATGGTTTTCTGCGCCTTACTGACAATGTAAGGGGCCATTCATAAATGATTTAGCGCTTCGAGGGAGCTCGAGGAATAGTGACAGTTTGTGACAAGGGGAGGGTAGGGGCTAACAAGTGTGACACTAGCTACACATTTTAGTTTCTTTAAAAACATTTAAAATCAGAAACGTAAATTTATCTTTAAAGTTTTTTTTATTTTCATAATTGGATTTTAGTTTCATTGACCATTTTGTATCTTAAACACCGATGCCGATTAATGTTTAAATTTACTTCTTGTTAAAACTTTAAAAGGATATTTTCTTAGTCGCTATTACCAGCTGCACTTTTAAGATAAAATTGGGTATGTCATTTTTTTTCAGAATGCGAACAATTAATATATTTCACTGTTCTATACTCATTGTCTTTCGTGTTGTGAACTTTAACCTCGTTTTATACAAATTAAGTACACATGTAATCATCATTATTATTATGCTCACAAATGTCATTAAGAGTTAAAAAATAAAATGAGAAACGTGATCTACAACGCAGTGCTTTGTTCCTGAACTGCAAGTACATATGCTTATGTAATATAGCGTGACATGTGACAAAGGGGGATAAAGGGGTATGAGGAAGTGTGACATTTTGTGACAAAGGGAGGACGGGGTCGAAAATATTGAAAGAAAAAGCGTGACATCATTTATGAACGGTCCCTGAATAGACTATATAAAAAGTATGTTCACGTTACAAAACCTCAAATTGTCTTGATAAGTATTTTCATTAAATGTTTAAAAAATCAGAGTTAAATTTCTCGTTTTTTCTCTTCTTCTATTTAATTAATTAATTTATTTGTAATTGGTCTTTTCATTGTAAAACTAAACGCGTAGTTTATAATAATACATAATTGCTTTCGAAAATTTGATATTTAGTTTTATTAGTCTATATGGAGAATTTTTATAGTTTTCGTACTCTTCAGACAATCTGAGAGAGAGAGTAACTATAAAGTTGCTAACTACTCTCGAAAAATTGTCTGAATTCCACATGCATATTGAGTGTTGTATAAACAAAGGTTGTACATAGTAAAATGTCCCGACGAATTTAATCGATACTCTCATTAATTTTAAAGAACTTATAGTGTAATTTAAGATTACTCATAAACTGAAAAAAAAAAAATCCTTGATATTCTTCGCAAACAATTTAAATACTCAATATGAATTTCTGTACGCAAAATTTTATTTTCCAATATATTTGATAGGGACAGGACACTGAATAAGATTATTCTCTCAAAAAGTAAGAGAACTTAAAAAGTAAGAAAGTCTTGCGAACAGATTGTTCGACACCATGACCTTTCAACTACCTACATTTTAATAAATACTAGTTGATTCCCCGTCCCCGCAGAGCATCTGCTGGCTATAAGTTCAACAATCAAATTAAATATGATGATCGTTTGATATAAACAAGCTGAGGTGTTGCCACTCCAAAGAATTGAATATTAACCATTTTAAAATCGCAAAATACGCTTTAAAATTCGAAAGTCTTAAGAAATCTAGTCTAGATATTAAGATGTAACGAATACTCGGCACGGTATTCGGCCTGGCCGAATAGTCTGTCTGGTCAATTCATCCACTTGTGGGTGAACTTTTCAGTTTTATTGCATTCAAAACAATACAGAAAATACAGTAATTTTAGATACATTTAGATTCTTAACAAACAGAATTAAATCTTACATCATAGATTAATGTGCGGAATTGGTGTTTGACTTTGAATACTTTTAAATTTGACAGATACTTTATATTACAACGATTTTCCAGAATTTTTAATATTCGGACTAAGACATTGGCGAAAATTCGGCTTCGGCCTGAAAGGAAAGGCCGAATATTCGGTATTGGGCCAAATCACTATTCGTTACATCCCTAAACAGAGTTACATGAAAATTGGTATACAAAGTGAAATTTTGATGCAAAATTTAAATATGAATGTTGTATTGTTATTGTGCGTTTTTATAGCTATTATGAAAACTGCGATTTAAAGTCCTTGAAAGAATTTTAAGTAATTACCATGATTACGGGTGACTGGCGTTAAAAAAATGAAGTTTAATGTGGAACAAAAGAAAGGAGCCTGCTTACGGGCGATTGACCGTACGAAATAAATTTACGGGCAAAAAGAAAAAAAAATAAAGCTCGAATTCTCCATAAAAACCTTAACGAATCCTGAGACGAAAAAGTTCAAAATAAAATAATTTAAAAAAAATTAAAAAAAAAAACAATTTTTTATGCTTCTGCACTAAAAAGTAAGAAATATAAAATATTGGGGGCAAATTATAAGATTTCGAGTTGAAATAGTTGCAGTTAATTTTTATGTTCAAACTGAGAGTTTTTGTGTGGTAAAATTTTTTTATAACAGTTTTAAAGAAAGCAGATGGAAAGAAGGCGGATGTTTACAAATATAAATAACAACATCAAACATACCGCCGACTTTTCCTGGGCAAAATGCACTAAAATTTGATTGAAAGTAAAAACTCTTTTGAAAAAGACCTTCTGGGGGAAAAGTTAGTGCTGCCGCCTAGAGTAAGTTTTTATAAACTATACGTAATCCGAGTCAAGTTCGCAGACGAATCCTTTTTTTTTCTTCCTTCCTTTGAAATACAAAACAAGTGTCGTTTACAGTGTTTATGATTTCAGGTAGAAAAAATGGTTGTGCTCAAAAATTATTGTTCATGAGCGAAATAATAATAATAAAAAAAAATTAAGAACTGAGCAGGAGGTCCGACCCCTTCAGAGCGATGGCACACCCCCTAAGAAGTTGCGTAAGCCCCCCTCTCCAAACTGGTCAAACAGTCATCCAAGCACCTCCCAAAAAGTACTGAAAACACCTCTCCCCAAACAATTTCAATGGCGTTGTCTGCGTCATCCCCCCCCCCCCCTCGTGAGTACAAATGCATTGAGATTTCTTAAAAGCATTGGGTACGTAGCACATTTCCATAAATTCCGAGTTTGCATTTGTTTTGTGACGTCACTGTACTAAATAAACAAATAATCTAGATGGCCTTCTGGTATATAACTCCATAGCAGGCCTTCCATAAAAAAATATCTTCATCAATAACTTGAATTAAAATTGACTTTTGGCGCAGCCCATATTATCGTCGAGACAAAGGTTTATAATTCGCATATAAATATAAATAGTTTTGTAAAAACGCCAGTCACTTTTTAAACTCAAGAAAAGAAAAAGCCATCAGGGACGCAACAACGGGGTGGATTTGAGAGATTGATTCACCGGAACCCTCGATTTTAAGTCATGTAGAAGTACAGGTTCAATGTAGAAGTACTATTAGAAGTACATACTATTAACCACCATTAAGAACCAAGTCCCCCCCCTCTAACCCGGCTCCCCTTTAGGATAAAATTCTGGTTGCGTCACTGATGCCCTCCAATAGGCTATATTCCGTAAAATTATCATTGGAGCCTGTAGAAGAATAAATCTTTGTCCAATGTTTTGAATTTAACCCTGTGTGAAAGCAGTAAGAAACATACCGTTTCATTGCTGATTTTAATTTTCTTCATATATAATTGGTAATTAAAAAAAGAGGGTATATTTTTCTTATTATCTCGAATGCAAAATATGGAATAAATCCGCGTTTATGAGTGATAGGGGTGTAAACAATAAAAAGAATGAAAAATATTACAGTTTTTAAAATTAAAAGTCCTGAAATACGTGTATTTATCATTTTTTATTTTTATTTCGAACACAAAAAAGTCAAATAAATTCGAGTTGTTGAGCGACAGTGGATTAAATAGAAAAACAATAAAATTCGTCCATTACAGCGATGTGAGATTTGTAATTTTTAAACTGAAACTAATTACGGTGAAAATGAGTACCACAATACGGTTGCTGAAATCATTTAATACAGAAAAAAAGTTGAAGCACAGAGTAGTGCTCCGATAAGTTCTTATTATGAGGCATCGAGGGGATCATTCATAAATGACGTCATGCTTCGAGGAGGGGGAGGGGGTTCGTGAAATTGTGACAAACTGTGACAAGGGGAGGGGGTAACAAGAAGTGTGACATCATGCATTATGCAACATAGCGTGACGCGTGACAAGGGGGAGGGAGGGGGGTCCGCTGAAGTGTGAGATATTGTGACAAAGTGGGGGAGGGGGGTCAAATATATGGGGGGAAAACGTGACGTCATTTATGAACGGCCCCTTATTTACGAATTCGAAAACGGATCAGAGAACTACACTCTCGGCTTGGGGGTTTATCGGACTTACATTGCCTGGAAATCGTGCATTTAAATAAACCCGTTAGATTTCAATTCCAATAAAGGTTTAAGTAAGATATAGTCATTGAGGGTAACTTTGAACCATGGGGGGGGGGGGGGTATAACTTCACACCACTTCCTATTTTTTAGAATATTTGACTTCAAATGAAACTGTAGAGCACGCTCAGTGCTACTCTCCTGACAAGATTAAAAAATCACTCTTCTCTTTATTTCAGTGAAACATTTAGCAATACTGTACACAGCTAATTGTATAATGCAATAGTTCTAAAGTTAAAATAATAAATTAACTTTGTGCTAAGTAAACTGTAATAGAAAATAATTTCACGCTAAGAAAGCACAAATAAACGTTAAATTATTTTTTATTACAGTTCTAAATTTACTTGGGAGCTACTTTCAAATGCTTAAGTTGCTGAAAACTTATTATTCTTTTAAAGCAAGTAACATTACACTAATTTACCAAGCGTTTCATCTTCAAAGTATAGTGCATTTTTTAGTATCAGTGATTACTTTTTCAGTAATAATTAGTAAAATGTCAAACAATTAAGGTATTACAATTTTATTCCATTTTCAGGGTAACGTTGAGCTGGCTCAAAGTTAGCTTCAGATTTGTTGTATTGTAGATAGGCATACAAAGTGAAATGTTATATCCTTTTTTATATATATGTAACAAAAGTTTGCATACAAGATTAGAATATATGAAATATATATTTTATCTAGTTTAATTATAAAAACATGTAATTAAATTGTAAAGAAGCACATACTATAGCCAGACATTCTATGAAATTTAAATACAGTAGCCCCTCGTTATATCGTGCTTGTCGGGGGACAGCAAAAAAGCGCGATGTATCCGAATGCACGATATAAGCGATGCCATTAGGAATAAGTCAAAACGTACAAGTAAATTGAGTGAACCTGTGCATGCCTCCATGGTGTGAAAACGACGTCAAAGATAAAGGTAACCATTTTCTTCCCAGAAAATTTCTTCACCTATCACTCTCCCTTTCTTAGTCAAGGGGATTGTATCATTTTTATTTGTTCAGCCAAGTGCCAACCCTTTCTGTACTGAACGGTATCCAGGAATGGGTCTATTTTTGCCATGATTGTTTCTCTTTAAGCAGTTAACATCTGTCTCTTTCATTCAGTGGGCGTTAGGATCAGTACAAAAAGAACAAGTAAAACGTCAACTGTTTTGAGTAGAATCTTTCTGCAGGCATGTAAGTTGACGTGTGGGATTAGAATTGCTGCAGATTTTAACAGCAGCAAATTCAGAATAAAGGAAAACATTCCTGCTCGATGGCTTTGTTTAGTGGGGGGAAAAGGGCTTTACTCAGAAATGCGATATTTTTACTTTCGAGAACTCAATCTTAGAATTTTCGGAGACATAGAAAAAGCGCGATATATCCTAATGAGCGATATAACGAGGGGTTACTGTAATAGGATTTATGATACTAAAGTGCACACTGAGAATATTTGAAAAGTTGCTGTTAGTAGGTTCAGTGTGCGAATAGAATATAATGTAGGTTCAGTGTGCGAATAGAATATAATGTAACTCTTTCCAATGTACATAGTATTACTTTTGATTTCTTATAATTTTTGCTTACAAATTACATACTATCATTAAATTGCTGATTAGTAAATAATGCTGATTAGTAATTGCTGACTGATGAATAAAAATTTTGAAGTGATATATTTAAAAAATGGGAGAATTGAATATGGTAATTAATTTTTTCAAGGTTAACAAAATTTTCTCCAAAATATATTATTCCAGTTAGTAACAGAGCGGTTTTTATGATCCCCCAAAAATAGTTGGCTAAAAGTGTTAGATTTTAATGTGATTTTTAAATGGCTGCTTTAATTAACATACTTGTGTGAAAATGGGTGCATTATTTACTTAAATAATTGAAAATTGTTTTCTGCAAATTTTCCTTCAACTAAATAAAAAATAAATGGGGCTTAATGTCCTATTCTTTTTTTTTACGTAACATTGCAATATTATAAATTATAGAAAACTTGTGATGTAAAAAAAAAGGTGAGTTTTTAAGTATTTTAAAATTTTATTTTTCCAGTTCAATGTTGCAAAACTATAATATTTTTATTAAATCAGTTTATTTTATATCATATTTTCTGGTGCGGTTCAAAGCTACCCTGAATGTCAGGATAACTTTGAACCAGGTTAATAATTCATTTCAGATGGATTTTTGTAATTATTATTTCGCAGTTTTTAATAACAGTACTTTGGGAATTTTTTCTTGAATTTTATGCCAATAATAACACTTACAATATTAAAATATTAGTGAGATAGTTAAAATCGAGATGATCAGTAATAGTATGGATATGTGAGAGTACAGTTGACTTTAATAAAAAAAGATGTCGAAGGCAACATCGTCACGTGTACTACAATGTAGACTTAGACAATCCCGAATCCATTAGCTCCGGGAGTACAATTGACTTCAGTGTAAAAAGATGTCGAAGGCAACATCGTCACTTGTACTACAATGCAGACTTAGACAATCCCGAATCCATTAGCTAGGGGAGTACAATTGACTTCAGTGTAAAAAGATGTCGAAGGCAACATCGTCACTTGTACTACAATGTAGATTTAGACAATCCCGAATCCAATAACTTTATTGTGTTTCAGCCTTATTGTCGACTATTTCCGATTTTCTTTAATAGAGGTAGCTCGATCCACGTTCGGAGCAACGGTTATATTAGAACCTGTAGAAGCCTTTTAGATTCTATCAGAAGAAGTTTCACCAAGTTTACCTACATCTGCGAGAAGTTTACCAATTTTCTCTCGAACGGATTCCACAACTTCTTCCTTCACGTTTGGAGTAAGGTTTGCGATAGATCCTGCAGAACTCTTTTCGATGCTTACAGATGAAGTTTCACCAAGTTTGTCTGGAGATGCGAGAAATTTATCTGTTTGCTCTTGAACGGATTGCAAAACTTCTTCCTTTACGTTTGGAGCAACGTTAGAGTAGATCCTCCACAAACCTTTTCGATGCTATCAGAAGAAGTTTCACCAAGTTTACCTGGAACTGCGATAAATCTATTAGTTTGCTCTTGAATGGATTGCAAAACATCTTCGTTCACGTTTGGAGCAACGTTTGAGATAGATCGACCTGAAACCTTTTCGATGCTATCAGAAAAAGTTTCACCGAGTTTACCTGAAATTGCGAGAAATTTATCAATGTGTTTATGCACGGATTGCAAAACTTCTTCCCTAACTATTTCCTAAATAGATTTAACGAAAAGTCTTAGCTTGAATTTTTCCTCATTTTTTTTTTATTCTGAAGTGTAGATTGATCTGTGGAAGCGAGCCATGGGAGAGACCTGGTTCGTGTGAACTCAAGATCCTGTTCGGGAAGGAGTTTGGGGGAAGTCGAGAAGTAAGTCCAGCAAGTAGCTGATGTGCCCAGTTGTGAATCCGCTTTGGAATGACGGTTAAGCTGAATTGCTGATCAGAGTTCTGCTGATTCGCGGAATCAAAGATACGCCCGGAATACTGCTGCTCGTTAGCATTTTTAATTGCTGGTGGAAGGAAATCTGAAAGTCCAAGGAACCGTTTTACTCTGCGATTCGAATCCGAAGATGATCCTCCCAGTACACCGGAGAAGACCTCAACTGGAACGGAAACGAATGGCTTTGCGGCATCAAGGAAAAGCCCGGAAACCTGTTCGGGAGCATTTTTAATTGTTGGAGGAATGAAACCTGGAAGTCCAACGAACCGTTTTACTCTGCGATTCGAATCCGAAGATGATCGTCTCGGTAAACCGGGAAATTCCTTCTCAAATGAATAGGGAACGGATTGACTCGACGAACTTGGAGACCTAGGAATCAGTCGGTGAACAGAATCGATGTCTTGATGAACTGCTGCAGGAATGACTTCAAGGGACACTTGAGAATACAACTGGAGCAAAATTGGCAATGATAGCATCAACCGGAACAATGCAAGCATAAGGGCTTCTCGAGCTTGCAACGGCATCATTCCCTAAAAGTAAAATAAGGGAAGAGAGAAAGACGGATTTTAAAAATGTTTCTAATATTATTTTGTCAATTAGTAAAACAGGAAAACTTTTATCACAAAAAATTACGAAATTATACGAATTCTATCTATTATTTTGTCATCTCGATCGGACTTGTAACCAAATGTTCGTAAGTATCGGTTAAAAGGCTTATGCTTGCCAAATCGAATGTAACTAAAATAATTTTATTTATTTAAAAAAGATGGTGCTTATTTTCTTAAGTTAAAAAAAATCATGCTGGTGACAATTCGCAACACTTTTGCCAATGTCGGCCCTCTTAACTTTTAAATCCTACCCAAATGCTTTGCTAAACTCGTCTAGAGATTCACTCACGGAGCAAAGATGAACTAGACTGAGCGTTAGGGCTAACTTTAGGCTGTCATCAGGAAACGGTGTCTGAATAATGACAGAACATTGTAAAAAACATTCATTGTTTATTTTCTTCATTTAGGGTAAGTAAAAACACCTATTATTGCCATGCTGCCAATTATTGACATTTGTAACCTAAATATGGTAAAACAAATCTTTGCAGTGACCAATTATTTCAAAGTAAGGTCAAGTGCCGAAAGGTGATCATAAAATCCACGCTTTTAAACGAAGGTGGAAAATAGATGTAGGAATTGTTCCAAAACTTTAGATTTTTTGGTTGATATTTTACCATTGCAATATTAAAGAACACATTCCAATAAATGTTGGTCGCTAAAATATGGAGTAAAACATTTTGTGACCCCTTCTCTATGGGATGTAGTTACGACCACTTGACACAACCCCCATGAGGTTGTGTAAAGTGAGTAGTGTATGCGGTAAAGTGTTCATAATTGTAAAAACGATATATAAAAGTATTTTAATCAGCCATAATGTTTAAAAATACTCAAAAAAGTTTCATCTACTAAATAAAATTACATTATTTAATTAAATAAAATTTATTGATGCCATTCATAGTCAAAAATTGGTCTCATCTTTGCACAGTCTCCTGAGGTATTTCGGTCTCTTCTGCTGCTGGATACAGTCTTACCATTACATTTAAAATCTTACCATTTCAAAGACCATACTATTTCAAAGATCTATCACAGAGCCTTGAAATGATACTATAATTATAATCTCAGGGACATTAAAACGTTTATTTTTACCACATTTAAGTTACAAACGTCAATAATTGGTTTTTATGTCAAAAATAGGTGTCATTTATCTTATTTATTTATTATTATTATTTTGATTGCTACTTCTTTTTTTGCCTAGTTTTAGCTTTGTGATGGAAAGATCTTTTTATATTTACATAAAACCATTAGGTCCCAACAGTAAAACGGAATAATAATGATAAAATAAAATGAATTAATTCCTTAAAAATACTTTTTTAAACATTTTGTCATCCTTGAATTATTAATAATGAAAAGAAAAGGAAAAATAAGCAAGTTTTGATGATCATAACATCACCGTTATCACTTGACTTTTTTATTGTTCTCTCTTCATCAAAAATGTAAATTCGTTACTTATCACACCTCCAATGCAAGAGTACACAACTCAGAAAAGAAGGAAAAAAATAAATATGATAAATGCGGTACTGAGCATATATTACTGAGCTCTCCGTCGTGTTTTAATGATGCTATGTCTTTATTTAAATTACTTTTTAAGTTATTTCAGATAATTCTGATAATACATGGAACTGAATTATGAAATAATTCCAAAATTATTACACAAAATTGTGCATGCATTTGGAAACATCGATGCCAATATATGACACTAACAATTCAAAACCGCTATTTGCTTCTCTAAAAAAAAAAAAAAAAGGAATTTAAACAACGCAGAGCGATTTTCTCTTTTTAATTCAAAGCGAGATCTTTTTCTGAAATTTGAAGTTATATAATAAAGAATTTAAACATTTTTAAATTACATTCAAACACTGGGAATAAATGCATAATATAATTTTGTCATATAAATTTTTACCTTCGGTAAAAATTATAAAATAAGGGAGGATGGGGTAAAACGGGTCACTTTATAAAAAACCCAAAATAATGGAACCTGAAATTGCAATTTTTAAACCAATATTCTTAACGTTATTTTTCTATGTGTTGGCAACATTTTTCAATCTAAAAAAAGTTAGGTTCCTAAAGATGGCAACCCAACTTTTTTCTTGTCAACTTTGGATGATGGTGTGCCAACATGGTTTACCAACTTCTGAAAAGCTCTATATTTTATCAAATAACAGCCAAAATTTAAAGGATTTTCTCACTAAGAAACTTTGGAGAACAATTCCAGCGAAGCAGTTAAAAAATATATTAAATATTTTCGTTTTTACATCAGTTTTTCTTGGATGGGGTAAAGTGGGCCATGGTTAGGATTAGGTCGTTCTATTCTATTCTTTTTTTAAAAATTTACTCTGTTGTACCTAATTGCAGCAGTTTCTAAATTTAACTAATGTATGTTTTTTGTTTTATTGAAATTAAATCATTATTTTTTAATGTTTCCCTAAGAAATATCATTGATCTTAGAGACATTTATATATTAGAGAGAAGTGATGTTGAAGTATTATATGAACCAATATGTAACAATCGAGAACAATATTATTTTTATATTTGAATGTAATCATAATTCAAAATCTTGCTAAATATGTTACACTTACACATTTTTTTCCAATTTCAAAGTAATAAATAACTGTTTTTAAGAATTATTTTGCATTATGACCCATTTTACCCCACGATATTAAAATTACATAAAATTGTTCCAAAGAATTTCAATGTTAAGATGCAATTCAAAAGAAATCGGAAATGTTTCTGGTTTTGTAGCTATGAAACTTTGAATATGAAAATAGCTAAAAAGTGACCCATTTTCCCCCACCTGACCCTATTAATAAAAATATATTGAAATTAAATGGATCAAAATTATATTTGTTTGTCTGGGCATCATGAAGAGTCTGATCAAGACCACTATATGCTTCTTCTGAAATTTAGCAGTACAAAAATTCTTCAAAAGCAAAGGATTTTTCTAAAATTTAATCTGTTGTGCCTTTTTCATTTCGATTCAAAGAATGTTTTTTAACAATTTGCGTAACATGAAAAGCAAAATTACTTCAATTTTAAACCCCCCAAAAAAATTCATAAAATGAAATTATTTTCAATACCTGCAGCAATTAGTCCGGGAGAAATGAACTTTCAATTAAACTAAATATTTGCATTTTCAACCACTTTTGCTTGAACATCCTGTTTCTTCACCTCCTCACCTCGAACACTAACTCTATCTGCCACTATCTGCAACTATTTGCTTTAAATATAATTATATAAGATAAAAGATTAATTAAAAATATACTTACCACTTCTGCGTCTATTTTAACACTTGATATTTTGATCCAAATGCCTCTAACTGAAACTAAGATTTTTAAATCAGATTTGAGTGACGGACTACGTTTGCAATCTGCTGACTTTTATTTGAAAGACCATTATTATATTCCTTTCGAAAATCAACATTTTCCTTTTTTAAGTAATGTTTAAAAGCGTTATGGCAAACTAATTTGCCAAACATCAGCAAAATGCAAGAAATTTATTATTAACTTCTGGATAATAAACCATACAACTGCATTTCTCTCTGATGGTAATTTAACGAGTAATAAGTTTTTAAATGTTAATTTTATTCATCTTCTGAAATTCGTTTCGGCAATATGAAAACACGCTACACACAGTTCGGGGAAGACTTAAAGGTTAAATTCATAATGATATTTTTGTTTTCTATATTTGAACAAAGCAGCGCGATTAACTTTTTGAGCGTTTTCCTTCATTTCCCTTCAAAACTAAATAAATGAATTAGTCTTCTGCATGTTTGTTCCTTAGATAAATTGCTTATTTATTTATTCATTTATTTAATTTGTTTAATATTATTTCTTTAAAACATATTTCGCTATACATCAGTGCAAATGTTTCCGGCATTTTAGAGTTTGGACAATTCCATGGACGGAAATATCTTCACTTCTCTTTGTTGTTTTTTTAGTCAAGCATTTTTTTTCTTTATTGTACATCTAGTGCACAATGCATTAGCATTGTGGACAAAATGTGCAGTACATAATGACATTTAATATTCAAAATACTCATTTATTTGATCAATATTTTCACTAAGACTGCTGACAATGTAGGGTCCCTTTCCGAATTCTCATGTTCATAATAAAAATCCCTGTGAGTTCGTAATTAACCAATAAGCTCTAAATAAAAAAAAACATCTATCAAAATAGTAAATGCACAGAATGTCTACACATTATAAATATTCCTATGTATAATTGATTTTTATTCTCACGTAAATTAAATGGACAAACTAATGATTTTTATATGAAAATTCTCAGTGTATTAAATTATCTTTATAGAGTTCATTGTTAAGGCAATATGCAAAGCCTAAAAAGTAAATAATTTACACCTCATAAAAAATTTGTATGATTTGATAATTGATTTTCTGCACCCTATTGACAGTGTAAGGAGTCAATTCATAAATGATTTCCCGCTTCGAGAAATTGGGGCGATTTGTGGCAAGGGGAGGGGATAACAAGAAGTGTGATACTTGCTCCACATTTTAGTTTCTTTAAAAACAATAAAAATAAATTAACGTTACTGATTTGTAAAGTTTTTTTGACTTTCATAATTTGATTTTAAAGTGCCATTGATCATTTTGTATCTTAAATACCGATGCCGGTTAAGGTTAAAATTTGCTTCTTGTTAAAACTTTAAAAGGAAATTTTCTTATTCATTTATACTTTTAAGATAAAATTGAGTGGGTCATTTTTTCAGAATTCTAACAATTAATATATTTTTACTGTTCTATACTAATTGTCTTTTGCGTTGCAAATCTTAACCTCATTTTATACAAATTAAGTACACATGCAATCTTTATGATTATTTCCTCACAAATATCATTAAAAGTTCAAAAATAAAATTAGAAACGTGCTTGTGCAATATAGCATGACATGTGATAAGGGGGGATAGGGGGTATCATGAAGTGTGACATTTTGTGAAAAAGGGGGATGGGTAAAAAAAGAGCGTGACATCAATTATGAATGGTACCTGAATAGACTATATAAAAATTATATTCACGTTACAAAAACTCGAATTGACTTGAACAGTATTTTTATTAATTGTTTAAAAAATCAGAATTAAATTTCTTCTTTTTTCTCTTCTTCTATTTAATTAATTTATGTATTTGTAATTGATCTTTTTACTGTAAAACTAAAAGCGTGGTTTATAGTAATACATAATTGCTTTCGAAAACTTAATAGGTAGTTTTATTAGTCTATATGGATAATCTTTATAGTTTTCGTACTCTTTAGACAACATACGTGAGAGAGTAACTAAAAAGTGTATAACTACTCTCGAAAAATTATCTATATTCTACGTGCATATGGAGTGTGGTATATATAAATTTTGTGCATAGTTAAAAGTTCCGACGAATTTAATTGATACTCTTATTAATTTTTAAAAACGTATAGTCTAATTTGAGATTACTTATACATTGCAAAAAAAACCTTGATATTCACAAAACTTCACAAACAATTTAAATAGTCAATAAGAGTTTCTATACGCAAAACTTTATTTTGCTATTTATTCAATAGGGACAGGACACTGAATAAGATAATTTTCTCAAAAGGTAAGAGAGAGTGTATTGCGAAAAGACTGTTCCACACCAAGACCTTTCAACTACCTACATTTTAATAAATACTAGTTGATTTCCCGCAGAGCATCTGCGGGCTATTAGTTCAACAATCAAATTAAATATGATGATCGTTCGATATAAACAAGCTAAGGTGTTGCCACTCCAAAGAATTGAATATTAACCATTTTAAAATCGTAAAAACAGTTTAAAAATTCGAAAGTCTTATGAAATCTAGTCTAAATATTAGAATGTAGTGAATATTCGGCGGTCATGAATTAACTATTCGGCAGTTCTAGTTGATTCCCCGCAGAGTATCTGCGGGGAATCAACTAGTATTTATTTTTACAACTAGTCTTATCACTAACTTTACCAACTAGTATTACTTTTACAAAAGTTGTCACGTTCCCAAGAGGTGGATGAAAGGATAGAATCTTTTACAATAGAAAGCAAGACAGAAATATCACGTCAAAACGTACAAGTAAATTGAGTGAACCTGTGCATGCCTCCATGGTGTGAAAACGGCGTCAAAGATAAAGGTAACCATTTTCTTCCCAGAAAATTTCTTTACCTATCACTCTCCCTTTCTTAGTCAAGGGGATTGTATCATTTTTATTTGTTCAGCCAAGCGCCAATCCTTTCTGTACTGAAAGGTATCCTGAAATGGGTCTATTTTTGCCATGATTGTTCCTCTTTGGGCAGTTAACATCTGTCTCTTTCATTCAGTGGGCGTTAGGATCAGTACAAAAGGAACAAGTAAAACGTCAACTGTTTTGAGTAGAATCTTTCTGCAGGCATGTAAGTTGACGTGTAGGATTAGAATTGTTGCAGATTTTAACAGCAGCAAATTCAGAAGAAAGGAAAACATTCCTGCTCGATGGCTTTGTTTAGTGGGGGAGAAAAGGGCTTTATTCAGAAATGCGATATATTTTTACTTCTAGAGCTCAAACTTAAAATTTTCGGAGACATACAAAAAGCGCGATATATCCGAATGAGCGATATAACGAGGGGTTACTGTAATAGGATTTATTATACTGAGGTGTACACTGAGAACATTTGAAAAGTTGCTGTTAGTATGTAGTGTGCATATGAATAAAGGCTTGAGTGATATTTAAATGAAATGCATAGAATAGAATATAATATAGCTCTTTCCAATGTACATAGTATTACTTTTGATTTCTTATAATTTTTGCTTACAAATTACTGGCTATCATTAAATTGCTGATTAGTATGCATATGAATAAAAATTTTGAAGTGATATTTTTGAAAAATGTGAGAATTGATTATGGTATTAATTTTTTCAAGATTAACAAAATTGTCTCCAAAATATATTATTCCAGCTAGTAATAGAGCGGTTTTTATGATCCCCCAACTCTATTTTAAATGCAAAAACACTTGGCTAAAAGTGTTCGATTTTAATGTGATTTTTAAACGTCTGTTTTAATTAACATACTTGTGTGAAAATGGGTGCATTATTTACTTAAAAAATTGAAAATTGTTTTCTGCAAATTTTCCTTTCCCTAAATAAAAAATAAAGGGGGCTTTTTGTAACATTTTTTTTACGTAACATTGCAATATTATAAATTATAGAAAACTTGTGATGTAAAAAAAAAAATAAGTTTTTAAGTAATTAAAAAATTTATTTTTTCAGTTCAATGTTGCATAACTATAATACTTTTATTTAATCAGTTTATTTTATATGATTTTTTCTGGTGTGGTTCAAAGTTACACTGAATGTCAGGGTAACTATGAACCAGGTTAATAATTCATTTCAGATGGATTTTTGTAATTATTAAATCGTAGTTTTTAATAACTACACAATACTTTGGGAGTTTTTCTTAAATTTTATGCCAATAATAACAATTACAATATTAAAATATTAGTGAGATAGTTAAAAATTGAGATGATCAGTAATAGTATGGATATGTGAGGGTACAATTGACTTCTGTGTAAAAAGATGTCGAAAGCAATATAGTCACTTGTACTACAATGTAGACTTAGTCAATCCCGAATCCATTAGCTCTATTGTGTTTCTGCCTTGTTGTCGACTATTTCTGATTTTCTTTAATAGAGGTAGCGCGATCCACGTTTGGAGCAACGGTTGTGTTAGATCCTGCAGAACCCTTTTCGATGCTATCAGAAGAAGTTTCACTAAGTTTACCTGGAGCTGAAAAAAATTTATCAGTTTTCTCTTGAACGGATTGCAAAACTTCTTCCTTCACGTTTGGAGCAACGTTAGTGGTAGGTCCTCCAGAAACCTTTTCGATGCTATCAGAAGAAGTTTCACCAAGTTTATCTGAAGATGCGAGAAATTTATCAGTTTGCTCTTGAACGGATTGCAAAACTTCCTCTTTCAAGTTTGGAGCAACGTTAGTGGTAGATCCTACAGAACTCTTTTCGATGCTATCAGAAGAAGTTTCGCCAAGATTACCTGGAACTGCGAGAAATTTATCAATTTGCTCTTGAACGGATTGCAAAAATTCTTCCTTCACGTTTGGAGCAACGTTTGTGTTAGATCGCCCTGAAACCTTCCCGATGCTATCAGAAAAAGTATCACCAAGTTTACCTGGGATTACGAGGAATTTATCAATCTGTTCATGAACGGATTGCAAAACTTCTTTCTTAACTATTTCCGAAATAGATTTAACGAGAAGTCTGTGCTTGATTTTTTCGGCATTTTTTTTAATTATGGAGTGTAGATTGATCTGTGGTAACGAGCCACGGGAGAGACCTGGTTCGTGTGAACTCAAGATCCTGTTCGGGAAGGAGTTTGGAGGAAGTCGAGAAGTAAGTCCAGCAAGTAGCTGATGTGCCCAGTTGTGAATTCGCTTTGGAATGACCGTTGAGCTGGATTGCTGATCAGAGTTCTTCTCATTCGCGGAATCAAAGATACGCCCGGAATACTGGTGCTCGTTAGCATTTTTAATTGCTGGTGGAATGAAATCTGAAAGTCCAAGAAACCGTTTTACTCTGCGATTCGAATCCGAAGATGATCCTCCCAGTACACCGGAGAAGACCTCAGCTGGAACGGAAACGAATTGCTTGGCGGCATCAAGGAAAAGCCCGGAAACCTGTTCGGGAGCATTTTTAATTGTTGGGGGAATGAAACCTGGAAGTCCAACGAACCGTTTTACTCTGCGATTCGAATCCGAAGATGATCCTCCCAGTACACCGGAGAAGACCTCAACTGGAACGGAAACGAATTGCTTTGCGGTATCAAGGAAAAGCCCGGAAATCTGTTCGGGAGCATTTTTAATTGTTGGGGGAATGAAACCTGGAAGTCCAACGAACCGTTTTACTCTGCGATTCGAATCTGAAGATGATCCTCCCAGTACACCGGAGAAGGCCTCAACTGGAACGGAAACGAATTGCTTTGCGGCATCAAGGAAAAGCCCGGAAATCTGTTCGGGAGCATTTTTAATTGTTGGTGGAATGAAACCTGGAAGTCCAACGAACCGTTTTACTCTGCGATTCGAGTCCGAAGATGATCCTCCCAGTACACCAGAAAAGACCTCAAGTGGAGCAGAAACGACTTGCTTCGCGGCATCAAAGAAAAGCCCGGAAACCAGTTCGGGAGCATCTTTAATTGTTGATGGAAGGAAATCTGGAAATCCAACGAACCGTTTCACTCTGCGATTCGAATCCGAAGATGATCCTCTCAGTAAACCGGGGAATTCCTTTTCAAATGAATAGGGAACGGATTGACTCGACGAACTTGGAGACCTACGAATCAGGCGATGACCAGAATCGATGTCTTGATGAACTGCTGCAGGAATGAGTTCAAGGGACACTTGAGAAAACAACTGGAGCAAAATTGGTAATGATAGAATCAACCGGACCAATGCAGGCATAAGGGATTCTGGAGCTAGCAACGGCTGCATTTCCTAAAAGTAAAATAAGGGATGAGAGAAAAACGGATTTTAAAAATGTTTCTAATACATATTATTTCGTCAATCTGTGAAACAGGAGATATTTTGTCACAAAAAATTACGAAATTATAAGAATTCTATGTATTTTTCTGTTATCTGGATCGGACTCGTAACCAAATGTACGTAATTATCGTTTAAAAGGCCTATGCTTTCCAAATCGAATGCAGCTAAAATAATTTTATTTATTTTAAAAAGATGGGGCTTATTTTCTTACCTTGAAAAAATCCTGTTGGCGACAATTCGGAAAAATGTTGCTACAACCCCCCCCCCCTTTTTTTAACCGATAAATCCTACCTAAATGCGAACAAAAAGTGAAGTGTCAATAAATGCCATGTTGCCAATTATTGACACTTGTAACTTAAATATAGTAAAACAAAACTTTGCAGTGACCTAGGAGTTTAAACTAAGGTCAAGTGCCGAAAGGTGGTCCTAAAATCCATGCTTTTAAATTTAGGTTCAAAATAAATGTAACAATCTGTTCAAAAAAGTTGATATTTTAGATTGCATTTTTAAAGAACACAATCCAATAAATTTTGGTCGGTAAAAAATGGAATAAAACAGGTTTATGACCCTTTATGTACGGTCTGTATGCACGACCACTTGACCCCTTGAGGTGGTGTAAAGTGAGTTGTGTGCGGGGTAAAGTGGTCATAATTGAAAAAAAAAAAAGATATATAAACTTATTTTAAGGAGCCATAATATTTAAAAATACTCAAAAAGGTTTCATCTACTAAATAAAACTACATTATTTAATAAATAGAACTTATTGATGCCATTTATTGTCAAAAGTTGGTCTCTTCTCTGCACAGTCGAAATAAATAAAAAAAAAAACTTTTTAGTGAATCTCTAAATTACTTAAATTGTATATTTAGAAAATATTATTAATAAAGAGCTTTTTATTAATGCTGAGGTAATTGTAGATGATTAAAAACTCAAACTCGGTGGAAGATATGCACTAAACTGTAACAATTTTTAATTTTCTCTCTTTCATGTATTGTTCTTGTTTGAAGTGTTGCTAGTCCTAATTGTTTTGCTTAATAACATGTATTATAAGTATTTTTAGGAATGAAGTATTCTACTGGAATAACTTGAAAGTTCTGTAGCAAAAAAGTAACTACTAAGAATTCGCCAATGTTTCACATTGTCTTGTAGTCATTTGAAACTGTATTGCATTTGAGTTCATTTGTGTTTTATCCTTCTTATTTCAAAAAGGGGAAAAAACGGCGTTAAAGGAGTCAATATGTGACTAACATCTGAATCGAGGCTTAATTTCTAAAAAAAAAATAAAGAATCGTATTGTCTTTAAAAATTAAGTCTTTGCATAAATATCTTGAATTCCTTCTAACAAAACAAAATTCCCATAAAATTCAAAAGAAGTTCAGAAGCTGAGCTCTCGTCGGTTCCTATGCAAATTAAGCCTTGGTTTACCTTATAAACTAGGCTTAAGTAATTTTAGAACAGTGTTGTATGTGAAGCCTAATAATATGACCAATTTACCTCATCTTACTTAAACTTAAATTATTGTAAAATAATCTACACAAAAATATCTAGATTGAAACTCTTGTTTGTAAGTATTTTTGAGATCTGATCCCGCTGCAATTTCTTTCAAAAAAAATCTCGGAGAAAAGTTAAATGAGGTGTTCCAGTTTCAAAATGTTGTATAAGCAAACAAATTGTCTATTTTCTTTAGCGAAAAAGTTTCCATTAATACAAGAATTTAATTCTCAGTTGTTGAAAGCTGATAAATATTAATAAAATAGAAAAAAATAGCCAATTCCAATATTTATTTCAAAGCTACAGCTTTTTATTTGCTGTGTGACAGACTTTGCCCCACCTGACCGTACCATTTCAAAGATCAATCATAGAACTTTGAAATGATACCACAGTTGAAATCTTAGGCCCACTAAAACGCTTATTTTACCACATTTAAGTTATTAACGTAATTTGGTTTTTATGTCAAAAATAGGTGCCATTTATTCTATTTATTTATTATTATTTTGATTATAGCTTATTTTTTGCATAGAATTAAATTTGGGATGGAAAGATTTTTTTTATTTTTACAAAAAATCATTAGGTCACACAATCTAGACGGAATAATAATGATAAAATAAAATTAATTGAATACATAAAAATATTTTTTTTCTACATTTTGTCATCTTTGAATTATTAATAATGAGAAGAAAAGGAAAAGTAAGCAAGTTTTGATGATCATAACATCACCGTAATTACTTGAATTTTTTATTGTTCTTTTTTCATCAAAAATGCAAATTCGTTACTTATCACATCGCCAATGCAAGAGTACAAAACTCAAAAAAAGAAAAGAAAAAAAAAGAAAAGAAAGAAATAGAGTGGTACATGCGGTACCGAGCATTGCTGAGCTCTTCGTCGTGCTTTAATGATGCCACGTCTGTATTTAAATTACTTTTTAAGTTATTTCAGATAACTCAGATAATACCTGGAACTATATTATGTAATAATTTCATAATTATTCTACAAAATTGTGCGTGCATTTGGAAACAACGATGATCATGTATAAGACTCTAGCCAATTCAAAACGTTAGAGCTTGACTTTTGGGAAGCTTATCATATTAATAGGAATAGAGTTCTAATTTGGTTAATGATTCTTCCTCAACTCCTTATTTTTCACAGGTCTGGCATAAGTTTCTTTAATTTGTTGTTCTTTCTTAGTTTTCTTGTTAATTTTCCTTTTTTGTGTCTGTTTTTTCTCTCCCCCCTCCCCCTCCTTAACATGTGTACTTTGTTTTGCTTTTTGTTTTGGTATTTTCTGTACTTATTTTATTTCCATTTTATTCTTTGTATTTTATGTTATTATTTTTGCAATTTTCATGTATTTTCACGTTTTTATGCATGCTGTCGTCTTTTTTGCTTTGTTTTTATTGATACTCCTTTTTACTTCCTGTACTTTCAACTGGATTCGTTTGTTGCTCTCTTATTGGTGGTTTCCCTGCTACTTCTACTTCCACTTCACACTGCCTTCATTCTCATTTGTTTACAGTTAATTTTTAGGCTATATAAGCTTTGTTTTTGTTGTCTTGTCTGCTTCATTTGGATGTTTTGTATCTAGAAGCTCCCTGTCGCATTGAAAAAGGGATTCCAAGCAATCCCGAAACATATGTCTGCGTTTTAATGCTCATTTGTGCTTTAAATTAACGTGAAATTATATTTCTATTACAGTTATTTGCTCCTCTAAATAAAAAATTTAAAACAACGCAGAGCAGCGATTCTCTCTTTTTAATTCAAAGAGAGCATTCTTTGCATTTTGAAATTATATAATAAGGAATTTGAAAATTTTTTAATTACATTTAAACAATGGGAATAAGTGCATAATATCATTTTGTAATATAAATTTTCATATACAGTGGAACGCCGCTATTCGTCCACCTCACTGTTCGTACAACTCGCTATTCGTTCAACTTGTTCAAGTAACATTCAACTCGCCATTCGTACTTGTCCCGCGATTCGTACGGCGCCAGGGGCCAGCTGGATTGCCAGTTTGGCCTTTTTTAAGAAAAAAAATCGAGAAATGGTGCTCATTTTGAACTCGTCTGGAAATAATTTGTCCATCTCTTCCTCCTCTCAACATTCCACTTATGCCGTCAGTTCACCTCAGTACAAGCAAAGTGCAGTTACAATTTTATTTATCTATAATTTTATGTACAGTACTGCACATTTGTTTTTCATAGGAAACCATATGTGATCCTGGAACGGATTCATCGAATTTACATTGTATCTTATGAGAAAAAAATAATTCGGCATTCGAACTGCCTCCTGGAACTAATTGTGTACGAAATGTTGGGTTCCACTGTAGTATATTTATATTTATTATATTAACTTTTAAATTTGGTAAAAAGTATAAAATATTAATAAAAATATGCTGCTGGTAAACGGATCAAAATTATATTTGTTTGTCTGCGCACCATCAAGAGTCAGATCAAGACCACTATGTTTCTTCTGAAATTTAGCAGTGTAAAGGTGTTTTCTAAAATTTAATTCTGTTGTGTATTTTTCATTTTGATTCTAAGAATGTTTTTTAACAAACTGGGCAACATAAAAAGCAAAATTACTTCAATTTTTAATCCCACAAAAAACGAAATAAAATGAAATTATTTTCAATGCATGCATCAATTAGAACGCGAGAAATGATCTTTCAATTAAAGTAAATATTTGTATTTTCAATAAATATTTCATAAACATCTTGTTTTGCACCTCCTCCTCTCGAACACCAACTCTATCTGCCACTATTTGCAACTATTTGATTTATATATAACTGTATAAGATAAAAGAGTAATTAAAAATATACTTACTAGTTCTCTGTCTATTTCAACACTTGATATTTGACCCAAATGACTCTAACTAGACCTAAGATTTCTTCATAAGATTTTTCTGACGTATTTCGTTTGCAATCTGCTGACTTTTAGTTGGAAGACCATTATTATATTCCTTTCGAAAAATAAACATTTGCCTTTTTAAGTAATATTTTAAAGAGTTATGGAAAACTGTAATTTGCCAAACATTAAGAAAATAAAAGGAATTTATTTTAAACAACTTCTGGATAATAACCGAACAATTGCATTCCATTCTGATGGTAATTCCTCGAAGTTTTTAAAAGTTAATTTTATTCATCTGAAATTCGTTTCACTAATATGAAAACACGCTACTCACAGTTCGTGGAAACCTTAACAGTTGAAATTCATAATAACATTTTTGTTTCCTATTCTTGAACAAAGCATCGTGATTAAATTTTTGAACGTTTTCCTTCATTTCACTTCCAAAAATAAATTAGTAAATTCCGTCTTCTGTGTGTTCGTTCCTTAGAGAAATGGAGGCAATTTAAGCAGCGTCATTGGTCACGTCGCAGCGATTAAAGCAATGTAAACAAAGGGAGCCGTAGTATCGCTTTACATCGAGTTCGACAAATCTAATTAAAAACTAGTCTTAAATAAAGTTCTTCCACATTACATAAAGTTAACACTTAATACAACATTATAACTACTGTAATAATTAATACATTTCTTTTATAATGATTAAATTAAGCGTAAATACTGGGTTATAATCAGAAAAAGCTGTAAAAATAGTCTAATTAGTTGTAAGATAACTAAATTTGCCTAGTGTACTCCACGTAGAACTCAATTGAAAATCTTAGTAAACAAAGAACGGATATCACGTGACAACGGGGATCGTTCGTGAGTACCTCTAGCGGTGAATTGCCTCCATCGTCTATTTATTTATTCATTTAATTAATTTGTGTAATATTATTTCTTCAAAACATAATTCCATATTCAGCAGTGCAATTTTTTCCGGCATTTTAGAGTTTGGACAAATCTACACACCGAAATATCGTCACTTCTCTTTGTTCTTTTCTAGTCAAGTTTTTTTTTTTTTAAATTGTACAAATGTTGTGCAATCATACATTTTAAATTGTGCAACATATTTTTAAATTGTAGAGCACACTGCATTAGCATTGTGCGCTAAATTAGTCCGGTGCCAATTTCTCGCATTTCGGATTATGAAGATTCTGATGTTTTACTGATTGCCGGAAATTTGGATTCAGTGGAAAACTGCTATTTAACAGGAGAGTTTTAAAACTTTCTTGAATCAACTGTGTGAATTAAGTGTACTGTGTCAATTATGCAAATTAAGCAAGCTACTGGGTTTAAATCATAGCCGCAACCGTTGCGGTGCTTCTTGGCAAGTTTAGAATGCATCGGGGGCCTCAATGGTTGAGCGGTCTAATCGACTGGTTCCGGTGACTGCCTGCTCGCAGTGAAGAGACGTGGGTTTGATTCCCACTGTCCCCTGGGTGTATTTCCTCTTTTGTGTAGTAAATCTGTTGTATTGTCTTGTTCTATCTGTCATATTAGACGAGAGTTTAAGGCATATCCTTGACAATAGCAAATAAACTCGAACCTTTCTGTGACCTTAAATGGTCATAAACAAACAAACACAAAAATTCATAGTGTAGCAAGAACCAGTTCGCTCTTGATAGAATTTGTATATGGTCGCAAAAACCTGAAATATAAAGAGACATCAGTCTTGAAGATTCGAGTTTGTTAATTTGTGGAACAGTATCCAGAACCTTGAATTCATTAACATGGTAGTTTTTTTTTAATCGATAGATCTTCTTTTTAAGCGAATTTCAAGCGAAAATTACTTTTACATTTTTTTAGTGTACGTTTTTTCGAAGAATCAGGTGAAACACTCGCTCTTATGTATGCAATTTCATTTACGGAAGGCCTTAAAAACGCAACAGCATCGGAGGATTGAGACAATGCATTTATACCGGTATTGTTTTCAAACTCGGCACTAAAATCGCAAAGCATGGTGTAGTTCTGTTTTTGTGCAAAGTGGACGCCATATAATGTGATCACATCCGGACGAAAATGATTTGGTAACTATATCCGAGTGGTAATAATAAACGATAAAAGGATAATGCTGGAAAAATGTATGCACGTTAACAAATAAATACTGTCAATTTCCGCATTCAAGGGTAATTTATCTGTTGTTAACCCTCTAATCGTCATCGTCGTCCGCCTTGAGGCGGAGTTGGGAATTAGAGGGTTAAAATGAAAGGAATGTATTTAGCAAAATAATAACAACTATAGTTCGCTTACCAGTCGAAATTCGACCGTAATATTTAAATGTGGCATTGATAACATTAGCTATTTATATAATGATAAAGTGCAGTCCCGCCATTTGTCCGCCTCTTTACTCCTACAACTCGTTATTCGTCCAACTTGTTCAAGTGAAATTCAACTCGTCATTCGTACGCTTGCCCCGCGATTCGGACGGCACTAGGGGCCAGGGTTGCCAGTTTGGCTTTTTTTTTATAAAAAATTTGAGAAATTATGCTCTTTTTTTGAACTCGTCTTTAAATTTTCTTGGCGCTTTGGATTTTTAAAAATTTTAATACTTTTTGAGATTTTGCTGACAATTTTAACTTTTTAGGGGTAGCAGCAAGCGAAGAATTTTCTTCTTCTGAGAAGGAACGCAGTAAGGAAAGCATTTCCTCTGCAGAATTTAAAGAAATGTGTTATAACTTTCTGAAAACACAGAGAGTGGTGGGAAAATGGCATCCTAACACTACTGTGGTCAACAGGAGCATCAACTTGTTCAACAACAATGTTGTTGAATATTTTTAAAAAATTCTGAAACTGGTCAAAGGCAGACAACCTTGGGTAGGTTTTTAGAGAAAGAAACCCAAGATTCGTTTAGTGCAAAAGGACAGAAAAAAGTAAGAACAGCAGAAAGAGAGAAAATACATGAAGGGGTGTTACCTAATGTTTTTATGTGACTCTTCTTCCAAAATAGTACGTCAACATTTCTCTTCCTCCTCTCAACATTCCTCTTATGCCATCAGCTGAGCTCAGTAGTAGTAAAGTGCAGTTAAATTTTTATTTATGTTTAATTTCATATACTATACATTCATTTTTCATAGGTTTAAATAAGCAACCATCTGTGGGTCTGGAACGGATTAATCCAATTTGCATGGTACCTTATGTGAAAAAATAGTTCGCCATTTGTACAAATCGCCATTCGAATTGTCACCTGGAACGAATTGTGTACGAATAGCGAGGTTCCACTGTATAAGTATTATTCAGCAGTTTTGGCGGTTATAACGTCGAGGTAAATCATTGCGCTCATAAATGTAGTCGCTTGTACTTCTGCCGATTTCGTAAAACTTCCGCATACTATTCTCATTTTTCCTTTCATTGTTTCAGAGAAGCCTTCACTCAAACTCTTATAATAATTGCTTTTAATATTGCTGCTTAGTGGCGACAAACTCTATTTAACAATGCGTTTTATATGTATTACCTGATAATTTACTCAACGAAGACATGTTGCCATCTGCTATCTATAAAAATATAACATTGCAATTATAAATGAGGCTTGCCTGACAAAAGGAAAGGGAAATAATTAACTTATAGTAAACTGATTTAAAAACTTTTAAATTGATATTACTAAAACGCGCCAATAGCTACTAAAGAAAAAAAAAGTAAGAAAACCGGTTGAAAAACAGAGGAGAAAATACCTCTTTTTCCTCTGTTTTTCAACCGGTTTTCTTACTTTTACCGGTTGCCTCTCTCTTTGCCTGTTTACATATAGATAATAATAATAGAGACAAGAAAAATATGATAAAATTGAGTGAATTACTGACTTATAAAAAAGGAATCGTCGATTGTTAACTGTCGGCACTTTTTACGAAGCTTCGGCGTCAGCTTTTTTTCTGTACGCATCGATGCAAGATTGCAAGCGCCTCCCTCACCTGAGTAGCCGCGAATGTCTTTCTGACTGAATTTCAGAAAATGACCTACAATCAGGAAAAAAAAAATCGTAGTTTTTGATGATTTAAGGAAAATAATTTCTGTAAATCTATATATTTCACTTAGCGTGGACCAGTTACTATTAAATTTAGCGGTACTATACGATACGTACATCATGCAAAAACCAAGCTGTGGCATAACGATATTTAAAAAAATGTTTAATGATTATCATAAAGAAAGAAAATAATATTTGTGTTTATTGTTTTAACTTACTGGGCTTTAACAAGTTTATTTCTATATCTTAAAAAGTATTTCCATTCATAACTAAATTTTTAATTTCCGATTCTTTGGAGTGGCAACACCTTAGTTTGTTTATATCGCGCATGTTTATATCGAGCGATCTTTACTGAAACCGTCCGAAATATAAAAGGGGCCATTCATAAATGATGTCCCACTTTTTTCCCATATATTTGACCCCCCTCCCCTTCTTTGTCACAATATGTCACACTTCAGTGGGCCCCCTCACCCCTTTGTCACATGTCACGCTATGTTGCATAGGCAGGGAAATCCTGTGTGAGAGACGAAATCTCACAATAAAAAGAGATTCATAACACAGTGGACTTTTCATTTTTTTCTCTATGTAACTTGTACCCCCCCCCTCCCTGGTCACCCCCTCCCCCCACAACCTGAAATTGCAAAGAATAACTTACGCTAAACTAGTTTTCAGAAAAAAAACTCGTACTTTAAGGGGTTAAAGATTTCTCAGTTGGAACTACGTCTTATACCGATTTTTTACGCATAAAAATTAGCAAACTAAAAAAATTTATGTCCCGATGGCAAATGACTTGCCCAGAAAAAGACATGTTTCACTTAGCCGTTTCGATTGTCCCCATCTATATATTTTCCCTATTATTTATTAGTATTCCTCTTATGGTTACACTATGGAGCGTCCCCCCCCCCCCTTTTTTTTTGCGCGATGCTGACAGAGGCTATTTTCTTTATCTTTACGTGTCAGACAGAAAAAAAGAAATAGAGCATCTGAGAATTGAGTCCGAAGCAAGAAATAGCAAAGCCACCTGCTGTATAGGATTTGTTTTTACGGTATAAAGCTTTTTTAAACCAAATTCCCGCACAAAACAAATTCTTTTAACACAATGTGCGCGAGTACATTTCGGGGCGGAATTGTGCCGGGTTCGGGGTTTTGTGCGCAAGTTTAGTTATTCAGTTAAATCTCAATATATGGGAAATTATTTAATTTTTTAACCTAAACTTTTCGTATTTCATATTGAAATACATAATATTATGATTGTTGTAAACAAAAAATAAAAATTTGAGTTGATAAATTTATAATACTATCGTAAACATGAAAAATCAAATAGAAATGTATAGTTTTAATTTTTTCGAATTATATTATTTACAATCATTCTTACATTATAAAAAAAAGAAAATAATCACAAAACTAATTAGCGCTATGGGCCGTCTGCTGTGATTTTGTATATCACTGGAAAGGTGTTTTGACATGCTCTGTTCCATTTCATTTTGTACAAAGAATAGCAAAAAATGTGTTTGTGTTCACCACATGTGTTTACCAGCCTACTACTTCCTTCCCTAAAAGCGATACAAAGAAACCGTGCCGTTACACTAACCCGTACTAGCACGTGTCCCGCGCTCAAGTATCAATGGTCAGAAAACGTACTAGCACGTGTCCCGCGCTCAAGTATCAATGATCAGAAAACGTACTAGCACGTGTCCCGCGGTCAAGTATCAATCGTCAGAAAACGTACTAGCACGTGTCCTGCGCTAAAGTATCAATCGTCAGAAAACGTACTAGCACGTGTCCCGCACACAATGTGTTAAGAAATTTAAGCATACAAACAGCCTTCCTTTTCCCAAAGAAGACTAAAAAGAGACAAAATTAATTAGTTGAACTAAAACAAAAATATATTAAAAAACTGAAACTAAACTTTTGAGATTTGTTGCCTTTTAGCCCACATCCGAACACATTGGAAGGAATTTCTGACTTAGAGAAATCATTAGATCTTCGCCAGCACCAAAACGTAATTGAGAACTAAAGGCAAGAGCAATTTTTTAAATATGTAGTAACGACACTTAAGGGACATCCTTTCCTTTTTTTTTTTAAGTTGTCGGCTTCTTTTCTGTTATGCCCGAGTGAAATAAAAGAATTGCTTGATAAAAAAAAAAGCATGACACCGAGATACATGTAGAAAATCTCTTTATACCAGTCGCTCACAAAGACAAAACGTAGAATTGGAATATAAAATAAATTATATACGTCGACAGGGTGGCGTAGTGGTAAGACGCAGGTCTCGTACGCCCAAGATCGCAGGTTCAAACCTGGTCCAAGTCGGTGGATTTTCAAGTTGCAGAAAATCGTCTGCGTCTATGTTAAAGATCTCTTGAGTATCCGTTTGGCGAAGATACTCTCGACTAAATTAAATGCCTAGTGCAATTCGCATCAAATGAGAGGTCAGGTGCCGCCATCTAGCGGTAACTGAGCGTCCAAATTCTCAGTGAAAATGTCATCCACCGAAAGTGGTGCTACTTGAAAAAATGGATGCCGATTACCGGGGTATGCAGCACGCACAAGGTCTGCAAAGCTTAGTGACCATACGTAGCCCCATTAGAAAGACAGAGAAACAAATAAGTTACATACACTCGAGGGTCTCCATTGTGTTAGCAACGGCATCGTGTTGCCAAACTAGTATTTGTAAGTATTTAGAATATCTTAACATAGGGTATTCGGTAAATTTAAGAAAAAAAAAGGTTTCCTTAATTTCTTGTAGAAAACTATCAAGCTACTCTTTCATATTTACAATCTTCTAATTTTGCAAGATATGCTCACCTTAATATAATTAATATAGTACTCATGATTATAAGCTTAACACAAATGTAAAGTAATAACTTCTTTTTTCTGCTCAATGTGAAATTCGTGGGAACAGTTTTGCATAAACATTTTCTTACTCTATTATTTTTTTTATTTACCCAGGCATTTTGAAATTTTACATTTGGTTACAATCACATTTTTTTTCTCATTCAGTTTACAATTAATTTTTCTCGCGTTTACGCACTTATGATTCTAAGCTTAACACAAATGTTAAAGTAATAACTTCTTTTTTTCTGCTCAATGGAAAATTCATTGGAACAGTATTTCATAAACATTTTCTTACTTTGTTAATTTTTTTATTTACCCAGTCATTTTGAAATTTTGCATTTGGTTACAATCACATTTTTTCTCTCATTCAGTTTACGATTTATGTTTCTAACGTTTATGTGCTAACATATTGAGAAGCTTTGCTTTAAAATATTATAACTTTCTTACTAAAAACCTTCATGGTTGGAATTAACTAAAATATAAGGCGTGTGACAATTTTAAAGATAAATTCCCTTTTGTTTTTACAATGCCAAAAATATTTGATTTTACACTTTCTGCTAGTTTTCGGTTTTTGTAAAATGACAGTGGTTTCTTTAATAATAAATGCCTGGGGAAAACCCCAGGCATTTATTATCCAATGAAGGCTTTATTTAAGAAAATTGAAAAGCCCCCAAAATGTATACACTACTAACTTTACAAAAAACGATGTTGGTAAACGTTAAAAGCAGCTCATTTAGTTCTTAACGAGCTGCTTCTTACTTTTATTTTTTGCTTTTACAACTTGACTATAGTCTCTGTAATAAAATAGGCGCATCAAGGTCGCGTTTCCTGCTTCGTTACCATGGCAACTGCGAGAAAGGTAACAGTGCCAGATTTTTTTGCACTGCAGTTAAGGCAATTACATGACAACATCTCCGATTCAAAATTTTAAAACAATTTTTAAAAAGTAATAAGAAAAAATTTATTTTCCATTTATTTATTTTTGATACTAAGTAAACGCAAGTAAATTTCTCATAAAATAAATCTAGAATGTTTAGATAAGATTTTAACATTTACAGAACATAAAATACAATAAATTAGGTATACAATAGCTTTCTGAAACACATCAAAATATCAGAATACGATTTAGATTGGTTCAAAATATTAGAATACTTTATCTGAAGCAATCTATTTTTGCCCTTGAAAAATAAATCTGATTCGAATCCGTCTATTATTATTATAACTAAAACCAAACTTACTTATCATATTCGCCAAACCAACGTGGGAGGAAAAGTTTCTAACACGGAAACCATGGCGACCAGAAGGGAAAAAGATAGAGTTGTGTGATCTTGACACGCCGATTTTAATTACACAGACTATAATTTTGTATAAACTGTTACTTCTCAATGAGAGAAACTGCATTCAGCGTTATGTGCTTCAAAAGATAGTTTTACGTAGTTTTCAACACACATTTGAAAGTTAAAGAGCATTTTTAGCATAAAAGAAAAAAAAAGAAAAGAAATGGAAAGCAAAAAAAGAAAGGGAAAATAACAAATAATAGTAACGGATACAATTTTTGACAGTTTTTTTATTCTGAGAAATGCAAAATGTTTTTTTATAAAACATTTTAAAACAGGAATTGTAATAAAATAGTTTCAAACTTAACAGTTGTTGTTCATCACTCATTTTGCATGTACAGAAAACATTTCTGCAAAATATATTTTTCATTCCTTATTTTGGGTCGTAAAATGTTGTATTCACGTGTTTCTACGGGAAAAAAATGTAATGTCCCTAACAATTAAGTAACAAATAAAACAATTTTCAAAGCAAAATTAGCAATGCATCTATGTTATTCATTTTTAGTAAATACACAACTTACAACATTAACGCTTAGGAAAATTTATTTTTTAAGCGGTTCAGAAAATGATGGAATTATCTTCTTCCCTCTTCATCGTCAGAAACTTGTGATACGAACCATTTGCGCGAAAGATATATGCTAAAGAACTCTTGTCCTGGTCCTTGAGAAATCTGTGCCTCGAAGAACTGCATTATTACCCATTAAGAATAGGTGATAGTAAAAAATAAAGGATTTTACACAAACGGGGAAACATTGATCCTTCACACTTGTTACACAGACGGGGAAAAAATGATCCATCACAGTTGTTGGGTTGTTTAGAATCCTGATCTGTGCCACCAAATTGGAACACGCTAGAACGAGGTTGTACTTCCTTAGGTGGAGGTGGGCCCGGGGGGTCTCCTTAGGTGGAGGTGGCGTCTCCTTAGGCGGAGGTGGCGTCTCCTTAGGCGGAGGTGGCGTCTCCTTAGGCGGAGGTGGCGTCTCCAGACAGCAAACCAGCTGGAGAACCACCAGAAAGAGAATCTAAAATTTGAATATTCCATACTTAGAAGAAGAAAAGAAGTATGAAATATAATCATACATAAAACACACATTCCCAGATAGAGACATTTCAATACTATACATCAGTGGTTCCCTAACTTTTTTGTCTCGTAGAACCCAAGTGTACATAGTGGGTCTTCAGCGGTCGGGTATCGAACACGCAACCTTCTAGGTGTAAGTCCGATATCCTTACCACTAGGCCAGGGGTCGGCAACCTGCGGCTCTTTGGATGGGAAGCTGCGGCTCTTTAGTTCCATACGCAAATATTATTTTATCAAAAAAAAAAAAACATTTAAAAATCGTTCTGAATCGATTAACGATTCTTATGTTTCACTTCATAATACACCAAGAAGCGCTTTGTGCCCAAAAATTTAAGGCCGAAATAGTTGAGGTCATGAATTTGGTAATCAAGATTGTTAACAGCCTCTTGTCAAAAGCACTCTACCATCGTCAGTTTAAAGAATTCTTAAATGAAATGGAGACTCAGTATTCCGACCTCCTTCTTCACAATAAAGTGCGATGGCTTTCCAAAGGTAAGCTGTTGAAACGTTTTGCTTTGTGCTTGAATGAAATAAATACATTCCTCAATGAAAAAGGCATTAATCACCCTGAATTAGAGAACGACAAATGGTTGAAAAAATGTTACTTTATGGTGGATATCACAGCGAAATTAAATGAGCCGAATCTAAAACTACAAGGAAAGGGAAACCCAGCCAATGTTTTGGTAGAAGAATCAGTTTGTTTCGAAGAAAATTAATTCTTTTTGCAGAAGATATTCAGAGCGGTAAATTACTTCATTTTCAATTTCTAAAACAATATTGCGATAAAACCAGTGCAACTGTTGACACGAATTACTTCAGCACAGTTATTAAAAAAATTAAAGATGAATTTGCTGACAGATTTGACAATTCAAAGCCAACAAAACCATTCTAGCATTCATAGTATACCCTCTAAACACAAATAGTAACGAAATCCACATTGAGCCATTTGGAATTGATACTGGATCTCAAGAATTGCAATTGATCGATTTGAAAAGTAAAGCTTTGTATAGTGGAAAATTTACAGAGTTGAAAAGCAAGTCGGAAGAGTTGGAGGTCCAGAAATGTATGTACGTAGCAAAACAAAAGTGGACAGCTTTAAAAGAAATTCCGCTAGTTGAGGCAGTTATATTCGAAGCATGGAATAGTCTTCTAGATTGCTACAGTGAGGTATTGTTGGCATTTGGAGTGCTGACTACCTTCGGATCGACATATTCGTGTGAGTAAGCGTTCCAACTAACAAATGAAAGTTTAGAGTCGTGTTTGTAACTTACAACAAGTTATGGGCCAAATTTATCCAAACTTTCCAAAACCATGCAAAGCCAACGCTCCCATTGAATTTGTTTGCTCAAATGTACGTTATTGTTTTTTTATATTTTTAAGTACAAGTTACATTGTTTAGTAAAGTTTAAATTTTCTTCTTGAATAACCATGCAAAGCCATCGATCCCACTAAATTTGTTTGCTCAACTGTTTGCTATTGAAGTACAAGTTAGTGTTATAAGTAAATGTTTAATTGTTTCAATTTTTTACTCAAATAATAAGTAATTATCTAATAATGCCATATATACATTATCTAATTTGTTGTGAAAAACACTACTTATATATGAATAAATAGATTAGTTTTTTTTATAAAAAACTTTATGCAACTACTATTTATTGTTGGTCAAAAAAAATTTTTGTGGCCCTTTAAAAACTTTGAAATTTTGTAAATTGTAATTTTTGGCTCTTCCGACTCAAAAGGTTGTCGTCCCCTGCACTAGGCTACCACGGCGCTGAAAGGTACGATACTATACCGAAATCAGTGCTTAAAATGGAATATTTAAAAAGTAGTTTAAATAACTTAAACTGTTTTAACGTTTCAAACTAATTTTACCGCAAACATAAGTTTCAGAGTAAATGCTAAATAAACTGCTGTATGCCGTAACTTCAGTTCTGCCAATTTTCATATCATGCTTTGAATAATCTCCAGTGATTTCTTGCTTCTAGATACCTATGTGGGGTAATTGATAATTATTGAAACATCAAGTGAGATTCCCTCAAATACACTTACTGACCACTGATCTTAATTTGAAAGAAACAAAAAAGTTAGGTATAATAAGTAGAACAACTAATTTTATCTTAGGTCGTTACCTAACAGAACTTACTTTTCTAAACCAGTATTAATCTGAAAGTAATTTTAATGTATTCTACTACCTGCAAAAATCTATAAAGTTAATTGGGCTAATAATCTTTTTTCAATTTAAGTACTTAGGGGCTGTTCATAAATGACGTCACCCTTTTTTCCCATATATTTGACCCTCCTCCCCCCTTTGTCACAATATGTCACACTTCAGCGGATCCCCCATCCCCCCCTTTGTCACGCGTCATGCTATGTTGCATAATGCATGATGTCACACTTCTTGCTACCCCCTCCCCTCCCCTTGTCACATTTTGTCACAATTTCACGAACCCCCCCTCCCCCCTCGAAGCGTGACATCATTTATGAATGATCCCTTAAAGGATAAGCTCGGGTCCAGCAGAACACCTAAAGTGAAGCAACATTGACTGAGGTCAGTGTTTGGAAGGGTGACAATCTCTTGTGGCTGGTTCCTGTGGGCCGTGTACGCTAAAGGGAGCTGGTGCACGTTAAATAGGTCGTGGCTCCAATGTCATTCATGTGAAAGGATACCTCTGGGTGTGCCAATCCCAGGTGACGGTCTCTCCTCTGCGAGCTGGTTTTTTAAAAAAAGAGAGACCTTTCAAAGGGGCGGAAATCAGACTCCTGCCTACAAGGGCCACGTTAGACTCAAGAGCAGCGTACCTATCCTTCCTCGCCACGCGCGAGGACACGACAACAACAACAACGAATAATCTTTATAGATGCTAAAAAATCCATATGACTGTATGAAATTCTTCTTAATTTGTATAAACAAATTCGGCAGTACATATTGAGATTTAATATTCAAAATACTCATTTATTTGATCAATATTTTCAATAACACTGCTGACAATGTACGGTCCCTCTCCGAATTCTCATGTTCATGAAAAAATCCATGTGGATTCTTAATTACTCATTTAGCTCAAAATAATAATAAAAAAGCATCCATCAAAATAGTAAATGCACAGAATGTCTATACCAGGGATCCCCAACCCTTTTGTACGTAAGAGCACATACCAGAATATCGGTCGAATGACGGGCACCATTTTTTTTTTCAAAATAATTTTATAGTTGGTGGACATAGTTAATAATGCACACTACATATAATGCACAAAAAATTATTTTAAGAATTAATTTAACACATGAATATAATTAGTATCAATATTCTTGTGTAAAATAAATGATTACTAGATTTCGTACAAAACGTACGAAGTGTAAAAATTATTTATAAAATAAATTAAATACAGTCAATGTGATCTTTGGATATATTTATTGCATTTCACTGGCCAGCGCTTCATAATTCGGAGAATATGATGAAATTCCAGCTCGCAAGTTATTGTCAAGGGGTTCGTCTGTAAGTCGTGATCTATATCTTGATTTTATCATATTCATTGTCGAAAACAATGATTCACACAAGTACGTGGAACCGAAAAACGACTTTATTTTATATGATGTTCTTTTTAAGATTGGAAATGTATTTCTCTCAACTATATTCCAGAATTTCTCATGTGATATAATAGTTTTAAGGATAATGTCATTCTGAAGATAAAAAACATCTATCTCCTCTTCTTCTCGCCTTATTTGAAGAAATTCTGAAATGTGTGTTGTTATTTTGGCTACGTTAATTTGCTTGGTAAAAGGATTTACAAAAAAAATGTGATCATGGGCTCGATTATACTGTTGAAAGTGCTTTTCAAATTGATCTTGAAGGAATTTTAGATTTATGACAAATGCTGATAAATCTAGTATATATCTAGATTCTAAATGTTCTCTAGTTTAACTGAAATATTTTATCGTTGGGCACAAGTAGCGGGCGCACCTAGACCTGTCGACGGGCGCCATGGTGCCCGCGGGCATAGGGTTGGGGACCTCTAGTCTACACATTATAAACATTCTTATGTATAATTGATGATTATTCTCGTAAATCCTAACGACAAACTAATAACTTTGTATTAAAATTCTCAGTGTATTAAAGCATCTCCAATTTTTTACAAAACATATACAAATTGTATGATTTGATAATTGATTTTCTGCCCTATTGACAATCAAATTTGTCATTCATAAATGATTTCACGCTTCGAGGGAGAAGGAGGATTCGAGAAAATGTGACAGTTTGTGACAAGGGGAGGTGGTAACATTAGCACCGCATTTTGGTTTCTTTAAGAAAATATTTAAAATCAGCAAATTAAATTTATTTTTAAAGTTTTTTTGATTTTCATAATTTGATTTTAAAGTTTCGTTGATCAATTTGTAGCTTAAACACCGATGCCGATTAAGGTTTAAATTTTCTTCTTGTTAAAACTTTAAAAGTAAATTTTCTTAGTCATTTAAATTTTTAAGATAAAATTGAGTGGGTCATTTTTTCCGAATTCGAACAATTAATATATTTTACTGTTCCATACTAATTTTATTTTGTGTTGTGAACCTTAGCCTCATTTTATACACATTTAGTACACATGTAATCATTATTATTATGCTCACAAATGTCATTAAAAGCTCAAAAATAAAATTAGAAACGTTATCTATAACGCAGGGCCTTGTTTCCGAACTGCAAGTATATATGCTTATGTAACAAAGCATGACATGTGACAAAGGGGGGAAGGGGTCAAAAATATTGAAAGAAAAGGGTGACATCATTTATGAACGGTCCCTGAATGGGCTACATAAAAATTATGTTCAGTTGCAAAAACTCAAATTGGCTTGATAAGTATTTTCATTAACTGTTTAAAAAATTAGAGTTAACTTTCTTCTTTTTTCTCTTCTTCTATTTAACTAATTTATGTACTTGTAATTGATCTTTCCATTGCAAAAAACGTGTTTTATAATTATGCATTACTGCTTTGAAAAACTTGATATTTAGTATATTAGTCTACATTGAGAATGTTTAGTGTTTGTACTCTTCAGACAAGCTACGAGAGAGAGAGAGAGAGTTATTAAAAGGTTAATAACTGCTCGAAAAAAATATCCATATTCTACCTACATATAGAGTGTTGTATAAATAATCTTTATACATAGTAAAAAGTCAAGACAAATTTAATTGTTACTTTTATTAACTTTAAAAAGCATACACAGTGTGTCAAAAAATGTTTTAAGGCTAGGTTTATAAATAAAAATTAATACCAGTAATTATTTTTTTGAAAGCATTTTTATTCAAAATAAGCTCTTTCGGCTTCAATACATTTGTTACTGCGGTTTCACAACGATTCGAATGCCTGTTCCAGCTCACATTGTGGGACTGCCTCCAATGCTCGCGTCGAAGCTGTTTGTATACAATGTCAACGTCAACAAAGTTTAAAAAAAAGTAAACAAATGAACTGAGGTTTTGCTAGTGAATCAGCTGATAGTTAAGGAGTATCACGAATGCTCGATAACACAGATAGCGCCACTGTAAGCTTAGTTCCAGCTGTAGTCTTAAACATTCTTTGACACTATACAAACGGCTTCGACGCGAGCTTTGGCGGCAGTCCCACAATGGGAGCTGGAACAGGCATTCGAATCGTTGTTAAACCGCTGTAATAAATGTATTGAAGCCGAAAGAGCTTATTTTGAATTAAAATACTTTTTAAAATTATAATTACTAGTTTTTATTTTATTTTATAAACCTAGTCTTAAAAATTATTTGACACTCTGTGTATATTCTAATTTGAGAGAACTTATACATTAAAAAGAACCTTGATTTTCGTAAAACTTCAAAAACAATTTAAATAGTGAACATGAATTTCTGTATTTTCTTTTACAACATATTGGACAGGACACTGAATCACCTAATTCTCTCAAAAAGTAAGACAGAGTGTCTTGCGAGCAGACAGTTCGACAACGTTAGCTTTCAACTACTAAATTTACATTAATACTAACAGAAAGAATTGGTTATTTCATTTTTGCATTTCATGACATTTCTACTCAAACTGAACTCACTTCACACTTTAATTACGATTATAATTATGATTATCATATTTGTTTGTTATTTCTCTTTACTTCATTAAAAGGACTGAAAAAGTGACAGCATTAGTCTAAGTAAAATAATATATTAGGAGTAGAATATATATTTACCAATTGCTTCAGCATCCCTCCGTGTGGCGTTCCTGAGACAAATGAAATACTTCAAAGGTGCGTTGCACAATTTAAAGCAATTAAATTACTACATAAGTTCTTTTATACATGCCCAGTAGTCCATTAAAGTTTCCTTATTTTACTATCAACATCCTACTGAATTGTTTGAAGAGTTAAGCTGCGCATCATGGCGGCGCTCCCATTTAGTTCTGAAGCTTCCTTCTTAGACAACAATAAACGAAACTTGTCGCCCCGTGAGGAATTCCGGACTCATTTCGGAGAAAGGACATCATGAAAAAGAATAGCAAAAAGTGAACGAGGGTTTTGGTACAAAAGAAGGTATGTCATGGAACACATCAGTGCAAATAGGTGTTGCAATTTTCCCCCACTATTAGTTAGATATTCAAAATAATAAAATAGACGCTATAATAATGAAAATTGTTTCTGTTATTAGTATACATAGCATTAAAATACAGTAACGAAACAGTTCCATTACTTAAAATGTAGTTGCGATTGGTTGGTTAGGCTCTACACATTCTTAATATAAATGGATGTGTAGAGCCCAGCGATTGAATAAGTTTAACACACACAGACGCAGCTAAAACTGTCCAATTTTCTACAGAATAAAAACAGAAGCGTTTCTTGTTTGTTTACTTGATAACAAATAACGCCATCATACTCGACACCAATTTGGCATCCATTAAAGAACCTCTTCGTAGATGACTTTAAATCTTAAATTTAAGAGAAGCGGTAAATTTTTGGACCGTGGGTCTATTTTATTACAACGTTTTTCTTAACTCGCTTTCTTCTTGTCTGTCTCTTGTCTGTCCGCGGAAGTTTTCTATCGAATTTTCAAAAATTCCCGATCAGCTATTGTATTAAAACTTTACATATAGCTCAGAACCAGATGACAATGCAATATTTTACCACGCATAAAAAATCCGACAGGTAGTTCCTTTTTTTATTCCAATTTTACGCAAATTTCCCCATAAGCTCCAAAATATAGGGGGGGGGGGACCCTGTACATAAAAATATAAAATATTGATCGAAAGCGCTGATTTTTCCGCACAAGATGAAAGTTGTTTGAAGTTTCTAAGTCAATAACAACGCCAGTTATGAGCTTTTTAGTTCGATTTCTTAAGGCTTACATTGATCCAAAAATAAAAGTAGCAGTTTCCTCAATTCCGGGTAAATAGTGTTAGAATAATTTCAATATAAAAAAAATGAAACAAAAGCTTCATAAGTCATTTTATATTCTATAAAATTTTATAGCTAATTTGTCTTTAAATCGCGAAGGCTAACTTTTGTAGTAAGGATAATTTCATTGCACATCGAGGTTCTGAATAAATTTCTACGATTGCGAAATTTCACCCATCAAAAAAAAAAAAAGAAGAAAATAATATTACATAAATAAAAACAATTTTATAAAAACAACGTTTTTCGTACGCCCCACCAAAAAGGTAGAAAATAATATTCCTATGAGCCTGGCAGAATTTCTGAATAAATTGGTCACATTATGGTTATAGAGTTTCTAATTCTTATAAAACGAAAAACGTTGGGCGCATGTACTCAAACATCATGACTAGGGCGGTGCTTATTTTTCGAAGTTTTAAATTTTCAACTTCTTACCCTCTAAATTTGTTCCATTATACCAAAAAATGATCATGATAAAATTTTATCACCAGCAAACAATATTTAGAGGTATCTCAAAGAGGGTAAAGTTTCATAATTTGACGTGATTTTGCGATTTTTTAAATGTTTAAGCAAGATAAAAATTATGATTTGCAATTATGCTTAATTGATGTAATTATATTAAAAAGTAACTTCTCTATGAATAAGTAAAAATTAAACATTTGTAAATTGCATTGCAAAATGAATTAGTTTTCTTACTAAAAAATGCAGTATTCTATTGTACCTCATAGGTTGTAACTACTGTCTAAACGAGTGATTGCCCAACTTATGGAGTCACTGAGCAACTGCCCCTTTTCCACATTTTACAATGAGATATTCCCGCCCCTCCCCCCTCGCCACCAATAGAAAACAAAGAAAAAAAAGAGGACAAAAAAATTAGCAACTTTTCAGTTCTCAGTTATTTGTAAATGCAAGTGGGCAGCTACATTTTTCATATCCTCTATATTTATGCCAGCAAAATATTCTTTATTTTCTGTCTGAGCCATGAGTTATTAACGTGAAAATGAACAAAATATGAAAAATCAACAGTTGTTAGTGAAATTATGTGCAAAATAATCACATGATTACCACTTCAATCTACTTAAGATTTCCTTGTGAGTTACTTGTAGCTGGCATTTTACAGTTTGATGACTACTGGGTCTGAACCATAGGTGGGGAACCATTTATTTGGCTTTGAAAGGAGACACATTAAATTGGCTGCTTGGGGTTAGCTGATATCCTATGTGTAATAAACATGGTATAACATACACAGGCTAGCCACAAACCACTAGCATATATTAGGTAGCATGCCATTACCAGATTAGTACTAAAAAAGAACACACAAATGAATTGAAGGTTATATTTTCCCCTTATCTTCATCAATTTTTAGCTTTATTGTTATTTCTGCCCTCAAAGGAAGTGGCTCAGAGATTCAGATTCACGCAATTCATTAAACTCAAAACTTTTAACTCCTTACTTATGCTTTACAAATCTCATTGAAACTACAGTCGACGCTCGTTATAACGACCACGCATTATAAAGACCATTCCATTATAACGACCAGTGATAAAAGCCCCAACTTTCTTCCTATGAACTCTATGTTAATTTGCTTTCGGTATAACGACCGTTCTGTATCGCCCAATCCAATACAGCGACCGCATTCAACGGACACTATTTCCGGTATTTTTCCAAAAAGAACATGTTTCTAAATTTGTAACTTGAAATGACCTTGATTATAGTTTACTGACAAGCTGCATGCAGCCTTCAGTGTTCAGTCAGTCCAACTTTGACAGGGGGAGGGGATTACCACTCACCATAGTATGGAAAGAATAGAGAGGGGGAGAGAGCACGTGGACTTTACGGATTTTAGGAAAAGGGGTTGACAGATGTATTGGTAGTTTTTGTCATTTGAATCACGTGTTTTCCCAAGGGTCGATTCTCCGAAATACGAGGAGTCTTGCTGTCCGTGACTGGTGGTGTCATGTCAGCTCAGAAGTTCTGCTTCCAGAAATGTGAATGAGAGGGTTCGATAAAAATTAACCTGCTCTTCAACCTGAATGTTGACAGGTTCCAGGTCACGTGCCTTGGATTAGTTATCCTCTGGGGGAAGGAGCGAAAAAAGAATAAGGTTCTTCAGTGAAATGCATACTGCAAACAGGAGTTGCATTTTCGCTATTGAACGAGATGGCAGGTTCAAACAAGCGCAATGCGATATGTCTAGATACTAAAATTAAAATCTTAAATGAAGTTGATAAAAAAGTTTTAAAAAAAATGCGAAATTGCTAGAGTTTTCAAAATTCCCAAAAGCACCTTATTTGGCATCATTAACAACCGGGACTCAATTTTAAGAAAAGAAGAAATTGGAGTCAAATCTTCTAGAAATCGGTCCCGTGAAGGGAAATTTCAGAAGATCGAAGAAGGTTTATATGAATGGTTGAAAATAATGCGATCAAAAAATGTCCCAATAGATGGAAATTTGCTGAAGTCAAAAGCTCTAACTTTTGCTCAAAAAATGGACATTGACGAAACTGTGTTCAAAGCTTCGGACGGATGGTTGCAAAAATTTAAAACCAGACATGGTCTTTCATTCCGGAAGCTTTGTGGCGAAAGTGGTTCTGTGAATGAAGAAGCAGTGGACACATGGAAAAAAGAAAAGCTGGAAGAACTTATCAAAAATTATACTCCAGAGGATATTTTTAACGCAGACGAGACTGGACTGTTTTTTCATGATGAAACCTGATAAATCTTTCGTTTTAAAAAACGAAACTGCGAGTGGAGGGAAAGAAGCCAAGCAAAGACTAACAGTTCTCTTATGCTCAAATATGTCTGGTACTGAAAAACTTCCACTCTTAGTGATCGGAAAATCAAAAAAGCCGAGATGTTTTAAAGGACTCAAAACCTTACCTGTCACGTACAAAAACAACTCCAAATCGTGGATGACATCTGTCATTTTTGAGGAATGGCTACGTTGCTTGGATAAGCAAATGATAATTCAAGGTAGAAAAATTATTCTTGTAATTGATAACTGCACGGCTCATCCCAAACTAAAAGGGTTGAAATCAATCACCGTGGAATATTTTCCACCTAATGTCACATCTGTTCTTCAGCCACTAGACCAAGGGGTCATTATGAGTTTTAAACGCAATTATAGGAAGTTACTACTGCGAAGAGTTGTTTCTGCACTCAACGAAGATCAAGATTACAAAGTTGATGTCCTAACAGCTTTGCATCTCTCTAAAGCAGCATGGAATGACGTCTCAGAAAAAACCATCAAGAATTGCTTCCATCATGCTGGTTTTAAAAAGCAAGAGGAAAGGGAATCTACTGCTGAAATAATTAGTCCGGCAATCGAAGATGAAAATTTCGTTGAAGAAGAGGAAATGCTGCAAGAAATTTCTCAGAAAATGAACATGGATGCAACGTTGAACTTTGACGATTACGCTAAAATCGATAATGACTTGGAATGTGTCGAGCATCTGTCAGAAGATGAACTAATTTCCCATTATTGTGGACAGGAAGAAATTGATGCATCATCATCAGATGAAGAAGAGGAAGAAATTGTAACAAAAACTCCTAGCATAAAAAATGTGTCTAATGCTATCGAGACTTTAAAATGTTTTTTTGAAAGGCAAGAAAATACAGAACACTATTTGTCATCAATAACTGAAATGGAAAATTACGTTTTGCAAAAATCACATGTGCTAAAAAGGCAAACAACCATTTCTGATTTTTTCTTCCGAAAATGAATGATTTGCAAGTATGTAATTTTTTCCTTATATTTTCTACTTTAAAATCTGTTTAACATTTTATTATAACATATTGCACTGATAATTTTTTTTAAATTCCAATGATAAAATATAATTTGAGCATTTTGTTGGAATCTTTGAAAAATTGGCAATTTTAATGGAATTACTATACTGCATGATGCATGCATATACATTTTAAAATTCTACCTCTTATAGCGACCACCCGTTATAAGGACCTTTTTTTGTGGAACGGAGATGGTCGTTATATCGAGCGTCGACTGTATCTAATATTCTCATTGCACTGCCCTGAAACCAGAAGCATCAATATTATAAATACTGAATAATAGTTGAATATTTTGTTTGGTCTAATTCAATTAGATATAATGCAGTTGGGATTAAATGGTGTTATTGCAGCAATATTTAGTTTCTTTTTTTTTTATGTCTAATGCTCTCAAATTCTGTTTGTGTGACTTTTTCACCACCTGCCAAGTTTACTGTGTCATTTCAGAGCAAAATTGTTCCTTACGTGTAGTTTAGACCAGTCATTACCGAATAGTAAATCACCAGCTACAATTAACTTACAAGGAAATCTTTGGTAGATCGCGGTCATACTCAGGTGGTTAATCTGCACATAATTACACTAACAACTGTTAGTGGATTTTCCATTTTCCATCAATATTTGCATTGAAAGTTTATGGCTCAGAGGGAAAATAGAATATTTTTTTGGCATAAATTCATGAAAAAGCAGTAACTGCCAATATAATAGCCCTCTCATCTCGTTCTGGCATATATAAATAGCTGAGAATTGAAAAGTTTCTTACTTTTTTGACCAGTCTTTCTTTACTATGGAGAGGGGGAGGGGGTAAGAATAACTCATAGGTAAACTTTGGAAAAGGTGTTATCGCTCAGTGAGTCCATAAGTTTGGCAATCACTCATTCAGATAATTTTTGCCACCTATGAGGCAGACTTGAATACTGTATATTTTATCAAGAAAACTAATTCATTTTGCAATGCAATTTACAAATGTTTAATTTTTACTTATTCATAGAGAAGTTACTTTTTAATATAATTACATCAATTAAGCATAATTGCAAATCATAATTTTTATCTTGCTTAAACATTTAAAAAATCGCAAAATCACGTCAAATTATGAAACTTTACCCTCTTTGAGCTACCTCTAAATATTGTTTGCTGGTGATAAAATTTTATCATGATCATTTTTTGGTATAATGGAACAAAGTTAGAGGGTAAGAAGTTGAAAATTCAAAACTTCGAAAAATAAGCACCACCCTAGTCAAGACTTTTCTAACAAACTAAAATTTCTATGACAGAAAACCTGGTTAATGCTGTTTCATTATACCATAGTCAATTTCCTTCACTGGAGATATGAATAATATTTACTCTAAACGAATTGAACTATACATATCTTGAACAAAATTTTAGGATGAAAATACTTCTACGAACACAATCTATGTTTATATATAACAGATCATAATCACAACTTGGATCAAAATTCATTTACCTATACCATCTATACTGATCATAATGTCATAGCAAATTTTCAAAAATTAACATAGCAGCAAAAATAATTGATTTGCATAGTATATCCGCTTTAAACTTTATATATACATCAAGGATCTGTAAAGCAAACATTCATAACATAATAATATAAAGAATTCATGCACCTAACGTTTTTCGTTTCATAAGAATTAGAAACTCTGTTACCATAATGTGACCACTTTATTCAGACATTCTGCCAGGCTCATAGGAATATTATTTTCTACCTTTTTAGTGGCGCAAAAAAAAAAAAAAAAAAAAAAAAAAACGTTGTTCTTATAAAATTGTTTTTATATATGTAATATTATTTCGTCATTAGCCAGCACCATAAGCTTTCAAATGAGAGGAAAATCGTGGATTTTATAAAAGAATAAAGAAGATATCGCAAGGGTCAGAAAAACAGGCCAGAGAAATAATTTATACAGGTAACAAGAAAAGGAGGAGAATTAAGGTAGTTAGCTGGTGGTTAACTTTTAATAAGTAATAATTCGTTTTCTCAGTTTTAATTAATTATTTTTTTTAAACAGTTTTTTAAAATTTAGTTCTACTATAAGCAGAGGCGTAGCTTAGGTTTTCCGCGCCCGGGGACAAATGAAGATTTTGCACCCCCGTGCCCCTGGGGGCCTAGGGGCGCCCCTAAATGGAATTAAAAAAAAACTTTTCTGCTTCCTAAATGATAAATAGCTCTAAAAAGCAGCCCTTTTACCTTTAATTTTTATTAGCGACCATTCGCTTCTAAAGGGAAAATGGGACACTTTTGCTTCGTAAAATTATTTGTCTGAATTAACACGCGCTCCTGTGTTACATTGGTCATTCCCGATATGATTTGCGGAGCTCCCACTTTTTTGTCGAACATACGCACACCTATTCAGTTCAAATAGTTTTCTTTTCGCATTTAAATGTAAAATAAATTAACATTAATTTGGCGCCCCTTGACGCTGCGCCCGGGTACAGCTGTCCCTCCTTGCCCCCACCTAGCTACGCCTCTGACTATAAGACCGATAGTTTGTCAAAAAAAAAGAAGTAAATCAACAAATATTACAATTAAAAATAAGATAAAAAAAGGTGTGAGCACGAACGTTAAAAGGGATGCTTCTTAAGTTCTATTTTTCGTATATATTTTTAATTTGGATGTTTTCATATATTTTGATTTTGGATGTAAATCCGTGTCCAACTGGTAAGTTCCTTCCAAGTCGTCATCTATAAAGAGAAGTTTAAATTAGGTCCGATAAATTCAAATCCGTTTTCGTGCAAAGTCGTCCAGCCGCGCTGTTGCTAAACACTCAAATAAAACTCGCCACGTATAATGTGCTTTAGAAAAGTATTGTCATACGTGCAACAGTTTAACTCGTTACAAAAAAGCGACGTGTTCGTCGAAGGAAATGTTTGAAAAATAGTAGTTTAAAAATGCAGGAGGAAAATTATTATTTAAAAGTATTTTTAAGTAAAGCAATTTCGCTATCAAAGCAGGCTTTTGTGACAAATCCTTTTGAACCTAATCGTTTGAGAAATAATAATTCCAATGAACACTTTTTTACTGAGGCAGGAAGAAAAAGATTGAAGGCTATTGACGGTGAAATTAAATTCACGGCGCTTATCGTGAATGGAGGTTAAACAATCTGTCCCAATTTCTATTTTGATGTAGAAGAAGTTGTGAGCAAGAATATTGTGGCTAGTTTTTTTTTTTTTTTTTTTTTTTTTTAAGTGTGAGACAACTAGGATAAATAGTTTTGCTGAGTTGAAGAAAATTTTAGCGGTTGATCCAGAGGAGGTCGTCGATATAACGACAGGAATTATTTAAACAGAATTTTTTCCAAAGCATAACAAATACAAATTAGCTAATAATGTGGAGCTAAAATTAGCGACCATTGCAACACCATTGACTTGCAGAAAACAAGAATTACCATTTTTGAAAAAAAAAAAAAAAAAGGTTGTAAATACAGAAGTTAAAGAGTTTTGAAAAAAAGAATTGATCCAGGTTGAGTGAAGGGTTTATTTCACCGAAAAGTTCTTAAATGGTGACAAAAAGTTCATTGAGTGAAATACTTGTAAAGAGGTTTTCAAAATCTTATGTTTCAAAATGATGTATATCAAAAATACTGAGTAGCTTAATAACTTCAACGCTGTTCTTAATGTTTCAAAACCACTTATTGTTTAAGTTTTTTAAGTGATTAAAAAACATTTTCAAAAGAATATCAAGTTGGATTGCTGGGTTTTTTCCAATGGTGTTGGTAACTGCGCAAACGAAGCGAAAAGATATTGGATTTTTATGAAATTTAGGAATGGCGTAAAGGTAAGGCAGAGAACCAGAGTTGGGTTTGGTAAGTTAAAAAAAAGTTTATAAGTAGATTTAAATTTATTGAGGATAGTTTTTTCAGTAAGTGGTGAGGCAGTATATGTAGTGGTGTTTTCTGATTCTTTTTCGGTAATATTGTCAAAAGTTTTTTGCAAAAAATTGAAAAATTGTTGCCTGCTTTGTCCACGGCTGTGAATACAAAAGGAATCGTTCTAAATATTCAAATCATTCTAAACATCTGAGGAAATTTTAAATTAGGTATTCTGTTTTTTTTTTGCACCATTTAAAGAGGTCAGATTTAATACGAGAAAGAAAGAGATGCCTCAATTCTAAAAAGGCACCCAAAGGTGTGCTGAAACGGTAGGATAAGCTCCTCAAAAACCAATTGAGATCATTGGCAAGTAGTGTTTTGTTTCTGTTAATAAGTTTATTGGATCTAAATTTTGTGCCGTAACTTAAGGGGAGCCAAAACCCAAAAATGTTAAAAAACACTAAAAAAAATCTTATTGGCTTAAGTAGCAAAATAAATCTTTAAAAGTGTTCAATGAAAGTTTCAGAAAAATTGAAGCAAAATTTATTGATTTACCATTGATTTTATTACCGTTGTGATTTGCCACCTTCTCATTCCGAAATCCAAACTGTGTTGAACATAAGCCGCTTATTTATTTTTTAAAACAAAGTAAGCCAGAAGAAGCAAGTTCATCGAGACTGTAACTAAAAAAAAAAGTTCCTTACTTGAAATTTTACTAAAGAAAGGATTTAAGATTTTGCAAGCCGAAAACTTAAAATATGCTGTTTTCTCTCACTTTGTTTTTTGCGCATTTCATCTCAATTAAAATGCAAAAGCTTTTCTAAATTTGGACCTATAATGTGGATTTTTTCCCCAGATGCTCCTGAAACTATACATAAATTTATGCTCTACTTTTGTGATAACTTAAGTATTTTTCTTTAAAAATTCATTTTGCAGGTTTTTTTGAATTTTTCGTTGTTTTTTCTACGTTACTTCAGTTTTTTTTCAAAAAGTATTTGACTTATAAAAAATTCAAAGCATAAAAGTTTTGCTTTATGAGTAATGAATCAATGAAAAAAAAATTTTAGACTTTACGCCAATTTTTGAAAAAGAAGATGCATTTTTAAAAATTGCAAAATTTCGTTTTAAAAATTAAAATTTTAAAATTGTATTTAAGAAATCCAGTTTTTTTTTAAATATTAAATTGACCACTGTGTAGACTTTGACGAGTCTAACTCGTCAAGCGCTTTTCTCGGCGGACGCCGTGCAGTTTACAATTAGATTACATAATTAGATTACATAGTTGCTTCACTCGTGCGTCGAAGTTCGTTTGTTTGTAACGTTAATTTATTAACGTTACAAACAAACAAGATTCGACGCACGAGTGAACCGTTATAATTATTAAAATTATTACCGTTTAGAGTTACTTAGATGTTCTTTGTTAACATCAATCTAATTAATGAAAATCCAAATGTAAAAAAAAATGTACTCTTTCTCAGCTTTCACGTAATTGTTCAGCAATGCGGAACAAAATATTATTCCCCTTGACATACATTGACGAGTCTGACTCGTGATTCATTTCAAGGGCCACTGTAGACTTTGACGAGTCTAACTCGTCAAGTTTTTTTTTCGGCGGACGCCGTGCAGTTTTCAATTAGATTACATAGTTGCTTCACTCGTGCGTCGAATCTCGTTTGTTTGTAACGTTAATTTATTAAATTATTACCGTTTAGTGTTATTTAGATGTTCTTTGTTAACATCAATCTAATTAATGAAAATCCAAATGTAAAAAAAAAATGTACTTTTTCTCAGCTTTCACGTAATTGTTCAGCCGAGCAAACTAAATAGTATTCCCCTTGACATACATTGACGAGTCTGACTCGTGATTCATTTCGACGGCCACTGTAGACTTTGACGAGTCTAATTCCTCAAGCTTTTTTTTTTCGGCAGACGCCGTGCAGTTTACAATTGGATTACATAGTTGCTTCACTCATGCGTCGAATCTCGTTTGTTTGTAACGTTAATTTATTAAATTATTACCGTTTAGTGTTATTTAGTTGTTCTTTGTTAACATCAATCTAATTAATGAAAATCCAAATGTAAAAAAATGAACCCTTTCTCAGCTTTCACGTAATTGTTCAGCTGAGCAAACTAAATAGTATTCCCCTTGACATACATTGACGAGTCTGACTCGTGATTCATTTCGAGGGCCACTGTAGACTTTGACGAGTCTAACTCGTCAAGCTTTTTTTTCGGCGGACGCCGTGCAGTTTTCAATTAGATTACATAGTTGCTTCACTCGTGCGTCGAATCTCGTTTGTTTGTAACGTTAATTTGTTAAATTATTATTTTGTAGTGTTATTTAGATGTTCTTTGTTAACATCAATCTAATTAATAAAAATCCAAATGTAAAAGAAATGTACCCTTTCTCAGCTTTCACGTAATTGTTCAGCTATGCGGAACTAAATATTATTCCCCTTGACATACATTGACGAGTCTGACTCGTGATTCATTTCGAGGGCCACTGTAGACTTTGACGAGTCTAATTCGTCAAGCTTTTTTTTTTCGGCAGACGCCGTGCAGTTTTCAATTAGATTACATAGTTGCTTCACTCGTGCGTCGAATCTCGTTTGTTTGTAACGTTAATTTGTTAAATTATTATTTTGTAGTGTTATTTAATTGTTCTTTGTTAACATCAATCTAATTAATAAAAATCCAAATGTAAAAGAAATGTACCCTTTCTCAGCTTTCACGTAATTGTTCAGCTATGCGGAACTAAATATTATTCCCCTTGACATACATTGACGAGTCTGACTCGTGATTCATTTCGAGGGCCACTGTAGACTTTGACGAGTCTAATTCGTCAAGCTCTTTTCTTTCGGCAGACGCTGTGCAGTTTACAATTGGATTACATAGTTGCTTCACTCATGTGTCGAATCTCGTTTGTTTGTAACGTTAATTTATTAAATTATTACCGTTTAGTGTTATTTAGATGTTCTTTGTTAACATCAATCTAATTAATGAAAATCCAAATGTAAAAAAAAAAAAATGTACTTTTTCTCAGCTTTCACGTAATTGTTCAGCTGAGCAAACTAAATAGTATTCCCCTTGACATACATTGACGAGTCTGACTCGTGATTCATTTCGAGGGCCACTGTAGACTTTGACGAGTCTAACTCGTCAAGCTTTTTTTTTTCGGCGGACGCTGTGCAGTTTTCAATTAGATTACATAGTTGCTTCACTCATGCGTCGAATCTCGTTTGTTTGTAACGTTAATTTGTTAAATTATTATTTTGTAGTGTTATTTAGATGTTCTTTGTTAACATCAATCTAATTAATGAAAATCCAAATGTAAAAAAAAAAAATGTACTTTTTCTCAGCTTTCACGTAATTGTTTAGCTGAGCAAACTAAATAGTATTCCCCTTGACATACATTGACGAGTCTGACTCGTGATTCATTTCGAGGGCTACTGTAGACTTTGACGAGTCTAATTCGTCAAGCTTTTTTTTTTCGGCAGAAGCCGTGCAGTTTACAATTGGATTACATAGTTGCTTCACTCATGCGTCGAATCTCGTTTGTTTGTAACGATAATTTATTAAGTTATTACCGTTTAGTGTTATTTAGATGTTCTTTGTTAACATCAATCTAATTAATGAAAATCCAAATGTAAAAAAAAAAAATGTACTTTTTCTCAGCTTTCACGTAATTGTTCAGCTGAGCAAACTAAATAGTATTTCCCTTGACATACATTGACGAGTCTGACTCGTGATTCATTTCGAGGGCCACTGTAGACTTTGACGAGTCTAACTCGTCAAGCTTTTTTTTTTCGGCGGACGCCGTGCAGTTTTCAATTAGATTACATAGTTGCTTCACTCATGCGTCGAATCTCGTTTGTTTGTAACGTTAACTTGTTAAATTATTATTTTGTAGTGTTATTTAGATGTTCTTTGTTAACATCAATCTAATTAATGAAAATCCAAATGTAAAAGAAATGTACCTTTTCTCAGCTTTCACGTAATTGTTCAGCTATGCGGAACTAAATATTATTCCCCTTGACATACATTGACGAGTCTGACTCGTGATTCATTTCGAGGGCCACTGTAGACTTTGACGAGTCTAACTCGTCAAGCTTTTTTTTCGGCGGACGCCGTGCAGTTTACAATTAGATTACATAGTTGCTTCACTCATGCGTCGAATCTCGTTTGTTTGTAACGTTAATTTATTAAATTATTACCGTTTAGTGTTATTTAGATGTTCTTTGTTAACATCAATCTAATTAATGAAAATCCAAATGTAAAAAAAATGTACCCTTTCTCAGCTTTCACGTAATTGTTCAGCTATGCTGAACTAAATATTATTCCCCTTGACATACATTGACGAGTCTGACTTGTGATTCATTTCAAGGGCCACTGTAGACTTTGACGAGTCTAACTCGTCAAGCTTTTTTTTCGGCGGACGCCGTGCAGTTTACAATTAGATTACATAGTTGCTTCACTCATGCGTCGAATCTCGTTTGTTTGTAACGTTAATTTATTAAATTATTACCGTTTAGTGTTATTTAGATGTTCTTTGTTAACATCAATCTAATTAATGAAAATCCAAATGTAAAAAAATGTACCCTTTCTCAGCTTTCACGTAATTGTTCAGCTATGCTGAACTAAATATTATTCCCCTTGACATACATTGACGAGTCTGACTTGTGATTCATTTCAAGGGCCACTGTAGACTTTGACGAGTCTAACTCGTCAAGCTTTTTTTTCGGCGGACGCCGTGCAGTTTACAATTAGATTACATAGTTGCTTCACTCATGCGTCGAATCTCGTTTGTTTGTAACGTTAATTTATTAAATTATTACCGTTTAGTGTTATTTAGATGTTCTTTGTTAACATCAATCTAATTAATAAAAATCCAAATGTAAAAGAAATGTACCCTTTCTCAGCTTTCACGTAATTGTTCAGCTATGCGGAACTAAATATTATTTCCCTTGACATACATTGACGAGTCTGACTTGTGATTCATTTCAAGGGCCACTGTAGACTTTGACGATTCTAACTCGTCAAGCTTTTTTTTCGGCGGACGCCGTGCAGTTTACAATTAGATTACATAGTTGCTTCACTCATGCGTCGAATCTCGTTTGTTTGTAACGTTAATTTATTAGATTATTATTGTTTAGCGTTATTTAGATATTCTTTGTTAACATCAATCTAATTAATAAAAATCCAAATTTTTAAAAAAATTTACTCTTTCTCAGCTTTCACGTAACTGTTCAGTTATGGGGAACTAAATAGTATTCTTTGGTAGCATTAAGTTCCATTTAATTTGTATGTCAAGGGGTTATCAGAAGATAATAACATGTAAACAATTGTAGCAAAAAAAGCTTTTAATTTTAGTTTGTTTGTCATTCCGTTAATTGCAAAACCACTTTCATTATCCCTCTTTTCTTAAAAGAAATTTACGAAAATCGTTCTCTCCTGATGATTAGAAGAATCTTGTGAGGTGCTTCCTTTGTTTTAGAATTATGATTGAAGATATGTAATTAGCTAAGACCTACAACGGAAGAAGGAAAATTTAACAATGTTTCGAAATTACTATAAAAGAGCATCACTTTTGCAGTTGAAATTTGATACAACTGCATTTTTCAACGGAAATTGCAATTGCATCAAGGAGTACAACATGTATTCCAGCACAAAAATGGTAATTATGAATTTACTATATTACCCATGTATTTGTCTGTTATAGGTTGCATTTTTTTAAATGTAAATAAGTTTTTTTTTTTTTAAATCTAAAACTTCAAATAACGATTTGCTCAAACCAGCGATAGTCTTCGATTTTTTTTTTTTTTAAAGCGAAACTTCGAATAACGATTTGCTCAAACCAGCGATAGTCTTCGAAAGTCTCGAACTGGTTTTGAGGAATGTTATATTCACCCGATTAAACAATATTTTTGATTTAACGATAGCATTTAACAGTCCATACACAATCGTTCAATAGAGGTTATGGTAACTGCGTTTTTTAAACGCATATTATTATATTATTATTATTATTATTATATTATAAAATCCATAAAAAGGGAATTTTTATAAACAAAAGCATGAAAGTTGTGTGCTATCGCTCAAATTAGGTGCCTCTTTGAAGTATTGTAAAAACAAATTGTTCTTATTTTTGACGTGAATACGTCTTTAAATTTGCTACCATACGCGAGCAATCCAAAAAAAAAATAATGATAACAAAATCGGGGGATACAGTTTGGCGTTGTAGTTTCGAATCTATCCTCTGTATCCAAAATTAAATAATACCACTGGATAGCTAAAGGATCAAAGAATTCATTACGATAAGCGAGAACAGTGACGCATCGTGGGGGGTAAAGAGGGAAGCGCCGCCATTTTGAGGTTATTTTGCTGCGTATCGAAATTTGCAATTAGTGCAGCTTTTGACTCGTAGAAGCTACGATGTTCGTGCAAGTTTTAATCATCAGCTGTCGTCAAAATCTATCGATTGTAGATAAAACATTAGTTTAAAGTAGTGACAGTGAATATAATAAGGTGTTAGAAAAAAAATCTATCAAAAATATATAGATAATGTCGGCTTATACGCGTCGAAAAGCCAAAACTATAAAGTTCTTCATTAATAAAGTTATATTGTAACACAATATTTATTTTTTTCCTTGCTTTTAATCTAAATAAATAAATAAAAATACTTTATTTAAAATATATAACCCGTTACATAAACGTATTCACGTGCAACACACGACCGTGTCCATGACACAGCCATACACCACATTTATTTCTTTTTGCTTTACTTCGCTAGAAACTTCATGTTGGAAGACAGGCTCCCTTACTATTTCTTGTTTAGTAGTCTTGATTCTTAATTTTGGTGGTAATAAATAAACGGGTATCTAGATAGTTTGAGAGATCATCCAGTTTTTATTTTTGGTTTTGGTTGTTTGTCACAAAATGTTGTGACGACTTTAATGGGAACCCCACTATACAAAGACGAACAGTTTCACCAGAGTAGCGGTCGTAAGACTATCGAGGAAAAAAATGCTATTGGTGGTGGGATTTTTACCTGTAGCGTGTTAGAGCAGTATTTCCCAAACTATGGGTCGCGACCCACTGGTGGGTAGCGAACGAAAATGAAGTGGGCCCTCGTCACTGTACACATGAATTTAAAAAAAAAAATGGAAGTCTGCGAATAAAAGTAACTTTTCCCCATCGGACACCCTTGTACCTTTTAGCCGAAGCCTTAGGTGGAGAGCCGATGGCCGTCGAATAAAAGTAACTGCAGTTGAAGCTGATGCTACAACTAAAGGGAAATAAGAGACAAATACATTCTTCCCATTGAAATAACTATGTAAAAAAACCCTAGCAGGTGTAGGTATTTAAGTAATAAAAAAATTTTTTCAAGTTGTGTTTCTCATTTCAACAGTCTTTCATTCGTATTGGTAGCATTAAAATTTTTTTTAATTTTTCAATTAGAACAAATAAAACAGCATTAAGTTGTTCCACGACTCGCCCACTAGGGAATCTGAACATTACCAATATTTATTCCCTCTTTTCTCCAAGACAGTTAAGACGTGGATTCCCAAGATTGGAAATTTTTGTTAGATGGGTCGGAGCCCAGTCAACTTTGGGAATCACTGTGCGAGAGTATACCACAGTAATGGGATAAAACCGAGGTGGAGCACGCGGTAGAAAAAAAAATACTTTAAAACATATTTTTATGCACCTATTCTAAGCTTAACAAAAATCTAAAGAGGGCCTTGGCATTATCGCGGAAGGGGTTCTTGTAACAAATGTCGGGGACATGGATGACATCAGAAATTAATTAATTTTGCATATGTCTACTGATTTCGGTTATTACAGGGTGTCTTAACACGGTCCAACTGTTTTGATTTAACGCAATTTTTTTGGTCCAAAACTTCGAGAAAGTGGGCACTACAACCGCCTTACGTGGTTCCAACAATATACCACGGCGCATACCACTAACAACTCGCTCCAAGAGTTGTTTCCCGAAAAAGTCATTTCTCGAAGAGGGGACATTGAGTGGCCACCACGGAGCCCGGATTTAACCCCACTTGATTTTTTCTTGTGGGGTTATCCTAAGAATGGTGTATACGAGAATAACGCACGAACTTTGGTAGATTTGAAAAGAAATATTGAAGAGAAGATCAGATTGATTCCTCAACAACTTCTTACAAAAGTCTTCCATAACTTCCGCACAAGGTTTGAAGAATGTCGTCAAACAAACGGTCTTCATTTAACTAATGTAATATTTAAAAAGTAAAATTTCCTTCTTTGTTTACATTTTGGTATGAATAAATAAATGATTTCAAAGAGCATTTTTTCAATTGGTGATCGAAATCGTTGGATCGTTCTGAGGCACCCTGTATATAATTCTGATCCTGAGCCATGGTATCTGAAGTCCATTTTTCGAGTTTTTGCAATGAAGTTAAAAAATAAATACACTGTAAAAAAATATAGCTTCAAGTTGCACCAAAAATAGTGCAAATAAATACCAAATGCACCACAAAACAGTGCAAAGTGTTGCTTACTCAAAAGAATGGGGCTTAATTTTACAATATTTTGGTGCAACATACGCAAGTTAGCACCAAAATATACTAAAATTAAGTGCCATCCTTTGTAGCCAGTAGACTTGCACCATTTCTTGGTGTAACACGGACTAAATTTTTTACAGTGTTCTTTTGGAACGATAAGAAGTAATGCTTGAGACTAAAAAATTTTGATAGTGGCCAGTATCGAGTAAACCCAAAAAAGTTAGTCTCCACTTCGAGCCGTGTTGCAAACTAATCCCCCTCCCCAACAGGGGCCTCATCTTGCATACAAACATGTACATACACTGTTAGAAATTTCATCATGAAATTACGGTTAAATGACCGGCAGCAGTCTGTCCATCTAATTCACCGTTAAATTTACGGTTTGGAACATTTTTCTATCTTTACGGGACCTAACCATTTCCAATTAACTTGGTTAAAAAGCCGTAAATACAAAAGTTTACGGTTTTATAACCATTTAAAAAAGGTTTCAAAACAAAATTTTCACCGTTTTAAAACCATTTCGAGGCGTAGAAACCGTAAGCGAAGCTTGCAGGACTCGAACCCCGAATGAGCGGCGTACAAGTCTTACTCTCTATCCACTCGGCCACCGTCATCACGTAAAAATAATAAATCTTCTTTTCCAATAGGCAAACAGCCTTAAAATTAAAATTTCAGTTTTTGATTGGATCCAAATTTATTTTTGGTCTAAATTTACTGTATATTGACGAAAATCATTTTATTTGCTCCAAAAATTAAAATACAAACAAGCTTCAGCAGTTCAAATGATGGGTTCGCTCATTCGCAAATAGTTCGGGAATCCGATGTCTCCATTTTTTGATTTACGTGTGTATGTGTTTCTATTTAGTATCCACTGCTTAAGCCACTTTTTTTTCTTCTTTTTTTATATACACATGCAGATTTTAACTGATAAATCCGTATGCTTATTTTAAAACAACGTACGACCGGTAAGGTTTCGCAACCAAGATGGGCCCGATTCTTATTGAGCGCTTGAAAATTATGGTTAGTTAAACGTTCTTTAGGATAAACAGAGAATAAACGATTTTTTTAGCAATCAGCGGTTTGAGTACCATCTTTTTAATGGTTATTAAACTATTGTAATTAAATATGGTAAAATAACAATGAAATAAATGGTTGTTTTACTATTTTCTTACGGAAATTTTTAACAGTGTACTATACCTTAAAATACACTTTGTCACAAAATTATACAAAAGTCGTATTTAAAAAATATAATAAACGACAAACCTTTTCTAAAAAATTCAATTTTTCATCTCCGTCATTTACTATAGCGTAAAAGTTGTCTTCTAATATTTTAAAAAATAATAAATTTTAAGAAGTATTTCAAAAGGTACATTTTTGCCTCTGCGGTTTTAAATGATCACCATTATTAATGGCCAAGATATAATAAAAAAAACTGCAAGTCGTCAATTTTGGTGACCGATGTGACATTTTGTGGTCGCCTAATAAAAATTGTTAGTCGCCAATATCGGGTGGCAACCGCTAGTCTCGACCTTTAATAAGAAGGGACTTTTCCGTGCCTTAGAGTATAGATGTCCGAGAGGAGCTTTAAAAGTTCGGAACCCTCATGTAGCTGGAGGCTTTGTCGTCGGTACTTTATACGTCTAATGAGTGTCAACACGCAAAACCTCTGAAAAGGGACTTGAGATACTTTGGCCCTCAGGTACAAAAAAATTGTTAAAATAGCTAATTAATTTATTGATTCACTCAACATATACTACTCCGTGCTCGAAAGTATCACACGGAACTAGCTCAAGACATATGTATAAATCGGAAGAATCATTCAAGGCAAGGGTAGGATGGAGCTAGTGAGCATGACTTGTCAACCACTGAGGCACTACCAACCGGTGGTTCGCGAACCCCCAGGGGTTCGCAGGATGCTGAAAAGGGGTTCGCGAAAATAATATTGCAATGGCGGAGTTTCTCAAGGCAACGTAACAGAAAAAAAAGAAATAATAAATTTACATACGTAAAATTAGGAAAATAGTGCAAAAAGGATTTTTTCAAAATGAATTGTTTTCCAGATAATGCAGAAAAGTAGTGGACTGGTATAGGAAACGTACATACACAATTTGAAACGCACTTATTTGTATATGCCTTCTTTTGCCTGATTTTTAATTTGGGTTACAACCAAACTTATCATTTGGGTACCAATTTGGATCACAAACTGGTACCGAAAGATATTTATTGATTTATTTTAACTATTAGAATGTATTTTTCTCCTACCATTTCCTACTTTTTCCTCGCAAACGTGAAGAAGTTGGAAATTTTACAATTTCTACGTAAAGTTTTGCATCTTTTTACGCTATTTTTTCATTATATGGACCCTAAAGTGGAACCAGAAGACATTAATTTTAAATTTGGACTCATTTATTACACTTTATTCCTACTTTTCTGCATCATCAAAATGTCACAATCAGTAGTTTAAAAATAGGTAAATTTTAATTTTCCTTTAAATTTCCAAAACTTTTCCGAATTTTTTATATTGGAAAGTGGAACCTATCAGGAAAATAATGAAATTTTTTTTAGAAATACACATGTTTACTGCCCTAATAATAATTCAAAAAGAACAAATAATAAAAAAATTGTAGCTGTATATTAGTTTTGATTTAAACGTAATGTTTTATAATAAATATGTTTTCATTTCTTGTTATGAAGTATTGTGCTACATGGGAAATAAATATGTTAGTAAATTTTATAGTTTTGTCACCTGTTAATAACGACTCAAAGGGGGTTCGCCATTTTCTTTCGGATCTTGGAAGGGGTTTGCCAGGTAAAAAAGGTTGGGATACACTGCTCTACAGTTTCGTTATGAAGAAAAAACTATTGCAGACATTTTTCTAAAGTTAGAGTCATCTATGACGCAATGTCTAGCGAGACGAAAAAGAACTTTCTAAACCAATTGTAGTAATACCTTTTGGCAATTCAAAATGGCTGTAGGTGTTTAAAAAAAGGTAGTCAGCACTCGTAACGTAAATGCACTCAAATGGAGGTGCATACGCTTGCACACAGTGGTTGAGTATGGAAACGGAACATTTTTTTTCTCTTTTTGACGTGAATACGTCTTTAAATTTGCTACCATAAGAGAACAATCCAAAAAATCTAATGATAACAAAATCGAGAGATACAGTTTGACGTTGTAGTTTCTAATCTATCCTCTACATCCAAAATTAAATAATACCACTGGATAGCTAAAGGATTAACGAATTCATTACGATAAGCGAGAGCATCGTGGGGGGTAAAGAGGGAAGCGCCGTCATTTTCAGGTTCTTTTGCTGCGTGTCGAATTTTGCAATTAGTTTAGCTTTTGACTCGTATTAGCTACGATGTTCGTTTAAGTTTTAATCATCAGCTGTCATCAAAATCTATCGATTGTATATAAAACATTAGTTTAAAGTAGTGACAGTGAATATAATAAGGTGTTAGAAAAAAAATCTATCAAAAATATATATATAATGTCGGCTTATACGCGTCGAAAAGCCAAAACTATAAAGTTCTTAATTAATAAAGTTATATTGTAACACAATATTTAATTTTACCTTGCTTTTAATCTAAATAAATAAATAAAAATATTTTATTTAAAATATATAACCCGTTACATAAACGTATTCACGTACAACACACGACCGTGTCCATGACACAGCCATACCCCACATTTTTTTGGTTTAGATTCACGAGTTCCATACCCTTCACTTCCCCGTGCCCGGGGGAGGGCAACTCCCTAAGGCCTCGTGCTAACAGGGGAGAGGGAAGGAGTAGAGAACTAATTCCATACTTCCGATGTCTTAAAAATTCTTCTTAAATCTGAATTCTGCAAACTTTTTTCCATGAGGAATCATCTGGAATTCCCATCTCTTCGGCGTAACCTAAGTTCCTCTACTTTCCGGTACAGTGGTACCCTCAATGCTTAATGTTTGCGCACGCCTATGGGTAACAAGGCGCAATAGAGTGTACAACCGGGTACACTCCAACAGGGCAACAGGGTGCACTAAAAAGTAATAGGGCACATCAGATGAGAAACAATCTGTTCCAAAAAGGGCAACATGTGCTGCGTCCTGCTAAAAGACGTTAGAGGCAGACTCACGAGTAGGCGTCAATCAAATTTTGCAGAAACAATGACACGCGCAGAAAATTTGCAATGCTTTCACGACCAGGGTAAAATCAGCGCCCGATGTTTTTTCAGCACATAAAGGTTCAAACTAAAATGTAGGGAGAAGTTTGTGAATCTGCTTTAGTGAATTTCTACGATAGACGAAGGGCCAAAAAAAAAAAAAAAAAAAACCTACATCACCCACTTTCTAGATAAAGTGTTCGGAATGACATAGAATATGTTCAAAAATATTAATGAATTCTTTTCTGGTACTTATTATTGAACCCTTTTATTTTGTTGCAGATATTCCGTTTCGTCTTTTTTGCTCTACTGTGTGGGTGTGTTCTAACGACTCCTAGAACGAGACCTACGAGGGACAACCGGAACAAGCCGAAACCTTTGCTGTCTGGTCTTAGTAGTCTTTTCGGAACTCTTAAAGCTGGTATTGGTTACTCCAATCCTTTATTGGGTATTAAGGGTGGTATTGGTTTCTCCCCATTCTCGAATTTTGGAGAACAGTCTACATCTGAACAGGATTCCGATAACGATAATCCTAACTGGGGTGCTGGACAGTATTCATCTGGTCAAGGTTACGGCTATTCTAACTGGGGTGCTGGACAGTATCCACCTGGTCAAGGTTACGGCTATTCTAACTGGGGTACTGAACAGTATCCACCTGGTCAAGGTTACGGCTATTCTAACTGGGCTTCTGGACAGTTTAAGCCTAATTTCGGTTACGGCAATCCTAAGTGGGGTTTCGGACAGTATCAACCTCCAAACTTTTACGGCAATCCCAGCTGGGGACAGCTTAAACCTCCTTATCGTTACGGCAATCTTAGCTGGAATATCAGACGGTTTCAACCTGGTTATGGTTACGGCAATCCTAACAGGAAAATCGGGCAGTTTCAACCTGGTTACGGTTACGGCTATCTTAACAAGAATTTCGGACAGTTTCAACCTGGTTACGGTTACGGCCATCGTAACAAGAATTTCGGACAGTTTCAACCTGGTTATGGTTACGGCTATCCTTACTGGGTTGTTATGCAGTTTAGACCTGCCCATGGTTACGGCAATCCTTTTAGAGGTGGGGGACAGTTCAAACCTGGTCATTATGGAGAAGGTTATGGCTGGGGTGGTTCAGGAAGCATGACACCTCATTACAAGAAGTAAAGTGTACTGATGTCAAGGAGAACGAGGCTTACTCGAAAAGAAGTGTCTCAGGAAGTTTAAACCCAAACCGAGGATTCTGGACTGCTCCTCAATGAACGAAATGCTTCTCATAGCAGTATTTTACTGCACCCAAATATATAGTTATTTATTTGCTCCCAAGAAAAAAAACTAACCACCTAGTTGGGTAGCCAACTCACAACTCATTAGAAATTTGCTTGGAATGTATTGAAAAAAGGCTCAATAAATATTGTATTAGCAATTGTTGCGAGCTGTTTCTCTGTTTATTTCTGGCATACATATTTTTTCTTGAAGTAGGTGATGTTATGATCTTTTAATTCTTACGTGAGACCATCTCAAGAAAAACCAACAGTTTTTTTTTCTTTTCTATATTTCGCTATTTTTCCTTTTTTCTAAATGATGCTTTTAAGCAATTTTGATGCATTCATTCTGGAAATGGCACTTAAAACCTGCTCAACTTTTCTATAAACGATATTTTATATTTTGCAGTTTAATAGTTGCTAAACCTTGAAACAAAATGTTTAATCTCTTATGTTTTCTGTAGATAAAACCATACAAAGACATATTTAAAGTAAAAATAAAAAATCCGAGTAAAATTAAGCACAAAAATGGGTTTATTTGGATGTTTTTCATGTAGGAGCTCGCCTTTTGGATTGAAAAAGGGGTTTTTTGTAACCTCAAAACACGTGTCTGCATTTTTTGGGCTTAATTTTTAATTTTGATATTGTAGCACAAAGATTCGCCTTTTATTTCAAAGACACATTTGTTCGTATAATGTATTCACAGTTAGACCACGGACTTTTGATATTTGGACACTTCTGAGCATGGCAGAGCAGAAAAGAACGAACCCATTCGAGTTTTAGGGAAGCTCGTTTTCCCGCGTTTATTTAGCACGCGGATGAGAATGTTTGCTTCACTGTTTGTGGAAAGCACCTACATTTACAAGCTGGGATATAGCATCAGTGCGGAAGAAATCAAGTATTCCAAACGAATTAGAACGAGGACAAAAACGGCATATTCCAGTACGAGCAGTTTATCCTTTGATCATGAATGGAATGTTCTCGGCACCCTGCCAGGCAGAATGCTTTGGATGATGGTAGAACTGTGCCAGGGATCTGGATCAGCCCTTTTGTTGAGTTGCCCCGCTCCTTCTTCTGAGTACTTGCTTAAGGTTCACTCCACGCTCCGAATAATTTTAATATATTAACTTAATAATCCTCTTTTTTCAGTTAATTTATTATTTTTTATATAATAAAGAATTTAAAAGAAAAAAAAAAAAAAAAAAAAATTATGAGCCGTGGAACACAGCAAATGTCTTGGTTCCGGTTCCACTCCAGTTTCGAGCAGAACTCCACCGCTCCGCACTTCTGCTCCATTCTCCGCTCCAGATCCCTTGTAATTACGTCATTCCTTGTTAAGCTGAACAATTTAGTTTTTACACGGTTTTCGACCACTATTACTGCATAAATTATCTTCAAACTTTGCACACAAGCGTATCTTCGATGACAATACACTATTCCATCCATTTTATAATTTATTAAAACGTCAATTAGGAAAAAAAAAATAATAATTTTGGCTCTGAGGAAATTATCAGAATTATTATTTGTCGAATGGCAACGATAGCTTTGTTAGGAATGTTTGGATAATGCAACGATGTTTTGAATTTTAAAATACTCAAATCATGGTGAAAAAATTAAACTGCGACGCAGCGGAAGAGATGCCAGGAGAAAAAAGGGAAATTATACCATGAAAAACGAGCATTAAAAAAGCAATCACAAATAAAAAAACTTGAAAGGCTCAGGTAAAATCGCGTCATGAGTCTTTTTAAACGAAACCGTGTAATTTAATTTTAACGAATTAATTAGGAGCATTAGTTTAAATCAGTGGTTCCCAACTATAGGCAAATATTAGCGGCCGCCACTCGCGACATGGCGATTAAAGTAGTATAAACGTCACACCTCAACTACTCTCCCCCTTTGTCACATGTCACGCTATGTTGCATAAGCTGGATGTCACACTTCTTGCTATTCCCCTCCCTCCTCTTGTCACATTTTGTCACAATTTCACGACCCCCCCCCCCCTCCGCCTCGAAGCGTGACATCATTTATGAATGACCTCTTGGAAACATGCCAATATTGAACACGTGCTTCGCCGAAAATTTCCATGCAGTAATTTAAAAGCTTCAATCCTTCAGCATCCTGTATATAAGGTAAATGACCCGGTAGTGGACACTTTTCTCCACCAGACCCCTACCTATTAGCCGAGGCCTTAGGATTGCTTACTCACGGGGAGAGGTGGTAGTGGACACTGCTCTAATAGTGACACTTAGATCTTTAAGCTGCTAAAATAAGAGAATGTAACATTAAACTTGAATGAAATTATCAGAACCTTTAGCGAACGATTCTTAGTGCTGATTAATAGCACTAAAGTTGGCGTGGAGCATCTATGCAAGTACATGGTTTACAATATGTAATAGCTGCCCCCACAACGGTCACATTTGCTGCCCTTTACTAAAGCCGATCAGTAAGAAGGTGAGAGATTTGGGGAAAATATATGGGAAAAAAGCGTGACATCATTTATGAATGGTCCGTTAATCATTTTTAAAATTATTTCTCCAAGTTAACAGCTTAAAATAGATATTAATTTCTGTCCACTACTAATGCAAATACGTGTCTTATAAATGTCCACTATAGATACAAATGAAGCGTTTAGTAAATGTGACGTAAAAATCCTAATTTTTCATCAAATGACATTTTATAGGTAATTAATTTTTAGAGAAATAGTTGGTGATTAAGCTAAATATGCAAATATTGATGTAATTCCCTTGAAAAAATTTTGCCACGTAAAAGAGTATGAAAATTCTCTTAACTGTGCCCACTACCGGGTCATTTACCTTATTTACAATCATTTTAAAAGTTCTAAAATATTTTAGGGAGAGCAAAACCAAATCTGCGTATTTTTTGTTTTATTTCAATGATTTATTTATTTTATAAACGATTTAGGAGTTAGGTTTCAATTCCTATTAGCAATTTAAAAACGTGGCCACTAACAAAACTGAGCCTTACGGCCACTGGCGACTAACCGAATTTATCAGTTTTCACCTATATTCCTAAACTTTTTTTCATTGCGAATCCCTTCCAAGATCCGAAAGAAAATTACGAACCCCCTTCTGTAGTCGCTAGTAACTAATAACACTGGAACACTAAAATAAATAAATAAAACTTCTGCCCCAAAGATTTTGTTAACAGATCTGAGAAGTATTTTCCATGCTGAATTCGAAAATGAAAACCATTTTTCTCTATCACGTAGGGATTTTCTATGCAAGGTGCTGTAATAGTTTACATTAATAATATTTGCCCTAAATTATTACAGTACCTTACAAGCAAACCCCTTAAGTGATAAGGAAAAAGGTTTTCATTTTCGAATTCAGTTTGGAAAATACTTCTAAGATAAGGCAATAAAGTCCTTTAGGATCACCCCTCCCCTTTTAAGGGCATTTTACTTTTTGCATTAGTAGCATTTCCACTAAAAAAACAAGTAATTTTCTATTTACCTTAAAAGGATTGATTTTGACATGTTCTGGCACACTATACCCGAGGTATGTCCCTTTTTAACATCCAGCAGTAATCTGCTAACAAAGTTGCACGCCACGCCCCTTGATATCTCTTTTCCAGTGGAGCCTCGGTAGCTCGACACCCGGATAAGTCGAGTACTTCGGTAAATCGACATTTCCCTTCCCTTATGGTTAGCCCAATGCTAATTTCAATGGGCGAAAACTCTCTAACTTGACACACAATTTCCAGGAACCCCTGTAAGTCGACCTCCATTTTGTATTCTTGTTAACATTTTCTTCCGGTATTTTTTCGCGGTGTTTCAAGTGAATTGCAAAAATAGCAAGCTTAATAGTGTTGAGAAATTTATGTTTCCTCTTCGGAGGGAAAAACAAACAAAATTTATAGATTTTTTTCTCATTAAATATTCTGATTTTTACAAATACAAAAGTGACGACCAGACAGGGCCCAGCTAGGCCGATTCTAGTCAATTTAATAGTCCCCAATGAGGGGAATTACGTACAATATATATATATATATATATATATAATATATATATATTATTTATTGCAATGTATAATTTTTCAAGATAATAATATTAATAGATAAATCATAAACGGAGGTAATTTCATTCACCGGAATTGGCTTTTATAACTTGAACGGTAAGTAAATAACAATACAGCCCAATATTAGCAATTGAAATTTCGGAACCTCGGTAACTTGGCACCCGCTTATCTCGACATGTTTCCGTGCACCCTCGGGGTGTCGAGTCATCGAGGTTTCACTGTATATTTAAAAATCAGGAAGTCTGTAAAAACGGAAGTAGGAGAAAATAGCAATTAAGGAGCTGTAAAACTTAGCAGAAACCAAAACATCGTTAAGAATAATTTTAACAAAAGTATCATTGCGAAGGTTTTCAAGTTACAAAATGAGGTAATTACTCGTGTTACATAAGATTCCACGACAACTACACGCTATATAGGGCACCCCAAAAATACACTAGACCAGTGATCGGCAACCCGTCGATCGCGATCGACCGGTCGATCGCGACAGCATTTTGGAGAGTTTATAGTTTAAAAAAATAAATAAATAAAATAATTTTTGAATTAGATGGCGAGTTTATTATTATTTTTTCCTTCAGAAAATGTTTATTAATTTGTCAGACCATTCACCGGACCTAAAAAAACTTCCAATAATATAGATTGTCAGTCGTCAGACTTTAACTATGCTCTTGGGGAGAGTTAATTCAAGAATGTAACTAAATTTCACATGTGTGTTTTAGTTAAAAAACAAAACAAAAACTAGCAGTTTTTTTTAATTTGAAAGAAATAATATATTTGTATTGTTTTGATGCGAGTTAACGGTGTTAGCAAACCACTATATTAGAAATTTTAAAGTAAGTGTTTTATAAGCATCATAACTTGTTCTGACAAAAATTAACCTACAATTTAAAGACAGGTGCAATCCCAACATGCCCTATTAATAATGTATACCCCCCCCCCCCCCCGGTCCTTCGAGTCGATCTTTGTGTTCGCCGAACTTGGAAAGTAGATCTTCTGTAAGTTTAGGTTGCCGACCGCTGCACTATAGACAATCCTGTTTTTTAATTAATAATAGGGAGTATTTTTTCTCACAACTAATAAGATTTGCCAAATTAGGAATAGTTTTTTGCGACCGAGTTTTTGCTGTATGGGTCTTATATATCTATAGATAAATAAGCAGAGACAAAACAGTTAAGTACTATTTTCTCCTCTGTTTGTCAACCGTTTTTCTTACTTTTTAAAAATTTAGCACTTAATGATGAGTTTTAGTGTTACCAATAAAAACATTTTGAAATAGTTATTTTTTCCCCGCGTACTTTCGACGTAGATTCAAAGCCTTTTTTAGAAGTTTTTATTCGTCACGCTTTTATTCTACGTACTTACATTTACATCTACTATGTCTGTACTCGACTCAATACATTTTTTTATTATTTATAATTTAGAGGAGAAAAAATGTCCAGAAAAAATGTAATCTATTAAATGAATGTCAGATAAAAATGATACTTATCTTAAGGTGTTAGTAAATCTATTTCATATATCCTCCTGAGACCTGGCATCCAATAAAATGGATGTTTTGCTTTTTCTCCCTGTTGTGACAGATTTTACTTTAGCGAGCAAGACCTTTACTGGAATTATAAAGGAAGAATAGGAAATCACTTCTTAACTTTGAGAATTCGGAAACGGTAGTTTATTTGTTTACAATATGGCAAAGAACACGAGTCAAGTTGAAATTCGGCGCTCTCGCGGTTGTTTTGCTTTTCACATTATTTTTTTCTTTCTTCATATTGTTCTAGGAGTTTTATACAAGTTTGATCTCTTTTCTTATGTTATAAGTAATGAATAAATTTTTTGCATCTATTTTTGTGTAAGTATCGCACAGTTCTACTGCAGTTATGACCTCACCATACATTTAAATGGATGTGCCCCTCTAGAAAAATTTAAAAATTCAAGTTTATTTATTTTTTGAAAAACATCACTTTTAATGCCCAAATGTTTAGAAAACTAATAGTCGAGAGAATATGTGTATTTTATTTTGCTCGGGTCTCAGGAGGATAAATGTGTGATGATAAGTCAGTCAGATTGTTCGTCCAATGTCAAAAAATAAATAAATAAATAAATAAATAAAGCTAACAATTTTTTAATGTAAATATTTTTTAAATTTCTAATGGACTGCTGTTGGCTTCTGCTAATTGCAGCGAGCCTAGTGCGTTCCCGAGAGTTTGGTACCATCTCTTTCAGCGGCACCACAATGAGTGTGGTACCATCGCCGCACGAGAATTTTGACGTCCGGTTTCTCCCCCTGAAAGGGCGAGCACCCGGACTCTGTTGATGCGAAATTGTACTAGGAATTAAATTTAGCCGAGAGCATCCAAGCCAAATGTCTGCTCAGGGGATCCTTTACATGCCGCATAATCCTACGACATGGGCGCAGACGATTTTCTGCATCTTGTACCACGAAGCCATCATGCCGGCTATTTTTAATATAATATAAAGTGAGATATAAGTGCGTTGTCTTGCTTCGAATCAACATTTCGTAAGTTTGTTAATTGCATTAGCGGTTTTAACTCCTTATTAAAATAAAAGTGAGTTTTGTATTTCTAATTTATTCACTAAGAATAAGCTGGTATGAAAATTTTTATATCTATTTTTTTACAGGAGGAGTGCGGAAAGATAACGTCTACATATATATGGTACAAGCGCATAAATAACTAACTCAATGGTCAATCCGTCGCAATATAAATAATTAAACAAAGCAAACTATGTTTAAAGAAAAAACTAAAATGTCTATACGTTGTTTAAACTCTCGAAATTAAAGAAGTTGAGGAATTTTGGCTGGGGCGGGGGGTGAACTCTAGTTTTCTTAATATTGAGTCATTCCCTTTTAAATCAGGCAGGGAAGTCTAAAACATGTCACATGACCCTCACAGATTTATAAAAAATTTACAGTAGTTACAACTAAGAAACATATAAAATATTCCAAGAGGATTTCGCAAAAAAAAAAGTTCTTTAGTTACAGTCTTTTAAAGATTAGTTGAAAATTGGCCGTTTTCAGAAAATCAGCAAAAAAGTTTTTTACATGGCCACTGATTCAAAAGTTTTCGACCGATTCGAATAATTTTGTTTCTTCAATAAATAAAGAATGGTATTTAATTTAAACAATATTTTTGAAAATCTAGTTTTAGTTTTTGATTTTTTTAAAAGTATTTTTGACGTGAAAAAATTGAATTTTTCAGATTTTGGATTTTTATATTTACAGTATATGATGTCTACACATATATACTGCAAAAAAAAATCGATGTATTATTTTCTATAGTTTTTATTTAAAAAAACGCACCTTATGACATGTGAAAATAAAGAATGTATATGGTTAAGGTTTTTTGAAGAACAAAGTTGCTTGAGATTATTTTGGGATGATTTAAAACCTGAATAAAAATTTTGCTCATAGATAATAACTTCTAAGAGCATATAAACTTCTAAGAGCAATAAAAATTTTGCTCTTAGAAGTTTACTTTGGTAAAACATTGCGCTCATGGGCTGCAATAGTGGCACGACTCAAAAAACACGCGTTTTAGGCTAAGAACAGATATAAAGATGCAAATACTCATTCTTTTCAGCAGCAATATTAGCTCAACTCATAATTCAATATTAAGCCGTAAGATGACTGAAAACTAAAGAATTTAGTGTGCATTTTCCTTAGCAATGAAAATTTTAAACCCACTTATCTCAAAACATGATTTTTTGAGTTGTGCCGCTATTGCAGCCCATGAGCGATTGCTCCGCGAATTTCATTTGTAACAATTGGCTAACCCGCAACTCATTCCTAACAAAGAAATAATATTACATAAATAAAATTTTTTTTATAAAAACAACGTTTATCTTGCGCACTAAAAAGGTAGAAAATAATATTCCTATAAGCCTGGCAGAATTGCTGAATAAATTAGTCACATTTTGGTAACAGAATTTCTAATTCTTATACAACGAAAAACGTTGGGAGTATGAATTCTTTATATTATTTTATGTTAAGAAAGTTTGTTTTACAGATCATTGATGTATATATAAAGTTTAAAGAGGAGTCTTGATGTTTGAGTACATGCTCCCAACGTTTTTCGTTTTATAAGAATTAGAAACTCTGTTACCATAATGTGACGAATTTATTCAGCAATTCTGCCCGGCTCAGAGGAATATTATTTTGTACCTTTTTAGTGCGCAAGATAAACGTTGTTTTTATAAAATTGTTTTTATTTATGTACTATTATTTTCTTCTTTTTGGTTTTTGATGGGTGAAATTTCGCAATCGTAGAAATTTATTCAGAACCTCGATGTACAATGCAATTATCCTTACCGCAAAAGTTAGCGCTCGAGAGTTAAAGACAAACCAGATATAAAATTTTATACAACATAAAGTGACTTATGAGACTTGTATTTCATTTTTTACTGGTATGGAAACTAAGCTAACCCGGAGTTGAGGAAACTGCTGATTATTATTTTTGGATCAAGGTAAGCCTTAAGAAATTGAACTAAAAAGCTCATAACTGATGTTCTTATTGACTTAGAAACTTCAAACATCCCTACCATTCTCTGTTTTAATATCATTAAAATGGTCAAAAGACCGAATGTGCTACAACTGCCAACTGATCATAGTAAATGTATATAAATCTCAAAGGCAATCAAATCTTGGTTGAAACAAAGAAAAAAAACTAATAAACTTTAATATCGAAAACTAAATCTAAACTTAGCCATTATTAGCCGGAATTGTTTGTGGCTAATAATTGAAAATACTTTTAGCCAGCAGCATCTTAAATTCGCCATAATGGCTCATTTTAGCCACATCTGGCAACCCTGAAAGAACTTCATATTCCTTTCCAATCCCCCAGTGCTCTTTTATGATATAGCTTTGCATAAGCATTGTTGATCTTTTTTTTTTTTTTTTTTGTTTCAATTCACCAAATGTAATACTGTCTATTCTCGAAACGCGCACCTGGCACTGTTGCGCAGTTCCATTTTATAAAGGGGTGATAGATCCAAAGGATGGGAACTTTTCAAAGTTTCCAAACTTAAACGTGCACTTCCTATCACGCAATTTTTTATTTCGATGTTACTGTTAATTTCCAATTTGCATCCTATTTCGTTTCATACGATTCGAACATTCTCTATTCTTCACATGGCTTTTTCAAGTACAAAATATAGTTTTTAGGAGTGGTACGAAGAAGTTCTTATACAATGTTATAAAATTTTGCGAAGAATAGAAGCGAACGCTTGAGGAAAGGCAATAAAATTTGGCGATTCCTCACATTAAAAAGACAATGTCTCCAATAAACCTCAAAAATCCACCCATGTACTTAAATATACAAAGCTTTAACCCGCTGATAAAGATGGGTGCATTATAGTAGAAAGATTCAAAAACGTGTGTTCGATCTAAATCATAACCGTCAAATAAACCAGATATAACCGTAGACTTTCTTAACTCTTCAAGCTTGTCTAGCAGCGAACGAATGAGGAAAAGCAGTAAATTCTTGCAAGATTTCGCACCTTGAGAAGGGAAAAACATCGAGAAGGGAAAGTTACAAAATACATTATTCTACAAAAACTGTGGCCAAGTCCATGTTACCACTCTTCGGCTCTGACGTTTTAGTATTAGAACTAGGGATGTAACGAATAGTGATTAGGCCGAATAGCCGAATACCGAATATTCGGCCATTTCTTCCAGGCCGAAGCCGAATGTTCTGCCATTTTTTTCTAGGTCAAAGCCGAATATTCGGCCAATGTCTTGAGCCGAATACCAAATATTCGGCTGCCGAATATTAAAATTTGTAGAAAATCGTTGTAATAGAAAGTATTTGTCAAATTTAAAAGTATTCACAAAATTCAAACACCAATTAAACATTAATCTGTAATGAATGATTTAATTCTGCTTATTAAGATTCTAAAACTATTTAAAATAAATGCATTTTCTGTATTGTTTTGAATGCAGTAAAACGGAGAATTTCACCCACAAGTTGAATAGAAATGACAGGTTTTAATGTAAGTATTAGCATTATTTTACTTTTCTCCACCAGACCCCTACCTGTTAGCCGAGGCCTTAGGATTGCTTACGCACGGGGAGAGGTAGTGGGGTCTACGGATTTTACATGCACATATCCCCCAGTATACTTGGGAGTCTTCAGTGGGTATCGAACGCGCGACCTTCCAGGTGGAAGTCCGACGTGCTAACCGCTAGGCTACCACGGCCCTAGCATTATTTTACAAATTATTTAACTCAAATTAAAGAAATAATAATGCGTAGTGACTTTTATTTTGCTCAAAATGGTTTTAGGAATATATTTTAAAAGTTATGAAAGTTAATATTTTTATTTTACGGCTTTTTTACATACATATTGTAAAACGTTCTATTAAAATTTAAAGCATTTAACTGGAATATATATTTATTTTCGAGAACCCCAATTACTTATGCTATCTTAATATTCGTGATATATTCTAGGCTTTTCACATTTCTCTCATACACAATAAATCAGTCTACGCAAACAAAGTCTGACTTCCACTTTGTTAATAACAAAATAAAAGTCTCACATTCTCCATCAAAATTAACTATTGCCAGCTTTTGGGAGCAAATGCTAAGTATAAAATACAATAATATAGCACAAGAATCCGATTTTGTTCAGTCAAACCTAAAAACAATGTTTAAAAAGAAAGTAGTTTTTTCTAAATTGTTTTTACTTCTTAAAACTATATACTTATGTATTCTTTTTAAAAAACTATAATACAATTTAAAATGTTTAAGATCTACTTTTTTTTTTTTTACTTTTCTACTGAAGCAGAACTATTCGGCCGAATAGTCCATCAATATTCGACTAAGCCGAATTTGATCTTATCGAGTATTCGTCCAGGCCTAATATTCGGCTAGGTTATGAAATGACTTTTCGGCCAAGCCGAATATACGGCTTAAGGGCCGAGCAGGCCGAATACCGAATAGTGGTCGAATATTCGTTACATCCCTAATTAGAACACATCTTTACATTATAAGAAAAATTATCAAAAATGCTTTGAGCTAAAATATGAGTGCAAGGAAAAAACAACGTAAATAAAGCACAAATTGTCAAAACAATAAAATGCTGTTTAGTTTATTGTGATTTATTTACGTTGTTTTTCTTTGTACTCGCATCTTTATATTACTCTACATCAGTGGTTCCCAATCTTTTTTCCGCGTACCACCATTTTTCTTGCAAACCATTTGCGTACCACTGCTAATGTAACTTTATTGTATAGAATAGAACACTAATAGGATCATAGAAAAATACTACGGTGACTAAGTTATTTCAATCACACCATTTTTTATAGTTAATGCAAAGAAAAGCGTTTATTACGATAAAGCTGTATGTGTAAAATAAAACACATGAAAAATATAAAAATATATTTTTAATATGTACTTACAAAACAGCATTAGAAATACTACTTGAAGTACAAAATACCTAATGTCAAAAAATTAAAAAACAAAATTAATGAGAAGGTTCTGCATGGCAGATACAAGCGAGGTGATATTCCGTTCCGTTGAAGTTAGTTTTGACCTCAAATTTGGGAATACATTTAATTTGCGTCTATAGTTATTTTTAATAAATACCGTATTGTAAAAAGCAGTTTCATAAAGATGAGTGGTTGTGAACTGAATTAAAAACAGCAATTCTTTTCTTGTCAATAACGGGAATTCATATTTAACTTGAGCCGACATTCTCTCAACTCTAATCGGACAAATACTTAAATATATAATGCAAATGCATTTTTATAATACAATGCATTATACATGCGAATGCATTTTAATTTATTAATATTTAAGAATATTTATTGACACATCCTCAAATCTGTTTTGAATTCCTAATTACCCAATTAGAACATTTTTAAAGCGGGGACAAAATACGCACGAATTAAGTTTTTTTCTTTCTTTTCTTTCTCTTCATGCAATCCTTTCAATTTCATTTTATTGGGGGTTGAAGTGAGAAATAATGATTGCATTATTTCCTTGTTCCTTCCTAAGCAGAGATAAACAACAAATTACATAATTCAATTCATACACATAAAATGGGGCAAAAGTCCGCATGTGGATTTTTGCCCCATTTAGTTGTTCGGATCGTTGCCCCATTTTATCAAATCAAGAAAACTATGAATGTAAACAAACAAACCCAAAAATGAAGTCAAAGCAACAGGTTATTTTTACACTATTTTAAAACACTTTGCATACAAGTATATCAAAATTACAATTCATTAATATAGTAATTCATAGCAAATTAATAAAATTGTATAAGAATTAGATTAAAACATAATAAAATAGACTTACCTCATTTTTTTTCTACACTAGAAATAAGCCTGACGTAAATTCACTGGTAAATAAGCCTCCATAGAGAGAATCAGTGTTGCCATTCTCCACTAGAAATACATTTTCCCTCCGCTTGTTTAAAAACTGCGGATCTTTGCCCCCACGTACCCTAGGTCGTTGATGCAAATGTCAAAACATTGGCAAATATCCAATCGGATCCCATAGATGATTGTCACAAATATAAGATTAATTATTTTTTCTTTACGAAGAATTTTCTCTAAATATACTTTATCTTCTTTCTTTGCAAGCAGACGATTCTTCGAAGAAATAATTTTTGCTTACGTATTATAGAATGTTTGATAAACAATTAAAAAAATGAATGATTTGCTAAAATATCTCGAATTGTTTTCGAAGATGTTATGCAAACGGTAATTATTGAATAACAGTAACAACTGTTTCTTTTTTTTTTTTTTTTTTCTTTTGAGAACATATAGCATCGTGCGCATCGAATTCTGCTACAAATCGTCTGCTACTTTTGGCTATAAAAGCAGCCGTTTGTCGAATTCAAGCATTTTTTCTGACCTGATGTGTGCGCGGGTAAGTGTGTAGCGTTTAAATTCATTTTGAACTTAATTTTTTTAAATTGCTTTCTCGTAGAATCTTTTAGTAATTTGAGCCATTCCATTGCATTCAGAGTTCTTTGAATTAGTTAATTTCAACAAATTATAGAGTTTTTTAATAGCCAAGTTTTGTTCTGAAAATGTTAGACAATTTTCAATTTTGTTCCAAACTTGAACAATTCTCGGCTCTTAGTTAACATAAGTTTCAGCAAAATTTTGAAAACGCTGTGAAATTTTTTTCACGTAGACTTTGAATAAATGGAATGACTAAAGTGTTATTTATATTGTATGAATTCAATAAATAGTTTACGTTTTGTAACTCTGATTTTGAATTACGAAAGTTTTTCTTGAAAATCTTTATTTTTTAAGATAGCGAAGCATGGGGAGATCAGCTTTGAATATGAATAATTCTCTATTTGTAATGTTAACACAAGACAATCTAAATGTCCATAAATTGTTTCCAATAGAAATATTTTTGGAAACTACTCGTTAGATTCACCGCAAGTTCTTTCCACTGCATTTATTCTAAATGAAAACAGGAAATCTGCACCGGAGTGCGCCAAATTAATTTTCTAGCCACATCCCATTAAAAAATGTAATCAACTTAGTTTTTACACTTAATTGTTCTGTAAAAAAAAATAAAATACTATCCGGTTTTCTAAAAATCTTGAAATAGAATCATTGCAAGTTTTCACAATTGTGGATTTTTCTGTTATTCAGATGATTTTTAATGAAACTAAATTTTTTATGTACGTTGCGAAATTCTTTAAAATATTGCTCGGGTGTCGAAAATTTTCCTAGTTGGAAAGAATTCGTTTTTGCGAATGAGATTTTTCGTGAAGTATGGCTTTCTGAAAATGAGTTTTATGTGAACGGTTCGTTTTTGCGATAGCGAGGGATTCTTTTGTAAAAGATTTGTTTTTCATTTGGTTGGTGAATTAATTATTAGTTTATTTTCGTCTGCGAATCGTGTTTGTGCTTCTTCCATGTTAAAATTACTTAACTGAACTTAAGCACACTTAAAAAAAAACTATTGAGGAAAGTAGTATAACAAACAATGTGATGCATTGTGCTTTTTTTATTTTTTTTTTCTGTTGTTGGAAGATGTCGCAATTTTAAAAGCTAAATGCTCATGAATTGTGCTCCTTACGGATAACCTAAGAAGATTTAGAAGTAAAATTTTTTTATTCCTCATAAGATTAGACATTTTAATGGAACCATTTTAGAATATGACGGTGAAATATTTTAAAGAGGGAGAAATTCATTAAACCAGTTTTATTTATGTTTTGGCCTCATTAACCTCTTCCCTCTCGCTCCCGTGAAAATGATGGGCTGTGGTTTTGACTTCTGTTTCTCGTTCCCGTAATATTTCCAGGCTGGAGTGCTTAAAATTTCAAAATAAAAACAAAGCAAAAATTTAAAATGAATATATATATTTTTCATACACATATTTTAATATGATTTTCAGGGATAAAAAAAGGCCCTTTTATGACCGTTTTCTTGAAAATTACCTGACTGTTAAGGGGTTAAAAAGTGCTTCACATACACAACGGTACTCCACCACGGACCGCATGCCGCCCGGCGTTCTTTTGTGATTATTCCGATGAAGGCAGTCGAAAAGTTAAATGGAACTGTAGGTTTTTTTTTTCTTCCGGCCTTTTCACCCTAATAAAACACTTTTCCCAGGCCCGTCATTTCGAATTTACCCGGAGGGGGGGGGGGGAGTGTATTCTTGTATTTTTCATTAAAAAACAAAATGCATGCAGATTCATAAAAATCCATTATATTCTGGGGGGCGTCCTGCTCCCCCCCCCTAAATGACGGTAGCGTTTGGTACATGAATTAAAGGATATTATCAAAGAAATGCACCCCCTATTAATTTTTATATTGCGGACCGTGTGAAATATAGTTGCAGTTAGTGGAGCAACCAGGATTTTGCTTTAGAGGGGGGGGGGGGGGGAGGGCGAGGTCAAAAGTTGGGATAAACCGAATATTTATTTACCGGATATCCGGTGTCTCGTGTGACTTGGCCGTATCCGATACTGAATCCTGTAAATTCTATGTATACAAACAAACTAACCGGATTTCTCGTGCAGTGACCGGATTGAGTTCCGGATAAAAAAAATCTGTCCTATATCGGATATCCGATTCCTTATGGGGGGACCGATTTCGTGCCCCCCCCCCCTTTTCGGATGTTTAATTATACGAAAATTAACAAACACGTGATAAAGCCAACATATTTTTGTATTGTTAACGATCATGTTTTGTAGCCAAATTCATAAAAATTTCGTTGCTAGGCAACAACATTATTTGTTTCAGATTTTATGATCAGTTTTTAACGTAGTGATAATGTGACTTGACGTTAGTCTGGCTCTGAAGTAGATTTGTCTACTCATAAATTTACTGAACGTCATTGAAATGTAAGGAATTTTTCATTTATTGATTTTAATAAATTAATTAATACAATAAAAAATATGCTTTTTTTAGGAACATTTGTGGTAAAAGAATTAACTAGTTAAGGGGTGAAAGCTCCGCGGCACTCTTGAATGGGTAATTCGTTTACTGAGTCATACTAGCAAAAAATTAGGTGCATTGAATAATCAGTTTGCATAAGGCAGATGATACAGAATATTCGTCTAGACCCAAACACTTTGACACTTGAGAAACGAAAACGCAATTAAAAATACACTTCGCTATAAGTTTGACGTTGGAATTAAAAAAAAAAAAAGTTGTTCTATTCTGTGCAAAGGAAAATAAGGTAGACGTAACTGAAGTACAAATCCAAAATTTATTGCAAATACGTGTTTCTGGCTTACGAAGAACCTCTTTATCAGTACAGTTGTACGTTTCGGGACATAAGAAACTTGATTTCTTATACCTCGAAACGGCCCTGTTTCATGAAACGCATTTATTGTATATCTCAACGTTAAACTCGTTGATTTATTTTCTTTCTAGGGAATACAAGTGCTCAAGAACTTCTAAAGTGTGTTTACGAACTTTTATAATGTGTGTGATGGACTAGTGAATGTATCAAAAGAACAATTGATTCCCATCATCTCGTCTTAAGTCATCGCATCATAAATCCAGGGTCGTGAGTAGTTTTAAAGTTTTGAAGGATTTTGTGCAAACTAAAAAAAAAACTGGAATCTTTACTTGATTTTATACTTGGAATCGGTAAAAATTCGATCTTTGTCAGCGTGTTCTTTTCCACAATTTGTTGAGCAAGCAACATTTGTTATTAGCGGGTTATTCGGATGTGCCGTCCACTAAAATAGCTACTTTATTTCATTGAAAAATCATAGCAACTTGATTTGTCCGTTTACGGATTAAATGTGATCCGATCCAGAAAAAAAAAACTTCATATAAAATGTAACCATTTTCCTATTGCACTTAGGACTTAAGTCCTCAGAATTGCAAAAACGAAAAAAGGCATTTTAGCTCAGCTTTTGTTGCAAAAGTTAAAGCACTTTTATCTATTTTGCTGCCTACAAAAATTTAGTACTGAACTTTAGTACTGCAGTCCTTAAAATTAGGATAAGAAGAAATTCTGAAAACAGATTCTTACTTTAAAAGAAACAATAAGGAAAGCAATTCAGGATGATTCAAATGAAAAAAGGCAGTTTTTGTGCCTTCAAATTAATTTGCACCAAGTCCTTCAGTCCCTAGTATGACGTTTTATCATTAAAAGGTTGTTGCCACAGGTTTTAGCCTTAGTTAACTTATATTTTTGTATGTTTGACGGAATTAAGGAACTGGATGGGGGGGGGGGGGTAAAGTGATGGTGGTTGTGCATGTAGTGTCGGCTTGTAACAACCTGTTACTTTTTCTTGTTTGCTTGTGCTTGTATTATTGTTTTTTTTTTTTTTTAAATTTTCATGCATCACTGCTTCTAATTAAGCGAGATGTAATATTGAATTCGTGGGGGTGGGGGTGAAGTGATGGGTAATGGTAAAACTGATGCTAAAAATCATTATAAATAGTTGCAATAGCTTTTAATTGATTATGAAAGAATTCAACTTGTGGTCTTAAATTAAATGAAAAAAAATGTAATTCTGTTAGCATTATAAAAGAATTACAAATATAATTGAATTTTTTGTGTTAAAAAAAAGTTCAAAAGATTTTAAATTTGAAGTCTTAGAAAAAAGTACGTATAGCATATTTTGCATGATGCTGTGACACATATTTAAATTAAATTTTAAGAATGAATCAATATGAATATTTTTGTTTTAAAAAGGAAGTTTAAAGGATTTTAAATTGAAGTATTTAAGAAAAGTAATGCATTTATAATGAATGATGTTTACTGTGATACATGTTTAAATTTTAAGAATGAATAATTATGAACATTTTTTATAAGAAAAAGTTGAAAGGATTTTAAATTGAAGTATTTAAGAAAAGTATGGTATATGTATAATGCTGATGTTCATTGATATGTTTAAGTTAAATTTTAAGAAAATCAGAAGCAATGAATTAGCTTTTGAACAATATTGACTAACATTTGATTTTAGAAAAGTGCAAAATTTAAAAATTATATTGATAAGGCTATATTGTGGAAAATAGTTTCAAATATTTTGAATGCATACTGAATATGTAGAATATGTTCCATATCAAGATGCTAAATGAATATTTAAAAGCATATTTGTTTTTATGTATGTCAATTTGTTTTTATGCATGTTTTCATGGTTCAATATGAGAGACGTCAAGCCACGTAGAGCAGAAATTAGGTGGAGGACCCGTGGCTGTCTCTTTGTAAGTGTTTAATGATGTGATTTGGTTGTTTATGAGCTGGTTTTCTAAGTTTAAAAAAATCGGGGGTGTGTATTCGTAATAGATAAAGGCCGTTGAAATTTAGGAGTGTGATGGGTTCTATAAGCATCTATAGCAGATAACGTTCGTGTATAGTTTTAGGTTTACACACACTAGGCCCCACACACCACTTCACAAACATAGTCATGGGTGCCATCCCTAAAGAACGATAGTACATCCCCTTTAAAGCTTGAAGCACGCCCCCCAATAACGATATCCTTAAAGACCGCTGAAACGCCCTCCTCTCCATGACCCCTCCCCTGGTGGGCACCCCTTAGTTCCACATTGTCTTTTTATACTGAGAGTATTTCCCCCCTTTTGTGTTTCTTGTGTTTTTATTGCGATTTTGTGAGTCTTGGTGAGTGTCACCAAGCACGAAATTGATTTTTTGAAATTCCGACTTATAAATTGCTTCGGCATGCAAAGGTCGAAGCAGTTTTGCGATATCTACTTCTTGTAAAAAAAAATTTCCGTGTGATAAATGTAAGATAAAAAAAATAAATATGAAATTGAAATATATTATAATAAGTTTATTATTATATATATTTTTGTATCATAATATTAAAAGGATAATTGGGAAAGAGTTTAATTCTCTTTGAGCGGTTTTCTTATGAAAAATTTTCCTCTTACAATGAAAAATTGAATTTTGACCATCGTCGCTTTTTTAGCGTTTACCTTCCGAAGATTAAGGGCCGAATTCCGCTTCTTTTACGCGAAAGTGAAACAGGTAAGTAACCTCAATTTTACATTATTTATTACTTTTAATAATTAAGTTTCTATAAATTGGGAATATAACTTTTTTTTTTTTTTTTTTTTGCATGATTGTTCGAGCAGACTTCTATTTTCTATCTTCTCATCGATTTTCAGAAAGAACCTTCAGAAGATTCCGTGCCCCCCCCCCCCCTCAGAAGATATTTCCCTTCTTGTTGCAGCCGAATCCGAATAACAAGTCTTCGCTGCTTCAAGTGGACCACTTCCGAGAGTTTGAACTGAAGAAGAGCGAACATTCTTCTACCATTTATTAGAAACTATAGATTTGAACTTTTTAGACACTCTTGGGATTGTATTATGTAAAAAGAACTAATGTCAGTGAAATGTTAACCCGTGTGTAGTAAGAGTAATGACGTGACTCGCATGTAATGTTAATCTTACGGACAATATAGATCCGTAGATTGTTGGTTTCCGAAACATAGTTTTCTTGGTTAGCGTAGAAAACCGTACTATAAACTATGGATGATAAAGTTTCAAAAAAAAATTCTGTGGTATGTAAAAAATAGATTTCAAATGCAATGCATTTTAAAAGTTAAATATAATGTTATTGGATTAACCTTTGTGCTAAATGTATGACTTTTAATAAGACTTTTAGTTTTTCAGATTGATTCTCGAAATGGTATTGGGGAAACAGAAATGTCAGCCAAAATTAATACTTCTCGTAATTTCTTCTTGAAATATCTGCTATACATTTCCGGATTCTTCCCTTCTTTCCAAACAATACCTTTATGCCGAATGTATGACTTTTAATTATGTACTTTCAGTTTTCCAGGTACCGTGGCGTTGGGAAATAGAAGAAGGGGTAAGAAATTCCTTGAAGGAAGGGCTTTTCGAAAAACCTGCTCCACTTTTCAAGATTTTCTTTGTTTACTATCTGAATAAAAGCTTATGTTGATGTAAGACATTTAATTTGTATTTTCAGTTTTCCAGGTTCTCTGGCGTTGGGAGACAAAACATGGCCGATGTAAAAGTTTGAAGTTATCGCCTCTTGAAAAATTTGTTCGACATCACGAGATTGTCTTCCTTTATTTTCCAAATAATACCTTCATGCTCAATGTATGACTTTTGATATGTATTTTTAGTTTTTCAGGAACTTGGAACTAAAAAAACGTGCTTGGAAACCGAAAAAGGCCAAGAAATTCTTTGAAGGAATTGCTTTCCGAAAAGCGATCGGTATTTCTCATGATTTTTATTGTTTACTACCGAAATAGAACTTTTTTGTTAATGTAAGACTTTTAATTTATTTTTAGTTTTACAGATTCCTTAGAGTTGGGAAGCAAAATGACGGACGTAAAACCTGAAGGTATTTAATCTTGAAAAATCTGTTCGATATCGCAAGATGTTTTTTTTATTTTGCGAATAGTACCCTTATGTATAGTACCCCCCCCCCTTAATGTATGACTTCTAATATGTATATTTAGTTTTTCAGCTACCATGGCGTTGGGAAACAAGAGGGCTTGAAAAATCCCTTGAAGGCCTTGTTTTCCTAAAATATACTCTACTTTTCGTGATTTTTATTCTTTACAATTAATAAAACCTCTTGATGCAAGACTTTTAATTTGTATTTTTAGTTTTACAGATTCCTTGGCGTTGGAAAACGGAATGTGACCGATGTAACGCTACCTGAAGGTATTGCTTCTTAAAAAGTCTGTTCGATACCACAACATAGTCATCCTTTACTTTTCGAATAATACCTTAAATGTTCAATGGTATGACTTTTAATGTGCGTTTAGTTTTTCAGGTACCTTGGCGTTAGGGAAACAGAAGAGGGCGTGAGAAATTCCTTAAAGGAATCAATTTTTGGAAAACCTTCTTGACTCTTAATGAATTTTATTGTTTACTACCCAAATAAAAACTTTTTTTTTGATGCAAGACTTTTAATTTCTATTTTTAGTTTTACAGATTCCTTGGCATTGGGCAACAAAGTATGACCGATGTAAAACCTTGAAGTTACTGTTCCGAAACACCTGCTATCGAAAGGTTGTCTTTTTATTCTCCGAATAATATCTTTATGAAATAAAATGTAAGGCTTAGTACTACAAAGTAAAAAGTAACGTAAAATTAGGCACAAAATTTGCAAAAAATTCACACTTGTTCCGATATTACAAGGAAATCCTTAATACAAAAAGAGCGGGCTTCTAGATGAAAATTTTTGTTTTGCTTAATATTTTTTCAAAATTTATGCTTAATTTTACGTGGATTTTTAATACCATTTATGCTCAATGTGTGCTTCTAATGCGTACTTTTAGTTTCCTAGGTTATGGCGTTGGGGAACAAATTCCTTGAAGAAATTGCTTTTCGAAAAACCTTCCCGACTCTTCATGGATTTTTATTGTTTACTACCCGAATAAAACCTTGTTGTTTATGCAAGCCTTTAAGTGTTTAGTTTTCCAGGTTCGTCGGCGTTCGGAAAAAAAATAGGATCTATATATAACTTTGAATGTATTGTCTCTTGAGAAATCTGTTTGACATCGCAAGATTGTTTTCCATTAATTGCGAATAGTGACTTTGTACTCAATGTATAACTTCTAATATGTATTTTCAGTTTTTCAGGTACCATGGAGTTGGAAGTCAGAAAAGGGCGTAAGAAATTCCTTCTCAACTTTTCATGGTTTTTATAGTTTACTACCCGAATAGAACCTTTTTTGTTGATGCAAAACTTTTAATTTGTGTCTTTAGTTTTTCAGATTCCTTAGCGATGTGAAGAATGAATTAAGAAAACTGTTTGAAGGATATTTCTCCTTATTTGATGGGTGAATGGATGCCGTTTGCAAAGACCGTGCTGCTTCCAGTTGAAAATTTGTAACATAATCTTTTCTGCTCAACATGCCTCGAAAATAAGTATTTGCTTTAATATTTTTCTAGAGCTGTAATAAAATCAAACTGTCTATACGTACATTTTTATTTCTTAGTTATATAGTTAGTGTTTTGTTTTGTACGTCGGTGTGTTTTAAAACTCTCGTATTTTTACAAAATTTGATTTCTATATTTACGTGTTTTTTTTTTTTTTTTTTTTTTTTTAAAGCTTGACTTAAATTCCGCCCTTTCCCTTTTTTTTTTTTTGAATGGCCATTGTTTTTTTTTCTTCATATAATAGAAGTTTTTACTAAACGTCTATGTTGTAGATTTGCAGAAAAGCGGCTCAAATATACATTCATCTTTAGAGCTTTGTTACCAATGAATATGCGCTCTAATTGTCTTCTTTCGGAGCAGTGTAAATGCCATAAACTTTGTATTCTACTCCAGAACCATTACGTAGCAGTATTCAGTAATAACTGATATAGAAATAATTTGATTATTAGTTCATTTTTCTAAATTTGTGTCTTGTGGCATCTTAATTTATCAATAACTGACAATATGTGCTTTTTTTTTTGTATTTGTGCATTTATATAAATGTACGTTTGGTGTATGCTTGTGTGTGGAATGTTTTTATGAAATGAGTGTATTAGTGTGTGTACCGTAAGAATTGTATGTGTTCGTTTATACGTTTTGGTCTGTTCATTTTATGTATCAACATTTGTTGTGCAGCGTATTTACACATTTGGGTTGTGTATGCGTAGTGCGATTATCTATTGGTGTAAGTGGTAATTTTTATACATTTGTTTATGTGTGCATTCATTTTGTGTTTCATATGTTTGGAATTTGTGGGATAGGTATGAAAATATACTTATGAGTGGAATGAAATCATGCTTTTGTGTGTGTAAGTATATGTGAGGAACGAAATTCTTACTCAGGTGTTCTGATATGGGATGTCCTTCTGGTGTGTTGTGAAATCCTACTCTGCTCTGTAACTAGTGTAACTCCCTTATGTGTTGTATGTATTTATTTAACTGCCTTTATATATTTGTATAGTCATTTTGTGAATTTATATATTTTGTACTTTGTATGCAAGGTGTGAAATCATTTACTGGTGTGTGTAGTTATACATTAGTGTATATATGTGGTGGGAAGAGTTCCTCTAATGTGTGTATGTGTGATTTTTTTGTCCTACACTGGTTTGGCTCGTTAATTTTCATAGTTGAATATGTGTGTCTGTAACGAAGTGGTGTGTTTACATATTTGGGGTTCACGTGTATGTGTGGTGGTTCATCTATTTGTGTATGTGTGCATTTTTATACATTTTGCATACATTCGTTTTGTGTATTTATATTGTGTGTATATGTGAGCTTCGTGAAGTCCTACTCTTGTTTGTGTGTATATGTGAGCTTTTTTTTTGGGGTCTATCTGTCTTTGTGAAGTCCTACTCTTGTTTGTGTGAGCTTTGTGAAGTCCTACTCTTGTTTGTGTGAGCTTTGTGAAGTCCTACTCTTGTGTGTATGTGTGAGCTTTGTGAAGTCCTACTCTTGTGTGTATGTGTGAGCTTTGTGAAGTCCTACTCTTGTTTGTGTGAGCTTTGTGAAGTCCTACTCTTGTTTGTGTGAGCTTTGTGAAGTCCTACTCTTGTTTGTGTGAGCTTTGTGAAGTCCTACTCTTGTGTGTATGCGTGAGCTTTGTGAAGTCCTACTCTTGTGTGTATGCGTGAGCTTTGTGAAGTCCTACTCTTGTGTGTATGCGTGAGCTTTGTGAAGTCCTACTCTTGTGTGTATGCGTGAGCTTTGTGAAGTCCTACTCTTGTGTGTATGCGTGAGCTTTGTGAAGTCCTACTCTTGTGTGTATGCGTGAGCTTTGTAAAATCATGTTTTGCTATGCGTAAAATGGTATGATGTCAGTCTGGTGAGATCTCACCCTGGTGTTTATGAGTAAAGTCCCTCTTGGTGTGCGTAAATACGATTGAAGTCAAACTTTGGTATGTAGTATGTGGTGAGCTCACTGTGGTGTGTTGAATGTGTGACTCTAGTATTTGTCCTGTAACCTCACTCTTGTGTGTATATACATGTGTGGTGTGTCATGTGATTTTATGGATTTGTGTTAATTTTTTTTGTAAAAATTCGCATTTTTATGTTTGTAAGTGAGGTGTAAAATCATACTGGTGTGTGAATGAGTTGTGAACTTACACACTGGTGTGTTAATATGTGGTATTCCTCCGTGTGTATATGTAGTTTTGCTGCCGTGCACTGGTGGGAGTATAGGTGTGTTGTTTTTATACTGCTGGTTGTGGCTGTGCTTTTTAATTTCCTATAAATTGACGTGTGTATTTTTGGCATGATTTTTTTTCAGACTGCTGAAAGCTTTAGTCCAGAACAAACTAGAGTGCAAAGGGCATAACGTACTCGTGTGCAACTCTGAAGAGTTGCATATTTTTTGGTGTTTTGGGTTTAAATCTAGAATAATAAATTTTGTCATGCGTCCCTTCTCGATTTGCTAATGGTGTTTACGCTTCATTAAATGTTATGATTTAATATTGTCGTGATTTCTATGAAATATGATTGAAATGGCATTTCTGTTTTATGTTCAAGTTTTTGACAAATTGAAAAAAATACTTGTTGTGATACATTTTCTTCCACGGATCTAATTTTTGCTTTTCTGTTTTGCCTGATGTCGTTCCGAATCGCCTTTTTCCCGATCCTATGGTTTACTGGGAAGGATCTGATGACCCAGGAGTTTGGATCTGACGGATAAAACCTTATATCCTCCTTCAATGAGCTTTGTCCAAGATTACGAAACCAAAGACTATGGAAGTGTTTGCTGTAATCTTCGACTGGTTTGCGCTGGAGTTTCTTCAATAACTTTATGGATGCAAATAAGAAAGTGGTACGTTGTAGATATTAACGTTATAATAATCTCCAAGACGTTTACGATAGTTTTTGTTTCTGAAATATAGATATATATTTTGAACTATAAAAATACAGTGTACGAAAAAATGGTGGGGGGGGGGGGTGATGCAACGGCAAATTTTTGCTCAATTCAGGCAGTGAGAAGCAAAGAGATGTAAGTGGAACAAAAAAGATTCTGAGAAAAACGCGTTTAAAGTTGGAATTTTATGGGACCTTTAATGGTTTTTTTTTTTCTAAATCACGTTAGGGCGGAGCACCTGTTGAAGCCATCACTAACATCTCTTGGCACAATATAGAACGGTGCTTTCCCTATCCTTTTCACCAGTCATCTCCAAATTTTCAATTTTGTCACCTAGATCCCGTTTCCCCTCACTGCCTCAATTTCGAATTATAAATGCGAAATGTATTATTAAATGTAAATTTTTCTCTTAATTTTTTTCTTTATTTCCTTTCAGCCTCTTGGTGGACATGTTGGACAGCACAGCTTTCTTTCCTCTGCAAGAAAGCTTTGTACAATTGTATAATTATTTGATTACTTGATGTAATGGATACAAGTTTGTTTCTTATTTAAAATGAAAAATAAATTTAAAAAAAAAGATTCAACTTGTTTGTTTTTTGTAAAAATGAGACATTTGTTATGTTTGACGTTTTTATCAAGAATTTTTTGAAAGCTCTTAAATTTCTGAGGACAAAGACTAATAGATATTTTTCAAATTCCCCATGAGGAAATGGTTTATGCATTTTTAATTGCTTGTTTTTCATAGCAATTTTAATTCCATGATTGGAATTATAGCAGTAATTAGTTGAAATAAGAAAAGTCTTTTAGGAGAAACAAACTTTCTTTTAAAAGAATTGTAGAAATCCACGAAAAACTTGTGCCCAGTCTTATGAAAACCCTTCTGCATCTAATGAATAAAATGTTCTATTCTTAATTTTGACATTTTATACCATTTTTTGCTGTGTGTTTGTCAAGACTTTTTAAAGTTTTAAAACTGTGCAGATTCGTTATAGTGGGGTCTCGTTATAACGAAATCACTTGGTTCCAGTTGAACAATTCGCTACAGGGAGAATTTTGTCATACCGAGATTAGTTTTGCAGTTATTGAAACACAAGCAACAAATATTTTAATAAATGTGGTAAGTTTAGAAGAATTTAATTGCAAATTTCAATTAAAAAATGAAATTAGTATATGCGTTCAATTTGTTAAAATATACTTTTATATTGCGTAAACCAAATGCTGAAGAGTGAAGGAAAATATTATGTACTTGCATTTATTTTACTATTTACTTTTATATTGCTTTGGGAGCGAATTGGTTGCTCAGAAAATTGAAGTATTAAAGAGAATTTTGTTATACGGGGACAACCACTTCGCTGTATGAAGAATATTTTGAGTGTTATTAAACATTCTGATTAAAAATTTCGTTTTCGGGAGATACTCATTATAGGGAGACTTCGTTGTATTTAAATTCAGATAAACTTTTTCAGCAGCAGGAAATTAGTGCAATTAAAGGAAATTTTAAGCTTTTTAGTGCAGTTTTAAGCTCTTAAAATCAATTTTATGATTTTCAGTGCAATTTAAGCTCTTTTACTCGAGGTAATGGAGCAGTTTTGGCTCACGATAAGTTGTGTTTTAATACTGAGGGACATCAAACTACGCAAGTGGATGTGTACGTAATTTGTAAAAAAAAAAAAAAAAAAGATTTTAAAAGCTCGGTAGACAATTTTAACCCAATAAATTTTGGGTCAATATTTAGTTTTTGAAATAAAATATCTTTAAAACAACCCAAAAATCGGGGTTTTTATTATGACAGAATGCTGGTTTTACAGCAAAGAGAAATTAGTGTGCTTTAAGAATTAAAAGAAATCTTATCTGCACTTGCGAATATTTCAAAAAAGTATTGGTAATTTTTCTGGTGTGATAAATTTCAAGCTGCACAACTTTCTAAACTCCTCGAATGACCGACTGCTTACGGACCGTTAAATGCTATTTTTAAATCTATGATTCCGTTGAATCTGGGTAACATAACATTTCCTCAAATCTCAGGGCTTTTGGAATCGACTGCTAATTTGAGGAAACTGTTAAATCGAAGTTGTGCGTTTCTCTAAACAAGATACTAGTCGGGTGCTGAAATCTTGAATATAAATTGAGAAATAAACATGATTCCGGCCATAGGGTTTAACTCTTTTAGGCGCGTTTCTTTTTAACACTCGAACCTGAAAATATCACGGACTCGAAAAATAGCGAAAATTCACCCCGTCAATTTGACGGGAATTAGCAGGAAGCGGTTAAAGAATCTGCAAAAGCGGGACGTATGGCATGTGCATTCCTGATGCTGAAAAGATAGTTTTTCATAATGTAAATTTTAGGTGTAAAATTCAAGAAATAATTATGCCAAGGCTCAAAGACTTTCACATTACAATTACCGATTTGAAATTGTTTTTATTAGCAGCACTTTTCAAGAAATTTTTACTCTAAGTTAAACGACTTTCATGGAGTTTGTACGAGGAAAATTATTTTGAAATCTGATTTTTAAGAATAAATTTTTATAAAGCGAATTATTTTTAAGTTTATAAAAGTTTTAAAACTCTTTGGAAGGAGTTATTCAAAACTCCTGTTTTTATTTTGCATTTCGTCACTTTATAACATTTTAATCAAATCGCAAGCCCAACTCAAGCGTTCCACAAAACTAAACAAACTCTGTTTTTACGAGAAATTTTAGAAAATTTCCACCGTAACTCTTAAAACAGTTTACAGTTTAATTTAGCTAAACTTCAAAAAAAAAGTAATGTGGGAATTTGAAAATATCGCTATTTTAATTCAATGCTGAAAAAAATCTCCAAGATATAAAGGGCATATTTTAGAATTAAGTTCGAATAGTACATCCAGTTATGATGCCCAAACTTCATTTTCTTTAATACATTTCCTGGATTTCGACGCGGAAAATAAATGCTTAGATGCGTTTTATCTTAAAGCAGCAGCCTTAAGATGTCTTAGTATTGAACTAGGGCAGCGATATATACAATTGTGTCCATTTTTTATGGAATTAGTATATCGCATATCAGTTCCAGAAATTATCTCGAATTTGACATATAGCTAATCATTATGTGTATTACTTGAAGTAAGAGATTACCAAAAAAAAAAGTCCTGATTCACTGCCGTTTCTTTTTAGGAGTAATGGTCCTTTTGAATTTGTGGTACGAAATGAAAAGCTGTTAAGGCCTTTAAATATATCTACGAAATTTGTTTTATTTGAAATGAAATGCAGAGCAGTTCCAAAAAAAAAAAAAAAAAAAAACCGATCTCGCGTGATTTAAAGTTTACATTATCAACGTAACTTTTAACCGCGGGAGTTAACTTTGAACCACGTACAATTTTTTAGTGTAGTTGACTGGAACTGAGACGTCCAGTACTACCCTCAGCGACTAAGTTAAAAAATCGGTTACTCTTGATTTTAAAAAATAAACTCACAACACTGCATACAGATAATTTTTAATATAGTCATTCTGAAAACACTATTGAAAGGTTTTTTTCAATGCTGGTTTGAAGTTGTTGAAACCCTTGAAGTTGTTGAAATTCTCGAAGGCGTTCCATCTACTATAATAAATTATAGAAATCCTGTGATGTTGTGACTTTCTTTTTAATATCGCTGTTCCGAAAGAACAATGACGTAACTTCAAAAATGTGTCAAATGCAAATAATTCCATAGACACATAAGAAACACATCCCTTACACAGGGGAACAGGGACGTGACTGTAGAACGACAGCTTGTGTCTTCTTGAACAACGAACAATTTTAGACAAACAATGACATAACTGCACTTAAGGGTTGAAATCAAGGGGATTAAATCCTAATCCCTGGTAAATGAAAAGTATATATCCTACATAGGTTACTCTCAATATACCATTATTTTCTGTCACTTACACCCTTTTCAATTATGTTTTATACAACTGCAAATCGTTTTTTTACTCTCTTGTAAAATTGAAGTTTTTGCATTTACGTCACTGTTCTTCCGAAACGGCGATATTAAGAAGTTTTTTTAATATTAAGAAGTTTTTTTAATATTAACAAGTTTTTTTAATATTAAGTTTTTTAATATTAGAAGTTTTTTTAATATTAAGTTTTTTTAATATTAGAAGTTTTTTTAATATTAAGAAGTTTTTTTAATATTAAGAAGTTTTTTTAATATTAAGAAGTTTTTTTAATATTAAGAAGTTTTTTTTTTAATATTAAGAAGTTTTTTTAATATTAAGAAGTTTTTTTAATATTAAGAAGTTTTTTTAATATTAAGAAGTTTTTTTAATATTAAGAAGTTTTTTTAATATTAAGAAGTTTTTTTAATATTAAGAAGTTTTTTTAATATTAATTTTTTAAAAGTAAAATTTTTTTTTTAATATTAAGAAGCTTTATTTTTCTGGTTCTAAGTTTCAGAACTATAGTACTTTTTAAATAGTAATTCTTTTTAAAATTACTTTTCTGACGTGGTTCAAGGTAACCCTAACTGAAAGAATTACTTTGTTACAGGTTAATAATTCATTTTAAATGGCTTTCATAAATATAATTTCTTAATTTTGGTGAGTGTGCAATACCTGGGTTAGTCAGTTTTATGTCGGTAAATGCAACAACACTGCTAAAATATGAGTGGGAAAGTTTAAAATAGAAAAATTGTGGATCAAAGATGCATGATACACTGATTGACTGTACGCTGGGGTTTTAGAAATTATCATAAATGAATACAAGAAGTTCCGTCTAGAACTATACGAGCCTACTTTCCTACGTACACCAACATTAGTTTTAGTTCTTAATTACTTCAAATGTACCTTTTTCAACTGCTAATACATATTTATTCACTCATTCATTATTTTACTCATTCATTCGTTCATTTAGAAATACCCTTAATAGTCTAGATCAAAAAATTTCATGAGAAATAGGCTCGATTAGTTTTGCATAATCTTCACATCCGTATATGTTTTACGGCATAGGATTCTTCCAATAAAGTTTCTTCCAAGCAAATCTGTCAGTTAGATAAGGATTTATATAGGAGATAATCTTCCCAGTAGGCGGGCAATGCGAATTCTTTTTAACAGTTCAAAATTGAACAAAAATTGTTCGAATCAAAAAATATTTCACGTCGAGAACTCTATCGAATAAACTTTTTCAAAGGAATTTTGATATTTATCCAGGTTTTGTATAATTATCTCATTTTTCCCCAATAGTGCTACTGTTAACAGACACATATTTTCCCCCATCTCAAAACCCTACTTTCACTTTTCTACTTTTCAACTTCTATTTGATTATTTCACTTATTTTCGATTCTTTTCTTCGTTTTTAACGATACTTTCACGACACATTAAACCTTCTTTCAAACTTTTTTTCTTTTATTTTTACTTTTACTGGATAGTAGGATAAAAAACGAAATTAATTATAAAAATCGTACTTTGCAAATTATATTTGAATATGATAACCGTTCTCAAAAAATTACAGCCCAAACGTATACCGAGAACGTTATTAACCATTTTTCTAGTAATAAAAATACTACGAAGGGAATATTAAAGTATCCATAGAACTTCGCAGTTGTCGTCCAATCATATAGCTAAGCAATAAATCTTGTGCTAAATTCCTACTCCTAAACTTACGCAATACTGACACGTTAGCATTTCAATTTATTATCGAAAACTTTTACGTTTGGAGTAATGTGTCTAATCCTGAAGTGATTGCATAAATATGAAACTACTACTTATTATTTTCTGTTCTCATTAGGCCTAAAACTAAACCATATCCGTCTCACAGACGAATATTACCATTTATGGGTTAACATCAATTGGAATACTGTAAGTGTCCGGATTAGAATAAATTTTTACTTCTGGCCAGAAACAGACTTTCTGTTTTAACTGAAATCTCGATGTTGATGGTTAACAAAGCTCTTTTGTTTTTGTTTGATTTTGCTTTGGATTTCGTTCGGAGTTTTTTTGCATTTTCAGACTAACTTGCGTGTGTGTTTGTTATTTTTAGGTTTATCTTGTGCCTCGCAGTAATCTTTACATTTTTCATATGCATGATTTTCATTTTCAGGCCTATCATGTGACTTATTCTCATCTTCAACGTGATCATACGTTTGATTGTCAGTTGCCGACTTGTGTTCTTTGTACTCGTTTACAGTTTTATCACGTGCCTGATCCTCATTTACAAACTTATCATAAATTATTTTCAGACTTATCCTGAAGAGGGTGATCATTTTTATTCCTATCAACTCCACAGTTATCATTTTCAGCTTGAGCACGAGTCTGATTTTCATTTTGAAACCTATCATATTCCATTTTGTTATTTAAATCTTTATCATATGCATGGATTCTAATTTTAGATCTTTTAAGCGTCTGCTTATCCTTTTCAGTTTTATCACGTGTCTGACTTTCGTGTCAGACACGTGACTACTTTCACCAGGAACCATATTATCATTCTCATCGCCATTTTTTTTAATTTTTGTTCAGCTTTTACTGTTGCAGTTTCGGTGAAAGTTTAGACAAATTTTCGTCAGAATGGTATCGCCCTGTGTTTCCAGAAACCAATTGAAATGTGATCGCTCTTTTTGTCAGAAGGCACTTAATTCCATGGTACAGGCGAAGTGTATTGGATGGAAGAATGGGAACGCTTTCATGTTTCTTTTATATACCTATCAAAACGGAAAATTGAGCTACTAACGGGTTTATTTAAATGCACGATTTCCAGGCAATGTAAGTCCGATAAACCCCCAAGCCAAGAGTGTAGTTCTCTGATCCGCTTTCGATTTCGTAAATAAGGGGCCGTTCATAAATGACGTCACGTTTTTCCCCCATATGTTTGACCCCCTTCCCTCCCTTTGTCACAATATGTCACACTTCAGCGGACCCCCCTCCCCCCTTTGTCACGCGTCACGCTATGTTGCATAATGCATGATGTCACACTTCTTGTTACCCCCTCCCCTCCCCTCCCCTTGTCACACTTTGTCACAATATCATGAACCCCCCTCCCCCCCTCGAAGCGTGACCTCATTTATGATTGATCCCTAAGTAGAACGGCTAAGGCTGGCCGAGAAACATTTCAAAATGATCAAGTTTTTTTTTTGTAAATAATTTTTATCGATAGGTTGCTAGCTAACCAGTCATGCGTTTCTTGGACACATTTTACCATATTTTAACTATAGAGATTATTCGCGGAAGTGGGTATCACAGATACCGCGGATTGTGAAAATTGTGGATAATGCGCGAAAAATCTAAAAATGGGGACTAAAATAAGATTTCTGCCATCTCTTTTCTGAAATATTGCTCCAGCAACAGAAATGTCATATGGAAGTCTATTAACCTTAAAAAGTCTTTTATGAGTAATTATTGTCAATATTCAGCGTGTTATCATTTGTGTATGACCCGAAAGGAGTTTATTCATCTACTATTAGATATCAGAATTATCTTTAGCCGTCTATGACTCTGAATAATTCTTATAACTAGAGTTCGAACAACATTCGAAATTCGACCATAACAATTACATTTAGCATTGAAAATATTATGCTCTTTATGTAATTACATAAGTGTTATTCATCAAATTTGGAGATTATTTTGATCATCCTCACTTAAAGCAAACCTATTGTAAATTATTGCCGCCGCAGAGCCAACTACTCTCATTAATGCAGCCGCTTGTACTTCTGCCTATTTCGTACTCAGTTGAGTTGCAGTTGAATAAAACTTAAATTGTTGCTTCCATACACTATTCTCATTTTTTATTTCATTGTTTAAGAGGAGACTTCATTCAAACTCTTATTATAATTGCTTTTAATAGTACTGCTAAACGGCAACAAACTCTTTTTAACATTGAGTTTTATATTTATTACTTAATAATTCCCTTTACCTTTGGTATATGAAAACCCACAACAAGTCACACTTTTGAATTAACCGAAAAAAGAAAAATAATGTTTGTCTGAAATAAATGGGAAAGCAACTTAAATTGCTAGTATATTTTTATTGAACATCTTTGAAATAACATTTTTATGTGTATACAATTTTTATAGGCACATTTTTTTTTCAATTAGAATTTCTATTCAAAGTACATATCACTTTATTTCAAAGTGCTTATTTATTTTATAATTAACAAAAATTCTAAACTACATATTTTAGTGCAGCAAAATATTATTAAGGATGATATCTGGGATATAAGCCTTTCACTTATTTGCTGATGTTTTGAATCCTGGGTTCAGATTTCAGCTTCTTGATACTGTTCCTTTCGGATTTCAGGTAGGTCACTTTGGATAGGATCTAGCTTTATTGAAGGCCCTAGGCACCTAACTCCTTAGACCACTCGGTGCGGATCTTAGGTCCGTCCTCACCATGGGGCTCGTACTCTTTAGCTGCGATGATCTTTGGTCGAAGGTGGGGGACCCAGCCTTTTGAAGCTTCCCAGATGGGCAAGCTGTGACCTACGCCACCAATGCCATATCCAAGTCCTCCAAAGCCATAACCCAAACCGATACCATGTCCAAGACCTCCAAAGGCGATACCATGTCCAAGACCTCCAAAGCCGATACCATGTCCAAGACCTCCAAAGCCGACACCTAGTCCAAGTCCTCCAAGGCCGATACCATGTCCAAGGCCTCCAAAGCCGATACGATGTCCAAGTCCTACAAGGCCGATACCATGTCCGAGTCCTCCAAGGCCGATACCATGTCCGAGTCCTCCAAGGCCGATACCATGTCCGAGTGCTCCAAGGCCGATACCATGTCCGAGTCCTCCTAGGCCGATACCTAGTCCGAGTCCTCCAAAGCCGATACCATGTCCGAGTCCTCCAAGGCCGATACCATGTCCAAGTCCTCCAAGGCCGATACCATGTCCAAGACCTCCAACACCATAGGGAGAAAGCCAGGCTAGATCATGGCCTAGGGCAATACCTCCTTCTAGAAATGGAAACATTTCAACACCCCCACAAAGCACGGTGCAAACGACGAAAAGGAACATCTGGAATAAAATAAAAAGAGTTTAATCAAAAACATTGAGAAGAAGTACTGTAATATTTCATATCTTTTACGTTACACCGTCTGTGTGAAGAACGGTACAACTTCTTTTTTTTTTTCGTTTGGTTTAATCTAAGAAGTTACTACTGATGGTTTCACACTTCCTCTCCCTTACATATTACCTCTTATCATGTCGCTGATCTTGTTCAATACTAAGGCATCTTTTAAAAAAAAGCTCTAAGTAAGTGCCTCATTTTGTAACAAAATTCTAATTGCGTTGCTTAAAACAACAGTGTAAGACTAGGACGATGCCCAAATTTTATATACCTTGGGAAATTTCCTGAGTTACAGCACGGAGAACAAAAAATTTTTTGTGTTTATCCCAAAACACACACACACACACTGCAGGTTTAACATCTCCTACTATTGAACTAGGGCAACTATGCCACTAGTCTTAAGGTGGATTTACACCCATGTGGCCGCAACAAAAAGTTAGCTGTACCCTTTTAGTGCCCGTCAACCGTTCCATTTATATTAAGTAATTATCTCTTGTATTGGTTCATTGTCATTTTTATACCATGCAAATAAATTTTCACCCACAGGAAAACGATTTTCTCATTTAGCTATCACGTCAGTTTAGCTACCATGTCAGTTAGATGTTAATTTGTAAACTATATCCAGCGATTATTCGATGTTAATGTAGATTATAACCGGCGATAGTTGCTGGTCCTTCGGACTAGTAAGGATGAAAATATGTGTTCCGCAGAAAATGTGACTGTTCCGCCTTCGATTGACGGCGATTAGGCACTGATTCCGCGTTTTATTTCATGGTTTCGAATCGATTTTCAATGGTCTCGGACCAGATGATTACCAAGGGTTTGGAACGATGATTTATAGCAATAATTTATTATTACCGAAATATTTTGTCGCTGTCCTAATGATTGCGCATCCACCATTAGAATTACCTCCTAATACGGTGGTAGGGCCAAATGTTTGTAACCTAGAAATATTTCTAACACTTTCTTTACACGTCTTAATTAAAACACACTAATATTTCCTGTCGTTTAGTTATTGGCTGGCATTTATTCTATCATTAAAATTTTATTTTAACTTATAGGAGCATGATTTTTTAGTTATGCCAAAAAAAAAAAAAAAAAACCAGGGGTGAGAAAGGGGGCTGCGGTAAACTGAAAACTGCGAGTTTCGAAGTTCCAACACTCTCAGAAATAGAGCACTCACTTTTGACGAGCCTTCAATCGTCAAGAAAATTTCGTTATTTACAACGATTCTTTCCTCGCGCGATCACGTGACTTAGAAAAGTTACCACACAAATTTCGCCAATTTGACGAAAGGTTTGCTCGGAGCATTTTTCACGAAGCCATTTCGTCAAATACGACGAAAGTTTCGTGAGATTTGATCATGCGTTTCTGAAAGTAAAGAAACCTCTTCTTAAGAGGAAGAAAATGGAGCTTTGCGAAGGACTTAAATTGCTCATGTTTCTTCAAAAGCATTCCATATTTTGAAAAAAAATAATGTGTAGTTAATGATACAGCTTCCATTAATTATTTTTCGAGTTTTTTTTACTTTTTTCCCCTATGTTCATACTCTTTCATTTTCTCTCACTTTATTTATTTAGTGAATTATTTATTTTTTCATATTTAATGTGCTATTTTTCATAATATTTTTTGAAATTTCAATTTTTTTAACGAATTTTTCTATTGTTTTTATATACATGATTTGAATAGATCTTTAAACATCGATTTTAGTTATTTTCCGTATGGTTCCATTTTATTCAAAAACGAAGATAGTTTCTTTTAACTCTGAAACGCTTGTACGAACTTTACTTACGGATTTCTTCCTTTATTAAGGATGGATTTATAGTAATAACTTTTCTTATTTTCACCTTATTTTCTAAGGAAATAAACAAAATATCGCACATAGTCACGAACAGTTTCTTTAAGTCTAACGCACAATTCTTTTCTTGCAAAAAAAAAGAAAAATTGAAAAAAAAAATGTCCTTTTTATAAAAGTACGCATTTTTAAAAAAGAGAGTGTTGGAACACTTTTGGAAAAAGATCCCTGGTTTAGGTTTAGTTGGAAAAAAGATTAGGTTTAGACCAGGGATGGGCAAACTACGGCCCGCGGGCCAACTCCGGCCCATCGGAAGGTTCAATCCGGCCCGTGGATTGAATTTGAAGTTGACTCGGATCGAAAATTAAAAGGAATGTATATGTAATGTATATTCATCTCCCTTTTCTACCTTATTTAAGTATTATTTTTTTTCTTCCTGTTTTTCAAAGGACTGATGATCTTTTTACTATCTCTTTTTGATATACAAAACATAAATCAACGGAAATGCAATCACAGACAGCTTCCAATCGGTAAAGTGTTAAAAGCGGATGTTCTTTGTTAGTTATAGCTCTAGATTGGCACCAATCACTGAGGCGCAGTTTTTTCTAAATATGCCACAGTTAGAATTTTACAAATCATTACCAAAAGCCAAGTTTCCCAAATTTAATATCTCATGCCCAGAAAATCAGTGCTACGTTTGCTTCATCTTACATATGTTAACAAGTGTTTTCAACTGTGATCCTTTGAAAGAATTATTTTAGAAGCAGACTGACAGATAATCATTTAGCTTCGTTCCTTAGAATCAGGACATCTCACTTGGAACCTCAATATAAGGAACTTTTAAAAATGAAATCACAATTTCATTCATCTCATTAGGATATTTAAGTTGTAATATTTGTGAATCATGTGCTTTATACAGCACTAGCGTAAAAAAGGTTAAAAACAATAAACACACAGAAAGAATCGGAAAAGAAATATTATGATCATTTTAGTTATTTAAGCATCTTTAAAGAAATTAAAAGTGCTTTTTAGATAAATTTAGTTTTGCTTTAACATTCTAATTATATGCTTTATAATCCTCTTGTGGACATTTTGAATTTAAATATGGAATAACTTTAGTCACATTCAAAATTCTGAGTAAAGCATCGGTTAATAATATATATTCTATAACTCATTTCAAAGCTAAATGCACCTATAAATTTTTAATAAAAATTTTTGTGTGTATTATACGGCACTCAGGTGCCATATAATATACATCCATACTTGTGCATAGTTTTTAAATTTTAGAAAAATTTCTCTTGGCCCGTCAAACTTTTTTTTTTTTTTCGATTTTGCGCCCCTGGACCGAAAAAGTTTGCCCATCCCTGGTTATATATATGATGGAGGATTATTTGAGGGTTAAAGAAACTCAGAATAACAGTTGAGTAAAATTTATAGTATATTAAAGTACTACTTCTTCATTTTCTATAATGCAATAAGTATAATACGACCTAATTAAACCCCAATACGGATTTTTTTCAAACATGAATAAAATATTAATTCATTATAACACCCTAAATCAGAGGCTTCTAAAAGTTTAAAAATTACAGCAAATTTCAAAGGAATTGTCTTAACCCTTTATCTACTGACGGTACTTATAAGTACCATTCTCTATAAATTCCATCCCAGCAACCATTTTTACCAATATTCTGATGGTACTTTTCAGGGACAGTCTTTAAATTCCCCTTTTTCAGGATACATATCAGCATGGGAGAGTAAAGAGTATTTTAGCGAGGAAAGGAACACAGATAGTTTTGAAACTGATGCTGTGCTTTGAACCATTTTGTTCAGATTGCTCCCTTAGAGTTTCGCTCCAGAAAAAAAGTAGTAAAATTCAAGAATCAAGTCACTGATTTTTTTTAATGTGTTAGTTAAGAACTTAGTAAACTATTTAACTAAATATTTTGATTAAAAAGTGTATGTAATTAATTTTACAGGGTAAATACTCTGTGCCACTTATTAGCTGTAAAGAAATAAATACTTATATATAGATCATTTTATTTATGTAAATCCCTTAATTTTCAGTGTAAATACCTAGACAAACTATTTCTGTAAAAAAATTACTGCAGATCATAATGCAGTAGATAAAGTGTTAAAGCGATCTATTATATCCCCTGCACATTGAATTCGTTTTCTAACATCGTTCTTATTTACACGTATGAAATGCGGATTTGTTCAAGCATGAATAAAATATTAGTTCATAATAACGCTCTAAATCAGAGGCACCTAAAACTTTAAAATTATAACAAATTTTAAAGAAATCTGTCTTATAACGACCTATTATATCCTCCGCACTTAGCATCCTCTTCTTGACGTCGTTTCGTTATTTACATGTAGGACAACAGAAATTTATAATACTAGTCGACCCGACAGGTGCGGAATTCCGCTCTAACTTGGGATAAAGGTCATTATGAAGAAGAATAGAAAAAGAAAACGGGTGTTGGTAGAAAAGAACACATGTAATTGAGCGCATCAGTACAAATAACTGTCACAATTTTTCCCTACTATTATTCAAATATTCAATATAATAAAATAATCACAATAATAATGATAATTATTTTTATTAGTATGCGTAGCATTAATACACAATAACGAAACAGTTCCATTACTTAAAATATAGCTACTGTGTGTTGGTTAGGCTCTACACATTCACAATATAAATGAATGTGTAGGGCCTAACGATTGAATAAGTTTAACACACAGGCGCAGCTGAAACTGTCCAATTTTCTACACAGAACATATGAAAACAGAAGAGTTTTTGTTTGTTTACTTGATAATAGATGGCGCCAGAATACACAACGCCTATTTGACATCCATTAAAGGACATCTTCCTAGATGATTTTAAATTTCAAATTTAAGAGAAGCGGTACATTTTTAGACAATGGGTCTATTTTTCGTCATGAACCGGCACAATAAGCTTTAAAATGAAGGGTAAATCATGGAATTTCATAAAAGAATAAGAAGCGACAGCAAAACAGAATAGAGAAATAATTTATATAGATTAAAAACAAAAGGATTAATTTCGCATATTTTTATAATACATTTATCTCAAAAATAATTTTAGAAGTTAAAGTTAGTCGGGTGAAACGTATCATTAACTATAAAATAAATACTAGATCATTAGAATGTCAAGGAAAATGCGAGTCGTGATCCAGAGTTCCAGCAACTTTTCTATAAATCGTACACAATTTTTTTCAACATTTTAATTTGTCTGAAATTAAATAATGTAGAGTATTACTAATGGATAAGATGTATATTAAATTCATAGTTACCATTTTCTGTGTGGAATACATGTTAGAGCTCGAACCTACAACAATAATCGTTGAAGAATGCATCTTAATCGCACTCCAAGATGCTCTTTTATAGGAATTTCAAACTATTGCCAGAACTTTTCCTCCTTCCGTTAGAGGTCTTTTCTAATTTTGGGTCCTCCCTCATAATTTTAATGAGAATGTGAATTTTTGAATGTTCAACCAAAAAAGTAACGGGAAATGTTTTGCAATTATTAAGGTGACAATTAAGGGAAAACTAAATTGCTTTTAAATGTACTTTTAATTGTTTTACCTGTCAAACAATCCAATGCATTTCGCGAAAGGTGTTTCATAAATGGCGTTTAATTAGAAATACTTAGTTAAAGGTCAAGAGTAAAAAAAAAGGTAAAATGTAGCAAAGCCAAGATGTGTGAGAATGCTATGAGCATTCAGGCATTCTTCTCCAAATGGTTTGTAGTGACATTGAGTGCGTTTTCAATGTATTTTTTGAGTATATCTGCTATAGAGGTTAAGTGAGTTATTGCACGTTGAGTTATTGTGCGTACGTACTTTGTATGTTTTAGAATTATCTTAATCAGTACATAAAAAAGAGAGAGAAAGAAAAAGATCCACTAGGTACATACAATTTAAAGTGTGTAAGTCGGCACGGTGGCGTTGTCGTAAGGCGCGGGACTCGTACTCCCCAGGTAATAGGACCCTGGCAGTGTCGGTGGATCTTCAAGATATAGAAAATCGTCTGCGCCCATGTCGTATGATGATGTGGCATGTAAAAAACCCCTTGAATCAGCGATTCTCGACCTGTGGGGCGCGATACTAGAAGGGGGGCGCGAGAATATCCAAGAGAAAACATTGCTTTAAAAAATTGATTAAGTGACTGAATGGAAAGCATGCATACACTTAAAAAACAAAATACATTTCGACATATTTAATAACTTGTTAAAGTAAAACAAATTACTACATTAAAATTTTCTCAATCAAAACATACTAAATTTGAAACAAATTTAATAATTATTAGTAACTTCCTCGGACCTGTCTTTCAAAGGAAAGTTTTTCGAAGGAAGGCTTAATTTTAGAAATAGCCACTCTCAGTTGTTTCTATATTTAGGCGACATCTATAGTTTGTTTTCAAAGAAGCCACAGCAGAAAATCTAGTTTCAGAAAAGTAGGATGTCATGGTTGTTGAAAATGGTAATAGAATGCGAAATGCTCTTGTTTTTAGTGCAAAAAAATCGTCCTCTACTCCTGCCCAAAATTCAAATAGTGATTTATTACTAAATTACTCGTTTTTAGCCTACTTTCCCATAAAAGTGAAAAAAATATATATTAAAGCATGAAAGAAGGCTTAATGTACCGAAAAATGTCAAATATGAAGAGAAATCAAAAATAAGTGAAGTAATTAAATAAAGATTGAAAACTAAAAAAATTTGAAAGTAGGGTTTTGAGATGGGACAAATGTCGATCTGTCCCCCCCCCCCCCCCTAATAACTTTTAAACGAATTGTCCGATTCGAAAAATTCTTTTTGCATTCGAAAGATCTTGGCGAAGACATCTCATTTTCATATTTTACTTTTTGTTTTGAACAATATTTCGTTCAATTTTGAACAGTTCAAAAAAATTAACGGTACTTTTTCCTTTATCCCGGCGCAGGCGATAAAGTCGCCAATAATGATGCAACGAACTCCAAACGGAATACCTCCGCTGGTAACCTTTTGCGTGTTTAGTTGCCTTGGCGAGATTTGCGCCGGGATAAAGGAATTCATTATGAAACAGTTCCAAAGAAAACAAAGAAGTTCCGTCTAGAACAATAAGAGCCTACTTTCCCGTATACACCGAATTCAAATTTATAATCTTCCTATCTCTCTCTCTGTCTTTCTCGTTTAGCTTTAGTTCTTAATTGCTTCAAATATACCTTTTTCAACGGTTAATACATATTCATTCAATCATTCATTTATTAAGTCATTCATGTATTTATTCACTCATTTATTCATCCATTCTTTTGCTTATTTATTTAATCATTCATTAATTAAAAAATATTCTTGAAAATCCCGATCAAAAAACTTCATAGGAAAATAGGCTCGTTAGTTCTGGATTAACTTTCTATTTGTACATGTTCTACGTCATAAGAGCTTTCCGATAAAGTTTGTTCCAAGCAAATCGGTCCGTTAGATCAGGAATTATATAGGATTGAAATTTCCCCGTAGGCGGTATGTTAATTTTTTTTGAACTGTTCAAAAATGAACAAAAATTGTTCAAATCAATATTTCACACCAAGAACTTCTTCCAGTGAGCTTGTTCATGGGAACTTATATCTTGTACCCAGAGTTTACATCATTTGCTTCATTTTCACCCATAGGCGCTAATGTATTATAAATTTCAAGTTGGTGAATACGGGAAAGTAGGCTCGTATAGTTCTAGATGGAACTTCTTGTTATTCTTGTTTTGACAGTTAGTTAAACATAATTCAAAAACAGAGCTCAATATACATTATTGTTGTATACATTTTACGGTAAGTGGGGGGGGGGGGCGCGATGAAAATTATGATAGAAAATTGGGCCGCGAATACTGAAAGGTTGAGAAACGCTGCCTTGAATAGATGTTTGGCTTGAATACTCTGGGCTAAATTAAATTCCTAGTGCAATGTCGCATCAACAGAGTCCGGGTGCTCACCCTTTCAGGTGAAGGAACTAGACTTCAAAATCCTCATGAGGCGATGGTACCACACTCATTGTGGTGCCTCTGAAAGAGAGGGTACCCATCTCTGGGGAATGCACTAGGTCTGCAATTGGCAGAAGCCAACAACAAGCCCATGGCCTCTTCATTTAAAGTGTACCCAATCGGGTACATTTCAAAATACTGTTTATTAACTACTGTTTGTGCAATTTGCTAGCTGAAACACTCAGTTATTTTTGAAATTAATCAACAGATAGTTTACTTCGTTTTAAACATGGCAAACATGGAAATTGAGCATTAATTATTATTTAAACTAATTATTAATTGAAACTAAAAAAGTGTTTTTTAGTTATTTTGTTTTGTAATCATTTTTTAAATCAGAGAACCAAAAAATTGCGTCAAAATTGTTTGTGCTTAGATATGGGGTCTGAAGAAGATAAGAAAGGAAAAAACATAATTGTTCTAAATTGAAAAAAAATGTTCAAATCAAAATATTAAATTTGGAAATACAGGTGTCAGACACACATTTTCCCCATCTCAAAACCCTACTTTTTTTTTACATTTTCAATACACAGTGAAACCTGTGTAACTTGACTACTTGCGGTGCAGAACTTTAGTGCAGCGGTCTCAAGGTGTGTTCCGCAGAAGGACGGCAGGGGTTCTGTTGGCAATTTATTATTATATAAAATTATTTTCAGTAAATCGTGTTCAGAAAATGTTCCGCAATGAAATTTAGCTGAAAATGGAAGTTAATTCCCTGTTTGAAAATAAATATATATTTGGAGGAAGCTAAATAAAAAAAGACTTCAGGGGGTTATTTAAATTAGTTAATTAATGTAAAAATTGTAAAATGACTGAAACTCTATTAGGATGGTTCAGAAAGACTATACATGGTTTGATGATGAAAGGTTGACAATTGCATGATAATGCCAATGAGCAAAGAAGGGAATTTAGTTGGTTTTGTTGTACTTTTGACATGATCCCCGAAATGAGTCGAAGAGTACGGTTTAGTAAACATTTTTTTTTCTTTCTTCATGGACTACGTCATTAACTTTTGCAGACCTAGTGCATTTCCCGGCAACTGGGATGTAATCTTTCAAGTTGCTACATAATTGGCGGATACCATTGCCACGTGAGAATTTCGACCCCTGGTTTCTTCACTAGAAGGTGAGGCACTTACAATGCGAAACTGCACAAGGACTCTGATGATGCAAAAGTGCACAAGGACTCTGATGATGCAAAACTGCACAAGGAATTTTATTTAGCCAAGAATACCCTAGCAAAATATATTCTCGGGGTTTCTTTATGTGCGAGGCACTATTCTGAATCTGGAGAATCCACCAACATGGTCGGGATTGAACCCACAATCTGGGGCGTACGAGGGCCGCGCCTTACACGTCGCCACCATGCCGGCTACGTTTAGTAAACAACAAACTAGTGTTATTGATAAAACGTGACTCATGCGTTTTTCACCCTTTTTAAAACTATTAATTTCAGATAAAGATTTAAACGCTGTTTTGTTAAAACTGCAGTTTTTAATGGGTATGAAAATTATTAAAATAGTCACTAGGATAACTGTCATTACATAGTTTACTTTTGACATTCAGTTCAGTGTAATAACTTGAAGTGGTTGTAATTATAAATAAAAAAAGCTTATCATGCTGAATAGTATGAATTACTAATAAAATTTTAGAGATGCTAACAGAATTTTCGAGTTCATCTTATTTGAAACAATCATTACATTTCAATATTTCATGCAATGAATTTTTGTTTTAAATTAAGAAAAACAAAATGAAAACCCGTATTTAAGTAAGCAAGCTATTTTAATCCTTCTCTTCTTTGCAGTAACATATCGATGCAAAAAAATCAAGATATTTTGGTCTGTGCATATTTAAACACAAATTCAGATCTAGATTGGCCGCTACTCCAGGTCTCTTTATTCAACTATCTGAGATAAAATCTCCTACCAAGTCATTACTAACAATACAGTGACAGGTGTAATAATTTACAAAAACTTTGCAATTGATGCTTATTTACAAAAGTGTCTTTCATTGACAGTCTGATAACTTAAAAATGGGCTACAGAGGTAATTCAGAAGGATAGCCAATGGCCACCATTTTTGAACTTTTTAGTTGACTTCGAAACCCAGGGTAACTTTTTGGCATTTTTTTCATTGGGTGGAGAGGCAAGGGGTAGCGAGATAAACATGAAGGGAGCTTGCCAAATTAGAATTTTACAATACTGAAAATCTTCAATTCAAATTAAGTAGTTTTAAATTTATTTCGGGCAGGGGGGAGGGGCTTTAAATAAGCCTTGTCCAGATTGTTAATTTTGATTTTCCATATGAACACTAATGGGGGTTCCTCAAAGTAAAAAGGAACCGTTAAGGGTTCCGTGGCCAAAAAAGTTTGGGAACCGCTGCTTAGTGGTCAACTTAGACAGGCGGTCAACTTATAGAGGGTGGATATTTCTTTTTCTTTTTGCCATTTCGTACACTATGTATTTTTTCATTTATAACTAATGTTATATATAAGCGGCTCATTCTGTCTGTCTGTCTGTCCGCTATAGACTCCCAGGCCGTTTTACCGATCGGGCACACATTCGGCACGGTTAATGTTTACGACCCGAGAAACGCATCGCCGCAAAAAAAAAAAAAGAAAGCTGTGACTCAATTCGCTTTTTTTTAATTAATTTTTTACAAATTTTTCAATCATTTTCTTGACCCGTTTTATTTTATTTTTGCATTGTTGTCGTCGTTTCCAACCATATAATTACCGTTGCTGTGTGAACAAACAAATCAACACAGTTGCCATTGCTGTAAAAATGCAACAAATATACTAATAATATTTGAAACATTTATCTAGCATATTGAGTGAGGCTTCGCTGCAATCTCCGTTAAAAATGAATGTATACGCGAATTAAATTTAATCCTTTCTTTCTTTTTAATTGATTTATTTATCGTCTGCCCTTTTCATATTTTGCTTATTAGAGTGGCAGCGCTCTTTTTCCCCAGTTTCGTTAAAACTGTTGTTTTGAAAAGCATAATAAAATTTTCAACAAGTTCTTTCAATGATAAATATATATTTTTCACAAACAATTTGATTATATAGTAAATAAATGAGTGTGGGGCTGTAAGCGAAGGGTCTTCCTCGCCACCTGATCAGGGTAATTCAGTTTGAATTAGCAGGCACCTTTGCACAAATCATTTTAATTACAATTTAAAATATCTAGAACAGCGGTCATTTCGTATGACTGCCGGGCGTACTAGTTAAAATATAGCTTCATGTAATTATGCTATTTTAAAATAGTGATTAGCTTTAGCTTTTTTTCCCCCTCAATTATCTAAAATATCATTAAAGAAATGTAACCCGAATGACTTACAATGTTATCCTATACAACTTCAAAAGTAAAGTACATAGTTAGAATTAAGATAAAGATCATATTAACCCATTAACTGGTTTGCCCGTACGGCGTACGGGATACCCGAAGGTGGTCCGAACTGGTTTGGGTACGGGCATTCATATTTCCGCCTTTCTTGTTTTGATTTGAGCGTGTTTTTAGTAGATTGAAAGCGAGTCTTTAGTATTAGAATATTTCAATAGATCGTGAGATCTGTAAATGGGTCATTCCACGGCAACGGACGTTACATTTATACAGCATTTTTCAACTTCAACGAGCTTTCTAACAAACTTCTTGGGTATTTTTTAAGTTTTTTAATTTTGGCTAGTAAAAGTACATGTGTTCTAAGTATGCAAAAAAATTTTTGAAGATATATATGTATTTGCTGTCTGTTTAAAAAAATGCTGATATTTCGTTACGTGTGTTACTCTTCGGGTAACACACGTAATGCAATTTCAAAAAAAAATTTTAACATACAGCAAAATACATATATATCTTCAATTTTTTGGCATATTTAGAACACATGTACTTTTACTAGCCAAAATTAAAAAAACCTAAAAAATACCCAACAAGTTTGTTAGAATGCTCGTTGAAGTTGAAAAATGCTGTGTAAATGTAACGTCCGTTACTGTGGAATGACCCTAATACAGTCTTCACTGTATATACTCTGTGATTGCAAAAAGCCAAAATTTAGGGGCATTTGTGTTTGAAAGCTATAAAATAAAAAAATTCTTAAATTGCTTATTTATGAAATTTAAGAAAAAAAAATTTCTTTTTCCTTTTATACGAAGTTAGGACTTTAATATAAGCAATAAAAAAATATGCTTTTTTTAGGAACACTTGTGGTAAAAAAATTGACCAGTTAAGGGGTTAATTATGTCGGTTAATTATATGATGCTAAAGATTTCCTAAAAAAATATATTTTTCAAAATGGCTCTACCAGATCAAAGAAAAAAGAAGAAACTTATTTAAAGAATAAATGCGTGTTCGTTAAGTTTTCCCATTTGGTTACCCTACAAAGAGGTTTAGGCAAGCTTTATACGAATCTTTCATCTATCCAGGCAAAAACTGGTCTAACATTATAGCATAAAAAATATCATGGAGAAGCTATTTTAGTTTTTTTTTTATCTTTCCAAAAATAGATGTAATAAATATAGCTCCAAATAAATATAGCAGTAATTAGGCGGTCAACTTGTAAAGGGTTTTTTTATAATACTCCCACCCAAATTTAGCGTACATAGGTGGTCAAAATAGACAGGTGGTCAAGTTACACAGGTTTCTGTACATTATATAATATAGAGCTAATTCCGTTCCTGACAAAAGTGGTCAACTTAGACAGTGGTCAGTTTACAAAGGTGGTCAACTTTACAGGTTTTACTGTATATTTAATTACTTCACTTATTCCTGACTTTTCGTTATTTTTAACGATATTTTGGCGATACATTATGCCTTCTTGTGTTTTTTTTTTTTTTAACTTTTACGGGAAAGTAGATTAAAAAAGAAAAGAAGAAATCTCATCGTGGCGAACGACGTCAAGATTTGACTTTATTCTAACCAAAAGTAGAATCCTGATTTTTTTGCTTTGAATTTAGTCGTCAATATCTGCACATTATAAAGTCTACAACTGCATGTTTTGTTTTGTTAAAGACTTAATATTTTGACTGTTTAAATGGTTCTCAGATAAGAATTCTGACTCCCGTTTTTCGAGATATGCCGCGGTAGGGAAGGGGCTTACAATCTTGTAGCTCTAAGGACATTTTAGGCTTTTGTAAACATCCTGACTTTTGGTCCATGCCCTACCCCCCCCCCCCCCCTCTCCCTTCCTCCCAATAAAAAGAAAAATCCTGGGTGAGTTACTGTATATAAACAACTTCATTGTTCAAAAGTTTGTACGGCATAGCACAAAAACAAACAAAAAATATTCTTTTCACCTAAAATACGTAATAATTTAACAAATGTCTTAAAAGACACTGAACGTTACAATCAAACGCGTAAACGCGTTTAGGGTTGAATAATATCGCTTCCACCTTAATGATCATGTTTTATTCATTTAGATTTTTTGAAGCTTCTGGGCCCTTTAAAAAATCTGTATGGTTCATTGTTGATTCTTTCGAGATCAATATACAATAGGGCGGAGCGTAAAATTTTTTTTTTTTTTTTTTGGGAATTTTTTTTTTTGCGTGATTGCTGAATAGTTGTGGGGTGGCATGAGGAAGATACACACAAAATTTTAACTTGGTCGATTTATAACTTCCGGTTCCAGTTTTGGTTAAAAAAAACGTAAAAATTAAGATAAAATTCAACAATTTCGTAAATTTTCAAGATTTTAACTTCATTTTCGTGATAATGACGAATATTTAGCCGAATGTATGAGAAACATAAATAAAACAATTTAAATAAATCCATCAATATCATCCGGTTTCACTTTCAGAGGTAAATGTGAGAAATTATCCGAAAGTGAAGCAGATTTTGGCGTAACATTTAGTTTTCCCATTTCTAATTTTCTCTTAGAAAAAGTGTAGAAAAGTTATGCAATGATATGAAAAACTGATAGAATTATAGACTAGTCAATCTTTATCTTTGGGCTACATTTTTTTTCTAAATCACCAAAATCTGGCGAAAATAGAAAACAATCAATTTAATAACGAATGATAAATCTTTGCTCGAACATCGATGCTTGAAATACGTAAACAAATTTTGGAAAACTTACGTGTTTGAAAATAATAATTATGAACATTGAGCAGTAAGTGTTGCTAACAAAACGCCATTTTCGTGTAACTAAATGAGTTTTAGTTCCAGAGTTTCAAAGGTGCGTTATAACTTCATTCTCCAAGATCAAAATTTTTCGCTCTGTAGTGGATTTTGGTTTTAAACTATGGCATGACATGCCTTGGTTTTATTCTTGACCATCACGTCTGCTTACACCGATGACTGGGACTCCGAAATCCGGGAAAAATTTATCATGCTCGTAGGTTGACAACTGAGAATAGAATCTTGCTTCTTTATATTGGCACCAAGGATCCCTCCAACGAGCTACAAGTCCTGGCCGAGTTTATAAGGAAAGTAAGCGCCTTTGCGTGGTTTTGGATTAATCACATCACAATTGCATAGATGGTTCACAAAATCTTTGGTGAACAATTTAAGATTCGCGTTATCTTACAGACAGTCTCCAGTTAGTTGTAGACTTTGTCATTCAAAGAAATTTTTACTTTGGTCATCCTGAAGCCATAATTCTTGCAATGAGACTTGGTCACTCAGACCAAGATATGCGAGAGACTGGCCTCCATAGGATTTTCAACGCAGGGGAAGAAACGGGCTGAGGAGTTCGTGTGTTCAGAAATCCTGAAATAAATTTTAATGCTGAGTCTTATGCAGATCTAGTATATTGGCAGAATTGCCAAATAACAGAAACTCTACACTGTTAGAAATTTCATCATGAAATTACGGTTAAATAAACGGCAGCAGTCTGTCCATCTAATTCACCGTTAAATTTACGGTTTGGAACATTTTTCTATCTTTACGGGATCTAAACCATTTCCAATCAGCTTGGTTAAAAAGCCGTAAATACAAAAGTTTACCGTTTTATAACCATTTAAAAAAGTGTTTCAAAACAAAATCTTGAGCGTTTTTGAACTATTTCGAAGCGTAGAATCTTCGAGGCGAGGAAACCTTAAACGAAATGCTTGGGACTCGAACCCCGGGTGTGTGGTGTACAAGCCTTGCTGCCTATCCACTCGGCCATCTTCACCACGTACAGCTGGCGTTTATGTATCAATAAATCTTCTTTTCCAATAAGTAATGCGCATTAAAATTGTAATTTTACTTTTTAATTAGATCCAAACTTATTTTTGGCCTAAATTTATTGTATATTGGCGAAAATCATTTTATTTGCTGCAAAAATTAAAATACAAACAAGCTTCAGCAGCTCGAATTATGGGTTCGCTCATTCGCAAACAGTTCGGGAATCCGATGTCTACAATTTTTGATTTCCGTGTGTATGCGTTTCTATTTAGTAACCACTGCTTAAGCCACCTTTTTTTGATATATACATATTTTCCTTCTTTTTTTATATTCATATGCAGATTTGAAGTGATAAATCTTTATTCATATTTTAACGACAACGTACGACCGGTAATGTTTCGCAACCAAGATGGACGCCCGATTCTTATTGAGCGCTTGAAAATTACGGTTAGTTAAATGTTCTTTAGGATAAACAGAGAATAATCGATTTTTTTTTCACAATCAGTGGTTTGAGTACCATCTTTTTAATGGTCATTCAACTGTTGTAATTAAATATGGTAAAATAAAAATTAAATAAATGGTTATTTTACTATTTTCTTACGGAAATTTTTAACAGTGTAGTTACTACTCACTTATTAAACAAAGATAGAGAGCAATTGATAAAATCTGGGTAATCTCCAGTACCAGCATTGGGAAGTATTATCTTTCCATGCCGTACTCAGTGTGTTGAAAGAACAGTGAAACTGACAACAGACGCTTCTCTTGCAGTTATTAATGTGATCAGACGTGATGGATACATCAGGTCATGAATAACATCAAAGCGTGTCATGCCATCGTTTGAAACCAAAAGCCGGTACAGAGCGAAAAATATAAATCTTAGAAAATGAAGTCATAACGCACCTTTGAAACACTGGAACTGAAGACTTATTTAGTTTCCCGAAAATAGTGTTTTGTTAGTACACCTTACTTCTCAATGCTCCTAATTATTATTTTTAAACACCTGTTTTCCAAAATATATGTTTAAATATTTCAAAAATTAATGTTCTAGCAAAAATTTATCATTTGTTATTAAATTGGGATTTTTTCTATTTTCGGGCCAGATTTTGGTAACTTAGAAAAAAGTGTAGCCCAAATATAAGTATTGATTACTCTATAATTTAATCATAATTTCTCATATCATTACACAACTTTTCCCCACTTTTGCTAAGGGAAAATCGAAAACGTGAAAATTAAATGTTATGCAAAAATCTACTTCATTTTCGGATAATTTCGCACATTTACCCCTGAAAGTGGAACCGGAAGATATTGATGGATTAATTTTAATTTTTTACTCATGGTTCTCATACATTCTGCTAAATATTCGTCAGTATCACAAAACAAAAAAATAAAATTTTGAAAATTTGCGAAATTGTAGAATTTTACCTTAATTTTTACGTTTTTTGACCCAAAACTGGAACCGGAAGATATTAATTCATTAAGCTAAAATTTTGTGTGTATGTTCCTCATGCCACCCCACAACTATTCAGCCCTCACGCAAAAACAATTTCCATAAAAGTTTTTTTTCGCTCCGGCATAATGCACATTTCATGGTACGGCGGTAGACAATTTTTGCTGCTCCCTTCTATAATTTTCCGCTTCTTTCAGTGAAAAGGCCAATAGTCAAGAAAAATAACTCAAGATTTTTATCCAAGCTTTTCTCATCTTGTAATATCTTTCGTGTTAAATTAAAAGTTTTGCAATCTTCATTGATATCACTGCCCCCAGAATTGATTTGATTATTAAATTTTGGGTGCCACTTTTACGAAATCCGTTTCGTCAACTTCTTTCATTGATAAATGCTGAAGATACTCAATAGTCATATGCACAAAACCTTCTCATCCGATCAAGTTAGCAAAATCCAATACGCCACCGATTTCCGTTGTGTGACAGTTTAAGCATGTGTCCTATTTCAACGACAAGACTTTCTCCAAGTGTGAATTTATCATAAGATCACACCCCGTTGCAATGAAGAAAGTTTTACTTGTAACCTTGAAACACGTACAGGCAGATTTTTATTGGTATTTTTAATTGAATATATTCAGAAATACTCTGCAAATAAAAATTGTTTTAGTTCAAATAATTTCTATTGCTATTGTTGTTTTAGGAAACAAAATAGGACTTTCTACCAAAGGCGCAAATGTTAAAGTTTTCCAAAAAATGGCGTTAAAAATAAATTCCAAACTATTTTTCAGTACATGTTCTACATGAAAAGTTATCTCTGACAAAGTTTGTTCAAGCAAAAAAAAAAAAAGAAAACCTATTCGATCAGTATAGCCTGTATATGGAGCCTATATATGGTCTGTATATGAAATATAGACCATATATAGGTATATACAGGTAATATACATGATATATATTTTTTCCCCATTGAGGCTAATGTAAAAGTTTGGGGCTGTTCAAAAATTAACAAAACATTCTTCAAATCAAAAACTGAAACACGAACCTGGTCAAGATCATTGGAATAAACTAAGTTTGATTCAAATTAGGCTGTTCCTCAAAAAGTATTGGGAAGGGGATGAAAAACATATTACACGCAGAAACGAAACGCCGATAATATTCATAAAATAAAAGTCCCATTAAGTGCAAAGTATTTCCACTAACTAGTTTCTTATTTGTAATTAAATGTTTCAACATTCACGCATGGTGTGATGTATTTAATTTATTTTAAACTGATGACTTTTAAAATAATAACGAAAAATTAATTACATCACTATATTAAATTTTTAATTGACATTCCCAGAAATTCATTTAATATTGTGAAGGGGGAAGTTTTTCCTTGATTTTTAAATAATTAAAGATCTGATATTATGATCGACTTATAAGGGAAGAAGGAAATTTTTGCAACATACCGAAAATTACTATAAAAGAACAACCTTTCTGCAGTTTGAGTCCCATTCAACAGTTGTCTTCAACGGTTGTTGCAATTCTGCTTAGTAATACAAGATGCAGTCCAATCCCACAATGGTAATTATGAATTCCTAACACTATTTATTTTTTATTAGTATTATTCAATGGTTTTTAAATTTAACTGAATTAGAACGTAAAAAAGGATTTCTAGCGAAATAAAGTGGAGTATTATGATAAATTAGTAATATCATGCGAGTACGAAGGTAATTAGATTTAATACATACCATATTTATCTGTAACACAGTGTATTAACTTGCTAATGCATTAAAAATTGAGGGGAAAAAAATTTAGAGCAAAGTTTCAAAAACTGTGGGTAATCAGTCTTTTTATTATTACATGGTTTTATTTAACTTGACTTGTGGCGGAATTTTGTAAGGCGGTTTTCGTCAACTATTACTGCATAAATTATCTTCAAATTTTGCACACAAGCTTATCTTCGATGACAATACAATAATCCATCCATTTTATAATTTATTATAACGTTAATTAGGAAAAAAATTGATAATTTTGGCTCTGAGGAAATGATCAGCATTATCATTTGCCGTTTGGCAACAATAGTTTTGTTTGGATAATGCAACGATGTTTTGAATTTAAATAAAACCATGTAACTTAAAACATTTTTGGCGTTAAACAACATTAATATTATTCTCTCTTTCTTTTACCCCCGTTATATCGCGGTATTCTAATAATATAATTTCATCAATTTTTATTTATATTATTATTTACTTATTTTTAACTTTTGATCTTTATTTATACTTAAAATTTACACGTTATTTTCGAAGCTCTGAATATTTTCTTAATTGCTGAAAACTTCACTCTGCATATAAAATAAAAATGAATTAGAAACATTCATGAGAAGAAATGGGTCCTGATAAGCTGGGTTTCTAAAAATGGAGTAGCAACTCGGGAACCCTTGATTTAGAGAATGTAATTAGAAGTCGCAATATACTTACAACTTTTTAGGGGAATTTGGGATCAAAAAGATATTGGAAATTTTTGTGAAATGATCCCAATTTTTATTTCCTAATGATTTTGAGTAATGAAATTTGAATTTTGTAGTTAATGTTTCAATTTTGGAAAAGTGAATTTTTGGTAAAAGAAATCTGATCGCGTATTGCCTCTCAAGGAATAACACTGTGCAACAAATTTGAACTTTTGTTTGTCCTTTAGCTGAAACGATATGATTCTATATAAACAAAAGGTGCTTAATTCAAATATCCAAACCAAAATGGTCCCCACTTCTCATATTTATACAATTTGGTTATAGATTATGTAACTGCGGCTTACTTTTTGAAACACAAACACAAAAAAGCTTGTTTTTTGCTTGGCCGTTTCATCTTGTGGGCATCTGTTGGTGTGCCCTGATAACAGATTAGCAATATTCAGTTCGTATACTTCCATTCTATCGACCGCTGAAACGCTTTTAAACACAGATATCCTGATGAGATCTTTCCCCATTCTCATCATTAATTGCGCCAAGGTTTTGAGGAAAGAAGTCCACATGGGAGTTCAAAAAGTGTATTTTTAATGAAATATAGCAACCTAATAATACAAAAGCATTTTATCGTGTCACCAACAAGATTTTCGTAATTTTCAGCTTTCTCATTTCCAAGGAAACGTGAGCACACTGATTTAAAGGCCATCCAGGTAGATTTTTCGGCTGCTCACTGTTTGTTTTCATACTCTTCCCAATGAAAGGACTTCCTTAAGTTGTGGGCCAATAAAAATCCTTTTAGTTTTGCCTCAATTAATTTTTTAATTTTTTTCCTGAAATGCAAGAAAGTCACTCCTTCTCTGTCCAGAGCTTTTACAAATATTTCGATAAACCAAGTGTAATATACAATTGTGGGAAAAAGGCACATTGTAGATTTACAAGTGGCTAATTTAATATGCTTTTGCCACTTAAAATTCTGAAATTTCCTTTGTGTTTGCAGACTAGGCTACAGGAATGAATAGGAAAACAATACTTAGATGGAAGAGCACCTATAAACAAGCGCCACTCTGCTGAATTGTGCTCATGTCCTAATGCTTGAAACACTACATTCACATCACAGCAGCATACTATTTTTTCTTTCTACTATTTTTTCTTTCAAAATAGTCTACAAAATGTTTTTGTCGTCTTGTAAAAAACTCGAAACTTCGAGAGGTAGATAAAGCTTTTGTTGCCAAAAAATGTCGCTAAAGTAACCTAAGTTCATGAAAAAGGTCTCTAGAATGGCAACGATTTCACTGTCAATGAGAAAGATATAATTTAAAATAAATAAAGTCGATAAATTACGAAAATATGCACATTTATCCAGAAAATACGTAAAAAGCTAAAATGGAATTTTGGGAAAATGGTACGGTGATAGGTAAAAAACAATTGCAGAATCGTAATTCTCAGCCAAAAATACATAAGAAACGGACATTTTCATCCAAAAGGACATTTTTCGTGTTGCACAGTGAATTAGATAAGTTCTCTTACTCCCACCAATAGCAATATATTATGTTATAGTTGGGCAATAAGCTGCATCTCCCTTTTGTAAGAAATCATGATATATTAGGTTTACCATCCGCGGAAATCTGTCAGATGCATAAATAAAATAGCGATACAGGTAGATAGGTGCTAATTTGTGTATTAACTCAGTAACAATTCGTTATTTTTGACAGGCAGATAATATGCTAGTTTCAGTAACGAATACTGCACCTTATGTCAATATATCAGGTATAAAATGCGCTCATCGCAATTTTATTTATGCATCTGACAGTTTCGCCCGCCTATCGAAGGGTTAAACTCGCAAGCAAGGTTCAGTAAAACCTGTAAAGTCGACCACCTGTCTAAGTTGATCACTTCTGTCAGGAACGGAACTATCCCTTCACCCTCTACCTCACCCTCTACAAGTCGACCACCTGTCTAAGTTATCACTTCTGTCAGGAACGGAACTATCCCTTCACCCTCTACCTGACCCTCTACAAGTCGACCACCTGTCTAAGTTGATCACTTCTGTCAGGAACGGAACTATCCCTTCACCCTCTACCTCACCCTCTACAAGTCGACCACCTGTCTAAGTTGATCACTTCTGTCAGGAACGGAACTATCCCTTCACCCTCTACCTCACCCTCTACAAGTCGACCACCTGTCTCAGTTGATCACTTCTGTCAGGAACGGAACTATCCCTTTTCACCCTCTGCAAGTCGACCCCCTGTCTAAGTTGACCACTAAGGTCAACTTAGATAAAGCTGCACCGCAAGTGGTCAACTTACACAGCTTTCACTGTATTTGGTTATGAAGTCGAAAGGTATTTCGTTATGAAGGAAATTAGAAAGCTCTGAAAAGTTTGTAAGTAAACTATTAATAATAAATAAAACTTTTACATATAATTTAATATTTTACTTCAAAGTTGGGTTTTTTTAAAAGCAATTTAACACGTTTGTTATTACACTCGCTTCTCCCACCGAAGTTACAGCTCTGAATCAGGAAGAAAATAGGCTTTTACTTCTACGACGTACGTGATTTTTTTTTTCTTATTCTTTGCGGAACCCTTATCAATGTTTGGCAGAACCCTACAATTTTGGGAAAACCTGGCTAGATCACAGTGCATTATTAAACACACATTACCAAATAGTTATTATCTGTTACTGTAATATATAATTATTTCAATGTCTTCCATCAGTATTTCAAGGACATTTTGAACGTGCATGTAATCAAAACTTCAAAAAGTCGGTTTTAAATTGTGGAAAAATAAAATGCTCAATCTGTGCATTCCGTCCAAACATGACAGCCACAAAAAAACTTGCGGTTTTTCTTCTTTATTGGACTGTTCCTACGATTTTTCGCCAGCGCCGGCAACTTTCCAGTTCTACTTTACGTCATTACGCAATCAGGAATTTAAGGTCCACTGCGAGCAAGGAAATTTTTAATGATCGATTGCAAAACAATCTCTCAGGGAGCCCGAGGGCTTGTTAAATAAAATTGCTCGGAAATAACAACGCGAGTGGAAAGGAAATGACAAAGGTTTAGTCTTTGCCGCTAAAAGTAGGGAGTTAGAGATAAAAGTATGCCACCATTGTTGTTTTCTCACATTAAGCCTGTAGTCTTCAAACGGCTTTTTGGCCACTCCTCTAGGTGTACCACGAGTTAAAAAAAAAGAAAAAAGCGGAAAAAGTCGTAGCACACACTAGCTGACTAATGTTTTCTCATAAAAAAATTAACAAGAGTAAACGTGTAATGCTGCTACAGATAATATCAGTAAGACTAGACTTACAGTCTGCAGGCTACAGTCTGCGTAAAAAATACAAGCACTTTCCAGTTACCAAATGTAATGCAAGGGTAAGTGACACCTGGATCACAACAAGTACATGCCGGTGCACACAAAAATCTTAAACGAAAAATAAAATACTTTTATTTAATTGCCTTTACATAAAATACCTACACTGTTAGAAATTTCATCATGAAATTACGGTTAAATAACTGGCAGCAGTCTGTCCATCTAATTCACCGTTAAATTTACGGATTGAACATTTTTCTATCTTTACGTTACCTACACCATTTCCAATCAACTTGGTTAAAAAGCCATAAATACAAAAGTTTAGTGTTTTATAACCAATTAAAAATAGTTTCAAAACAAAATCTTGACTGTTTTTGAACCATTTCGAGGTGTAGAATCTTCGAGGCGTGGAAACCGTAAACAAAGTGCTTGGGACTCGAACCCCGGGTGAGTGGAGTACAAGTCTTGCTCTCTATCCACTCGGCCATCTTCACCACACAAAGCGGTCGTTTATTTATCAATAAATCTTCCTTTTCAACAGGAAAACTGCATTCAAATTGAGATTTCAGTTTTTGGTTGGATCCAAAATCATTCTGGTCTAAATTTACTGTATATTGACGAAATTCATTTTACTTTCTGCAAAAATTAAAATACAAACAAGCTTCAAACAAGCTTCAGCAGCTCAAATTATGGGTTCGCTCATTCGCAAACAGTTTGGAAATCCGATGTCTCCAATTTTTGATTTACGTGTGTATGGGTTTCTATTTAGTATCCACTGCTTAAGACACTTTTTTTTCTTGTTCTTTTTTTATATACACATGCTGATTTTAACTAATAAATCCGTTTTCCTATTTTAAAACAGCGTACGATCCCGGTAAGGTTTCGCAATCAAGATAGCCGCCCGATTCTTATTGAGCGCTTGAAAAGTACGGTTAGTTAAACGTTCTTTAGTAGAAACAGAGAATAAACGATTTGTTTGTTTCGCAATCAGCGGTTTGAGTACCATCTTTTTAATGGTTATTCAACTGTTGTAATTAAATATGGTAAAATAACAATCAAATAAGTGGTTATTTTACTATGGAAATTTTTATCAGTGTAGTGATTCTCATAGCCTTATTCACCAACCGATGCGAAACTCTGTCAAACAGTCGAACCGCCAATTTAAACGTTCTGATTGATTGAGAAAGCCTTTGATATGCAGTTCGATGGTTCAAATTGGCTGGTGAATAAAGCCGTTAAGAGAATGCTTGGAATGAAGTAAAATGTGATGTAAATGATCTTCTTTCTAGTTCCTAAGATTAAACTGATTAAACTTTTTGATTTTGTTGCAGATGCTGCTTTTCATCTCCTTCACCCTACTTTGTGGGGGAGTTGAAATGTTCCCACAACTGGGAACAGGCCTGGGTTGGTATTCTGGAGGATTTGGTCACGGCTTCGGAGGAATTGGACATGGTATCGGTTTAGGTTACGGCCTTGGAGGACTTGGACATGGCATCGGCCTTGGAGGACTTGGACATGGTATTGGCCTTGGAGGACTTGGACATGGTATCGGCTTAGGTTTCGGACTTGGACAAGGTATCGGTTTAAGTTACGGACTTGGACATGGTATCGGTTTAGGTTACGGACTTGGAAGTCGTATCGGTTTAGGTTACGGACTTGGACATGGTATCGGTTTAGGTTACGGACTTGGACGTCGTATCGGTTTAGGTTACGGCATTGGAGGACTTGGACATGGTGTCGGCCTTGGAGGACTTGGACATGGTATCGGCCTTGGAGGACTTGGACATGGTATCGGCCTTGGAGGACTTGGACATGGTATTGGCCTTGGAGGACTTGGACATGGTATCGGCCTTGGAGAACTTGGACATGGTATCGGCCTTGGAGGACTTGGACGTGGTATCGGCTTTGGACGACTTGGACAAGCTATCGGCCTTGGACGACTTGGACATGGTATCGGCCTTGGAGGACTTGGACATGGTATCGGCCTTGGAGGGCTTGGACATGGTATCGCCTTAGGACATGGCTATGGCTGGGGTGCTTCACACGGAGGGCTCTTTGAACATAGTAGACCAAGAATCACCGAAGCTAAAGAGTACGAGCCCTATGGGGAAGACGGGCCTAAGATCCGTACCGAGGTGGCTAAAGAACCAGGTTTCTACTAGCCTCTTTTAGAACACTGGTAATAAAGAGCTCTTGGTCCAGAGTAACCTGACAAGACCTGAAAGGAATTGACTTTGAAATCTGAACCTTTGTTCAGAGTTAAACTTAACTCTGAACAAAGGACTCAAAACTGCTGCACAATAAACGAAACACTAAATCTCGCTTACATCATTTGGTTTTCTTAATATCATTATACTGTACAAAAGTAAACTATTTTTTTCCCAAGAAAAAATTAAGTGCTACTTTTGAATCAACTTTTGTGACATGTAATTTTTGCAAAATTTCTAATTTTTTGCTCAAAAGTGTAAAAACATCAAAATTTAATAAAAATAATGTCAATAAAATATTGGCAGCTTGAAAAATTTCTTTTTATTTATGTCTGAAAACGATGCCGTTTTACTCCATTACTAAACTGTGAAAAGATATAATCTCGTAAAAAATATCACTGTTTGTTCTTCACTCTTATAGTTCTTATTTGCTTTTTTTTAAACAACATTTCAAATATTTTTGATGTAAACATTAAACAACGTATTTATTTTAGCTTGCTGTACTTCTTAACTGAAAACAGGTGACCTCGAAAAGAACACAAACCTTTTTCCAAACATATTTGTCAATAGAAAACAAAATTATGCGCCGAAAATCAGTAATTTTCAAGCAATTTCGTATGTCATATTTAAATACAGGGCGGGGCCGTAGTAATGACCCGGTTTTGAGAGGGTATATAAAAATTAATACAATTTGAGACTTAAAACGTTTAATTTGTTGATCTGTATGTAATCCCATTTATTACATTAAAATGTGAATATTCTTCAGCAAGATGGCGGCTTTCAGCAGCAATACACTGATGCAGTCTATTCATCCACGCAGAGAGCTCTTCGTGTGTATTTCAATGTTCCCCGCAATGCTACGGTCCCTAGCGAAAGCCTTTTTCTGTGGGGTCATTTGAAAGCAAAAGTTTGGAAACATCGCCCCCTTACTTTACAAGAGCGAGGAAATATCCGCCATACCCCTTGAAATGTGCGGAGAAGTTTCCAAAACTTCAAAAATAAACTGCATCAGTGTACTGCTGCTAAAGGCCTCCACCTTGCTGAAGTGGTAATCAAAACCTAATGTCAAAAAAAATGGGATCATATACAGATCAAAATAAAATAAGTTTTAAGTCTCAAATTGTACTATTTTTTTATATACCCTCTCAAAACCGGGTCATTACTTCCACCCCACTATGTAATTTACTGTTTAAATTATTTGCAATTAAAGAAATGATTAAACATACAATTTCTTGTTTAACCCTTTATCTACTGCATTATGATCTGCAGTAAATTTTTTTACAGAAATAGTTAGTCTAGGTATTTACACTGAAAATTAAGGGATTTACATAAATAAGATTCTCAGTCTATAAGTATTTATTTCTTTACAGCTAATAAGTGCCGCAGAGTATTTACCCTGTGAAATTAATTACATACACTTTTTAATCAAAATATTTCGTCAAATAGTTTTCTAAGTTCTTAACTAACACATTAAAAAAATCAGTGATTCGATTCTTGAACTTTACCGCTTTTCTGGAGTGAAACTCTAAGGGAGCAATCTGAACAAAACGGAAGTTCAAAGCACAGCATCGGTTTCAAAACTATCTATGTTCCTTTCCTCCCTAAAATACTCTTTATATAGAACCCTTCCTGATATGTATCCTGAAAAAGGGGAATTTAAAGACTGTCCCGGCAAAGAACCATCAGAATATTGGTAAAAATGGTTGCTGGGATGGAGTTTATGGAGAATGGTACTCATGAGTACCGTCACTAGATAAAGAGTTAAGTAATTGGCTGCGGTACCAATCATGATAAGAAATGTGAGTGAGAGCTTCTCTATTTTAAAAACAATAATTTAATCAAGTTACTTTTATCTTGCTATTCTTTTAAAGTGACTTTAAAAAGAAGGAGTTGCAAATTTGTACTGCCATGTGTTTTTCTCCCTTCATCCATAATTTCCTCTGGACGAACCAAATTGGCTGCTTCCTTGTCCGTGAAGAAAAGGGGGACCTCAAAAAGGAGCCGACCTTTTCTAACCATTTATGCGCATGGGCAAGAATTATGAAATAGAAAATCGGGGTAATCTTCCCATAAACTGACAAGGTTTACCCAGTTGTTTAACTGTTAATATTAGGGACGTGGTAGTCTAGTGGTTAAGATATCGGATTTCCAACCGGAATATTGAGGGTTCGGCACCCGACCCGCTGAAGAGCCACCATGTACACTTGGGGATACGTGCGTGTAAAATCGGGGGCCCTAAAGTCCCGAGGCAGTTCCGAGGGTGTCCCCGGTGGGTAAAGAATTTCCCTTCCCTTCACTCCTAGGTCAAAAAAGGAAGGTGGAGTACTTGTGGTGGCGCCATTTGGTGTCATTCAAATACATAATGAGCCAAGTCATACTTCCTCCGTTGTAGTGCTCATCCATAAAACGGAAGGCGAACCTTACTGCCTTCATTCCTGGTCGCTCTGCTAAGGGGAGCTAGGATAACCACGTGACATTAGAAACAACAACAACACTGAAAAATTACTTCCAAGGGAAATTAGGATTAAATATGATACTATTAGAACTCGGGCTTTCACGACTGGTGAAATTATGTAACTATTTTTCGCCGTGGCCCCATCCAGAATATTTATAACTAACATTTCGCCCAACATGTCCCATGATCCTCCGGAACACGAAGGAGATAGAAGGAAAAATCTGAACATAAAATGCTAAATATATCTCTATCGTAGTCTTCATTGGATGTTGTACCTCTCTGCCTTGAGAAAATTACCGACTGCATTGGAGAAGCTTCTACATTAATATAACATGAACAGTGGTGCAGGAGGAATATTTTCCAGGGAAAGGTTTTCAAGATCAAAAATTTTAACTTACTCTTTTATACATTTGTAATGTGAAAATGCTAGTCTTTTTTTAATTAATTAGTTTCTATAATTTAATACTTTTTCCAATTTGTATTGGTTGCTTTATAACCAATGTTTATTATTGTAACAAGTTCTTCAGAAAAGAAAAAAAAAGAATGAAATGGAAAAAAAAATATGGCATGTCGTAACTGTCCACGAAGCTATTAAAGTTAAGAGGAAGATATGTGTGGGGGAATAGAACAGGAAAAAAAGAGAAACTTTATTTCAAATTGCCTTAGAGTCTCGATGGGTTTTCTTGTAAGATATCAAACACTGACTGGTGATTCTCCTATGATAATTTCTCCTGCGTCATAAAATTCTGGTTATGTTTTAAATATTTTCCGAGTCAAATATCATTAATTCAAATATGGCTGCAATGTTTTTGTGCGTTCTCCTTCTAATGAGGCTGCGTACGGTTACTAACCTTTGCAAACCTAGTGCATTTCCCGGAAATCGGCATCCATTCTTGCAAGAGCACCACTGTCGGCGGATGCAATTACCCCTTTGAGAATTTTGACGCTCACTTTCCCCCTAGATGGCGGCGCCTGAGCTCTGATTGATGCGAAAATGCAATAGGAATTTAATTTAGCCGAGAGTATTCATGTCAAACGGATACTCAAGGGATCTTTAACATGCCGCATAATCACACGACATGTCGAGTTTCTGCATCTTAAAAATCCACCGATTTGGATCAGGTTTGGTCCTGTGAACTTAGGCGTACGAAGCCTACTCCTGACCGCTGCGCCACCCTGCCAGCTTTGTGCGTTCTATAAACGGCATCTAATGCATTTAAATATTCGTTCAAACTTGGTATAAATTTTATTCGTGTGAAGCAATCTTCTACAGTCTCTGCATGTACATTGTTCTTCCTTATTTGTTTTCTGGCAGTACTGGGCCTTAGATATTTCAATATTAACACCATTGCATAGTTACCTAGTTTCATTTAGAAAATCTGCATCATCTCAATGAGTCTCGAACATTTGTGACGGTTTAATTCTTCCTTATTTGTTTTCTGGCAGTACTGGGCCTTAGATATTTCAATATTAATACCATTGCCTAGTTACCCAGTTTCATTTAGAAAATCTGCATCATCTCAATGAGTCTCGAACATTTGTGACGGTTTAATTCTTCCTTATTTATTTTCTGGCAGTACTGGGCCTTAGATATTTCAATATTAATACCATTGCATAGTTACCCAGTTTCATTTAGAAAATCTGCATCATCTCAATGAGTCTCGAACATTTGTGACGGTTTAATTCTTCCTTATTTGTTTTCTGGCAGTACTGGGCCTTAGATATTTCAATATTAATACCATTGCATAGTTACCCAGTTTCATTTAGAAAATCTGCAGCATCTCAATGAGTCTCGAACATTTGTGACGGTTTAATTCTTCCTTATTTGTTTTCTGGCAGTACTGGGCCTTAGATATTTCAATATTAATACCATTGCATAGTTACCCAGTTTCATTTAGAAAATCTGCATCATCTCAATGAGTCTCGAACATTTGTGACGGTTTAATTCTTCCTTATTTGTTTTCTGGCAGTACTGGGCCTTAGATATTTCAATATTAATACCATTGCATAGTTACCCAGTTTCATTTAGAAAATCTGCAGCATCTCAATGAGTCTCGAACATTTGTGACGGTTTAATTCTTCCTTATTTGTTTTCTGGCAGTACTGGGCCTTAGATATTTCAATATTAATACCATTGCATAGTTACCCAGTTTCATTTAGAAAATCTGCATCATCTCAATGAGTCTCGAACATTTGTGACGGTTTAATTCTTCCTTATTTGTTTTCTGGCAGTACTGGGCCTTAGATATTTCAATATTAATACCATTGCCTAGTTACCCAGTTTCATTTAGAAAATCTGCATCATCTCAATGAGTCTCGAACATTTGTGACGGTTTAATTCTTCCTTATTTGTTTTCTGGCAGTACTGGGCCTTAGATATTTCAATATTAATACCATTGCATAGTTACCCAGTTTCATTCAGAAAATCTGCATCATCTCAATGAGTCTCGAACATTTGTGACGGTTTAATTCTTCCTTATTTGTTTTCTGGCAGTACTGGGCCTTAGATATTTCAATATTAATACCATTGCATAGTTACCCAGTTTCATTTAGAAAATCTGCAGCATCTCAATGAGTCTCGAACATTTGTGACGGTTTAATTCTTCCTTATTTGTTTTCTGGCAGTACTGGGCCTTAGATATTTCAATATTAATACAATTGCATAGTTACCCAGTTTCATTTAGAAACTCTGCATCATCTCAATGAGTCTCGAACATTTGTGACGGTTTAATTCTTCCTTATTTGTTTTCTGGCAGTACTGGGCCTTAGATATTTCAATATTAATACCATTGCATAGTTACCCAGTTTCATTTAGAAAATCTGCATCATCTCAATGAGTCTCGAACATTTGTGACGGTTTAATTCTTCCTTATTTGTTTTCTGGCAGTACTGGGCCTTAGATATTTCAATATTAATACCATTGCATAGTTACCCAGTTTCATTTAGAAACTCTGCATCATCTCAATGAGTCTCGAACATTTCTGACGGTTTAATTCTTCCTTATTTGTTTTCTGGCAGTACTGGGCCTTAGATATTTCAATATTAATACCATTGCATAGTTACCCAGTTTAATTTAGAAAATCTGCATCATCTCGCCTTAGATATTTCAATATTAATACCATTGCATAGTTACCCAGTTTCATTTAGAAAATCTGCATCATCTCAATGAGTCTCGAACATTTGTGACGGTTTAATTCTTCCTTATTTGTTTTCTGGCAGTACTGGGCCTTAGATATTTCAATATTAATACCATTGCATAGTTACCCAGTTTAATTTAGAAAATCTGCATCATCTCGCCTTAGATATTTCAATATTAATACCATTGCATAGTTACCCAGTTTCATTTAGAAAATCTGCATCATCTCAATGAGTCTCGAACATTTGTGACGGTTTAATTCTTCCTTATTTGTTTTCTGGCAGTACTGGGCCTTAGATATTTCAATATTAATACCATTGCATAGTTACCCAGTTTCATTTAGAAACTCTGCATCATCTCAATGAGTCTCGAACATTTCTGACGGTTTAATTCTTCCTTATTTGTTTTCTGGCAGTACTGGGCCTTAGATATTTCAATATTAATACCATTGCATAGTTACCCAGTTTAATTTAGAAAATCTGCATCATCTCGCCTTAGATATTTCAATATTAATACCATTGCATAGTTACCCAGTTTCATTTAGAAAATCTGCATCATCTCAATGAGTCTCGAACATTTGTGACGGTTTAATTCTTCCTTATTTGTTTTCTGGCAGTACTGGGCCTTAGATATTTCAATATTAATACCATTGCATAGTTACCCAGTTTCATTTAGGAAATCTGCATCATCTCGATGAGTCTCGAACATTTGTGACGGTTCAATTCTTAGAATCGATTCCTTTTTTCTTTTTATTTTTTTCACTATTTGCTGAACTTTGCTGAGCAGAAAAGTAAAAGAAAACACTGCATTGAAAACAAAGAAGCATCTCAAAAACCAGCATTTGGAAACAAACGTGCTAAGAAACCGTGCTTTTGTGGATATGCTTGCTTCTGTCACGTGATATTTCATTTCAGCTGGAGATTTCTTCTAAGACGGCGGTACTCACTCTTTTTTCTCTCCACGGGAGCAACATACGCAACACCTGACAAATATTTCCCACGGACTGCAACCAGGAAAAAAAACAAGTTAAAATGAATGCATGTTTGCTTGATGATGTTGGGGAATACATCTAACAAACGTTCCTTTTCAGGGTCAAACGAAAAAGTGATTGCTTGCGAAAGTAGAAAAAAAGTGCATTTTAAGGCTGTACGTGCACAAAAAGTTTATGACAAGGCTTGTGAAGTTTTTGGCCGTCTTTTACGGGGTCACTACTAAAGATTTAACGGTTTGTACCTTGAGTATCGATGTTCTGATGCATTAGGGAATGGCTCTAAGTCTAAAGAGCGGTTAAATTGTCACCATCGTCAACGTATACCAGTCGCACTAGGTCTGCAAAGGTCAGTGACCATACGCAGCCCCATTAGAAAGATCTGATGAGTGAGAATTCTAAAAGACCAAGATCAGACAGGACAAAGAATTGGAAAACACTTACGAGAAAGAGGCTGGCCTGAGAAAGGCTCCTGGAAAAGGCTAAGGCCTGCCCTGGGCTGTCGGGCAGTTGAGGAAGGAACGAATCTGATTAGTGACCGAACACTTAAGCATAATTCGATTATTTCCACATGACACGAAAATCATTTTTATTGATGTATGTAATTATAAAAAAAAGCTGGGGAGTTAAAACCCACTGCTTTAATTATTTTGGACATTCAAATAAAATGTGGGACAGCAACGAAGTCTAACCAGTGAAGAACACAAAGTTTTCCAGTGAATAAAGATTAATGTAAGATTTTGATTAAGTTTAACCTTCACTTTCTGTATTTATATAATAAAAACAACGCTTTCTCTTGGACATAAACAGTTTATAAACAATAAATATAAAACAAATGAATGTTTTTTCTATGTTTTAGCTTCTGTACTTCTTTACCTCGGTAAACCCCAGAAAATCGAGATGTTGTTACGAAGAAAAAAATCCCTTTAAAATGTAGGGGAGACTGGGGGCTAATGGGATACATTTTACACTCTAGACGCGTAATTTATATAAATTTCTGGAAGATTTCGTACATATGGTTAAAGCAAATAATATTCTATTAATGGGTCACAAAACGTAAAATATAGTTTAATTATTAAAAAAGAAATGGATTTATTTTGAGAAAATAATTTTGGTCCAGTCGGGGTCTGATGAAACTTGCCAAGGGTCTAATGGTACACACGAATTAAAAACTGCTTTTAAGGGGAGTCCGCCCCATGAGACCATTTTTTTCTCTATGGTGTTTTAATTTACAATTTTTTACTCATGTCATGTTATATCACTTCATAAGAAATTTAATATTAAAAAAACTGATTTGAAAATTTTAATTTTTAAAACAAAATTTTGCAATTTTTAAAAATGCATCTTCTTTTTCAAAAATTGGTGAAAAGTCTCAACTTTTTTTATTAATTCATTACTCATGAAGCAAAACTTTTATGCTTTCAATTTTTTATAAGTCAAATACTTTTTGAGAAAAAAAAAAAAAAAACAGAGGCAACGCAGAAAAACAACGAAAAATTCAAAAACCTACAAGAAGAGTTTTTTTAAGTACTTAAGTTATCATAAAAGTAAAGTACAAATTTGTTATGTATAGTTTCAGGAACATGTGGGATGCAATCCACATTATAGATCCAAATTTTAAAAAACCTTTGCATCTTAATTGAGATGAAATGCACAAAAAACAAAGCGAGAGCAAACAGCATTTTAAGTTTTCGGCTTGTAAAATCTTTATCAAAATTTCAAGTAAGGTTTTCAGTTACAGTCACGATGAAATTGCTTCTTCTCGCTTCTTTCATTTTAAAAAATAAATATGTGGCTTATATTCAACCCAGTTTTGATTTCGGAATGAAAAGGTGGCAAATCACACCGTAATAAAATCAATGATAAATCAATAAATATTGCTTCAATTTTCCTGAAATTTTCAGGTAACATTTTTAAAGATTTATTTTACTACTACAGCCAATAAAAAAATTTTGGTTTTTCGAGATTTTTGGGTGCTGACTCCCCTTAATTATGTATTTCTTAAATTTCAACAAATTAATCAAAAGACACTATTCTACATTATACTTTGATAGTTTCAGAAAAAAATAATACAAGCTGCACCTCTCAATGTCACACAATCATTTTCCAATTGTAATACCATTTTTACATCAGGAAAGTCGTCCCAAGAGCCGTCTACTTTATCTGGACGCACTTCATGAAGACCCCTTTTTTTAAAAAACACTCAACGTGAATTTTAAGTTAATTTCATCAACAATGCCAACGAAAAATTTCGGAGTTTGTTTCCTAACGAACCTTATTGGAACAAAATCATCAAATTTATTTTTTAAATGAGGCAGATCTTTCTCTGATGAATCGTGCAGAGATATGTTGTCACTGCCTTCGGTGTCACTATTTTTCATTTTTGCTGTTGCTCCAGAAACACTTATAAAGCAGCAAACCAATTTCCCTCTCTGTGCGAAAGTTAGTTTCCCAACTTGTTTCAATCCGTTTTTTGTTATGACATTTGGTAATTTATGTACAATTGTGCAACCAGTCTTGTCGCAATTAAATATTCGGTGAGGCTCAAGTTTAAAAAGCTGAAATGCTTCTGTTTTTCATAAAAATACTCAACTTTATGCGATTAAAGCTTGTTGCTCTAGACAGATTCGTAGATTCAGGGGCACGAATGAATAGAGATTTCAGAGTTTGAGCAATATTATAAAACTAGGCTTTAAACAATATTTTTAAATTTAACTTCTTTTAATCTGTTAATTTAAAAATAATATTCATGTCTTTATCCTTTCGTACCATGTGATTTCTTTTACGTTGTTAAAAGAAAAATCGTTATATTTTTAATATTGTAAATAAAATAATAAGGCACTTTGTCATTGTTTACAGAATTTGTTATTTAAAATATATTTTAAGTCTAATAATTTTACAACTTTTGTATTAAATCACTTAGTGATTTAATGGGACATGTTCCATTAGACCCCATGTAAAATGTTCGCATTAGTCCCCACACCACTTTGCACTACAATTAGGCCTACTGTAAATTAACTACTTGAAAATAACACAAAATGAGAATTGAATAAAGTTACATAATAACAGGAATTAATCTTTTTAAAAAAGAGAGATAAAAGTTGATTCAAAAAACCATTTATTTAAAGTGAAAAAAATACTCCTTGACGCTTAGCAATGTCTTGCTCCTTGAAATCCAAATGCTTCACCTTTTAACTGTTAAGTTTTTTTTTTTGTTTTTTTTTGCACATAAATTGTCAATTTTTTTATTGAAAAAATAAAATTTTTAGTACAAAATAAAATATAGTTAGTAGTTAAAAAAAATTTTTTGCATTACGTGCATAAAAATTTTAAGGTTTTGATTCCACTGCATATTCGCTTGAGGCGGTTGCCACTCAGCGTGGCAGTGTTAAAAAAACTGGTAAAGTTCGCCCAGAGTGGAGCATTATTTTTTAAAAATTAAAAATAAGAATTAATTTAATTATTTTAAAAATAAATATATAAAAGGGGATACCTATTAGTAGTTCAGTAATTCAATTTTGTGTGGTATAACTAGCCACACTTTTCCAAGTCAAACCAACTCCACAATTAGTACACCAGAATCGTGTTTCTTTCCTTATCTTTTTTTCTATTTGCATCCTTTTTTGGACAACAAACTTTGCAGTCTTGTAGACTCAATTCAGCGCAAATTGACTTTTCCTGAGGTAGATTCGGGTTTCACAGAGAGATGAGGCCGAAATGAACCTGTCCCGATATATATTCAGGTATAACAATAGGATTCACTCAAAGAAAAATAATAAATTGCCCCCAGTAATACTCGGGTGTGACATTTTGGAAGAATAGTGCTGTGCCCGAGATAATCTCGGGTGTAACATTTTGGAACACCAACGCTGTGCCCGAGATAATCTCGGGTGTAACATGTTGGAACACCAATGCTGTGCCCGAGATAATCTCGGGTATAACATTTTGGAACAAAAATGCTGCGCCCGAGATAATCACGGGTGTAACATTTTGGAACACCAATGCTGTGCCGGAGATAATCTCGGGTGTAACATTTTGGAGCGCCAATGCTGTGCCCGAGATAATCTCGGATGTAACATTTTGCAACACCAATGCTGTGCCCGAGATAATCTCGGGTGTAACATCTTGGTACACCAATGCTGTGCCCGAGATAATCTCGGGTGTAACATTTTGGAACAACAATGCTGTGCCTGAGATAATCTGGGGCACGACAGTTAAAAAGTAAATGAAAACAGAATGGTTTATACATGTAGATACGCAGTTCTAGTGACGCCATGTATTAACAAAAAAGCAAACTATAAACTGATTTATTTTATGAGAAAATCAACTTGTCCCATTAGCCCCCAGTCTCCCCTAGCATGTGCTAGGCATATAACAAAAATATAACGATTAAAGAGATTGTTCATTCACAAGAAACAGCAACTTAACGCATTTTACTAGTGAATGAAGAAGTATTTATTCATTGATTTTTCACCATTTCTCCAGACAGTTACTAAATATTCCCTAACTTCAAAATCGACTCAATGCACAATGATTGAAACAATACAAATGATTTCCTAAAAATACATTTTTCATTTACCTTCTACAGAATCAGAAAATAATATTAATTTTAAAAAATGGCAATAAAAATAGTTACATGTGACAAACTAAGCTTGTTATTTTAGAGGAGAAACTGGGTGCTGCACAGATACAATTATTTCGTTAATCGTCTGTCAAATAGCTTAAATTTCTTCTATAACAAAATAACTGAAATATGGCAAATGCTCCTTAAATATTCTATTTTCGTATGCAGGACTTAAAAAGTACAAAAATTGGTTGCAAGTTTGGGGGGGGGGATGTTTTACCAACTACTACAAAAACATCTTGGAAAAAGACAGTCTCAAAACATCATAATTGTTTTAAAGATCCATGCCAGTGCTCGATTTGAAACGAAAAACTTTTTGTTGAAACTGTTTTATACTAAAAATAGTCTAAACTTTTGACTCCAGTGCATATATTTTGTATATTTCAATACACTGATTATATAGGTATACCCATTTATATCCTAGATTGCCGAGGTAAGTTTTGGTCACCGGGGGAATTATTAGTTACTGACATTATTTAGACATTCAGAAGTTTCTTGAATTCATTTCAATCTAAACATTACTAGATCTTAGTTGTTAGGTCTATATTAGTATCATTGTCCATTTCATTTACTTATTTTGCAAGGATAATTTATTATTTTTTTAAAACCATACTTATTCATTTTAATAGAAGAATAATTATGGATTATGTACATGTGCATATAAGAAATGCTAAAGTATTTAGCTATTTTCTGCTATAAGTATAATCAGAGTTATGTTTAGTTTTACTTTAACGAGAGTTTTATTTACTTTAAATGTGACCAGAACATTCAATATAAAGCTTCTGAACAAGAAGCAAGAAACTGCAGCTAAAGATAAAAAATGAGTGTCAACAAAAATTCTAGAGGCAAAAAAATTAAAGCTATACAGATGCTTCACCATCAGAAAAAAGCTGTGTTTTGAAGCATCAGATGAGGAGCTAGAAAGATCTGTGATTAAGAAAAATAACAATCTCAATATACTCGGAATTGAACAATTACAAAAGACTTGAACGTTACAAAAGTCAAAGAAAACACTTGGAGATATTCATCATGCAATTCAAGAACAAAAATATTTTGCTGTGCATTATGACATAGACCTTTTTTACATCGGGAAAAATTACGAAAAAAGTAAATGAGAAAAATGCCGAGATGAAATTTCTCGAAAAAGGTGCAGGTAATTTCTGATTGCCGAAGCGAGACACGTTATAAATTTTTAACGTAAAATATATAGTTTACGGACCAGTAACTTTAAAAGAAAGTATCCCTTTTGTTGTGGACACTAGTGCCATTAATAATGCCTGCAAAGTTTATAAAAAATACTGTCAATAGTCGGGGATTTAGTTGTTTAAATAAAAGTATGTTTCGAAAAACGGCATAAAATAGTGATCTTTTCTTTATTATTAATTTTTAACATAAAAACATGAGGGGGAGAAAATAATCATTGGAATCTTCGCATTCAAAATACACTAAATAAAGATAATATGTCCCATTAATTTTTTTTCTGATATTCATTACTACAAAAACAAGGTGTGACCACTATTTCCCCCGATGCCGGGGTAATTATTGGTCACTTAAATTAGATCAATTTAAAAAGTGTACATACGTAGGCTTGCTCCATGCCAAATTTCGTAAAATTATCTATTAAACTTCTGGCGATATTCAGATCTTATTGTTTTTTGACCAAGAATTACCCCGTATGACCCTATTAGTTAAAAATGAAGTTAAGAATTTTGAAATGAATTGCTCAAAAATCATGTAATCAAAAGGGAAAAAAGCTTTCCGTTTTGCTTATAAATTTGTGCATTAACTTTCATACATTCCGAAATTGAATCAGACCATCCAATCAATCATATCCTCACCTCACCAAAGAAATACACGGTGGAACTCATTTCAACTTTTATTAATTATTTATTTTTACCTCTGATAACTGAAACCATACTATCTGCAATTAAAAAATTTTACAGTTCAAAAATATGATTTCTAGTGTGATTGATTTTTTACAAATCAAAACTTTATTTTCTCCTATAGAAGATATTTTTTTAATTTTCGAATTGTTCATTAATGACCTTAAACATTTTTAAATTAAAAATTCCTTTCCCTGTCTTGACGTGATCTTCCGCACAAAATAACTTTAGTTTGACTCCTATTGTTCTTTTAATGAACGTGGAGAGGCATGTTAGACAGTCCATCAAGAATCTTGGAATGAAATGTAAATTAGTGTTCATTTAGTTATTACCCCGTTAAGTGCACAATAGCTTCCTTGTTTTTAATTTTAAATGAAAAGATTAATTTTCTAGAAAATCATACTTTTGTTGTGATGTGTTTACTTTATATGAAAATTATCACATTTAAAATAATGTTTCTTGTGAGAGAAAAAAGAAACTAATTGCTGCACCATGTTACATTTTTAATTATAGTTCTCAGAAATTCATTTAATGCTGTGAAATGTGTCCTTTATTTTTTAATTACGGAAGAAGATTTGATATTATGAATGACTTAAAAAGGGAAAAATATTTTTTCAGTTTTCTGAAATTACTATAAAAGAACAAACAAGAGTTGGATTCAGCACCAGTTGTCTTCAGCGATTGTTGCATTTCGTAGCAAGAAAACATGCAGTCCACAACAAAAATGGTAATTATGAATTTGCTACAGTCTTTAATTATTTATTAGAATTATTCGATGTTAAAAGAACTTAGAACGTAGAAAAGTATTCTTAACGAAAAATGTGCAATATTATAATGATATAGGAATTTTATACCAGAACGAAAATAATTTGGACTAAAGAAATAACGCATTTTTTAATAACATTATGCTCATTAAATTGCTTACTCATTACTAAAAAAAATTTTTTTAAAGTATTTTTAGCAAATCGTTTAGATCAGAGCATAGGTTCTCAAAGTTTCTATCTCGGACCCAATCTGATTCCTTTCTGTTTTTCGTAGATCCCCAAGGGAATAATTTTAAAAAAATCAGTTAGTGCAACATTTATATTTGAAGGTTTGAAAACAAAGTAAAACTGCAAGTAAAATTTTCCCCAAGAAGTTCGAAAACTGCAAAAAGATAGAGTAAAATTTCCTTAAATGTCACGTGTAAGTTACGAAGTGTAATTTAAAACAAAAAATATTAAGAACTACTTCTTCTAGCATGTAAAATGTTAGATTATGCATCAATGGCAAAGTTTCCCCGGCTACGGCCTTTCTACTAACATTAAAAGTGCAAGATTTTACTAGTTACAAGTGCAAAGAATATGGGTGCCTAATTAAAAAATTTGTGATAGATATTTTACGAATATATAATAAGTAGTAAATTTGTATGCAAACAATATAAATAAGTAAGTTACATTGGCAAAATTTCTGTTATGGGCATCAAGTCTAAAATTTGGAGCTAACTTACTTCAATGAGATCCAGTTTCTTAGACCCCTATTTTCATCTCATGCCAACGAAATTTTTCTCTTTCATTGACGTGGACCCCTTGCTGTCGTAATAGCCCCCTACGGATCCATTTGGTCCACTTTGGAAACCCCTGATTTCGAGCAACGTATCTCTCTTTTTTTTTCTTCCTCTTTTGAGGATAAAATTATCGCAACACTTGATAAAGACAGTATGCATAAACAACAAAACCACATTACAACGGATCATAAATTTTTCTAAATTTTAGAAGTACGTTTTTGAGTTTTCTTTTTTTCTTTTTTAAATGTATAAAAGTTCCTATTTGACGTATAAAAGTTCCTTATTTGACACATAACAGTTCCTTTCGTTGTACATGTTCCATTTGTTAGAATGTTGTTTAAAAAGTGGAGTTAGATACCAGACTGCAGAAGTGACCAGACTTCTGCAGTCTGCGTAAAAAACTACAAGCGCATCAAAAGTCACCAAATTTAATGTAAGCGTAAGTGAGACCTGGATCATAAATAAATGCAGGAATATGCTAAATTTTTAATAAGAAATAAAACACTCTTCTTTAATTGTCATTACATGAAATATTCATAACATTTTGCTTTAAATATTATTTTAAGATAGATTTTTATAAAAGTGGGATGGAGTTCCCCGGAAAAATCATGTAGTTCTAAAGGTTAAAATTGTAATGGGATTTTTAAAAAGAGTGGTTGGTTATAAAGTAAAATGCAATACAAAATAAACATGTTTTATTTTTCTGGTACGTGTGTTAAAACTGTTTCATTTTATTGCAGATATTCCTTTTCGCCGCTTTCACCATCTTTTGCGCGGGTGTTGTAATGTCGGATTCAGGATTGGGCTTTGGAGGTTTTGGACATGGCTACGGAATGTTTGGAACTGGTAAAGGCTACGGAGGATTTGGACATGGCTACGGAATGTTTGGACCTGGTAGAGGCTACGGAGGATTTGGACATGGCTACGGAGGATTTGGACCTGGTAAAGGCTACGGAGGATTTGGACATGGCTACCTAGGATTTGGGCCTTGGGTAGGCTACGGAGGATTTGGACATGGTGGAATGTACGGAGGAATGGGACATGGCTATGGCTACGGAAAAATAGGACATGGTTATGGCGGCTAAGGTTATTGCTATGGAGGACTAGGACACGGCTATGGTGGCTATAGCTGGGGTGCTTCACACGGTATTAAATAAAGAGCACCAACCGTTTGCTCAAGAGTGGTCCAAAACCGAAAAGAAGTCTCGTGAAGTGTAAATTTGAACTAAGGATTCAAAACTGCTGCATAAGAAATGAAAGACTTAATCGCACTTACATCATTTGTTTCTTTTTTTAATAACATTTTACCGCACAAAAAATTGTAGCTAAATATTTTTTCGCAAGAAAAATTTAATGTTTTATCTTAAAATTATTTTCGTGACATGCATTTTTGTCAGAGCTTGTTTTAATTGTATGTTCAGAAAATGTATGCACATCAATATGTAATTAAAAAAGTTCAATAAAATATTTTCACATTAATTTTTTTCCATTTATGTCTAAAAAAGACATGCTTTTTTGGCCACATTCCTAAAGTGTGAAATCCAATAGATTTAAATTTTATAAAATAATCTCGTGACAAAATGTGAGTTTTTGAAATTAGAGGCATCTAAAACATAAACCAACATTTGTCCTGAAATAATTTTGGCTCTGTAAACGACAGCAATACATTTTAAAAAGTATAACTACAGGTTTCAAAACAGTGGTACTGAACGATTTTCCTCCTTAGTCCCATACACACGTGACATCTACTTCCCCAACAGCAGTAACATGAAAATTAACGAAAATTCAATTTGCCATTTTTGTGATAATGTCACTGAATTGATTTAATAAACGTTCTTTTTCATATTCAAACCAAATTTCTATTTAGAAATAAATCGTTATCTTCGTGAAGAACAAATAAATTGACAACATTAATAACACACACACAAACTTCTGTATACAAGTGTTTTGGAATTATAAGAAACCCATTTGACTGTCTGTTTTTTCCAAGCCGAAACCTTCCTTCGCTTTACGCATGCACCCGGACTGCTTCAATGTCATCGAAATAGGGGTAATAGAAGGAATAAAGATGAGGATATGTTTGCGACAGTTTCAATATGAAATAACGTATGGTGGAATGATAATTAGACTCATAATTTTGCAGCGACTTCTAAAATTTTGCTTAAAAGTCGTATCGGTGTTGTTTAAAGAATTAATTTTATTTTTCACTTTTCAACGCAATTTATAATTTAAAGTAGGTTCTATTTTTTTACAAAAATTATTTTATTTTATTCTTTTTAGTGTAAATACATTTTTATATAAATACGCTATTTTTAAAAAATCCATATCAAAGGGGAACGTTCTTTGAGGGAATAGCACTAAAAACTAACTGTTTGTATAATAAATTCCGTTTTGAAACCGATTTTAAAAGGTCACAAGAGCAAACAAACTGATCGGAATTATTTTTTTCTTCAGAGAAGCCTTCAGTCAAACTCTTGTTATAATTGCTTTTAATGATACAGCGAAATGGAAACGAACTCTTTTTTTAGCCTACTTTCCCGGAAAAGTAAAAAAAATAATAATAATAAAGCTCGAAAGAAGGCTTAATGTATCGAAAATATCGTTAAAAATAGAAAAGTAAAAAAAAAAAAAAAAAGTGATTAAATAAGGATTGAAAAATAAAAACTTGAAAGTTGGGTTTTGAGATGGGGAAAATGTATGTATGTTGGTCTGTCTGTCTGTATTGTCGTGTCACCCCTAATAACTTTTGAACGAATTGTCCGATTCGGTATTTTTTTTTTTGCATTCGAAAGATCTTGGCGAGGACATCTCATTTCTATATTGGTATAATTCGTGTCGATTCAGGCAGGGGGGTACCTTCATAGTCTCAGAAGTTTTTGAACTTCTCATATGTTAAAATTTAGAATAAAGTTAATTATAGGTATTTTTTCTTTTGCTCAAAAAAATTCCTGGCCTGAGATACAGGCCGCCAAAGATGGCGCCTTCGGCGCAATTTCTCACTTGCGATTTTCGACAAAAAAATTCAAGTGCTCTATTTCCTGAACGGTGCAATATATTTTGATGCGATTTCTTTTATTTGAAAGATAATTATATTCTGTTTAAGATATAAGGCCAAATTTTAAAATATCTATTTAACTTTTTTTGCTGCAGCCTTTTGAATTTTTTTTAAAAAATCTTTTTTATTTATTTTCTCAAAAAATCCATTCTCAAAAATTTTTATTTTTTTACTGTTGGTTAATACCATTAAGTACTACATTCCCTGAAAAGGAAAGCTTCCACTTTTGCGTTTAACGGTTTTTATAGACAATTTAGGATTTTGCCATATATTTCATCAGTTTTGGTAACAACATAGTCATATATTGGTCTCATTAAGTCAAAATTATATTACTTTAATTTTCTTTGCCATGGCATTTAATTCTTAATAAATAATACTAGCGTGAAAAATTCATAACTTTTTTTTAATTAAAAAAAAGTTTTTTTTCAAATTTAAAACCAGATTGCTTATCATAACCATAAACATAACTAAAGATTGAAATTCTGAGTAAAATGCAATGAATATAATATTTATTTAAGTGAAAATAAGAATTTTACATTGAAAAGTGTTCATTTATACTAAAAATTTAGAAAAATAAATGAAATACACTGTACTTTCAACCCAATGCGCATGTTTAAGATAAATTAATTACTGCATATTCGCCAGGTAGTTAGCAAGTAACGTAAATGTACGTATAACAACCATTAAAATCATTTATTCATAATCACAAATTGATAATTAATTAAATTTATTTTTATATAACACATACAGTTAGGTATTTTCTTGATTCCATTTGCAATCAAGTAATTTGAAAAAGAAAACAAGTTTGGCTGTCTTTTCTACCCCAAAGTTATTTTTTTGAGCTTGTTGTGAACAAATCCAAATGTAGAAAACTTTAGTTCAATTGCAGCTGAAATGAGCATCTGAATTATTTTTGTTTGTTTTTTACCCATGAATTCTTTTACAGTAATTACAATTTCTCACACTAAAATGTTGACATAGACTGCAATTTCTTTTTCAAATTAAATTCCACAAAAAGGAAGTGCACACATTATGAACTTCAAGCCATTACTTCATAGTTCAGTGTTTTCTTTAACCAAATTTAATTGGCTCTTAAACCTCTTATTTTATATTTTGGGGTTAGAGATGGATAAAAAAAAGAAAAAAGGTGTCAATGCATGTTCATATTTTAAAGAAAAAGGTGTTGTATAGTTATTTTATTTTGCTAATGGAAATTATTTTCTAGGTTTTTCTGAATACTTGTAACAGCTTCGGCTAATTTAATTATAGTCTTCAAATTATTTAAAGCAGTTAATATTAGTTTTAATTGATTAGGCAGTTCCTCAACATTCTGTTCCATTGCCCCATTGAAAATATTTTGATATTTATTTCTCTATTAAATTTCTACTTCCTTCGTGAAATACCTGCATAAAAAGTAGCCAACTGCTTATGTAACTTTTTATGGAACGATATATTAAATTCCATTGTACCTCTGATGGTAAGATGAATGCCATTTCGTTACTATCAGGAAAACAATGATTTTTTTTTTTTCTTTTTTTTTTTTTTTCGATTATTTTGTTTTTAATTTTTATGCTACAGAATAGTGTCGGTTGAAACTGTCAAACGTAAATACTCAACTCTTGACATTAGAAAAATTATAAAAAGAGGGGTGATTACACGTAAAACAATTTTGTAGAATGTGAATTATTGCAATTTTTATATCTGCCAGTTAGTCTGATTATTAATCGATTCATGACTTTTATTCTCAAACTTGATATGTTTGTAAATAAAAAAATTGAAATGCTGTATGTGTTATGTAGTATATTTTTTTTAAATGAAACATAATTTAAAAATTGTGAACAAATTTTCAATTTTAGACCACTCTTGACCAAACGGTTGGTACTCTTGATTTAAAACCGTGCGAAGCACCCCAGCCATAGCCACCATAGCCGTGTCCTAGTCCTCCATAGCCATAACCTAAGCCGCCATAGCCATGTCCAAATCCTCCGTAGCCTCTACCAGGTCCATACATTCCACAGCCATGTCCAAATCCAAATAATGGAACCGACATTACAACACCCGCGCAAAAGAGGGTGAAAGCGGCGAAAAGGAATATCTGCAATAAAATGAAAGAGTTTTAACACACGTACCATTAAAAAGAAACATGTTTATTGTGTATTGCATTTTCCTTCATAACCTACCACTCTTTTTAAAAATGGCATTATAATTTTCGTGTCATTCCTTGACTGTAACGACCTTCAAACTTTTTTGACTCTCGGAACTATTAGAACTATATGATTTTTCGGGGAACTCCATCCCACTTTTAGAGAAATCTATCTTAAAATAATATTTAAAGCAAAATGTTATGAATATTTCATGCAATGACAATTAAAAAAATGTGTTTTATTTCTTATTAAAAATTTAACATATTCGTTCATTAACTTATGATTCAGGTGTCACTTACGTTTGTATTAAATTTGGTGACTTGGGATATGCTTGTAGTTTTTTTCGCAGACTGCAGAAGTCTGGTCTTAGTAGTGTTACATGCAACAGCAGTTCACATTTTATTAGTAAACATTAGTCAGCTAATGTGCGCATTATAATTTTTTACAATTTTTTTCAACCCTCGCAGAACACTTAGAGACGTAACTGAAACACGTTCGAAGAACACATGTTTAGTATCAGAAATCATTATTGCGGGTTCCATTATCTCTGTATCTTTTACGACAGAGACAAAACCTTTGCTATTTCTTTTCCGCGAACGCGTAGTTTCAGCAGTTTATTTAACGCGTCCTCGTGCTGCCACTTGTTTACTTATATCCTGTCCTTTATTTTATCATTGACGAACAGTTTGTCACTTTATTCACAATTTTAAAGCTGCTTATCAGTTGGTTATACATTCCTTATAATTACTTTTCAATTTACAGGCCTTTTGGAACTAACTACTATACATAATTTGAAATAACAATTATCGGTTGATTCAGAATCGTCTTTAGATAACTCGTATCAGCCCTTTTGATTTTATATTGCTTCGTTTATGGGCACTAAAAGTCTCCACCGGTTAATTCCCTATGATAGGCAACAGGAGGCACGATTTCCTTTCCGAAAATTCATTCTCCAAATTTGAAGCACCACTTTCGAAAAGTCAAATTTTCATTAAACAAAACCTTTGGAAAATAAAAACTGGGAAAAGTTTTCAAAAATTTGCAATATTTGTTTTCATCTGGAGTTCAACTTAGATTATGTCAGTTAAGATAGCACAGAGATTCGTTTAACCTAGTTAGAAATGCACTCTCAGAAATAGAATCGTCACTTTTGAGGACCTTTCAATCGTCAAGAAAATTTCGTCATTTACAACGATACTTTCCTCGCGCGATCATGTGACTTTAAAAATTTACCACACAAATTTCGGCAGTTTGACGAAAGTTTTACTCGGAGCATTTTTCACGAAGCCATTTCGTCAAATACGACGAAAGGTTCCTGAGATTTGAGCATGTGTTTCTGAGAGTGTGTTCATTTTCCTTTCAAATTTTTGAGACTAGGAATGTTTGATTAAAAAATATTTTTGTTTCTTTATCTCTAAATATTTGTGTCTCTTTTTACCCCACACTCCCCTAATACTGAAGCTACATAAATTGTAATGTTGTGAGTATAACACGATTTCTATATATAATTCAATATGATTACGAATTTATTCAAGTAAAACCTTTAAGTCATTATAATGCCCTAAATGAAGAATCCCAAATGTTAATCACTAGCATTCATTTTTTGAAATCCGGTTCATCACTACACATTGCTTTTTTTTTCAGTCACCATTATTATCTAAGAAAAGAAGAGAAGACCTTTCCTCTCTCCAACCGTTTTAAGTTATTTACTTCACTGATTTTCTTCACATTTATTCAACTATACTTGTTAAACACCATTCTAACGAATGAAACATGTACAACGAAAGGAGCTTTTACGTCTGAAATAGGAACTTTTATACATTTTAGAATTTACTTCTAAAAGTTAGAAATATTTATAATACTTTGTAATGGGCTGTTATTCGATATGCATATTGTCATTTTCTGCAATTAAGAACCAAATTTAGAGCTTTACCAAGTTTTGCGATAATTTTATTCTCAAAAGAGGAAGAAAAAAAAAAGACTTAGATACGTTTCTCGAAACCAATGGTTTCCAGAGTGGACCACATGAACCCCTAGGGGTCTATTACGACCACAAGGGGTCCACGTCAATGAAGGAAAAAAAATGCGGGTGCATGAGATGAAAATAGGGGTCTATGAAACTGGATCTCATTTAAGTTATCTCCAAATTTTAGACTTGAGAGCCCTAACAGAAATTTTACCAATGTTACTTACTTATTTATATAATAAGCATATAAATTTTCTGCTTATTACATATTCGTAAAATATCTGTCATAAATTGTTCAAGTAGGCACCCATTTTCTTTCTGCTTGCAGCTAGTAAAATCTTGTACTTTTAATGGTAATAGAAAGGCCTTAGCAGGGGAAACATTGCCATTAAATATTGATGCATAAAAGTGAAATTTTACATGCTAGACAAAATAACTCTTAACATTTTTTTTTCAAATTACACTTCGTAAGTTACACGGGACATCTAAGGAAATTTTCCTCTATCTTCTTGCAGTTTTTGAACTTCTTGGGAAAACTTTACTTCCAATTTTAATCTGCTTTGGAACTTTCAAAGATAAGCGTTGCACTAACTGATTGTTTTAGAATGATTCTCTTGGGGATCCACGAAAAACAGAAAGGAATGACATGGGGTCCACGAGATAAAAAACTTTGAGAACCTATACTCTAATTCAAAGGATTCGCTAAAAATACTTTGCTTAAAATTTATTTTTAGTAATGAGTAAGGGATTTAACAAACATAATGTTATTTAAAAATGCGTTATTTCTTAAGTCCAAAATTGTTTTCGTTCTGGTATAAAATTCCTATGTTATTATAATATTGCAAGTTTTATGTTAGGATTATTCTAATAAATAACTAAATACTATTTCAAATTCATATTTACCATTTTTGTAGTGGACTGCATGTTTTCTTACTACGGAGGAAATGCAATGCAATGACCGCTGAAGCCAACTGGTGCTGAATCCGACTCTAGTTTGCTCTTTTATAATAATTTCAGAAAACTGAAAAAAATATATCCTTCCTTTTTACTTCATTCATATTATCAGATCTTCTTCCGCAATTAAGAAATAAAGGACTCATTTCACATCTTTAAACGAATTTCTGAGAACTATAATTAAAAATTAAACATGGTGGAGCAATTAGTTTTTTTTTTTTTTTTTTCTCACCCGAAATGTTATTTTAAATGTGATAATTTTAAAATGAAGTAAACGCATCGCATCAAAAGTGTGATTTTCTGGAAATATCATTAAAAAATTAAGAACAAGGAAACTATTTTGCACTTAATGAGGTAACAATTAAATGTACACTAATTTACATTTTAATCCAAGATACTTAATAGACTGTCTAATATGCCTCCCCACGTTCATTAGAAGAACAATAGGAGTCAGACTTAAAGTTATTTTGTACGAAAGATAATGCCAAGGCAGGAGAAGGAATTTTTAATTGAAATATGTTTAAGGTCATTTATGAACAATTCGAAAATTAAAAAAATTATCTCCGACAGGAGAAAATAAAGTTTTGATTTGCAAAAAATCAATCACACTAGAAATCATTCTTGAACTGTAAAATTTTTTAAATTGTTGATATTCGGAACTTGTTTTTAGTTTTTAGTTATCAGAGGTAAATAATGAATAAAAATTGAAATAGTTCCGCCGTGTATTTCACTGGTGAGGTGAAGATATGATTGATTAGATGGTCTGATTCAATTTCGGAATTTATGAAATTCAATGCACAAATTTTAAAGCAAAAAGGAAAGCTTTTATTCTTTTAGATTACATGATTTTTGAGCTATACATTTTCAAATTCTTAACTTAATTTTTAACTAATTGGGTCATACGGAGTAATTCTTGGTCGAAAAACAATAAAATCTGAATATCTTCAGACGTTTAATAGATAATATTACTAAATTTGGCATGGAGCAAGCTTACATAATGTGGTCTATTGGTCTATTCACTTAGTCAGGAATCAATGTACACTTTGTTTAATTGACCTAATTAAGTGACTAATAATTACCCTGGCATCGGGGGAAATATTGCCATCGGGGTAATAATTTTCTCCCCCTCAAGTTTTAATTTAAAAAAATTAATAATAAAGAAAAGATTTTACGCCGTATTTCGAAATATACTTTTGTTTAAACAACTCAATTGACGGTTATTGACAGTACTTTTCGTAAACTTTGTAGGCATTATTGATGGCACTAGTGTCCACAATAAAAGGTTCACTTCCTTTAAAAGTTACTGATTCGTAAAATATATATTTCACGTGAACAATTTACAAAGTGTCTCGCTTCGGTCGTTGGAAATTACCTGCACCTATTTCGAGAAATTTCATCTCAACATTTTTCTCATTTTCTTGTTTCGTGATTTTTCTCAATGTAAAAGGGGTCCATATAATAATACACAGCAAACTATTTTTGTTCTTGAAGTGCATGATGAATATCTCCAAGTATTTTCTTCACCTTCTGTAACGTTCAAGTCTTTTGTAATTGTTCAATTCCGAGTATATCGAGATTGTTATTCTTCTCAATCACAGATCATTCTAGCTCCTCATCTGATGCTTCAAAACACAGTCCTTCTTCTGATGGTGAAGCATCTGTATAGCTTTTATTTTTTCGCCATTGGAATGTTTCTTGACAAGCATTTTTTGAAAATCTTTCGCTGCAATTTCTTGCTTCTTGTTCAGAAGCTTTATATTGAATGTTCTGGTCACATTTAAAGTAAATAAAACTCTTGTTAAAGTAAAACTAAACATAATTCTGATTACACTTATATAGCAGAAAATAGCTAAATACTCTACATTTTTTTTTATACGCACATGTACCTAATAAACAACTCATCTGCTATTAGAATGAATGAGTATGGTTTTTCGAAAAATAATAAGTTATCCTTGCAAAATAAGTAATTGAAATGGACATTGCTACGAACATAAACCTACCAACTAAGATCTAATAATGTTTAGACTGAAATGAATTCAAGAAACTTCTGAATGTCTAAAGAATATCAGTGAAGAAGAATTCCCCAGGTGACTAAGACTTACCCCGGCAAACTGGGATATAAATAGGTATATCTATATCACCGGTGAGATGAAGATATGATTGATTGGATGGTCTGATTCAATTTCGGAATTTATGAAATTTAATGAACAAATTCTTTCTCAGTTAGCTTTAGTTCTTAATTATTTCAAATATACCTTTTTCAACGATTAATACATATTCATTCACTCACTCATCCATTCTTTCATTTATTCATTTATTCATTCATGTATTTATTCACTCATATATTTATTTTTTCATTCAGTCACTCATATATTTTGTCATCTTTTCACTCCTTTATTTATTTTATTATTTATCACTCATTTCTTCACTCATTTATTCATTCATTTCTTCACTCATTCATTTAATCATTCATTCATTCGAAAACATGTTTAAAAATCACGATCAAAATAATGAAAGGAAAATAGGCTCATTCAGTTCCGGTTGAACTTCATATCTGTACATGTTCTACATCGTAAGAGCTTTCCGATAAAGTTTGTTCCAAGCAAATCCGTCTGATAGATCAGGAATTATTTAATATTGAAATTTCCCCATAGGCGATTAATGTTTTTTTTTTTTTTTTTTGAACTGTTCAAATCGAAAAATATTTCTCACCGAGGTTTTGTTCCAATAAGCTTGTTCATAGGAACTAGGATCTTGCGCCCAGAGTTTACATAATTTTCCTATAGGCGCTAATGTTAAGATTTTTTGAACTGTTCAAAATTGAGCAGAAAACAGTTCAAATCAAAAAGTAAAATACGGAAATGAGATGTCCTCGCCGAGATCTTTCGAATGCAAAAAAAAAAAACAAAATTCCGAATGGGACAATTCCTTCAAAAGTTATTAGGAGCGCCAGAACAGACAGACCGACATGCATACATTTTGCCCCATTTCAAAACCTTACTTTCAAGTTCTTATTTTTCAATCTTTGTGTAATGACTTTTTTTTTTTACTTTTCTCTACTTTTAGCGAAAGTTTTGATACATTAAGCCTTTTTTCAAGCTTCATTAATATTATTTCTTTTGCTTTTACGGGAAAATACGCTAAAAAAGAGTTTGTTTCCATTATGCTGTAATATTAAAACAATTATAACAAGAGTTTGACTGATACGACTTTTCAGCATAGTTTTTGAAGTCGTTGGAAAATTATGAGTCAAATTATCATTCCACCATACGTTATTTTACATTGAAAATGTTGCAAACTCTAGGTCATTTATATTTGTAATCGATTCATGGTTACAAAAGTAATCATGAATCAAAATTCATCATAATTTTGAACCGACTTCAAAAAGTATGCTTAAAAGTAGCATCGATGTTGTTTAAAAAAATAATTTGTTTTCTTTTTTCAACGCAATTTATAATTTGAAGGTTTTACTTTTTTCCAAAAACTATTTTTATTTTTTAACGAAGAAAACTTTTTCTTGTTGTGTGGTCATGCTCTATGGGTCTTCGAAAAAAAATTGCACATTTCCTTCAACCTCTTAAAATTTCTGATTAATATCTTTTTATAGTAAATATTCCAAACTGTCCTACATTTGGTCACTCGACACTAAAATATTGTGCAATATTTTTAACATAATATAATATGATTATTTTAAGCATCTATAATCCACAGTTTTGCCTTTGAAGATTGGAAACACTGGAATGTGCTAAAATTTATCATTTGCACACGGTTGGTACTCTTTAATACCTTGTGAAGCACCCCAGCCATAGCCACAATAGCCGTGTCCTCGTCCTCCATAGCCATAACCTAAGCCGCCATAGCCATGTCCCATTCCTCCATAGCTTTTTTTCTTTTACGGGAGTAGATTTCAAGATTTTTTTTTAAGGTTTACTTACCTGAATATAAAAAGTCACCTCTTTATATTTACAATATCTTTAAACCTAGGAGCTAAGCAGCAGCCATCAACTGCTTTGAAACACTTTTCCTGCAATGGAAAGTGGTTCTTTGCGACTCTGAAACCTTTGCATGCAACAAAATTTCTTTGAGGACTCCTGCGTAGCGACGGAATCTCAAGACTTTTTTTGCATGTACTGTTCGTTCTTGAGAGCCGCGACTACCAGCCGGGGACGATTCCATTTGTCGAAGCGGTGATACGCTGAGAACAGTTTTGGGAGTTTTATTTTTGGCCAGGTATTTTTTTTTTTTTTTTTTCGACGTTGAATTATGCCATTTATCATTTGAATATTTAGCGCAAAAAGAAAAGGCAAGGAACGCAGCTGGTTTGTTATTATTCGCAAAAGGTAAACATATCCTCATCTTTATTTCTTCTATTACCCTTATTCCGATGACATTGAAGCAGTCCTGATACGCATGCGTAGAACGAAGGAAGGTTTCGGCTTAGAAAAAGACAGTAAAATGGGTTTCTTATAATTCTAAAACAATTGTATACAGAAGTTTGTGTGTGTGTTATTAATGTTGTCAATTTATTTGTTCTTCACGAAGATAACGATTTATTTCTAAATAGAAATTTGGTTTGAATATGAAAAAGAACGTTTATTAAATCAATTCAGTGACATTATCACAAAAATGGCAAGTTGAATTTTCGTTAATTTTCATGTTACTGCTCTTGGGGAAGTAGATGTCACGGGTGTATGGGACTAAGGAGGACAATCTTTCAGTACCACTGTTTTGAAACCTGCAGTTGTACTTTTTTCAATGTATTGCTGCCTGTATTTACAGAGCAAAAATTATTTCAGGTCAAATGTTGGTTTATGTTTCAGATGCCTCTAATTTCCTATTTCAGACGCTCTGAAAAAAATGGGGACATAGATTCCATTATAATTACGATTTTTTGTCTCGATGTCTTACATGTATTAAAAATATTTGAAAGGATATTTAGAAGAGAGAAAAGGTAGAATGATACGAATAAAAAACTCACATTTTCTCACGTGATTATTTTATAAAATTTAAATCTATTGTATTTTACCCTTTCGGAATGTGGCCAAAAATGCATCCCTTTTTTTAGGCATAAATGGAAAAAAAATATTAATGTGCAACATTTTATTGAATTTTTTTATTACGTATTGATGTGCATACATTTTATGAACAGACATTTAGAAGTTCTGACAAAAACGTATGTCACGAAAATAATTTTAAGGTAAAACATTTAATTTTTCTCGGAAAAAATATTTAACTACAATTTCTTGTGCGGTAAAATATTATTAAAAAAAGAAACAAATTCTGTAAGCACGATTAAGTCTTTCCTTTCTTCTGCAGCAGTTTTGAATCTTTCGTTCAGATTTACACTTCACGAGACTTCTTTTCGGTTTTAGACGTCTCTGGACCAAACGGTTGCTACTCTTTATTTAATACCGTGTGATGCACCCCAGCCGTAACCATGTCCTAGTCCTCCATAGCCATAACCTAAGCCGCCATAGCCATGTCCAAATCCTTTGTATCCACCATGTCCTAATCCTCCGTTTCCCCAAGGCCCAAATCCTGCATAGCCTTGTCCAAATCCTTTGTATCCACCATGTCCAAATCCTCCGTATCCCCAAGGCCCAAATCCTCCATAGCCATGTCCAAATCCTTTGTATCCACCATGTCCTAATCCTCCGTAGCCTCCACCATGTCCTAATCCTCCGTTGCCTCCACCATGTCCTAATCCTCCGTTGCCTCCACCATGTCCTAATCCTCCGTAGCCTCCACCATGTCCTAATCCTCCGTATACCCAAGGCCCAAATCCTCCATAGCCATGTCCAAATCCTTTGTATCCACCATGTCCTAATCCTCCGTAGCCTCCACCATATCCAAATACTCCGTAGCCTCCCCAAGGCCCAAATCCTCCGTAGCCTTTACCAGGTCCATATCCTCCGTAGCCATGTCCAGATCCTCCAAAGCCAAATCCTACAGCGGACATTTCAACACCCGCACAAAGGAGGGTGAAAGCGGCGAAAAGGAATATCTGCAATAAAATGAAAGAGTTTAAGCACACGGTACCACAAAGAAGAAATATTTTCATTTTGTATTCATTTTACTTCATAACCAAACACTCCTTTTAAAAATCACAGTCATTCCTTGACTGAAGTGACCTTCAAATTTTTTGGATAGCGGAACCTTTAGAACTACGCGATTTTTCCGGGGAACTCCACCCCACTACTACGCGATTTTTCGGGGAACTCCACCCCACTTTTAGGAAAATCTATCTTAAAATAGTATTTAAAGCAAAATGTTTTAGATAATGCATGTAATGTCAATTAATTGACATTGCATGAAATAACACCCTTCTTTAAAGAAGAGTGTTTTTATCTCTTATTAAAAATTTTAACTTCTTCCTGCATTATGATACAGGTGTCACGCTTGCAATAAATTTGGTGACTTGGGATGTGCTTGTACTTTTTTGCGCAGGCAGCAAAAGTCTGGTCTTATTAATGTTACCTGAAACCGTAGTTCCTATTTATTCATATTCACATTTTTGTTAATAAACATTAGTCATCTAATGTGAGCATTATAATTTTTTACCATTTTTTTCTCTAGCAGAACATTTAGAGACGTAACTGAAACACAGCATTTTTCAACTTCAACGAGCATTCTAACAAACTTGTTGGGTATTTTTTAGGTTTTTTTTTTTGCCTAGTAAAAGTACATGTGTTCTAAGTATGCAAAAAAAAAAATTTGTAGATATATATGTATTTGCTGTATGTTAAATTTTTTTTTGAAATTTCGTTACGTGTGTTACCCGAAGAGTAACACACGTAACGAAATTTCAGCATTTTTTTTAACAGACAGCAAATACATATATGTCTTCAAAAAAATTTTTGCATACTTAGAACACATGTACTTTTACTAGCCAAAATAAAAGAACCTAAAAAATACCCAAGAAGTTTGTTAGAAAGCTCGTTGAAGTTGAAAAATGCTGTATAAATGTAACGTCCGTTGCCGTGGAATGACCCACAGGTGTAATATCAGAAATCATTATTGCAGGTTCCGTATTTTTCTCATTAACTCTGTTTCTTTTACGTCAAAGACACAACATTTGTTATCTCTTTTCCACGAACGCGATAGTTTCTGCACAGTTTAATTAACGCGTCCCCGGGTTGCCACCGGTTTACGCGTAGGCTATCCCTCATTTTATCATTAACAAATAGTTTATCACTTTATTATCCACAATTTTAAAGCTACATTCCTTATAATTACTTTTCAATTTAAAGGCCGTTTGGAACTACTATACATAATTTGAAATGACAATTATCGGTTGATTCAGAATTGTCTTTAGATAACTCGTATCAGCCCTTTTGATTTTATATTGCTTCGTTTTATGGGCACTAAGTCTCTATCGCTTATTTCCCTATGATGGGCAACAGGAGGCACGATTCCCTTTCCGAAAATTTATTCTCCAAATTTGAAGCATCACTTTCGAAAAGTCAAATTTTCATTCTCCAAAACCGGTGAGAAATTAAAACTGGGAAAAGTTTTCAAAGATTTGAAACATTTGTTTTCCTCTTGAGTTTAATTTAGATTATGTCAGTTAAAATAGCACAGAGATTCGTTTAATCGAATTAGAAATATTCATTTTCCTTCCAAATCTTTGAGACTAGGAATGTTTGATTAAAAAATATTTTTGTTTCTTTATCACTAAATATTTGTGTCTCTTTTTACCCCACACTCCCCTAATACTGAAGCTACATAAATTGTAATGTTGTGAGTATAACACGATTTCTATATATAATTCAATATGATTACGAATTAATTCAAGTAAAACCTTTAAGTCATTATAATGCCCTAAATGAAGGATCCCAAATGCTAATCACTAGCATTCATTTTCTGAAATCCAGTTCATCACTACACATTGCTTGTTTTTCAGTCACCATTATTATCTAAGAAAAGAAGCGAAAACCTTTCCTCTCCCCAACCGTTTGAAGTTATTTACTTCATTTATTTTCTTTACATTTATTTAACTTCACTTGTTAAACACCGTTCTAACGAATGAAACATGTACAACGAAAGGAGGTTTTACGTGTCAAATAGGAATTTTTTTATACATTTAAAAAAGAAAAAAATCAAGAATTTGCTTCTAAAAGTTAGAAATATTTATGATACTTTGTTATGTGCTATTATTGCATACTGTCATACTCTGCAATTAAGAACAAGATTCAGTTTTACCAAGTTTTGCGATAATTTTATTCTCAAAAGAGGAAGAAAAAAAGAAGACAGATACGATGCTCGAAACCAATGGTTTCCAAATTGGACAACATGGACCTATAGGGTTCTATTACGACAGCAACCACGGGGGGACCTCCACCAGGGGTCCACGTCAACGAAAGAGAAAATTTGCACGGGCATGAGATGAAAGTAGGGGTCTATGAAACTGGATCTCATTTAATTAAGTTATGTCCAAATTTTACACTTGATGCACCTAACAGAAATTTTGCCAATGTATATTGTTTGCATACAAGTATACTACTTATTAAGGTAAATGACCCAGTCGTGGACATTGCTCTAGTAGTGGACACTTAGATCTTTATACTCTTAAAATAAGCGAATGTAACATTAAACTTGAGTGAAATTAGTGATCTCCAAATTTTAGACTTGAGAGACCCAACAGAAATTTTACCAATGTTACTTACTCAGGGTTCGTACTCTTTTGGGAAAACAAAAAGTAAGGACTTTATAAGGACTTTTTAAGGACCTACAAAAAATTTTAAGGACCTCAAATTTCTTTCAAAATATAAAAACTGCTATGTTTTTATCTTTTCAGGGCTAATTAATTAGTTAATCATAGCATAATGGCATAGAATAATTATCAAATTAAATGAGAAATTGTCAAAGAAAATGCTACACGTTTTCTAGAGAATTCATGCAATTATCTCAATTTAGGCTTAATTAATAGTGCATAAAAGTACAGATACTAAAGCAAAAATGATTCAGATTTGTTTTCGTTAAACTTCGTTCATTGAATTTTTTAAAAATCATAAACGTAGCAGCTTTTTACTCTTGTGCAACTGATGACACGAACTATACTTAACTCTCTATCAAACCTTTATTCCCCGGTTGAATTTGTGCTTAAAAGGCTTAAATCTAAAATTTTCATCTCGGTCATGAAATTTTTCCTTCTCTAAAGCAATTTTTAAAATTATTTAGAAAAGCTTAAAAAAACTTGTTTTTATCATCATAAAAATAATCTGTATTTTGGTTCAGAAGAACTATTGAAGTAAGAAAAATATTCATATAAAAACGTTAACTCCATTTAAAGATAACAAAAGTCTAAAAAAAAAAAAAAGAAAGAGAGAGAGATAGAGAGAGCAACAGAAAAAGGAGAGGGCGGGAAATGAAAAAAATAAAAGGAAAATTGACATACTTTAATTGACATACTTAAATCTATGATTAAAATTTAAATGTTAGTTAAACTTAATTTCAGTCTTTAAAAAACTTCTAAATTTGTTAGCAAAATTACTTTTCCTTTGAAAAAAAACTACAATTTGGAAGCAAAATCCATACATCTTATAAAATCTACAATCCACACACACATGACTAAAATATACGAACTGGAAGACATAAATTACTGTTTTAAAATAGTATTTTTATTACTTATTGACTCTTCTGGTACTTCTTTTCCAGTTTTCACCCAAGTAATACATATATGAGGCACTTAGAAGCAAAGGGGTGTAAGTGACAAAATTGAACATTTAGAGATAAATAGTGCAAATGATAGGGAAAGCACTATTCTATATTGTGGCAAGAGATGTTAAAGGTAGCCCTAACAGATGCTGCTCCCAACATGATTTAGAATAAAGTAAAGGCCCCATAAGACCCAAAATTTTGGACGCGTTTTCCTTGGAATCAATTTTTGGTCACTTACATTCCTTTGCTTCTCACTGCCTTAAATGTACCCGAACAGGACTTTTGGCAGACTTCAAAGTCAAGTTTAAAAAAAAACTTTTTCAGCTTGAAAAAATATTTCAATTTTGAAAACAAAATCCAAAGGAAAAATTTGCACAGTTATGAGCAAGTTTTAAGCGAATAACGCTTAAAATTTCGTACATTACCCACAAAAAGTAATTACCTATTATTTAATTAAAATAAAGCTTAAAAAATTGACTAATTTTTAAAATAAAAAATTAAATATGCAGACTACAGGCTGCAGATGCTAAAATAACTGTCAACTTTTAATATGATTGATATATTTACCGGATGCAAAAAGATAGAACTCACAAATGTTGCGCCCAATCTTCGGCGAAACACGTGATCGATGTTGGCAAGTTTCCAAAAAATAGTTTGTTTTTTCTTTTACCTACATGTGTAAAGCGTTATGAAAATTCATGTATAAATTCACACAGATATTTTTAAGAAGTTCCTTAAAAGTTGTTCTTGTCTTTAAAACTAATCTACATTTTGTAGCACAATCCCTTCAGATGAAAAATACTGATACATCAGCTTGAAAAATCGGATTTTCGGAGTTTAAAAGTAAAAGAGGAAAAAAAAACACTAAAGGGAAACGGAGAACTTGGCAACTATGTTGTAAAAGTTTCAAGAAGCTGTTGATTCCTTAAATTTAATTGCAAATTAAGAAATTTTGTGAGATACGAATTTTGATTAACACAGCAAATGCATCATCTACTTACACAACAAAACGCCGGAAGGAACGATCACGAAGCCCAATTGGTTTTAACAATCTATTAAATAGTAAAACATTGCTTAAAAAAATAATTGATGATTATTGTTTTCGAAACGGAAATTCATTTAATCAAAGAAAAAAAACGAGAGCGAGAGAGAAAACTGTAGTAAAAGATCGGCTGAAAAGCGATCGAGAGAGTTGGCAACTCAGCACTTAATATGCTGTAAGAGAAATGATTATTTAGTAGCTTTAAACTTTATACGTATTTTTTAAAGTTTATATTTTCAAAATACAATTTTCATGGAAAAAAAATCCTTATTTACCTTGTAGTTAAACTTAATAAATAGCAGCGAACCCCAAATTTGAAATCCCACAATTCTGCCCTTTTTACAAAATGCCAGATTTTTTCACATTTTGTAAAGTGAGAAAAAATATTAATTAAAGAAACTGTTAAATCAATAAATGGCAGTAAATTTTAATTCAAAAAGAAGCAGTATTGTAGATATATTTCTGATTTAGATGAGCTAAACTCAAGAAGCCAAGATAGAACTGGAAAACCTACTACGGTAAAAAAATGAAAATTGGTTTCTAAGCGCACCTTTCACTATTTTTTCTTAAGTCCTTAAAAGTCCGTTTTTCAAATTTTTGAAATGATGGGCCTGTATCCACCCGTTAAGAAAGCACGGCAAATTGAAGTAAAAATGCCGTTGATGTTTACGTAAATCTGCCATTTTTGGTCGGGTTCCGAAATACGGCAAATTCCGAAAACCGGCATAGCGCCGGTTCCGAGCAAACCAAATTTGGGGTGCAGTACTGCAGTTTAAATGAAAGACGTTTGATTCTTGTGAGGGATGCAAAGATTGTAAACCAAATAGAGTGTACGTCTACCTACTTATGCTAACAAAAAAAGAAATAAATAAATAAGCACTTGCAATAAAAAAATAAGGACTTTTTAAGCCCTTAAAAATGAAAATTAACATTAAGGACTTTCTAAAGACCTTTAAGAACCGTACGAACCCTGTTACTTATTTATATAATAAGCATATAAATTTTCTGCTTATTACATATTCGTAAAATATCTGTCATAAATTGTTCAAGTAGGCACCCATTTTCTTTCTGCTTGCAGCTAGTAAAACCTAGTACTTTTCATGTTAGTAGAAACGCCGTAGGCGGCGAAACTTTGCCATTAAATATTGATGCATAAAAGTGAAATTTTACATTCTAGAAAAAATAACTCTTAATATATTTTTTTAAGTTACTCTTCCTAACTATTACGTGACATTTCAGGGTATTTTTCCCTATCTCCTCACTGTTTTAGATCTTCCAGGGGAAATTTTTAATCTCAGTTTTACTCTGTTACGGTACAACTTTCAAACGTAAATGTGGCACTAATTGACTTTTTTCAGAATGATTCCCGATGGTATGCACGAAAAACAGAATGGAAGGACATTAGGTCCACGTGATAAACATTTTTGAGAACCTATGCTCTAATCTATACGATTTTCTAGAAACCCTTTTTTTAGCCTACTTTCCCGTAAAAGTAAAAAAAAATAATAATAAAGCATGAAAGAAGGCTTAATGTATCGTGAAAATATCGTTAGAAATCAAGAAAAGTCAAAAATAAGTTAAGTAATTAATTAAAGATTGAAAAATAAAAAATTTGAAAGTAGGGTTTTGAGATGGGGGGAAAACGTGTGTCGGTCTGTCTGTCTGTCGGTCTGCCCCCCCCCCCTAATAACTTTTGAACGAATTGTCCAATTGGAAAAATTCTTCTTTCATGCGAAAGATCTCGCCGAGGACATCTCAATTCCATATTTTACTTTTTGATTTGAACAATTTTTTGTTTAATTTTGAACAGTTCAAAAAATTTTAACATTAGCGCCTATGGGTGAAAATGAAGCAAATTATGTAAACTCTGGGTACAACATCCAAGTTCCCATGAACAAGCTCACTGGAAGAAGTTCTTGCCGTGAAATATTGATTTGAACAATTTTTGTTCATTTTTGAACAGTTCAAAGAAAATTAATATACCGCCTACGGGGAAATTTCAATCCTATATAACTCCTGATCTAACGGACCGATTTGCTTGGAACAAACTTTATCGGAAAGCTCTTATGACGTAGAACATGTACAGATAAAAAGTTCATCCAGAAATAACGAGCCTATTTTCCTATGAAATTTTTTGATCGGGATTTTCAAGAATATTTTTGAATTAATGAATGATTAAATAAATAAGCAAAAAAATGAATGAATAAATGAGTGAATAAATACATGAATGACTTAATAATTGAATGATTGAATGAATATGTATTAACCCTTGAAAAAGGTATATTTGAAGCAATTAAGAACTAAAGCTAAACGAGAAAGACAGAAAGAAAGATAGCTAGATTATAAATTTGAATTCGGTGTATACGGGAAAGTAGGCTCGTATAGTTCTATACGGAACTTCTTGTTAGTTTATTTTTAGTAATGAGTAAACAATTAAATAAACAATGTTATTAAAAATGCGTTATTTCTTAAGTCCAAATTATTTTCGTTCTGGTATAAAATTCCTATGTTATTATAATATTTCATGTTTTTCGTCAGAAATACTTTTTTACGTTCTAAGTTCTTTTAACGAAGAATAATTCTGATAAATAACTAAATACTATTGAAAGCTCATATTTACCATTTTTGCAGTGAACTGCATGTTTTCTTACGGTAAAGCAAATGCAAAGCAACGATCGCTGAAGAGAACTGTAGCTGAATCACTCTAGTTCATTCTTTTATAGTAATTTCAGAAAACTGAAAAATATCCTTCTTCCTTTTTAAGTCATTCATATTATCAGTTCTTCTTCCGCAATTAAAAAATAAAGGACGCATTTCAAAACATTAAATGAATTTCTGAGAACTATAATTAAAAATTAAACATGTTGAAGAACTTAGCTTTTTTTCTCTCTCACAAGAAATGTTATTTTAAATGTGATAATTTTAAAATGAAGTTAACGCATCACATCAAAAGTATTATTTTCTAGAAATATCAGTTAAAAATTAAAAACAAGGAAACTATTTGCACTTAACGGGGTAACAATTAAATTAAAATTAAATTCCTTTTGATTCCAAGATTCTTAATGGACTGTCTAATATGTCCCGACTCGTTCATTAAAAGAACAATAGAAGTCAGATTAAAGTTATTTTGCTTGAAAGATCACGCCATCACTTCCCATTCCCATGTTTCATTTTTTGACTTGAGGATTTTATTTTTCTTTTTGCTAATTTTGAACATTTGAAAAATACTTAGATTCAGTTCTATGGGTAAATTCAAATCCTGTTGGACCTGGCATTAGCCAGTTTCAACAGGGGATGTTTTGATTAAACTTGGTTAGAAACTGTTTGATGTAGAACAAAATAGATGTGCACAAAAAAATGAATTTTTAATTTAAATATTTTCAACGCCATTTTGTAACAATTCACAAATTAAAAAAATGTCTCCTTATAGGAGAAAATAAATTTTCAATTTCTAAAAAAGCAACCACACTAGAAATCATATCTTTAAACTGGAAATTTTGTTGGTTGTAGAAATTCTGAGCATGGTTTTAGTTTTTAGATATCAGGGGTAAAATCAAATGCTTACTAAAAACTGATATTAGTTCCGCTTTGTATTTAACATTGATGAAATGAAAATATGATTGATTGGATGGTTTGATCAACTTTGGGAATTTTATAAAATTTAATGCACAAATTTAAACGCAAAAAGGAAAGCCGTTTTATTCAACTTTCCCGTAAAAGTAATAATAATAATCATAATAATAATAAAGTATGAAATAAGGCTTAATGTATCGTAAAAATAATTTTTGGAAAGAAATAGAACCGACTTCAAAATATTAATTCCACAAAAAACTGAAAAATAAATTAATTCTTTAAACAGCATCGATGTGACTTTTAAACATAGTTTTAAAAGTTGGTGCAGGATTAGGATAAATGAAATCTTTTGTAATCATAAGTCAATTACAAATATATATGGACCAGAATTACCAACAGTTACAATATGAAGTATCACATGGTGTAGTGGTAACTAGACTCCTAATTTTGCACCGACTTCTAAAACTACGTTTAAAAGTCACATTGATGTTGTTTAAAGAACTAATTTATTTTTCACTTTTTAGCACAATTTATAATTTGTAGTCGGCTCTATTTTTTTTCCAAAAGGTATTTTATTAACATTTTTTTATGCCAGATGTGTGTTAGCACTAAAAGAGTTATCTATAAACAATCTACACAGAACCATTCTCAGCTCGAAACCTTTTCTTGCGTTTGAAAAATATTATATCTATTGCATCTTGTTCAGAATATCAGTCCCAATTTATGCATATCGATTTGTAAAACAGTCTGATTTAATTTTTTTTAAAAATCCGATTTTTGTATATTTTTTAAAACAGGCCAGTCATTTCGAATTTTTCCAGGGCGGGGGCAAAGGGTATATTCTCCTTGCATTTTTCATGAAAAAACCAACAAAATACATGCAATTCATAAAAATCTAGAATATTCTCTAAGCCAAGGGAGTTAATTGCACTCTCCTGATCCCCCTAAATGACGCGCGTGTTTGAAAACTTTTTTTTTCCCTCGCACTTTGGTTCCGCTTAACGCTGTTCTGTTAACCAATACATTCAAGTTTTTTCCATGTTAAAAACGGCCGATTTTTTACAAATTTTATATATAAGCAGCTTAAGTGTCTGTTTGTCGCTGATAGCTTATTCCGAATTTCTTACTCCGAGAAAACTGCATCGTGCTGCCATCTACACAGTCGTTTCTATAATGAAAACGACTAATAATCAAAACATTTATCTAGAATTTTGAGTGAGGCATCGCTAGATTTGCCATCTCCGTGAAAAATTAATAGAAACGCGAATTTATTTTAATCCTTCTTTCTTTTTTTTTAAATTCATTTATCCTCTACGCTTTTTATATATATTAAAGTGGCAGCCCCCTTTTTTCCAGTTTCGTTAAAACTATTGTTTTGACGGTGATTATGTTGGATATAAGTAAATATTTTTCGCAAACAATTTGATAAAAAAGGAAAAATATAATTTTTATTTTACATATTATTATAACTTAGATGGTTTTTTTTTCGGTAAGAATATATTTTTCTGAAATTATTATATGTTTATTATTTATTCATTAAACTTTAGTGTTCTACCTGATAAATATTTCTTTGATTGGATGTGCATTTCCGGTTACTGGGAGAATTGTATATTTATAATATCTGGAACAGCGATTATTTCGTATGACCGCCGGGCTTACTAGTTTAAAATAATGTAACTTACCTACAACACTGTAATATCAAGTTTAAACTCACCATAACCTCAGACAATAGCTGCTCATATAATCTATGTGAGATTAGGTAATCCAGCCCATATTATTCATTCATTAAGAGAAGATTAATGGAAGCACGCAGGGGTCGATCCAGCGTTTTCTATCAGGGTCCGTGTTTTGTGAATTTTTGTGAAAAATCAAATAATTTTGCGATCATTGAAAATTTAAACATATATCAGTCAAATCGTCTGCGTATTTTTTTTTTTTTTTTTGCTTTGTCTTCAAAAAATAATAAATGATATCAAAAAATTGAGAAATAGAATTCTGTACGAAAACATAATCATTGAAACGCATTCCAAAATAAGAAAATAATAAATGAGGAAATGAAACTTGGGTATGTTTTTGAAATAAAAAATATCTAAAAAATTCCATTTTTACTACTATAGTACATTAAAATAATAGACGGTGTTTGGAGTTGCCAATTAGAAGTAAACATTGTAAAACTTCCTGCAGTCATGCTATCATAGCTCACTCATAGGTCAGACACTGTGTTAAATGATATGGAGAGCCACCTGCCATTGAATTTACATTAAAAATTTGTGCTCCGGCGAAAATATATAACCCCTTCCCGACTTCGAAAAAAAAACTTTTAGGGGAAGAAATTTCTAGTCTATAGAACGCAGTGATTAATTGAAAGTTTTTTTTTTTTTTTTTTGTTATTTTTAACCCCTTAACAGGTTTGCTCGTACAGTTACGAGTTACTAATGGTTCGCAAGGCATCGATATTTTCTCCTTTCTGGTTTCTATTTTCGCATTTATTTTTAATCGATTGAAAGAGAGGACTAACCAAGCTAACTACTCCTCTTCCCCCATTAACTAAACCTTCCTTAACCTCTTCGTTCCAACTGTACCCAATTGGGTACATTTTAAAATACTGTTTATTAACTACTGTTTGTGCAATTTGAAAGCTAAAACATCTAATTGTTTTTAAAATTAATCAACAGATAGTTTAAAACATGATTCGTTTTAAACATGGAAAGCATGGAAATTGAGCATCAATTATTATTTAAACTAATTATTAATTAAAATTAAAAAAAAAAAAAATTTAGTAATTTTGTTTTGTAATCATTTTTTAAATCAGAGAACCAAAAAATTGCGTCAAAATTGTTTGTGCTTAGTTCTGGGGTCTGAAGAGCTTAATTAGTCAATTTTTTAACATAAATGTTCATTATAAAGATCATAATTTTTGTTGCATATAATTAAGCTCCAAACGTGATTATTAAAGGAGAAGGAATAATATTTTCTTTTTCTTTTTTTTAAATTTTTCATAAATAACGAATTTAAACATTCTATTTTTTTATTTTACAAGTTTATAACAAAAGAGCTTAAATTTTTCTTTTTAGACAAAACATATACAATGAAGACTATTATCTTATAAACAATTATCTAAAGAACAAAAACAGTATTGAAAAGCAAGTATTTTTAATATGGTATCTTTTTTTTTCATGTAATTGTTCGGAAAATCTGTAAAACAGTCTTCATCATACATACTCTGGGATTGCGAAAAGCAAACATTTAGGGACATTTGTATTCAAGATTTAGGAAATAAAAGAAAAGGTTTAAGTCATTAATTTATGAAAATTGGAAGGAAGAAAATGCTTTCATTTTCCTTTCTTAACAAGTTTAGAGTTTAGCGATATGCAGAAAAAAATTGTTTTTTTTCATGAACATTACTGGTAAAAATTAACCAATTAAGAGTGTGTTTCAGGGCTCGATAAATCTTTAAAAATTTACACGCCTACCGAGCATGTTTGTCTAAAAAAAAATACATGCCCGAACAAAATTTTTACCTGACCGGAAGTTATTTTATTGCATATTAATAAAAGCATTTGAATTTGTCAAAAAGCATTAATCAGACAAAAAATTAAATGAACAGCTTTATATCTATCTGAATCAAGAATTATTTAAACGCTAATCTAAATCATTAAAAAATTTTATTACAATTAAATATAACATAATAAGTCGTTACAAGTCAAAATTAAAATTGTATTACAAATTTTATTGTTGACATGCATGTCCATCAACATGTCAATTTTGAGATCCGTTTAGGATGCCGTGATTTTTCAATAAAATACGAAATAATAAAGTTTTGGAAAGAAATATTTAATTAAAAAATTACATGCCCGGCAGGGCATGTAATGGTAGAAGATTCCTGCCCGATCGAAATTTTTACTTGGCCCGGGCATGTCGGACAATATAATTTTCGAGCCCTGATGTCTGTGTGTATAAATAGGCTTGCCATATTGTTGGTTAGTGAAACCGGGACGCATTAATATGGGATGGGCCTACCGGGGGTCCGGGGAAATTAAAAAAATATATATAAGCAAAATGGTGAGTTTTAAGCCTTTTTTTAAACCTCACAAGTAACGGGAGTGGTAAATCTGGAACCCTAAATTGTTAGTCTACCCACCTTTTAAAAATAAAAAAGAAATTTTTGCTACTTAATTTACTTTAAAAGATTTTTTTCCATTTTTAATGCGAATTTTTTCTGGTCTACCATTTAGAAAGAAGTGTTAATGAAATAAAGTTTAAAATACTTCATAAATTGTTTGATTGAACAATTAATTACTAAGAACTTATTTTTTTAACTACAACTTTTTGTCTAACTACAAAAAAAAAACTCAAAAAAACATTTTTGTCGAACTAAAAAAGCAATTAATAAGTTAACAATGTCATTCTTAGTTTTCAAACCACTCATTTTTCGGACTTAAATGTACTTTTTTCAAGATGTCTTTGTTAAGCTTGACTTTTACATAAAAGTCAGAGCAAGAAATGGCCAAAGTTTATTTTACATACAATCAATGCTCTTGCAGTGGACTCCCTCATTAATGCTCTGTCATCTTAAAGATTCTTAAGTCTTCATAAGAGATTCTTAAAAACATAAATCCATTACTTTTTACATCTTACAGCCGTTTCCGGGACATTGATAAAATTGGGCGGGACACCAGGACAAGAGCAAAATACCGGGACTATCCCGGTCAAACCGGGACGTATGGTAAGCTTATGTATAAAACCAATAATGATTAAACCATTTTCTGCACTCAGTACTTAATATTTCACAAACAAAATATTTTACATTATTTATGTGACAATAATATTTTTCGTACTACTTTCACATTTCGAATTGAGCCCGGTGGAACTTGATGATTCTTGAAATGATCGCATGGCGTGGAATATTTTTCACTTTAATTAGCAGTATATGCAAGCATTTTGATTTGGAAATTTAAGTAAATACAGCACCTCGCTATATCGGGGAACAGCAAAAAATCGCGATATAACCGATGCCGTTAGAAATAACTCAAAAAGTACAAGTAACTTGTGTGGACCTACACTGTTAAAAATTTTCGTAAGAAAATAGTAAAATAAGCATTTATTTGATTGTTATTTTACCATATTTACTGACAACAGTTGAATAACCATTAAAAAGATGGTACTCAAACCGCTGATTGTGAAAAAAAATCGTTTATTCGCTGTTTATCCAAAAGAACGTTCAACTAACCGTCATTTTCAAGGGCTCAATAAGAATCGGGCGTCCGTCTTGGTTGCGAAACCTTACTGGTCGTACGTTGTTGTTAAAATATGAATAAAGATTTATCAGTTCAAATATGCATGTGTATATATAAAAGAAGGGAAAAAAGTTGTTTAAGCAGTGGTTTCTAAATAGAAACACATACACATGGAAATAAAAAATTGGAGACATCGGATTCCCGAACTGTTTGCAAATGAGCGAACCCATCATTTGAACTGCTGAAGCTTGTTTGTATTTTAATTTTTGCAGCAAATAAAATGATTTTCGTCAATATACAGTAAATTTAGACAAAAAATAAATTTGGATCCAATCAAAAACTGAAACCTGAATTTTGAGGCGATTTGCCTGTTGGAAAAGAAGATTTATTGAAAAATAAACGGCCGCTTTACGGGATGAAGATGGCCGAGTGGATAGAGAGAAAGACTTGTACACCACTCATTCAGGGTTCGAGTCCCAAGCACTTCGTTTACTGTTTCTACGCCCCGAATATTCTACGCCTGAAATGGTTCAAAAACGGTAAAAATTTTGTTTTGAAACCATTTTTAAATGGTTATAAAGCCATAAACTTTTGTATTTACGGCTTTTTAACCAAGCTGATTGGATATGGTTAGGTCCCATAAAGATAGAAAAATGTTCCAAACCGTAAATTTAACGGTGAATTAGATGGACATACTGCTACCGGTCATTTAACCGTAATTTCATGATGAAATTTCTAACAATGTAAGCATGCCACCTGAGCATGGTGAGAAAACTACGTCAACGATAAAGGCAACCATTTTCTTTCCAGAACATTCCTTTACCTATCACTCTCCCTTTTTTGGTTAAGGGAATTGTATAATTTGAATTTTTTTCAGCCAAGTACGAATCCTTTCTGTACTAAAAGGTATCTAGAAATGGCTGTAGAATCATTCTGCAGGTATGTAAGTTGGGGCGTGGGAGGAGAATTGTTGCAGCTTTTAACTGCAACGAATTCAGAAGAAAGGGAAACATTCCTGTTCCAAGCTTTGTTCAATGGGTGGAAAAGGGCTTTAATCAGAAATGCAGAAGTCTTACTTTTCAGAGCTAAAACTTGAGAGACAAAGAAAATGCGCGATATATTCGAATGAGCGATATATTCGAATGAGCGATATATTCGAATGAGAGATATATTCGAATGAGAGATATATTCGAATGAGCGATATATTCGAATGAGAGATATATTCGAATGAGAAATGTATTCGAATGAGAGATATATTCGAATTAGAGATATATTCGAATGAGAAATATATTCGAATGAGAGATATATTCGAATGGAGAAATGTATTCGAATGACAGATACATTCGAATGAACGATATAACGAGACGCGATATAATGAGGGGTTACTGTATTGTTTTTAAATTAAAATACTAAATACTTCAGTGCCAGAATTAGAAATGCCTGCTATTTCACATTTTCTTGTAATTTAAAATATCAACGCATTTATATGAACGAAATACACATTATGTGCATTTCGGTATAATTTTTGTAGAAAGTTTTAACAAGGCCTGCATTAACGCAAATTTTACTCTTCACTTCCGTATTTCAGTGTTTCTCAAACAGGGTTCCTCAGAAGGTAAAGTCTTGATTGTGCAAAATTTCCAAAAATATAAGGTTCAAATATTGGTAACTTTAACTGGGACTAGTAATGTAGTGTCTTGTTTGTAATATCACATTCTAGTCTTTTCTTAGAATTCTAGTCTTTTCTTAAAACAGACAATTATCAAAGAAATCTTAAGATAAATATATTAAAAAACTTTCGGAAAACCGTTTTCTTTTTTTTAACCCCTTAGCTGGTCAATTTTTTTACCGCAAGTGTTCCTAAAAACGCATATTTTTTATTGCATATAATTAAAGTCCTAACTTGGCATAAAAGGAAAATGAAAGAATTTTTCAAAAAATTTCATAAATAATAAATTTAAGCATTTTTTAATTTTATAACTTTGAAGCATAAATGCCCCTGAAGGACTCTCTTTCAATCTATTAAGAATACGAGCAAACCAATACAAGAAAGGCGGAAATATCAATGCCCGTACGGTGCACGGGCAGACCAGTTAAGGGGTTAACTGTCAGAACATGTGCTCGAAAATTTTCGGTAATCTCAGAGAATTTCGGTTTTGAAGTCTTGATTAAATTAAAAGGGAGCGTTTGTATTTCTGATTTATTCAATAATGATAGGGTGGAGGAAAAATTTTATTTATACATTCTTTACAGGAGAAGGAGTGCGGAAGGATAAAATAAATGTATCGTATGTGTTACAAATGCATTAAATAACTAACTCGGTTGTCAATCAGTCGTACTGTGGAGAGATTCTCGCTAGTTGAAATATTTAACCAAAACAAACTTGCCAAACAGAAAAACCCTAAAATGTCTAAAAAGTGTAGAAACGTTCGAGGCTGAACTTCAAAATTTAATGAGTTACGGTTGAAAGTACGTAAATTTAAGAGGAAACATTTAATTTTTTACATAGTTTCCTCATTAACGTGTAAGAGTTAATGAGGAAATTATGTACCGTGCTACAATGTTGACGTTGCAGCTTATTCTGAAAGGTTACAAATGGGATACACCTCCATGGGAACAACTTTGTTTTGACATAAGCAATATTAAAATTGTTGTGATTTCAAAATTTGGAATGTTTCATTATCCTCACCGCAATTAAAGCAGCAGGAACAAACAGTTAATATATTTTGTTCAAGATTTTATTTTTCGCTTGCTCATTGTAACAATAAAGTTTATGACATGACATTTTGACTTTTGTTTACTTAAGTTTGTTTATTTACGTATGAGTCTGTTTAGCTTTTTCTTGTTTTCTCGTGATTTAGAAAAGCACTTGAAGCACCCAGAAAAGTCGACGTGGCTTACAGATAGTAAAAAGTCACACCAAAGCTGTAAAATGAGGAAGTTAGATTTAGTATAAAAATATAATTGACTAAGAACAGTGTCGCAGTTTCTGTGAAGAACAATTTCCTCACACATTCCACAAATATGAAGCTCTCTATAAGAGTGGTAAGTATCTTTAACTTCTTGACACAGGATTTGGAACTATTTATCAGCAAATTTTAATAATACCTTACATTTTATGGCAGCATACCTTTTTCTCTCCGGAAGAAATTAGAAAGCATTTTTAGTTTCGTTTTTGAGATGTATTTTTTAGTCGATAATAGCAAGAAAAGTTTTATTTTCACCGAAGGAATTTCAATTTTTTTTTTTTTTTTTGCAACTATCTACCATGCTAAAAGAAAAGTAGCGTGATAATTCTTAACTTTAATTGTTTAAAAAAGTTTTCTTAGTTTAGGATTTTTATTACTACTACTATACCTTTGCCACTATACAGAAGTTTGGTATGACCTCATTTGGAATATGCTGTTCAGTTTTGGTCTCCGTACCTAAAAAAGGATATTACCATATTTTCATATTTTAAAGGGTTCAAAGGAGAGCTACTAGATTGGTAAGTGGTCTTTTAGACTTAGATTATGAGGTTAGGCTTAAAAGGCTCAATATGTATAGTCTTGAGCAAAGGAGAGTTAGAGGGGACATGATTCAGTTGTTTAAATTCATTAAAATGGGAAATGTTGATGGACTACAGCTATGTGCTGAAAGTAGAACCAGAGGTCATTGTTTTAAGCTTTTCAAATCTCAGGCTAATTTTGAAATTTGGAAAAATTACTACTTCAATAGGGTTATAGGCAATTGGAATAGTTTACCAGAAGCGACTGTTGATTGCAGCTGGGTAAAAACGTTTAAGATAGCTCTTTATGTTCATTGGGGACTGCTAAATTGACTAGGACCAGCCTAGCTGGGCCCTGAGCCTGTTGCTGGTCGTCACTTTTGTATTTGTATTTGCATTTTATTTTGTGCTATTTCGTTTTTAGCCTACTTTATTTCAGTAAAAGTAAAATAATAATAATAATAAAGCATGAAAGAAGGCCTTAATGTATCGTAAAGATGTCATTAAAAATGAAGAAAGGTAAAAATAAGTGAAGTAAATAAATAAAGATAGAAAAATAAAAAATTTGATAGTAGGGTTTTGAGATTGGAAAAATTGTCCGATTCTATTTTTTTTTTCTTTCAGTCGAAAGATCTTGGTGAGACATCTCAATTCTATATTTTACTGTTTGTTTTGAACAATTTTTTGTTCAATTTTGAACGGTTCAAAAGAAATTAACATTAGCGCCTACGGGAAAATTTCAATCCCATATATATCCTGATACAACACACGGATTTGCTTGAGACAAACTATATCGGAAAGATGTTATGACGCAGAACATGTACAGACACGAAGTTCATCCAGAACTAAACGAGCCTATTTTTCCACGAAATGTTGTGATCTGGATTTTTAAGGATATTTCCAAATGAATGAATGAAGAAAGGAATGAGTGAAAGAGTGAATGAATAAATGAGTGAATAAATGAGAAAATAAATAAATGAGTGAATAAATAAATGAATGAATATGTATTAACCGTTGAAAAATTTATATTTGACGTAATTGAGAACTAAAGCTTAATGAGAAAGAGAGAGAGAGAGATAGCTAAATTATAAATTTGAAGTTGGGGGTGTTGAAAGTAGGCTCGTTCAGTTCTAGACGGAGCTTATTGTTACTTATGTATTTATTTATTTTATAATTATTTCTTTCTTATTTTAATACTTACGTTTTGAATTTTCCAGCGGATTATTTTTTCTGTTTGTTACCAGACTACTCAGTTAGAAACATACTAAGGTTTCAAAATTACGTTTGCTCTTAATGAACTTTGTAATGAAAGAATTCAACTAAAAGTAGTTATTCGAGTTTGGCAGTTATTAAAAATTATTGGTTCATAAATTAAACTGAAAGAAGTACATTATAAACCGGAATTTGTTAAAATAAAAGTTCAATTTTGAAACTTTGCAAAATAGCAAAAAGGATTGTTCTTTTAAAATAAATGTTTATTAATATTAAATATTCAAAAGTGTAAGTCAACGCTTTTTATTCAAGGAATTTTCAAGCAATATGTCAAAACATTACTTTTATTTAATCATCACTTTTATATTACCGGGTGCCTTTTTTTTTTTTTTAATGTTTTATACCGGCTTTATATAGGCATTTATATTTAGAAATATTCTGTTTGCATTATTAACTTCAACGATGATTTTCGGTAAAATGAACCAATTTCATTCATTTTACCGAATGAATTCGGTAAAATGAATGAAATGAATGGGGTAATGAACCATGGTCCATTTTACCCCATTTCTGTATTCCATGTACTTTTTCTAATTTATAACATGTGTGTATTGAAAATTGATAAATAGTTTATTTTTAATGAGTAAATTAATCAATGATTCAGGTAATCTGCATTTGGAAATGTTATATGTGTATTATACTTCCAAATTTCAAAATTAATCCTAATTAGACCTAAAAGAAAACTAAACATTCATTTAATTTTAATCCTTTTGATTGAGATTTCATTCAGTTGATTTTGAATATTTATACTTTTACAGATGTACCATTACAACACTCTATAATTAAATATTTCTATAAAAAGTATATGTCTTTTAGTTTATAGTTACATGTATTATATATAAATTGAGATAAAATTAATTTTCAAAGGTACAACTGCAACACAATAATTTCACAAATTATGTACTTAAAGTAAGCAAAAATCTTTCAAATTATTTAACTTATATCATAAATAGGTCAATACAAAGAATTTTTTTTTCATTTTATCATCATTTAAGTTATTTACAACGAATATATATTTTTACTTGTCATTATTTCATCATCTACATCTGTGCCACATGAAATTATGGAGAAGGCAGTGAAAAGGGTTCAGGATGATAAAAAATATATCTTCGCTCAGTCTGAAAAATTACAAACATTCCACACACAACCCTTTTACATTATGTAGAAAAGTATGAAGTTTCTAAATTATTTGAACTAGAAAGCAGTAATAAATCATTCATTAGATTTGCTCCAAACTATGCGCATGAACAGATATTTTCTAAGGAAGAAAAAATGAGTCTTTCAGACCCCATGGTACAGACTTTCAGTGACACAAAAATCTTTTGCTGTATCATTTGCAAATTTCAATATGCGTTAATTTTATGTTTTATATGTATAAATTGAAGCAATGAATAAACCAATATAATATTCCTTTATTTCTTGGGCTGTTGTAAAATGTACTACATTAGTCTATTTTTAACAAATTTGCCCCATGCCAGGGACCATTTGCTTTTTTTTTTTTTTTTTTTTTTTTTTGCTCTTGAGATGTCTGCAAAGAACCTTTAAAACAAAGTTTGTGCTGCTAAAAATTGGAGATTTAGTAATTTTTTTTAAGTAATATTAAGTTTAATAGATATTTTGAATTCTTTGGTTTTATATCGAATGCACTTTTGAATACTTGAACAAGTGTTTGAATTATAAGCCTCGGCATAAAAGGATGTATTTTTGAGAGAACTCTATTCTACATACCTCTGTTTTTCGAAATGGTCATTTTAATAACGACTAGCCGATCCCCCGCAGAACAAGAAGAATCCAAAGAATCGGTAATTAAAAATTGAGTTATGAATGGAAATACTTTTTAAGAAATAGAAATAAATTTGTTAAAGTCCGTAAGTTACGATAATAGATGCAAACATTATTTTGTTTCTTTTTAATACTAATAATTAAACAAATTTTTAAATATCGTTTTAAAACAGTTTGTTTTTTGCATGATGTCAGTCAGTATCGTATCGTTCCGTAAAATTCAATCGTAACTGTTCCTCACTAAGTGAAATTTCAAAATCGCAAAAAACACTTTAAAATTCAAAAGGCTTAAGAAAAGATCGCTAGATCGAGATTGATCGCTTGGTATTAACAAATTAAGATGTTGCCTCTCAAAAGAATCGGAAATTAAAAATTGAGTTATGAATAGAAATATATCGTATCATACCGCAAAATTTGATCCTAACTGGTCTACGTTAAATGAAATATATATATATATATATAGATTTTAGGTTGCCTTAAAAGTATCTGTTTTAATACTGACCGTACATTGATTAATTTATCCAATTTAATTAATTATTTTATTTATTTATTTTTCACCTATCAGGCCATTTTATTTGCGTTCCTGTCGTGCTGCACAGTCACTATGGGTCTCGACGCTAACGCAGAGGTCAAAGTTACTGTTGAGAAAGGTGATCTATTAGGCTCCGGTGACAAATCTGGCGAAACGGACAAGGATTCTAAAGATGAGGATTGCAAATCAGGAAATTGCACCACAAGTGACGAAAAGTCCATCGCTGGTCGCTCCGCACCTTTAGACTTCGATTCATCGTACCCCGATGTTCCAAATTTCCAGTATTACGGAAATATGGGTTTCCCGGATAGTTATGGTTCGGACCCATATTACCAGCCTTATCCTGGACCAGGATACGGACAAGGCTGCAATTGCAGAGGCGGAGGATACGGGGAACCGAGTTTTCCTGGATTTCCTATGTATTGACCAGGTTTCCCTTATAATTCTTAGAACAAGAGCCGGAGACTTAGAACAAGAGGAATGAATATAGATCCTGGAAAGCAACTTGTATCTAAAGTGAGCGTAAGGTAAAGACAACGTCGGATAAGAGGAAACTGAAATCATTTGCTTTGTTAACAATTTTAGTCCCTCAAGCTACAATTGTGTACATTAATTCTTACTATGTTTTAAAGTCTACGGAAATAATTTTTTATTTACAGAAATTTAATTAATGCACATATATATTGCAGAATTTTATTCTATATTGTAGAATTATACATCTTACAGGCATTTGTATTTTTCTGTATCTATAGAAGGAATAAACTTGGTGTCATGCTTATCATTTCTATAATTCTGTGCATGGTTTGATGTTCCCGGACTGAAAACTGGGAGAAATTTCTGATCTATCAGTTCCTCGAATTCTGAAAAAATGTTTATTATGCACGGTGTGTCAAAGAATTTTTAAAACTGGGTTTATAAAATAAAATAAAAACTAGTAATTATTTTTTTTAAGTACAGTGAAACCTGTGTAAGTTGACCACTTGCGGTGCAGCACTTGAGTGCTCAACTTACATAGGGTGAGGTAGAAGATGAAGGGTTAATTTCGTTCCTGACAAGAGTGGTCAACTTAGACAGGTAATCATCTTACAAAGGTGATCAACTTTACAGGTTTTACTGTATTTTTATTCAAAATAAGCTCCTTCGGCTTCTATACATTCGTTACAGGGGTTTAACGACGATTCGAACGCCTGTTCCAGCTCATATTGTGGGACTGCCTCCGAAGCTGTTTGCACACAGTGTGTCAAAGAATGTTTAAGACTACAGCTGGAACTAAGCTAAAAGTGGCGATATTTGTGTTATCGAGCATTCGTGAAATTCCTTAACTGTCAGCTGATCGTTAGTTCATTTGTTTACTATTTTTGTTACTTTGATGACATTGACACTGTTCAAAGTAGTGTCAATGCCATGTACCGTTAAATCCGTAATCATATGCCAGTTGCAAAATCAGTATCTGGTGCAGGTGATTCGTCATCAGCTCTTCGTATGAAAGAAGCGTCTTAAGAACCAATCTTATTAGCTTTTTTTCTTGTAAGTTGAAAATTACACTAAAATATCCGACATATTCTTTATATTTTTACGAGCACAATGTAAGGTCAACGAAATAAACCAATATTTTGTAACGTGAAAAATATTTCAAGCACCAGCAGTTTTCTGTTGACAAATAATCTTCTGAAAAAAACACGTGATCAATTATAAAATTAAGATGTATTTTGGAAAAAAAAAATATATATATACGTTGGCAGTTTTTGAAAATAAAGCAATTGTAGCATTTTTATCAAGATATTATTCCACCCTGTCTCACGAACTCGTTTTTTAAGAATTACGTTTTTGAAAATTGCAAGTCGAACTTGAACAACATAAACTTTTGATCAATAAACATTTATACTGAAGAATTGATTCATATTTTTTATCAATATGTTCTATGTTGTAAACTAATAATAAAAGAACAAGAAATATTCGAAACTGAAAGCAGATGCAACGAGATTGTTGTATAACAGCAGAAAAACTGTCAAATGTCGTAACACGTAGCATCGAAGCAAATATATATATATATATATATATATATGCGTCAAAAACGAAGTTTGCACGGGGAAAAATTAAAATAACTATCGTATAAAAAATTAAGATGTATTTTGAAAAGAATAGGCATTGATCAATCTTTGAAAATAAAGAAATGCTAGCATTTTTATTAAGATATTATTAAATCCTGTCGCGCGAACTCGCATTTTGAAAATTCAGTTTTCGAAAATTGCAAGTCGAACCTTGACACATAAAGTTTCGATCAATAAACATTCATACTGGAAAATCGTTTCTTATTTTTGACCATTTTTTTTTCTATGTTGTAAACTAAAAATAAAATAATGAGAATAACCGCGCACAAAAAGCAGATGCAACGAGATTGCTGCACAATTGCAGAAAAAAACTGTAACACGTGGCATGGAAGAAGAAGAAAAAAAACGGCTTAGAGAAAAAAGTTTAAGCGGGTAAAGTTATTATCGTACTTTCATTGAGTTGACTTTGTATTGTTTACAATTTTGGAATAATAAGAAACAGGACAAACTAAAAGCAGATGGTATAAGATTATTGCACAATGACGTCTAATGCACTAAGTCATTATTGAGCGAAAAACGGACAAAATGAGGCAACTAACCTAATGCGATTAACAAATAGCACTCATAAGACGCCTCTATTACTTTTACTTTAAGGGGGGAAATACGTGTAAAAGTCTAAAAAATTATTTTTTTTCTTCAAATAAATCGATTCTACAACTATTCAATAATATACCCTGAAAATTTCAAAGCAAAATTCCAAGTCGTTTAAAAGTTATAAGCATTTGAGCGAGCATCCCTTTTGGAGCAGTTGAGCACGTAGTCCCTCATGAATGATCTGAAGGGTATTAGAGAACGTTAGCAGATGTCCTTTTATTTTTTTAACAATTGAGACCTTGGATAGAAATTTCTATAAGTATTAGTATCTATAAGTATTAAAAAAAAATTGATTCATTACTGCCTTAAATTTACCTTCAACACCACTCTTCTCTTCAAACGCGTTTTTCTCGAAACTACTTTTTCGAATTTGCGTACACTCTAAAATGATAAGGATTGATCAAAAACTGCTCGCAAAGTTTTTGATCAATCCTTATCAAATTTAGCACTTATTTTCTTTATATATACGCGCTTTAGTTGAACTAGAATCATAAACATCTCTTTATTTTACTTTTTTTATTGTAAGAAAAGAACAAACAAACAAAAAAAAAACGGTTAAAAATCGTATTTAATTTTCCCATTCTAAAAAAATAGAAATTTTCGGGGTTTTTTGTGATGATTTTAGTTCAACTATAAGAGACACTGATAAAAAAGATCGATTTAAAAAAAAAATTGATTTCAGATAAAAATTGTGCCCTTCAGGATGTACGCAAACTGCCGACCCGGGTGGCGACAGTGTGCAGCAGCCGATATCTCCCGGATTTTTCAAGAAAAATGTTCGAAAATTTCAGTGAATGTTCCTCAATCTATCTATAAAATAGCCTCAAAATCTCAATAAAATATATTTATTCTTTATACGTTTAAAAAATTCATAAAAATTGCTCTTAATACGCCGTTTTACACGTATTTCCTCCTTTAACATATTCTATTTCGCTAGCATTCTGTTCAAAGAGAAATAATTTCAATAATGAAGGTTTTCGGGCAGCGATCGATTAAACTATTTTTCCGAATATTTTATCAAATACACTTTGTAGAATGACATTATTTTTGTGCTTTTTTTTAACTGATGTGCTGCCTGTTATTGTCTGGAAATAGAAATTTAGCTATGGAGGAAAAAAGTAAGTTAAAGACAGAGAATGTTTTCTGGAAAGTTGTCCCTACGAAAAACATCGGCCTTGCATCGGCTTTTAGATGTTTTTTTAAGGCCGATGGGCCGATGTTTTTGTAAAGTTAACATCGGCTGCCGATGCCGATGGCCGATGTCAACTTCGTTGAACAATCGGCGCCGATTGTTCTCGACCGATGCATCGGCATCGCCGATGCATCGGTCAAGCCTTAATAGTTAGCATTATTTAAATAGCATTCTTAAAGGGACATTTAAAGCAAAACGCTGCATACGGAAAAGTGGAATACGAGGAAACAATAGATCGACACTCAACTGTATTTTCATATTTTTGAAATTCTTTTCGAGGTAAGCATTAATAATATTAAATCGCCAAAAATGTTTTAAGTTACACGGTTTCATTTAAATTCAAAACATCGTTGCATTATCCAAGCAAAACTATTGTTGCCAAACGGCAAATGATAATGTCGATAATTTCCTCAGAGTCAAAATTATTAATTTCTTTTCCTAATTAACGTTATAATAAATTATAAAATGGATGGATTATTGTATTGTCATCGAAGATAAGCTTGTGTGCAAAATTTGAAGATAATTTATGCAGTAATAGTTGTCGAAAACCGCCTTACAAAATTCCGCCACAAGTCAAGTTAAATAAAACCATGTAAATAAGACTACCCTTAGTTTAGACTAGCATAGTCTATAGTCTGCGTAATTAGAATAGGCGCATGAAGGTCGCGTTTCCTACTGCGTTGCCATGGCAGCTGCAGAAAAGATAACAGCGGCAGATTTTTTTATTTTATTTTTTTTGCACTGCAGTTAAGTCAATTGCATTACTACACCTCCGATTCAGAATATTATAATAATTGAGAAAAAGTAATGAGAAAGAATTTATTTCTTTTTGATGCTAAGTAAATGCAATTAAATTTCTCATAAATTAAATCAAGAATGTTTAGATAAGATTTTAACAATTACAAAATATAAAATACGATAAATTGGGTATACAATAGCTTTCTGAAACACATAAAAATATTAGAATAAGACTTAGATTGGTTCAACATTTTTGATTACTTTATCTGACGCAATTTATTTTTGCCATTGAGAAATAAATCTGATTTGAATCCGTTTATTGTTATTATAACTAAAACAGCAAACATACTTACGTTCGCCAAACCAAGTGGAGAAAAAGTTTCTAGCACAAAAACCATGACGACCAGAAGGGGAAATGATTGAGTTGTGTGACCTTGACACGCCGATTCTAATTACACAGACTATAGAATAGTAACATCTTTGATCTTTGTCTTGATAGTTTTCGACCCTTCCTTTCAAAATTAACCGTAAAAATTCGGATTTTTTTAGTATATAAGTGTGCGTATATAAAACTAGTATGCCCGGCAGTCATACGAAATGACCGCTGTTCTAGATATTAATAAATTGTAATTAAAGTGATTTGTGCTAAGGTGTCTGCTCATTCAAACTGAATGACCCAGGTCAGGCTGCGAGGAAGCCCCTTTGCTTACTGCCCCACACTACTATATATTTATTTACTATGTAATCAAATTGTTTGTGAAAAATATATATTTATCGTCGGAAGAACTTATTGAAAATTGTATTATGCTCTTGAAAACAAAAGTTTTAACGAAACTGGGAAAAAGAGCGCTGCCACTCTAATGAAAAAAAATATAAAAAGCTCAGACAATAAATAAATCAATTAAAAAGAAAGAAGGGATTGCATTAAATTCGCGCATACATTAATTTTTAACGGAAATTGCAAACACATCGAAGCCTCACTCAATATGCTAGTTGATTATTATTACTATATTTGTTACATTTGTTAAATGGCATTGATTTGTTTGTTCACACGGCAACTGTAATTATACTGTTGGAAACGACAGCAACAATGCAAAAATAAAATAAAACGGGTCAAAAAAAGCATTGAAAAATTTTTAAAAAAACTAATTGAGTCACAACTTTCATTTTTGCGGCGATGCGTTTCTCGGGTCGTAAACATTAACCGTGCCGAATGTGGTCCCGATCGGTAAAACGGCCTAGGATCCTATCGCGGACAGACAGACAGACAGAATAAGGCGCTTATATACGAGTATAAGATATGAAAAAAATGTCCTGTAACCGGAGAGCTTAAAATTTCTTGAAATGCTGTAAATTACTAATGCAGATTGATATAGGGGCCCGTTCAAAAATGATGTCACACTTTTTTTCAATATATTTGACCCCCCTCCTCCTTTGTTACTAAGTGTCATACTTCAACATACCCCTACCCCTTTGTCATATGTCACGCTATATTACATTAGTATAAAATAAGTTTAATTTGCAGATTTTAAATGTTTTTATAGAAATCAAAATGTATGATGTCTCACTTCATGTTACCCCTTTCCCTCCCCTTGTCACAAACTGTCACACTTTCTTGAACCCCCTCCCCCCTCGAAGCATGACATCATTTATGAATAACCCCTAGTACATATTTCGCACAAATAAATTCTTAGTTTTGTAATTCATTAAAACTGTACTATTATTGGGAAAACGTTGCCTTTGACATGGAAATTTATACACAACGATATCTTCTTCCTGGATTGATGAATTTACTTTACAATTAGCGACTCAAAAAAAATTCTATGTTCCTTCCAAATTTGGGGTGGAAAAGATAGTAATCCTTAAACTCGAGTCCTTTTATTATTATTATTATTATTTGGTATATCGTGGTCGTCAAATAGGAATTTTTAGTTTCAGAATACGACTAACGACCGCTAATTTCGAACGCTAGTTAAGATATCGGACTTCCAGCCGCAAGATTCGGTGTTCGATACCCGACCCGCCGAAGACCCACCATGTACTCTTGGGGATGGACCCTGAAGTCCCGAGGCACTTCCGAGGGTACCGAAGGGGGGGGGGGATTTCCCTTCCCTTCACTCTTAGGTCAAAAACAGGAAGGTGGGGACGCTATCTGGTGTCATCCAAAGACATAATGAGCCAAGTCATACTTCCACCGTTGTGGTGTGCTCACCTATAAATGGAAGGTGCTCCCTTACTGCCTAAAGTCCCGGTCGCTCTGCGAAAGGGAGCTTGGATACTCAAAAGGCATTTGAGACAACAACAACAAAGAACTAGTTCGACTCAATGACACTACATTCACTTTAAGAAGCAACATCACCTATCCTGTCGTTTCTCGAAGTTATTACAATTTTTGTGTGTTTCGACCATTTTGATCTAAGTTAAATGATCAGTTTGTGTATTTCTTACTGTGAATTATTACTTAAGTTACCTTTTCAAAGCTAATTTTCTTTCCCGAAAATTTTTTGAAAGGGTAATCTTGACTACGAAACCACTCCGTTATCGATTGTATTGTTCCATATAAGAACAGTAATTATGAAATGACGTCAATCCAGGTAAAGTGGCCAAGTTCTTAGTGGCTGTTGGCCACTTCCCTCTTCGGCCAGCATTTGCGACCGTTCAGAAATGATGTCACGCTTTTTTCCCATATATACATGACCCCCGTCCCCCTTTGTCACACTTCAACATACCCCCTCCCCGCTTTGTCACATGACACGCTATGTTGCCATAAGCAGGGATGTCACACTTCTTGTTACCCTCTCCCTTCCCCTCGTCATAGTTTCACGAATCGAATTCCCCCCCCCCCCCTTGAAGCGTGACATCATTTATGAATGATCCTTTTATTATTTACCAGAAGAACAAAACAATAAATTAAGAAAAAAATAATGTGTGTTTTCCCCCCTTCTGCGAAAAAATGGCTAAGCAGATATGTTTACGTAAAAATATGGAAAAGAAGCGAAAGACATCAAAAATAAATAAACAAATAACTATGGGTCAGGAGTGGAAGGCAAATAGGGATAGAAAGAAAATCAAACGATGATGATGAACAAGAAGACGTTTAGGGACCGTTCATAAATGATGTGACGCTTTTTTCCCACATATTCGACCCCCTCCCCCCTTTGTCACAAAATGTCACACTTCAACGGGCTCTCCTCCCCCCTTTGTCACATGTCACGCTATGTTGTACAAGCAAGATGTCCCACTTCTTGTTACCCCCACCCCTCGTCACACTTTGTCACAATTTCACGAACCCTCCCTCGAAGCGTGACATCATTTATGAATGATCCCTTAGTGTTCTACTGCAACGTAGTTTTTCAACATCAAGATCATAATACAATGAATACAGTGTGAAATGTGTTTCTTTGGGGTTCATTCAGTGAAGGAATTGAAGGAAACAGACTTTCTCTCATTTTCGAGAATTAAGGCAGTGAGAAGCAAAGGGATGTAAGTCATCAAAAAGCGATTCCGAGAAAAACACGTTCAAAGTTTCGATCTTATGGGAGCTATAACGCTAATTTTTTTCCTAAATCATGTTGGGGGCAGCACCTGTTAGAGCTATCCCTAATGTCTCTTGTCACAACATAGAATAGTGCTTTCCCTATCATTTGCAATATTTATCTCTAAATTTCAATTTTGTCACTTACACCCCTTTGCTTCTAAGTGCCTCAATTGCAAGTAGGTTACTTTCTATTTCCAGGAAATTTCCTCTGTTAAATGTTTTCGAGTTTTCGCAACTTGTTTATAAGTTAACAACAAAAAAAAAATATTGACTAATTTAACTAACACTCTGAACTTTTACCATAGTGTTTAAAGAAGGTTTTTTAAATTTTGTTTTGGCAAGTGTTATAAGATTCTGTAACTTACCTATATAAAAAATACACATAATTTTCTAACTCAAAACCGGTTTTTATCATTTATTTTTGAGGTTGCAGTTAAATAACCACTTTTGCCCAACCATGTCGGGCAAATTGGCAATTTTGTAATTGGGTAATTTTGTAAAACTGTAGTCTGTTGAAAAGACCTTTCCAAACCATCATGTTTGCTGGACTCTGGAAAGTAGTAAAAGAGAAATGGAAGTCTTTAACCATGTAGATTTGTCAAATTTTGTGAAAACCCTTCCATCACGAAAATTACGATGCAGAATATTCGTGCAGGAAGAGAAGGCGTTCGTTAAAAAATGAACATCAAAATGCAAGAGAATAAAACATTTAATTTTACATATCTGCAATAGTTCTAAAAACGTGTAAACAACTTCTGAATACATGTACATGTGTGTGCGCGTCTCGCTCTCTCTCTCTCTCTCTCTCTCTATATATATATATATATATATATATATATATATATATATATATAACATATAAAACAAATAACTCTTTAAATTTAGTTTCGATTTTAAAAGACAAAAACTAAAGTGAATTACAGACAATTGTAGGCACTTTATAGATTTCCCCCTTTTCCTTCCCTTTTTTTTTCATGGCGCTAAAGAATTTATATAACTTGAGACCCAGAAATTTTTTTCAGAACCAACCAATAGTTAAAAATTTGGGGCATCAAGTGACGGAGAGCTCAAAATATTATATGAGGGAGAAAAAACTAATTTTGTGGGATTCGTAAGATGTGCCTGGTATAAGAATGCAAAGTGGAAATAGGCTTATCGTGTTATTCGTTTGTTTATGCTTTCGTCGTCTGGCGATGTGTATTTTGCATTCCAACCATCTAGTGACTTCAAATAAAAAAAAATAATAAGGTTTGATAATTTGGCTACGACGGACTTAAAGATGACAACCACCGGCAAAATGAAGTTGTGACATAGCTGATGTTACATATTTATATATATATATATATACAACAATTTCTAAGATTAGAGTTTTAATTATGTAGATTTTGTTATTACAAAATAACACAATGCATGAAAAACATCTTGAATTACAGTATTTTCTTTCTTACTTTTTAAAACGAGTCTGCAATCGTTACGCGAATCCATTGGTTCTGGCGGGAGCTTTGACACCAACTGTTGGTTGCCTACCTATAATTTGAAGCATGAAATACAGCCAGCGCGTTCTTATGATGGCACAGGATATATTTTTAGCAAAACCAACAGTTTCTTTTCCTTTCCTTCAGAATTGTTAATTACATCCACAAAACTTGCTGTTTCGGGGCAATTTCCTGATTCGCAATTTTCACCATCTCTATTATTTCCTTTTTTAGAAGCCTTATCCGCTCCGTCAGATTTGCCAGTTTCACCAGCTCTTCTTGCTGCATTGTTATATTCTGCGTCCTCATTTTCTTCGGAGCCGCCGTTTTCTTCTTCGAAGTCAGCAGATCTGCCGAAAACTTCTGAGTAATCGAAGTCTCCAAAATCGTAGGTCTTTTTTTTAGAGGCATTTCTCTTTTCTTTAGAGGCATTTCTCTCTTCGTCAGAAGCATCATTTTGACCCATAGTGACTGAGGAGCAAAACAGGAAAACAAAAAAAATGACCTGAAATTTAAGAAATTTATATTAATGTACGTTTTAAAACATTAACATTTATTTAAGGTAGACTCAAATGGTAGTTAAAGTGACAATTTAAGAAAGTAGATAAAGAATAGTGTTTTCTAAAATAAAAAAAAGTTTTAGAAATACATTTTGTATAACAACCGTGCGGAAATCCGCACAGGCGGGAGAAATAATATATTAGATATATATAGTATATTATTTGTCTAGCCTGTTTTTTTATCGCTCCACGAGATCTTCCTTATTCCTTTGTCAAATTCCATTACCCCTCATTTTAAAGCTTATTGTGCCGGTTAATGACGAAGGGTTGACCCACGGTATAAATCCCCGCTAAAGTACCGCTTATCTTAACTTTGATATTTAAAATCATATAAGGAGGTCCTACAATGGTTGCGAAATCGGAGTTATGTATGCTAGTGCCACCTGTTATCAAGTAAAAAGAAAAAGAAACTCTTCTGTTTTTATTTTGTTGCAAATTGGACAGTTTTAGCTGCGTGTTAAACTTATTCAATCGGTAGGCCTTTACACCTTCATTTATATCCTAACCAACCAACAGTAACTATATTTTAAGTAATGGAACTGCTTCGCTGTTGTATTTTAATGCTATATTTACTCCCTCTATAACGGCATTTCCTGCTCAACAAACTGAAGCTGAAAAGTAATCGTTTGGGTTAAAATGTAATATAAGGAGAAAGTTGTGCAATAATGAAAAAAAATTGTTTTCAAAAAAATATAACAGCATAAAATTCTGTATATTCCCGTGCTCGATTTTGCCTTGCTCATTAATTATTAACACAAGCAAAATTTTTTTAATCCACTGGCGGCTTTGGCCGTGATATCACGGCTTGAGGAATGTGCGGAAAAGCAACGCCTCCGATGCACCAGGGAACCTGTTTGGGAAAAGGGGAAGGAATATCGCAAATATACGCTCCAGACCATCTTGACGTGGAAAAAGCCCATCGTAATATCACGGCTTCAACCATTTTCAGAAAGATTTATCATGGCGTTACGTCACACATGCATACTAGTACTAAGTATTGGAGGCAATTCACCACTAGAGGGACTCATGAGCGATCGTCGTTATCACGTGATATCCGTTATTTGTTTACCAGGATTTTCAATTAAGTTCTACGTGGAGTTCACTTGGCAAAATTAGTTATCGTAAAATTAATTAGACTATTTTCACAGCCTTTTCTGATTATAACCCAGTATTTACACTTAATTTAATCATTATAAAAGAAATTTATTAATTATTACAATAGTTATAGTGTTGTATTTAGTGTTAATTTTATGTAATGTAGAAGAACTTTATTTAGGAATAGTTTTTAATTAAATTTGTCGAACTCGATGTAAAGCGATGCTACGGCTTCCTTTGTTTACATTGCTTTCAACGGTGCCACGTGACCAATGACGTTGCTTGAATTGCCTCCATTAGATGTCCCATATAATGAAGAAAAACAGGAATTATGTTAAGCATTTCATGCTTTTGCGTTTTACTATATTACTCATTAGTAGAGCTCAGATTATATGCATTATAAAAATCATTAAAATATGCACTAAAAACTAAAAAATATTCACCAATATTTTTTTAACTTGCTTTAAAATGTTATCTTGTGTAAATTTTAAAAATGACTGACTTTAAGGGGGTATTCTAGTGTAGAATTTTGGAAAATCGAAAAAAAATTTTTTTTTTTTCATATTTCCAAAGTTTAGACATTTAAGAAGATACCATTAAAAGGATTTTTCAAAATTCTTATTACTTCATGAGTTATAGCCGTTTTAGTGACTTGGCGTCGGTTCTGGTCCGACCGCTACAAGTCAACAAAAGACGGTAGGCGTTCCCGAGTCCCTACGGTTGAATATCCCTTATAAAATCTTGATTGTATAGTATCCCTTTTAAATCTATATTTAATTGAAGGACATAGAAACTCGTTTTGTTGGAATATTCTCTTTTTAGTTTTATTTTAAGTTTTGAGCCAACCTTCGTACCAACCTTCGCAGTTAATATTTTTAATGAAGGTTTTATACCCATATTAAAAATATTAGATGTTAGGGGAATCACGATTGCCCCAGAAGCTCATGCTTTTGCAGCGAGACGGGACGAAGCGCGTTTCGAGCGCTCGAAACTCCGTACTTCAAAGTCGTCAAAGGAGGGTAGAACTGCTCGTCTTCACCAGAGAACATCGGAGAATGAGCATTTTGAAGCAGAGGAAGGTTTCTTATATGGAGCAGGAATCGCCGATTAAAAATATGTAAGTATTCTGTACCATTCTATAAGTAAAACTGCCGAAAACTTGTCTCAAAACTTTGATCGCGTTTTTCTAGAAACTACTTTTTTCGAGCTGGCGGTAAGGATATCTCGACTTCTAATTGGACGATTTACTTCAAATTTAAAGAGGATGTTCTTTATACATCCCTTTATCGTGTGAACCTTGCTTAAAACTGTAACTTTTTATTTAGTATTTTTTAAAATTCGTAACTGTTAAAAACATATGAAAAAAAGAAAATTTTTGTTCAAACAGCCGCCATTTTTTAAAAAAATTTTTTTGAAACTTTTCCAAGGTTCATACGATAGCGGCATCTATAATAATTAAGAATCCGTCTGTTTTTAATTTTTCAGATCAACAGGAGGGTTGGAATAATGCACGCCAGGACTCCCTCTTTTTTTTGGAGCCCACACTTTGGCTGCTCATAACTTTCAATTTTATTTTTATTTTTTATTTTTTTGATCCATTTTTGTATGTAATGATAAAACATCAAAAAACAAACAAAAAAAATGGATGGTAAAAATACTTTTTGTTTCCTTTGTAGGGCGCTTCAAAAACCGGTCGAAATTCATGCCTCTACACGAGAATACCCCTTAAATGTTTGTATTTTGGTTTTAAGACCATATATATATGTTAAAACAACCATACACAAAAAGTAGTAATCCTGTGAATTACTTTCACTGCAATAAAGAAAGCATAATTCGATCTTGAAGGTTTTCAGTACTTGTATTGCTTTTCCTGCTTTAATATCATTTCTATCGATGAAAATGTCCTTTCAATGCTTGGAACGTTATTGATTTTTTACAATTTTATATATATATATATACACTATCTGGCTACACTAACTGTCCAAAAGTCTCCGGACACTTTGGATTTTAGACATTATTTAAAAAATTCTAAAGAAATATTAAATTTGTTGTTTTATATTTTGTACCATGGAAATAACATACTTAAACTCACATTTAAGAAACAAAATTCGGGCTTTAGTGCAATTTGGTGTCCTTCAAAAAATTAAAGAAGAAAAAAAACCTTTTTGACTACCCTGTATCAGAAAATGATGGAAATGTCCTGTAACTTTCTCAAAACATTTTTAATTATATACGCAATGCTTAATACCGCTTTTGTCAGAATAGCAGTAATATTCATGAAGATATGGACATTTGTTTTACATATTCAAAGCTTTTCGCAAGTGTTTTGAGTATAACTCGCTAAGTTCTGTCTCAAATGGTATGAAACGTGCAGACTATTTGGCAAAATAAAAAAAGAAATATAGTACCAAAATGTGGGGAAAATATAATAAATGGTCGATGCGATTTGAGCAGTTTTATGAAAGCAAATGTGATTGCACTTGGGCGAAAGATATTAATTTGTTTTTTTTTTTTTTTTTTTTATAATTTGGTAGTGAGATCTATGGAGCAACTTATGTGAAAATTTCAGTTGAATATTGATATTTTTCAAAGAGATATAGACCATACAATGAGCCGTATTTAGCAAGCTCTCAAATTGGAGAAAAAAAACAAGGGGTTTTTCTCAAATTTTTATATTGCATGATAAATTTTGCAAAGTAAACAATAGCGTTCAAATTCAGACTCCATAAACACAAATACTGCAATTTAATTCAGTTTGACACATTTTCCAATTTATAAGTTCACTATATGTAACAAAAATACACTATTTGTCCAAAAGTAATGGGACACCCTTACGGACTCCGAGAGTCCTGGGGCATATATTAACATGTTGTTGGTCCCCCTGTTGCATCGATGACAGCCTGCACACCTCTGGGGACACTTTCCACCAGTTTTGGACAGGTGGCCATGGGAATTGACTTCCAGGCGTCCATCACAGCTGAAGTGAGCGGAAAATCAAACATTCTATTTCATTTATTTAGTGAAACTTTCAGTAAAGTACTTTTTTTTTTTTTTTCAATTCTGATGCGTTGAAACATTATCAGTAAAACTACATAAAGGAAGTACTGTATGTATTTTTCAAACGTGATTTGTCTCATTTTGGGTGTCACCCCTCAGCAGCCCCTAAAATGGTGTCCCCCGGGGCGCTTTATGTTAGATACTATTTGAAATAAAAGTAATTTAAACCATTTTGGTGCATTTTTGAACTTGTCACTTCCGACCCCAAGCACTGTCACAAACGCCCCTAGGGTGAGGTCAGTTGACATTTCCCCCCCTTTTTATAAGCTGCTGTTAGGGACCGTTCATAAATGATGTCACGCTTTTTTCCCAAATATTTGACCTCCCTCCTACTTTGTCACACTTCAACGGCCCCCCTCCCCCCCCCCCCCTTTGTCACATGTCACGCTATGTTGCATAAGCAGGGATGTCACACTTCTTATTAGCCCCCCCTTCCTTTGTCACACTTTGTCACAATTTCACGAACCCCTTTCCCCCCCTCGAAGTGTGACATCATTTATGAAAGATCCCTTATGAGTTAACGATCATACTAAGGGGAACATTTTAGCCTTTATGTGTTGACAAATGGTACACTATACTATGAAAAACACCCTTATGTCATTAAAGTGTTATAGTAACGAAATAATAGGCGATAAAATGAAAATTGTCACAACTGTACCCAGTCTCCCCTACTTAAAAAAAAAGGAACTCGGTTTTTTAAATCTAAGTCATTTTGATTCGGAGCTATTCCAAGAAAGTGATGTTCTTGATTATCCCAATAACAAGAATTCTGCTTTAATAGTGCATTTGTTTTCAACACATTATGAGCGGGCGCGGATTGCTACCTATAAGCGGGGGGGGGGGGGTGAAGATACTAGTACCCGTTTCGTGCATTGCCGTTTAAAAGCAGCGCTGGTATTTGGACCCGTTTAAAATCACCACTTTTAAGTCACACAAGGGAAAAAATAATGTTTCATATCGCCGTTCCGGACAAACAGTGACGTAACTGCAAAAATGCGTCAAGTGCAAATAATCCCATAGACAATATCAGAAACACATTCCTTACACAGGGGAACATGGTCGTAACTGTAGAACGACAGTTTGTATCTTCTAGAACAACGAACAATTTTTAGAGAAACAATGACGTAACTGCACTTAGGGGTTGAAATTAGGGTGATTAAATCCTTATTCCAGGTAAATGAAAGTGAAGTATATATCCTACATAGTTACTCTCAATATACCATTATTTTCTGCCACTTACTCCCTTTTCAATTATACGTTTTATACAACTGCAAATCGTTTTTTTACTCTCCTGTAAAATTGAAGTTTTTGCATTTACGTCACTGTTCTTCCGGAATGGCGATGTAATGCATGAATTGGTGTACTTTTTAGAACATTTTTTAACTTGGTCAACTTGTGTTTAAAATCGTACACTCGCCCGCTACGCATTACAGTTGCGCGTGCTACGTCGCCCGCTCATAATGTGTTAATGTTTCTTTAAAATAAATGATAATAATAACCTAAAAATCGAGTGAAAAACACAGTAATATGCCTTGTTTTCAAAAAATAACAGGAGATTAAAAGATACCACGTAAACTTTGAATATTTATGTTCCTTTTTTGATGAACACTGCTTTCTTGGTTCACGTACCAACACAAAAATGATTGAAGGGTTATTAATTAGAAGGAAAATGTGTGCTGGTTATAACTTTTGACTTTATAAAGCTATTTAGTTGAATAAGGTATCTCTCTAAAGGAGACATAATAAGCAATTTGACAAGTTTTACTCTCATTGCGCTAGAGATACCTACTCGATCCACACTTGAAACGGACTCAAATATATCTTTATCCCCATCATGTTGCCTTAGCAACAGGGTCTTAGTTTTAATTATTTGCTTCATTTTTTCGCACTTAGGATTTTCTTCAGCTACGGGCAAGTTTTGTGACGCAATAATAGTAATACAACATTTAAAATGTAGCAATGAAAATTAAAATAGTAAAAACATATTTTATTACTACACCTCAATGCACAAAGAGGATCAATGTTTAGGCTTGCCATACGTCCCGGTTTGACCGGGACAGTCCCGGTATTTTGCTCTTGTCCCGGTGTCCCGCCCAGTTTTATCAATGTCCCGGAAACGGCTGTAAGATGTAAAAAGTAATGAATTTATGTTTTTAAGAATCTTTTATAAAGACATTAAGAATCTTTAAGATGACAGCATTAATGAGGGAGTCCACTGCAAGAGCATTGATTGTATGTAAAATAAACTTTGGCGTTTTCTTTGATCTGACTTTTATGAAAAAGTCAAGCTTAACAAAGACATCTTGAAAAAGGTACATTCAAGTCAGAAATATGAGTGTGTTGAAAACAAATAATAACATTGTTAACTTATTAATTGCTTTTTTAGTTTGACAAAAATGCTTTTTTGAAATGGTTTTTGTAGTTAGACAAAAAGTTGTAGTTAAAAAAATAAGTTCTTAGTCATTAATTGTTCAATTAAACAATTATTTTATGAAGCATTTTAAGCTTTATTTTATTAACGCTTCTTTTTAGATGGTAGACCAGAAAAATTATCATTAAAAAGGGAAAAAAATGTAAATTAAGTAGCAAAAATTCCTTTTATATTTTTAAAAGGTGGGTAGACTAACAATTTAGGGTTCCAGATCCCCCACTCCTATCACTTGCGAGGCTTAAAAAAAGACTTGAAACTCAGCGTTTTGTTTTTTGTTTTTTTTAATTTCCCCAGACTACCCCTCCCGCTAGAGGGTGGTTTTCCATACCCTCGGTTTTCCCATCCCATATTAATGTGTCCCGGTTTCACTTACCAAAAATATGGCAAGCCTATCAATGTTGATACTAAAAATAAAATTTTTTAACTGCAACATATTTGCTTCTTTTTAGCACTTCATGATTAGGTTTTGATGTGGGAATCGTTTTAGAAGTCCATCAAAAAAAAGTCACTTCGGCAATCTATTAATGATTGTTCGTTAAAATTTAGTGCCATTGATCATCAAATATTGCTGCAAAGTCAAAAATTGGCATTTATTGTTTTTCTATGCATAAGTATCTGCTCAATAATGTCCTCTTTTGAGAAAAACGATATAAGTCACAAACCACTTTTGACTGTTTAGCAATGAAATGAAAAAATCACACATCTCATTTTTAAAAAAAATAAATTTGAGAAAAAGGACATAAGCTGTTTTTGACTTAAGTGATTTTTCCTAAATCTTACTGAATTGAAACTTGGAAAATATGAATAATTTGAATTATTTCCGTGAAATAAACAATGAAATGTCCAAAACTAATTATTTTATGCCGATAATGAAAAATATCATTAAAATTTCCTCATCAACTTTTCTAAAACTTACGTAAGTAATTAAAAGGTACTTACCAAATTTGTGGAAGATTTCATTTTTTGAAGTGTAGGAAAATTGTCCTAAACAGTTCGAATCCAATTTTCTTTTATACTAAATTTAATTTCCCTTTTCGCCTCTACTATCTTTAAACCACGTCAACCTTTTGATGGCTTTAACGCGTTTAAGCCACGAGCAACGTCAGAGAGAACTAAATGGAATTCAGCTTTGTCTTAAATATTTCTATGTAATTTAACAGTAGTCAAAATGTCACGTCATAAACTCTTTAGCACTCTAATGAGCGAAAAAATGCTTTGTTCGAAAAGTTTTGTTCTTCCTGGTGTTTTAGTTGAAAGGAAGGTGATGAAGTACTTGGAATTTTTAAACTACAGAGCTTTTTGATATGGCTTATGTCGAAACAAAACTGTTCTCATCAAGCGTCATCCTCACAGATGAACATGCCCTTCTAGGATAAGCCAAAAAAAAGTTAAAAGGAAATTTCATTTGAATCAAACGTTTCCTCTAAAATATTACTTACAATTCTTAAAGGCGACAATTCCTCCACCCCCCTACACCCCGGATGTGTCGTTGGCGACAATTTCTAGACGATTTGGCGATAAGTGTAAGTTTCTCGCCAGATGGATTAATTAAAATTGCACTTCTTGGAAGTTCACTGTCATAAGGAAATTTGAAAAAAAAAAAAAACTGCGTCAATGCAATAGAGTTGTTTAGGCAATAGAGCTGTTGGAATTAGTAAAACCCGTTAAAACGCCGGTGTCTGTTTAGCATCCGCGTTATAACATAACCGCGGTATAGTGAAACTGTACCGCTGAACCATATTCACGAAATATACTCGCTCCCTTTTAACTTTATCAATTACTCGTAACTTTCCTTCTATTGTGTAATTGTTTCTTTTCTTGTTTGCTGTCATTTTATTTGCTGTAATTGCTGTTCAAGAAGCGCACTTCTCAACTGAGCGGTTAGTCTATCGAGTGATAGGTTACTCAGGTTAATTTTTTCTGCTCTTTGAGGTTCCTAAGCTAAAACCATATCAACCGCAACAAAAACAATTCTGTTCTGAGAAAATGTGGGCTTAAAAATACTGTTGATTTATCAGCATGGGATTTTGAAGGGAAAGAGATTCTAAGAAAGAATAGATTTGTGTGGAAGGGGAGGAACGCACTTTTCAAAGAAACCATGTTTTAAGCCTTTATACACTCACTCGGAATACGAAATACGTTTACTTTACAAAAAATATCAAAGAATCTGGAATAAAAAGGGTGATTTGTAATGACAAATGGTGTTTTTAACGTCGGGGGACAAGATAGTAACCGCGTTATATCCGATTCCGCGGTATATTGAGGCACGGTATTACGGGGTTTTACTGTATTTGAATTTTAGTACGTGAATAAAATGTGTATTTGGTGTGCTGATATTTCTAATTCCAAAATGATATTAACTTAAACTTTCAAATCATGCCTTTTTAAAGCTAGCGTGAACTGTAATGCGCAGTATGAGACCTTCGTTATAATGTCGTGTTATAACGAACGTTTAAGCACCATAACAACGACAACCATTTAGTAATTACACGCTTAATTAAGCAGTTGGAAATTAAATAATAGAAACGATGTAATTTTAGAGAGAAAATACAAAGGCATTCTGATTCCTCGTTCGGGATCATTCAAAAGTGATGTGACCCTTCGAGAGGGAGGGGGGTTCCTGAAATTGTGACAAGGAGAGGGAAGGGGGTAACATGCAGTTTAACATCATGCTTATGAAACATAGCGGGACATGTGACAAAGGGGGGAGGGGTGTGTGGAAGTGGGACATTTTGTGACAAAAGGGGGAGATGGTTCAAGTATATGGGGGAAAAGCGTGACATCATTTATGGACGGTCCTTTCACAGACAATTCCTTATTTGTTCTGAATCTGTAAACAAATTCAACTTTCTAATCATATTTGCTTTATGGAGTTCTTACATTTAAGCGATGAAAAAATTAAGTGTAATAAAAACTTAGCGTTTAATTTACAATTAAATTTAATTTATTTACAGTAGTATTCTTATTATTCATTTAGCTGTTTACATTTAGCGTATTCATAACTCAATCGGTAGAGAAAATTATCAAAATTCTCAGAGTATAATATCAAAATTAAAGTTTATTGTAGAATCACTTAATTTCTAGGAAAACGGATGGATTTTTCCCGTTTTTAGCGTACTTTCCCGCAAAAGTAAAAAAATAATAATAATAATAAAGCAAGAAAGAAGGCTTAATGTATCGTAAAAAATATCGTTAAAAATAAAGAAAAGTCAAAAAAAAGTGAAGTAATTAAATAAAGATTGAAAACTAAAAAAATTTGAAAGTAGGGTTTTGAGATGGGACAAATGTCGGTCTGTCGGTCTGCCCCCCCCCCCCCCTAATAACTTTTAAACGAATTGTCCGATTCGAAAAATTCTTTTTGCATTCGAAAGATCTTGGCGAAGACATCTCATTTTCATATTTTACTTTTTGATTTGAACAACTTTTCGTTCAATCATGAACAGTTCAAAAAATTTAACATTAGCGCCTATGGGCGAAAATGAAGCAAATGATTTTAACTCTGGGTACAAGATCCATGTTCCAATGAACAAGCTTACTGGAGGAAGCTCTTAGCGTTAAATATTAATTTGAACAGTTTTCGTTCATTTTTGAACAGTTCAAAAAATTAACATAGCTCTTACGGGGAAATTTCAACCCTATATAAATTCTGATCTAACGAGCCGATTTGCTTTTAACAAACTTTATCGAAAAGCTCATATAACGCATAACATGTACAAATAGAAAGTTCATCCAAAACTAACGAGCCTATTTATTTTCCTATGAAATTTTTTTATCGGGATTTTTAAGGATATTTTTCAATGAATAAATGAATGAGTGAAAGAATGAATGAACGAATGAATAAATGAAAGAGTGAAAGATTAAATCAATGAATAAATGAATGAGGAAAAGAATGAATGAATGAATAAATTAGTGAATAAATACATGAATGAGTAAATGAATGAATAAACACATGAATGAGTAAGCGAATGGATGAATAAATGAACGGCTGAATAAAGGAAAGAATGACTGAGTGAATGAATGTGTATTATCCGTTGAAAAAGGATATATTTGAAAAAATTAACCAAATCTAAAGGAGAAAGAGAAAGATATAGCTAGATTATAAATTTGAATTTGGTGTATACGGGAAAGTAAGCTCGTACAGTTCTAGACGAGTCCTTCCATTTCAAATCAGGCAGGCAGGTCTAAAACTTGTCACATGACCCTCACAGATTTTTTTTTTTAAATATAGTACTTACAACTAAGGGACATATGAAATATCCCAAAAGGATTAAGCAAAAAAAAAAATATTTTTCTAATTACAGACTTTTAAAATTTGGAACAAAATTGGCCTTTTCCAGAAAATCAGCAAAACACTCACTTTTAAAATGGCCTCTGTTTCAAAAGTTTTTAACCGGTTCAAATAATTTATTTTTCTATAAATAACGAAGGGATGGTATTTTATTTAGACACTAATTTGAAAAATCTAGTTGGCTTCATTGATAACGAAAAAATGTTTTTGTCGCGAAAAAAAATCTCATTTTTACAGATTTCATGAATTTTTTTTTTATGAAAAAAATTTATTTTTGACAAAACAGAGGTGGAAATCCAAAGTGCTGTTATGGAAGTTTTGTATGAAATTTTATTGTAAGCTTGAGATGCATATCCCCTCAGAATTTAAAGTTTGAAATTTGAAAATGTTCAAAAATGACGATTTTTGAAGTGTGATTACTCAAAAAAGCCATTTTTTAAAAATCTGAAAATCTGCTCATTTGTTGCCCTTGAAGTGCTTAATGAGCTGCTATAAGTTATATTGTGTTTTTTTGCCCCTGATATTTTATATGATTTTTCAAAAATGGCCTTTTGCGCGTTTCTCAAAAAAGCCAGAAATTCAACTTTTACTTATTTAATCACTTTAATATAAAATTTAATCAATATTTATTAATAAATATACCATATTGTTACACAATTACTACAGCTAAATTGTACTTAACCCTCTTAGAATTTAAATATCACCTTGCACAAAGTGTAGCCTCCTTGATTTAATGTATGTTATTCTGTTCATTTGAATTACCAGTTTCAAACTCACACGCTTTACATCAAATACCATGTAGCAGCAAATGTAAAATTTATTGTAGGAATACAATCAAAACATTATTGGCAATCCTAAAATGCTGCTAAATAGTAAAAATCATTAAAAGAGTAATGTTTACATGAGACGCGCGAACAAACAAGAAGTGGGAAGCAGTTAGAAAACTACCAGCCTCTTAAACAAATGAAACTCAATGCATGATTTCTAAATAGAAAAATTTATTGAACGTGTGAATGACAATTATTGAATGGGACAAACTACGAATGTATCACCGATGGTTTAGGGACACTGTGCAATAATTTATAAACGGATGATCTAGAAAAAATATTTCAATAGCCAGAATCCGGTGAAAAAAAACCTAGACCAATATAAAGTAATGTTGAAAGTATGAAATATAACTAAGCTTGCTGTATTTTTGGTTAGTGAAACCGGGACACATTAATATGGGATGGTCATATGGGGGAGGGGGGGTTCTGGAAAAAAACCCAGTAGCGGGGGGAATTTTTAAAAAACTCCCAGTCTCGGGAAATTTTTAAAAAATTAAAAGCAAAATCGCGAGTTTGAGGCCTTTTTTTTTTTGTTTCGCAAGGTAAAGGGAAGGGTTAATCTGGAACCCTAAATTGTTAGTCCACCCACCTTTTAAAAATAAAAAAGGAATTTTTGCTTCTTAATTTACTTAAAAAGATTTTTTTTTCTCTTTTAATGAGAATTTTTTCTGGTCTACCATCTAGAAAGAAGTGTTAATAAAATAAAGTTTATAATACTTCATAAAATTGCTTAATTGAACAATTAGTAATTACTAAGTCTTATTTTTTTTACTTACAACTTTTTGTCTGACTACAAAAACCATTTCAAAAAAACATGTTAGTTAAACTAAAAAAAGCAATTAATAAGTTAATGTTATTCTTTGTTTTCAACTCATATTTCTGACTTGAATGTACTTTTTTTCAAGATGTCTTTGTTAAGCTTGACTTTTTTATAAAAGTCAGAGCAAAGAAAACGCCAAAGTTTATTTTACATACAATCAATGCTCTTGCACTGGATTCCCTCTTTAATGCTCTATCATCTTAAATATTCTTAATGTCTTCATAAAAGGTTCTTAAAAACATAAATTCATTACTTTTCACATATTACAACTGTTACCGGGACATTGATAAAACTGGACGGGACACCAAGACAGGAGCAAAATACCGGGACGTATGGCAAGTCTAAATATAACAATATCTGAACCCTCCTAGTCTTTGCATTTTTTTTTGGTAATAACGAGTAGAAGATGATTCAAGAACTTGATTCCACTTATTTTTCTTTAAGTAGATAACTACATATGTGTTTAAAACTACGTAAATCAGCTCTGCAACATATTTGATGTAAGGCGTGAGAGTTTGAAACTAGTAATTCGAATGAACAGAACAACATGCATTAAATCAAGGAGGCTACACTTTGTGCAAGGTGCTATTTAAATTCTAAGAAGGTTAAGTACAATTTAGATGTAGTAATTGTGTAACAATATGGTATATTTATTAATAAATATTGATTAAATCTTATATTGAAGTGACTAAATAAGTACAAGTTTGAATTTCTGGCTTTTTTGAGAAACGCATAAAAGGACATTTTTGAAAAATCATATAAAATATCTGGGGCAAAAATACACAATATAACTTATAGCAGCTCATTAAGCACTTCAAGGGCAATAAATGAGCAGATTTTCAGATTTTTAAAAAACTGGCTTTTTTGAGTAATCACACTTCAAAAATCGTCATTTTTGAACATTTTCAAATTTCAAACTTTAAATTCTGAGGGGATATGCATCTCATGCTTACAATAAAATTTGATACAAAACTTCCATAACGGCACTTTGGATTGCCGCCTCTGTTTTGTCAAAAATAAATTTCTTTTATAAGAAAAAAAAATCATAAAATCGGTAAAAATGTGATTTTTTCACTTCAAAAACACTTTTTTTCTTTATCAATGAAGCCAACTAGATTTTTCAAATTAGTGTCTAAATAAAATACCATCTCTTCGTTATTCATAGAAAAAAAAATATTTGAATCGGTTAAAAACTTTTGAAACAGAGGCCATTTTAAAAGTGAGTGTTTTGCTGATTTTCCGGAAACGGCCAATTTTGTTCCAAATTTTAAACGGCTGCAAATAGAAAAATATTTTGTTTTTTTTTGCTTAATCCTTTTGGGATATTTCATATGTCCCTTAGTTGTAATTACTGTAATTTTTTTTAAAAAATCTGTGAGGGTCATGTGACACCCTCTGCCTGATCTGAAATGGAATGGCTCAGACGGAACTTCTTGTTATAACATGAAATCATATTTGCTTTATAGAATTGCGCTTACATTTAAGCGATGAGCAAATTTAGTATAATAAAAGCTTTCTGTTGTATTTATAATTAAAGTAATTAATTTATAGCATGTATTATTTTTATTATTCATTCAGCCATTCACATTTAGTTTATTTATAACTCAATCGGCAGAGAAAACTATTAAATTCTCAGAGTATAATATCAATATTAAAGTTTAATTGTGTAATCACTTAATCTCGAAGAACAGATGGATTTTTTTCTCTTCATTTTCTAAAAAGGATAGAAAAAAGTCATCCTAAATAACAATTTGTGTCCTTGAAATGGAGTACAGGCTGAACTTTGTTAATGAAGAAGCCACTATGGCAAATCCAGAAGCAAAATATTATTATATTTTTCATTAAAACATCTTTAGAAAGTCCTTACGTAAATCTTAGAAGAATTTTCTGGAAATCGGAAGATACTTTTTAATGAAAGCAGTTTCAAAAACTATTCAGGACCTATATTTAGAGATTAAAGTAAAAACTTTTCAGAGGAGATGAAAAGTGTAGAACATATTACTGATTGCAAAATCATACAGTAATTACACCATTTACTAAAGTAATGCCCAACTTGTACGATTGAAGATATCTATGCACATTTATGCAAATTTCAGTTAAATCCAGAAAAACAATAAATATGTACCGTATTCTTTCTTTTTTGACTAAATATACATTTAGAACACTTTAAAATGTTTTTTTAAATAACCACGTTCTAAAGCAAATTATCATCAACGAAAGCATTTTGCTTTACTTTTGTCAAAATGCAAAATTTTTCCGACAAAAGTTTGATAAGGCTATGGAATTGATATACTACAAATGGAATTTTGGTAAGCGAATATTTAACACAATTGCAATGCATATTTTATTTATTTATTCATAGTAGGTTTTCTAATGCACATACAGAAGCATATAATGAATGTAACTGAAAAAGCATGATAAAGTAAATATTTTTTCTTATAAGTCAAAACAAATCAAGGTAGTTCTAGAAACAATTCACTACAATGCGTAAGAAGCAATTATAACTACATGTAAAATCAAGATATTTCTTCAAAATGGCACTATCTAAAGAAAATAAATGGTGGTCGATAAGCACCAAATCCAAATCCTTTATAACCAAGGTCTCCTAATCCATATCCAACGTATTCTTTGTCGCCGTATCCTTTACCACCAAAGTCTTCTTCGCCAACGCTGTAGCTTTTTGCTGTATCGTGGCCGGTTCCATAACTGAAACCGCGGTCATATCCCTTGGAGTTAGCACTACCTTTTCGTCCACCATAACCGGCACCGGCGTGATCGGCACTACCAAGGCCGTGTGAGCCGTGGCCGTGTCCTCCAAGGGATTTGCTTTCCAATTCACCGACATCTGCTTGACTAGAACCACACAAGAACAGGGTCAAAGCAAACCACATGATCTGTAGAATAAAAAAAGTTGTCGTTCAGTTAACAAAGACGAATAAAAGCTTACAAGTGTCTAGAGCAGTGATTCTCAACCCTTTTTTTTTTTGTTTTTTTTTGTTTTTTGTTTTTTATTTTTTTTTTTTTTTTTTGCGGCACACTTTTAAGGATTTGAAACATTGACGGCGCACGCACACAAAAAAAAATTTAAAGTTGTTTATTTACTTCCAATAAACTATTTTAAAATAGTTTATGGCAATAATTCTAAATGAAAAGTAAAATAACATAATATGTACTATAACTTTACTCGTAATAAGAAAGCATTATAATTTTTTCTATACAGTTGAACCTCGTCAATTCAAACACGCTTAAGACGAATTACTGCTAAGACGAACTACACTTGTGATCCCCGTCCTAAGGTATTAACAAATAACGCTAATTTCTTCGTTTAAGACGAACACGCTTAATTCGAACTATAGGATAAATCGAACTCTTATTTGTGGTCCCTACCGTTCGAACTTCAAAACAAACGTAAAAGTCATTTTCCATTTTACCAAACGGCGAAAAAAAGAAGAAGAAAACACTTCTAAACAATTTAGATGCAAATGAAGACTTTTGGAGCAATTATTCAGAAAAGAGTAGGAAACAATGTGTCATTAACTGAGTACTTTAAAATAATAATACGGTATATATCTACAATAATTTTGAAGGATTTGCTCTTGATATGTAATTTTAATTAATAAACGTTTAAAGTCATTTTTACTTTTTATTTGAGAAGCAGAAATATTTTTTTCTTATGACAAGTTCGAAATCCATAGCATAGATTTACATATGCATTAAGGGATCTAAATCGAGTATTTTGTACTGGAAAATAGCATGAAATTCCTCTTTTGCTTTCTAAAAAAAGGATTTCATTGTTTTTCGGATAAGACGAACTAAGGTCAAGACGAATTATTTTAAAAGTCCCTTTGGGTTCGTTTTAACGAGGTTCGACTGTATAAATTTCTAAAATTTGGGGGCACACTTTAAGAATTTGGCGGCACACAAAAGTGCCGCGGCACAGTGGCTGAGAATCACTGATCTAGAGTTTCATACAAATAGAGTGGGCTGCAATAGTTTAACCTTTAACTGCTGTGTGCGGGCTGAGAGGCGGCGCAGCATTTTGAAATCGTTAATTTCCGTCTTAAAAATCGAAAATCGCATCTTTTGTTTGACTTAGTTTGCCTAAAACTAAATTATTTATGTTGTAAAAATTAGTAAAAATAAATGAAAATCGTAAACATATAATTGTGTTGCTGTTTCTAACACCAGTTGGCTATCCAAGCTCCCCTTCGCTTTACACTGTAAAAACAATCTCCTGAAAATAACGGAAAAAGTACGGCAGCAGAGTTGCCGGAAATATTCCGTTTCTGATAATATTTTCCCGAGATTTGACGAAAGTTCCATTTCTTTTTTCTCCGTTAAACCAAATCATGTTGTGAAAATACAGCAATCGTAAAACGGAAAAGTTCCGGTCTCGTATTTTCAGAACGTTTGACATTTCCGTTTTTGGAAGAAAAAACCATGTATTGAAGCACTACGGAAATCTTCCGTTAAAATCAGTCAAAAAACACGCTGAAAATGCAGGTTTTTTTTAACAGCGTAGAGCGACCAGGAATTACGGCAGTAAGGAGCGCCTTCCTTTTATAGATAAGCACCACAACGGTGGAAGTGCGACTTGGCTCATTATGTATTTGGATGACACCAGATGGCGCCACCACAAATACGCCAGCTTCCTATTTTTACCTAAGAGTGAAGGGCAGGGACATTCTCCACCATCCGGTACACTCGGAACTGCCTCGGGACTTCAGAGTCCACGGATTTTACATGCATTGCATCCACAAGTGCACATGGTGGGTCTTCAGCGGGCCGGGTATCGAACGGTTGGAAGTTCGTCATTTTAATCACTAGGCTTCCACGGCAAACATAATTGTAATTAAAAATAAATTAATTTGTAAATAATAAAATAATTATGTAAAATAACTAAAAAATTTTTTTTTATTTTAATTAATAATTAGTTTTAATAATAATTAATGCCCAATTTTTATGTTCTCCGTGTTTAAAACGAAGTAAACTATCTGTTGATTAATTTCAGAAGCATTTGGGTGTTTTTGCTTTCAAATTGCACAAACAGTAGTTAATAAACAGTATTTTAAAATGTACCCAATTGGGTACACTTGGAATGAAGGGGTTAAAGCATTTGACAGCTCTGTTAAGTTTAGTATTAACATATACATAAATCTGCTCCATAAATGAAGAAATGAAATTCACTAAACCTGACCAGTTCTTAACCAGTAGCAATAACACAAGTTAACAGTTCCATGATTTTAAAATTAAAAATTGTGCAAGCTGTGCAGTTCGTTATTAACCCCTTAACAGGTTTGCTCATACAGTTACGAGTTACTAATGGTTGGCCAGACTTGGTTTACCCGTACGTCGCAAGGCACCGATATTTTCTCCTTTCTGGTTTTTATTTTCGCATATTTTTAATCGATTGAAAGAGAGCCTTTCGAGCTAACTACTTCTCTTTCTCCGTTAACTAAACCTTCCTTCATTAGTCAATTTTTCAAAATAAATTTTCATTAAAAAGCATAATTTTTGTTGCATATAATTAAATATCCAAGCGTGGTATAAAAGGAGAATGACGGCTTTTTTCTTTTTCTTTTTTTAATTTTTCATAAATTGCGAATTTAAATGTTCTATTTTTTATATAAGTTTGGAACAAAAGCGCTTAAATCTTTGCTTTGTACACAGAACATATACAATGAACACTATTATCTCACGAACAATTATCTAAAATACAAAACCAATATTGAAAAGCATTTTTTTTTTTTAATGTATGGTAAGTTTTTTTTTTTTTTTTTCGGATAATTCTTCGGGACATCTGTAAAACAATCTTCATTACCCATACTCTCTGATTGCCAAAAGCAAACATAAAGGTGCAGTTGTATTTTTAATTTATAAGGAAAAAAAAGGTTGAGTAATTAATTTATAAAAATTAGGAAAAAATGCTTTCACTTTTCTTTTTTTTTACTAAGTTCAAAGTTTAATAATGAGCAACAAAAAATTGCTCTTTTTATGAACATTCCTGGTTTAAAAAATTGACCGGTTAAGGTGTTAACAGTAATAAAAAATGTACAACTGTCCTCTCTGTAGAAAACTAGTTTTCATTATCAGATACGGCCAAGGTTCATTAGTGTTATGCTTAACAGTAACGTTTGTGGAAAGCATTATAAAATCAAAAAATGACCTAGAACGCAAATCACAGACGAAAATTGGAAAATATATATATATTAATGTATTTTGAATTCTGTTTCAGTTGAGAACTTCCAAAACAAAAAATTTCACTTTTATTTTTAATTAAAAACTGAATTTTGATTAAGTTTTAAATGTATAAGAGCTAATTAAATTTCTAAATTTAAAAAAAGAAGAAGAAACAAACATAAATTGCTAACGTCTACAGCATATATTGTTAAAGAGACCCTTGCATTGACCGGAAGCAATAAGCAATGCTTCAGTATACTCAATAAATTTCACAAAATTAACAGTTTTAATCATTCTGCACAGTTTTTTTTTTTTTTTTTTTGAAACCATTTTGTGTACTGATCAATCCAGTCTAGTGTAATCAGACAGTTTTGTGGAAAAATTTTCAAGTGTAAGAGAAATGGATTACTTAAGAAAATAAACTTAAAATTTGCTTGTATGCTAAGAACAATAAAAATATACTTACTATTTGCTCCGTAAAGTACATCTTGTTTTCTTTTAGACAAGGAGTGTAAAGGATTGATCTCTTGTTAAAATAGATCTCTTGCTAGCTCTATTTTTGAACTGAATGACAGGTTTAAGTTAACCAGCCTTATATAGGAATCAGGTCATTATGTTTTACCTGAAATCCTAAACAAAGTTTAAATTAGGTGAAGATCTAATGGTCTAAATGACCGATTCTTAGAAATTCAACAAAAAAAATCTCTCAAAAGCCAAGTGCAATACAGGACATCAAGAAATAGTATGGTGTAAACAATTTTGTTTTAAGTTTATAATCACTTAGGGCAATTGTTTGTTTCAAGGTTAATTCTCCCCATTAGGATGTCCCCTAACGATGTCCGTTTGTCGAAGCGAAGGGATGCTTACAGATTAGTTTGAACGCTCATCAAATCAAGGACGGTCCGAATGGTTTTGAAGAATAAGTGTTCGTCTGCACGGTTGTTGCACAATTAAGAGAAAAGATAAAAGTGATCTTTTTTTGTCTTGTAATGTAACTCATCCGTGAAATAGTCGTAAAAAAACCACGCTTCTTTGCCACACACATATTCATTTTCATAGTCAATATCTCACAAAATTAAAAATAATTTTCTGCCTAACAGTAGCACAGCGTAGGATTTATTTTAACCAGATTTTTGGTTTGATTTGGTTTAATTAGTGACATTCGTTGTTGAGACAGATGTATAGAATTTGGCGTACACAAAATTTTGTAACTACTATCTCTATATATAGGCATCAAAATCAGAAAATATGCAATAACATTCATATTTTTTAAGTTTTACAAAAACTCTTTTTTTATTACAGACATTTTCCTACAAAATTATGTAATTTACAATGATGCGGATGAAGTATGAAAAAAAATGCAAACTTTAATCAACTGGATCCTTCTTCACTGCTTCGATGAACTAAAGAAGAGAAAAAAAGCACAGATTAAGCGAACTTATTACTGACTACATTTTTTATAACACATGGTACAGTTTAAGCATTTTCAAGCATCCATAGGCATTTTCTTCATTGTAGACAAAGCTCTTAAAAAGTGAAAATTACAAGCTTTAATGTACATATTGCATAGTTACGAACAGCGTAGCAACAACTTCAGAATACCTTTAGAATTAATTTAATTTTTGTGATTCTAGCAACATCTACAAACTAAACTTTGAATGAATCTAATGTTCCTTCATTTCTAGAAACATCCTCAGATTAAACTTTGAATGAAAGTGCTGTGTTTCACACCATTTCCAACCATGTTATTCAGGGAGTTTGTTTTTAAATTCAATTTCTTAAACTGTCTGTAAATATTTTTTTTTTAATCATGATTGTCATCTTGTTTTGTGAAATAAAAATAGGACTTGTTTTTATCGTCTATTTAAGTTATTAATGCTTTTTAATCTTCGGATTCATGGGCACAACCAGAATTTTCTCTGTCGAGGGAGGGGAGGGGTTTGGTCGTCACTTGTATTATCAGTAATATGGCTTAAAGCGTAGGAAAACCAAGAGTTCTAAGGGGAGGGCTAGTGCCTTAAGCGCCCTTTACACATACGTTCTTAACCGCGCGACTGAACGTGGCGCATCCAGCCACGGCCAAGAACGCGAGTAAAACCGTGGCGTTCAAGAATGTGTTGCAAAATGCACCACATTCTTATCCGCGCGCAAGAACGCGTTCAGATGCGGGGCGTTCCATTGAAGTCCCCTACAGAAGCCACAGCCTGCAGAATTGTCCAACCCTCTCACTTTGATGCGCGGTTAAGAACGTGTATGTAAAATGCATCATTTCTTGGAGCGCGATCATGAGCGCGCATGTGAGTGTCATTCTTAACCGCGTTCTTGAGCGTCCTAAAATTGCATTTACACGCACGCTCTTGACCGCGGATCTGAATGGCTCGCCCTCCGGACCGTGGTTAAGAACGTGTGTGTAAAGGCTACTTTACTCTCCCCTGCAATCACATACGCGTAAATAGTATTGGACTGATACTGAACACTGATGGACACTACTGAACTAATTCTAGGCCTCACAGGATTACCACACTGTCCCTCCTATTCACGACATTTGATAGTTTGGTTTCAGGACTAGGTTATGCCAACCTACTGTACACTGTTAAAAATTTCCGTAAGAAAATAGTAAAATAAAAATTTATTTGATTGTTATTTTACCATATTTAATTACAACAGTTGAATAACCATTAAAAAGATGGTACTCAAACCTCTGATTGTGAAAAAAATCGTTTATTCTGTTTATCCTTAAGAACGTTTAACTAACCGTCATTTTCAAGCGCTCAATAAAAATCGGGCGTCCATCTTGGTTGCGAAGCCTTACCGGTCGTACGTTGTTATTAAAATATGAGTAAAGATTTATCAGCTCAAATCTGCATGTGTATAGAAAAAAAGAAGAAAAAAAACTGGCTTAAGCAGTGGTTACTAAATAGAAACACATACAGACGTAAATCAAAAACTGGAGACATCGGATTCCCGAACTGTTTGTGAATGAGCGAACCCATCATGTGAGCTGCTGAAGCTTGTTTGCATTTTAATTTTTGCAGCAAATAAAATGATTTTTGTCAATATACAGTAAATTTAGACCAAAAATGACTTTGGATCCAATCAAAAACTGAAATCTCAATTTTAAGGAAGTTTGCCTGTTGGAAAAGAAGATATAAATAAACGGCTGATTTACGTGGTGTAGATGGCCGAATGACTAGAGCGCAAGGTTGGTATACCATACAACCGGGTTCGATTCCTGCACGCTCCATTTACGGTTTCTACGCCTCGAAGATTCTACGAAACGAAACGGTTCAAAAACGGTAAAAATTTTGTTTTGAAACGATTTTTAAATGGTTATAAAATCGTAAACGTTTGTATTTACGGCTTTTTAATCTATCTGATTGGAAATGGTTTAGGTCCCGTAAAGAAAGAAAAATGTTCCAAACCGTAAATTTAACGGTGAATTAGATGGACAGACAGCTGCCGGTTATTTAACCGTAATTTCATGATGAAATTTCTAACAGTGTATCAGTCCTGTGCATCCAGTAGAGTCATAAATGTTCAAACTGAACAGCTATGACTTAAAGTGCTGTAATATAGTGTTACCTAGCTCGCATCCCGCTACAGCCCTGGCATTGGAATGATATCCTCGTAAGGTTAGACTTTCTCAAAAGCGCCCCTAGCAACATAAACTATCAAAGGAATTTAACTAGAAATCAAGAGCAAAAGAGTGTGGCACTTGGAAAATCTAGAAAAGCCTTTCATCTTAAAATGGAGTAATTCCTATTGAAAATGATGATGACCAGGCACGGCACCCAAAGGATTTGCTTTTTTGGGGGGAGGGGACCAAGGTCAAAATTAGGGATAAACCGGACATTGATTTCCTGGATATCGGATATCCGATGTCATTTTCAATAGGATTGAATCCGTATTTCGATCAAAGGCTTCTCTAAATTTTTCCAATTGCTACACTCTTTTGCCTCTTGATTCCCAGTTAACGCGTTCGAAATTCCTTAGATCATCAGACTATCTTTATAGGAGCGCTATTGAGAAAGTCTCGTTAGGAGGATATCATTCCAGGGTTGTAATTTGGGAATGTGGTCTAGAAAGCACTAATTTTCCGCACTTTAATTCCTAGCAGATCAGTTTGAACATTTATGACTCTGACCTATTCGTATCGGATATCCGGCTATGGTGTTTGAAACCTGTAAATTCACTAGATGAAAAGCAAATTTTACATGCCGGATAGCCGGGTTTTTCATGCAGTGACCATATCGGGTTCCGGGTATTTAAACAAATCGGTCGAACACTGGATACCGTTGCCTTCTGGGGGAGGGGACCGGTCCCGTTGGTCTCCCTCCATCGGTGCGCTCAGATATAAATTCCATTTCAAAAGCATGAGATAAACTGTTAAAAACAATTACAATTTACACACTCGGTTCACAAATCTGGTAGACATAGTTGAATCACATTAACAGTCGTACTTGATTACTGTAATTGAAGGAAACACCATGACGTCATTTACTTACCGCTTACGTCATCACTCCAAAGCAAGTCCCTGATACTGATGGAGGGATCTGTCATGATTACAACTGCCGTGATCTGCGCGAAGAAGGTCAGCATCAGAAGAACAGTCCACGTGGATATCAGCAAGTAGGGTGGAGTTAGAATCGTGGTTGGCCACGACAAAAGGTGATGGTCAGAAAACATCATCGCAAGTCGTATGTTCGACATATTTCTGCCCGAGCTCCTACAAGAGAAATTTATAAATTTGATTAGCGAACAATTATATTTAATAAACACAAAAATATCTTTTATTTTTCATATAAGAGCAACAGAAAGAGAAAAATCAAGGAGAAATATTAAGAACATAAACTTCGTGGTTCCAAACAATTTTATTTTTAATACAAATGATTATTCATATTCAGAGCTTTTGTTTTATTCTTATTATTATAATTTTCACTGATAACGATTAAAAATTAAAGCATTTTCTTTTCTCTCCAAAGTTTGATAAAAATACACTCTATTGGGATTGGCACACTTCTAACTCGATTCCATTCCTTGTTATAGACATTAGAAATATATACATATATTTTTTTGAGAAATGGTCCTATAAGTTTCCCAATAATAACCTAATTTACTTAAGAATATTAAATTGGATGATATTTTTTAAGAGAAGCCTAATTACATACGCGTTGTATAAAAAATCTCGATACATAGTATGCATAATTTAGCTTAACCCATTGGAGACTCATTTAAAGCGCCCAAACGCCTCGACTGTTTTCTGGAAACCCATTTAAATGCCCTCAGCTCTAGCCCGGTAAAAAATACTGAACATTTTGAGCATGAAAGAGAGACTCCACTTATTATTGTGAGGGTTTTAACAGTACAACGGGTGTAGTTCGTGCTGGATCTGTTTGGATTGTTCACACGAGAGAGCCTAAAAGTCTCTAATGGGTTAAGATTTTCACGTGCACAACAACGGGTGTCATTCGTGGTGGATCGGTTGGACTTTACCTGTTCACACGAGAGAGCCTCGTTAAAAGTCTCCAAAGGGTTAAGATTTTCACGTGTTTAGTCTGGTGAGAGAATCTTGAATTTCTGAAAGAGGAATTTCTACTTTTTTTTCCCGCTCCTCACAAATGCAACGTTCCGATTTTGAGGAGTGGGAAAATCCCCGAATGTTTAGGTCTAAAATATTCTTAGACCTAGCTACATGGGCCTTTATATCAAGATTTGTGTTTCTGTCACGATCGTTACATAAAATGTGCCATAACATTGTCTCAAATAAAAGTTAATAAGTTCTTATCAAAAGGCATTATGACCTGCTGGGTCATTATAAGGAGAATCGATTGTAAAGTGTAATAAAATACAGATATGAATATAAGTAAAGATTCGCAGTCGAAGGATTTAACTCTGATCAATCTCAAGAATTTCATACCTGATATGAAAAACTCGTCATTCAAAAAGTAGAGTACCATGGAGAACAAACCGCTCTTGTTTGAGAAACTAAAAGAATATAAAAAGAGACGTGAATAAAATAGTTTTCTAAAATTGAATTAAAAAACTAACTCAATGCTAATATCTATAAAGAAAATGACCACAGCCATAGCTAAAAATTTAAATAAAATCATATTTTTAAAATGTTTATAAAAACTTAGGCATATGTTTTCTTTTGTGGCGTTAGAACGCCATGTTAAAATCCGCAGTCGAAATCAAGATATCCTTGAAACCAATATAGTTAAGTTTCCAATATTTTATGCAAAGATCTTTTCATTAAAAGTCTCGATATTAAATGAGTACGCAAATGGTATAACCAGTTAAATTTAAAAATGAAAATTTGCGGAAATTCGAGAAAACTGTTTGAACACACCTTAATTGCACTAGAAAAAGAATTTTTTAAAAATGTACTTTGTTCTGCTTAGAGGTCTGTAATTACAGTATTTTATATTTGAGTGAGTTATTTATCAAAACAGTTTGGATTGGACAGGTTTTGCTTGTTAAAATAACTGCTTTTATACCGGAACGGGATATGCCGGGACGGTTCTCATTTTTGTTTATTTTTGTCCTTCCAAACAAAAGGAAGCACAAATAGTTGCCATTTGAAAGAAAACGAGAATGGTTAACAAAGGTAAAAATCTCGTGAATGCTGAGACAACATCTAAGAGATGTCATTAACTGGTTTTCATTCTGCTTTTTAATCAAGTAGACATTTCAGAGCCTTAAGATTCACCAGCTTTTGGAACTGTAAGCACCATACAGAAAGATTAAAACTAGAATTCCGTTCGTAACCGCGAGGGATTTAATAAGTTTTGGAAATTCCCAGGCATTTTAGGTAGAAAAAATTGTAATAAGACATAGATAATCTTTAATTATTTAAAAATATATATACATATGTAATTTTTTTAATACAGTGGTTTAGACTTTATTTTTCTCACAAACATTTTTTTAATTTCAATTGAACAATACAATCTTTTTGTTTTCCTTAGATGTAATATTTTGCGAAAATAACAAATTTGCTTATCAGGTCCTCGATTAATATTTATGCTTCATCTGATCAATCTATAGTACAAAGGTTTTTGCTTTCACTAAGTCTCGTCCTTTGTTAATTGTATTTCTTTAGGCGCCATTTCCTTTTCTCCTTCCTCGTGTGCAGTGGCACTGGGTATAGAAAATCATTGGGGTGGTCAAGCACAGTGGTGCAACTAGAATTGTGAGTTCTAAGGTAGGGATGAAACCGATAAGCAAATTGGCCGATTACCGATTTATCGGCCGCCAAGTAATTATAATGACAATTATTTTTATACTACCATTTCTCCATTACTATTGTTTTTGTTTGCAGTTCTTTCCAGAACTTCACATAATTAGCTAACAGTTAATGTTAGTAAGTAATGCCCGTTTTTATATTTTACAAGGTAATATTTTTAGATTTCATTCAAATTCTGTGGACGGAGGAGCCTGAGCAGAGTTGGAGCAAATGTTTGGAAATTAAAGCCGAGTTGAAACAGAGCAACTCGAAAAAGTTGTTGCTTCAGTTCCTTTTTTTTTTTTTTTTTTTTTTTGTACTTTTTTTTTCACAATAATGAATTATAAAACGTAAATTTACACAAAAAGTAGTACTAATGGTGAACATGTCCGAGACATACAGCCCCACAAACCATTCTGGGGCAGTATTCCCCAAAAAATGGGTCGCGACCCAACCGTGGGTCGTGAGCGAATATTGACTGTGTCCTCGCCGCTGTACACATGAATTAAAAAATAGGAATTCTGCGAATAAAAGTAACTAAATTTGAAGTTGATGCTAAAATTGTAATGAAGAGAAATAAGAAACAAATACATCCTTCCCATTGAAACAAACCTTGCAGGTGTAGGTCTTTAAGTAATAAAAAAAATATTTAAGTTTCTTATTTCAACAGTCTTTCATTCATATTGGTAACACCTATAAAAAATATTTTTTTTAATTTCAATTAGAACAAATAAGACAGCATTAAGTCGTTCCACGACTCGCCACTAGGGAATCTGAACATTACCAATATTTATGCCCTCTCTTCTCTAAGACAGCTAAGAGGTGGGTCCCAAGATTGGAAATTTTTGTTAGATGGGTCGGAGCCCAGTCAACTTTGGGAATCACTGCTCGGGGGGGGGGGGGGTTGTGCGCGGCAGCACCGCCGGAGTCGGTGCCTCTGTTCGTGTTTATGCTCAATGCCAAGAATATCGATATTAGATGCTTTAAGAAGAATTTTGTGGTGCACTCTCAATGGATATCCTATTTTAAAAATTGTAGTTTTAATTATGGAAATGATTAATTTTCGAATTAGTGGTGATTAAAACCTGCGAACTAATAAACACGTTATGCACAAATTTCGAGAAATATTATAAAAAATTAGTAAAGCATTAATAACAGATTTTCTTTTCAAAACCGCAACTAATCAAGAGTTTCCTGTAAACAGCACAGGAAAGCATGTTAATGAGGAATGAGTCACTGCTATGACAAATTCTGATTATATTCTTTAATATACGTTTTTGAATCTGAAGACAGCCAAAATTTAAGCATTAAAACTAGCGAAGTCATAAATTTTGCAATGTTATGACATTTAACTGACGCTTATTTATGCTCATTAAAATGTTTTTTCTGAAAACCCACAATGATAAGATTCATGGTAAATTAGGCAGACCGCATTACATCATCACACGTGTTTCTTCTTTCTTGGCAACAAAAATCACTTAACCGTAAGATTATTTTCCTCATTGCTTAATGAAGCGTTTACCTGTTGCATAAGGTCGGCGAAGAGTGAAACAGTTGTGGAAAGAAAGCAAATAAAAAGGGGGAGGGAACAGGCGCAACAAATTAATAAAATATTCTGTTAAATAGACCTGAAGGTTCGAACATTTAGATAGTAGCCAGTTTACACTTTTAATGTAGTTTCAGCATTTTTTTTATTAGAAGCCACTTTATCCAGGGATTAAAACAAAAATTCTTTGTAATACAGTAAAACCTGTAAAGTTGACCACCTTTGTAAGTTGGCCACCTGTCTAAGTTGACCACTTTTGTCAGGAACGGAATTAACCCTATATTATTTAATGTAGGGAAATCTTTGCAACTTGACCACCTAAGTTGACCACCTGTCTATATTGACCACTTATGTCGCCAAATTTGGGCGGAAGTATTGTAAAATAACACTTTGTAAGTTGACCGCCTAATTATTACTATATTTATTTGTTTATCTATTTCTGCAAAGATAAAAATAAAACTTAAATAATAAATTCTCCAGGATATTTTTGATGCTATAACGTTAGACCAGTATTTGTCTGCATGGATGAAACATCAATATAAAGTTTGCCTAAACCTCTGTGTAGTGTTAACCATACGGGAAAACTACTTTGAGTACTCTTTTGTTCTTTAAATAAGTTTCTTCTTTTTCTTCTAATCGATCTAGCCATTTTGAAAAAATATTAAGGTATTTTTAAGGAATCTTTACCATGAACTGAGTAAAATAACATATTTATATTTATTTTAACGTCGACAGGGTGGCGTAGTGGTAAGGCAGCAGGCCTCGTACGCCCAAGATCGCGGGTTCAAACCTGGCCACAGTCGGTGGATTTTCAAGATGCAGAAAATCGTCTGCGCCCATGTCGTATGATTATGCGGCATGTAAAAGATCCCTTGAGTAGACATTTGGCTTGGATGCTCTCGGCTAAATTAAATTCCTAGTGCATATTGCATCAATGAGAGCTCGGGTACCGCCATCTAGTGGTAACTGAACGTCAAAATTCTCATGCGGCGAAGGTACCACACTCATTGTGGTGCCGCTGAAAGAGATGGTACCAATTACTGGGGAACGCACTAGGCCTGCAATGGTTGATGACCAATACTGCAGCCCCATTGGAAATTTAAAAAAATATATTTATTTTAACCAAGTGCTTTAATTTTAAAGTTGTATAGGCTACCTTGTAAGACATTCAGATTAAATTTATCTAATGATATTCTGGATAATTGTGAAAAATAGCCGATTACTAATTTTAAAGTAACGTTAAATTTATCTAATGATATTCTAGATAATTGTGAAAAATAGCCGATTACTAATTTTAAAGTAACGTTAAATTTATCTAATGATATTCTAGATAATTGTGAAAAATAGCTTGATTACTAATTTTAAAGTAACGTTAAATTTACTAATTTTAAAGTAACGTTAAATTTATCTAATGATATTCTAGATAATTGTGAAAAATAGCTGATTACTAATTTTAAAATAACGTTAAATTTACTAATTTTAAAGTAACGTTAAATTTATCTAATGATATTCTAGATAATTGTGAAAAATAGCTGATTACTAATTTTAAAGTAACGTTAATACTTGAAGTTATATTTTAATTAGTCACAAATGAATAAACGCATAGCGTACGATATGACAAAGTACAAAATCTCCAACCTCTATAAGTTGACCACCTGTCTAAGTTGACCACTAAAGTGCTGCACCGCAAGTGGTCAACTGACACTGGGTTCACTGTATGCTAAAGCTAGACTGTGGAGGAAAATATTGATTAGAGAAATGTTGCAATATAGCATGCAATTTTATATAAAATAAAAAAAAATAAAATTTTTAAAAAAATGCATCGAACTTCCGCTCTCGTGAAAAGAATTAAAAGCGCGTACGCTATGCTAGACTATGGAACCCTATTACTGATACGGAACCTCTATTGCAGTGATGGCGAACCTATGACCTGTGGGTCAGACACTGACCCACTATTGCCAGATCACACGGGTTTGTTTAAATTTGGTAATTTGTCCGGATAATTTATATTCTATTTGTGCTTTTTCAAGCACTGCATTGACACAAAAGCAATTTAAATGCTGTCTATAGCCATCAGTTCGATCATTACAGTTCTAAAGTTACGCAAGTGACGAGAAATGCGTTTGTAGTAGTTGAAATAAAGCTAAAGTGTTTACAAACTATTAAATAAAGCGTATAATTTCACTCAAATTTTGATGTATAAAAAAATCGACAAACTAAAGCAAATAACCATATTTAAAACACTTTCTTCGAATAAAATGTATGTAATTTTCGTTATTCCTCGTTCATTCAAACACCTATTGCCATTTGCACCAAACACTTAAGAATTTTTAACCCCACTAAAATTTTCTAAATCGTCAAATCACGCCCATTTTTACCAGTTAAGCCAATTAAATTTTAAAGATATTTTATTTTAAAAATACTCAGTTAAAAAATTTTAAACATCCTTTGCTGCATCTGTCATATCTTTGTTTCTTTTCAGACAGGTCCGTCATTCAAAAATTTTCCCGGGAAAGGGGGGGGGGTGACGAATTGGTATATTTTCAAAGCATATTATAGGTAAAAAACAACAAAATACATAAGAACATGTATAAATTCAATGTATTTCTAAATGTCAGGGGGGTCAATTGATCCCCCCCCCCCACCCGATCGCCCAAATGATGAGCCTGGTTTCAGGTACTAAATATTAAAATAACTAAATAAAATTTTATGTGCTTTTACGTATACAACATGCCGACTTTAAAAATGGCGGGAAAATTGTAGCCTATGGAATAAATATTTTGATAATAAACTTTTTACTTCAAAATAATCCAATAGGTAAACATGTAAGTAACCAATAAGTAAAAACATGTCGTGACAGACATGTAAAAAGTGGAACATGTTTTTTCATAATAATTCAATTTTATTTCTTAGACTAAAATTCTTCTACTATTTTTAAAGTAGGCAGGAATATGTGTAATACCAACAAAATTTATTTTGTTATTTTTATATTCAGCGCATAAAACAAAACAAAAGGGTATGTTGCACGGGAAGGGTTTGTATCCGTCAGGGCTCGAAAAATCTTTAAAATTTGACATGCCCTGCCGGGCGAGTTTGTCTAAAAAATACATGCCCGAACAAAATATTTACATGCCAAGAAGTTGCTTTATTGCATATTAATTAAAACATTTGAAGTTGTCGTTTAGCATTAATCAGACAAAACTGAACAGCTTAATATCTGAATCAATGATTATTTTAACGTTAGTCTAAATCATTAAACAATTACATTAGAGACAAATATTGCATAATAAGTCGTTACTAGTCAAATGTTGCAAAATTTAAATTGTATTACTAATCATATTGTTGATATCCATGTCCGTCAACATCTCAACTTTGAGCTCAGGTAAGGATGCGGCGATTTTTCAATAAAATAGGAAATAATAAACTTTTAGAAAGAAATACTTTTATTAAAATATTAAATGCCCTGACGTGCATGTAAGGGTAAAAAATTCATGCCAGAGCGGAATTTTTACATGCCCTCGGGCATGTCGGGCAATATAATTTTCGAGCCTTGGTATCCGTCTTACATAGAATTACGTGAAAGACAAGATATGACAGTGTAGTGGAAGTAGTAGAGCAGACGGTGTAATGGAATGCAAGAGTTTCACATTCGAATAAACTTGATTTTTAAATTTTGAAACGCTTCTTTTAGAACCTTTAATTGGGTCTCCTACTTAAATGACAGATTTCCGATCATCCTATGGGCAACATGAAGGCCGTAAAAAGATGAAATAAAAGTCCCAAAAGCTTATTAATTTAACGTAATATAACAAAACCTCCATCATTGCAGAAGCAAAAACGTTTATTTCAATAGGGAAAAATTCTAAAGAGCACGTTTCCTTTACTGCACTTTTAAACCGCGAGATTTTTGCATGACCATTTAAGCAGCGCGTCATTTGCCGCTAACATTGAAAAATCCCTCCGCGAGAAATAAAGAAAGTTCTGGACTTACGTAACACTTGGTGCGGAACGTCGTATGTCATGGCAACCTCTGAAAGTGAACTTCCTCCAACAAATAACACTCAGTCGCAACACTGCAAAAAGAGAAAGCGCTTACCTACATTCAGCGACCTGATTCTGGGCCCTTTAGGGTACTTCCGGGACCAGTTCTATATCAGCAGACGATGTTTTCACTTTCCTTTATTTCCGCTTTCTTTTAGTTTTCACTGTCCCCCTTTTTTAACAAGTTATGATACTACATTTAATTATAACGTTACTATTAATGTCGTTATAATGTTCGAGAAAGTCCTATTTCGAAAAAAAAAAACCTAGCCCTTTAAGGCAAAATGCCCTAAAGCTGACACCCAAGAAACGGTTCCTAAAGCTGGCACCCTCAAATAAAAAAAACATTTAAAGTATTACCAATTTAAAGAGATTTAAGAAATGAAGGGATTTAAGAAGTGATACCATTCAAAAAGAAAGAAAATCTCGCTTTAAATTATTTTAGGGAATTGGTAATACTTTAAATATATTTTTATTTGAGGGTGTCAGCTTCAGGAACGGTTTTTTGGGTGTCACTTTACCTTAGTTCTTATTATAGAAATAATAAAAATAATAATTCATATTTCCAAAACAAAAAGTGTTAAAGTTCGATGATGTTGTGAGATAATAGCTAGTGCTAGTTATTCTGGTGGCAGACCCATCTTTTGAAAAAATTTCGGTAGGAGAGGGTGGGAGGGGGCAGAGTACAATTTAGTGTACAATGCGTTTAAAAAAAAAAACAAATTACATAGACATACATATAAATACATCATATTTCTCAAGTTAGGGGGTAATTGACCCTTCAAATGGTGGCCTGCGGTGAGGAGTGCAACCAAAGAGAGGGAGGAGAGTTAGGTTTACTCCCTCCCTTAAATTCTTAGTCTCGAGCGTCACCCAAGCAGGGCCTTATTTACCATTAGACCCGTGAGGCCCAGGCCTAGGGCTCTCACTTTTAGGGAGATCCCTAATTTTGGTTATTTATTTATTTATTTATTTTTGTAATTTAAAATTTTTTAGAAAAATATTTAAAAATAGCATCTTTTAAAAACAAACTGTTAGTGTTCTGTTGCTTCACAGAAAATTTGTTTATTAAATTATTTTTAAGCCACAAGGAATTTTCACCTTGGGTTTTGACCCAAATTTTGGTCTGACAATTTGAAATTTGAAAAACAAAATCGATTTTGCACTTTGGGGGCCCCCAGATTTTATTCAAACATTTTGTAATTTAAAAACAATATCATATGCACGTTGGGGGCTCCCAAATGTTAGTCTGACTCTTTGACATTTGAAAAACAAATTTGTTTTTGCGCTTTGGGGGACCCCAAATTTTGGTGTGACTGGCAAGTTTTACGAACACATACTGACTGTTATGTTTAAAAAAATTTTGTTGCGTGAGGGACCTCCGAACATGAGTTGTGCCTATAGTGATTCAAAATATAAATCGGGCCCTGGCCACAAGTTCGAATCCTGGCCAAGGTGTCACTTTCATGCATTGCTATATATTTAGCACTTCTTCCAATCATGACCTAGCGATTGGGAAAAAAGCAATGCTGTAGGTTCCACGAATATATTTTTTAAAATTTCTAATCAGCTGCTGTTGGCTTCTGCCAATTGCAGACCTAGTGCGTTCCCCATAGGTTGGTACCATCTCTTTCAGCGGCACCACAATGAGTGTGGTACCATGAGAATTTTGATGTCCGGTTTCTCCACCTGAAAGAGCAAGCACCTGGAGTCTGTTGATGCGAAATTGCACTAGGAATTTAATTTAACCGATAGCATCCAAGTTAAATGTCTACTCAAGGGATCTTTTACATGCCGCATAATCCTACGACATGGGCGCAGACGATTTTCTGCATTTTTAAAATACACTGCCAGGCTCGATCCTCAGACGTACGAGCTTCGCTCCTTACCACAACCCCATCATGCCGTCGTTAAACGAATATTTATAGGGAACGCTCATAAATGATGTCACGCTTCCAGGAGGGAGGGGAGGTTGAGGAAATTGTGACAAAGTGTGACAAGGGGAGGGGAGGGGCTAGAAAGAAGTGTGACATCATGCTTATGCAACATAGCGTGACATGTGACAAAAGGGGGTAGGGAGTATGTTGAAATGTGACATTTTGTGACAAAAGGGGGACGAGGTCAAGTATATGGGAAAAAAGCGTGACATTATTCGAACGGTTCGATTATTAAAAGCGTGTGATTATATATGAACGGTCCCATAGGGTCATTTTGTGCTCAGACTCTGCACAAGATGGTCGGCAGTCGAAACACAATGCAACAAGTTTAAAGTGATGATGTGTTTGAACTTTTCCAAGTGTATTTTTAGATCAGTGATCTTGAATAATATGCATTTTTAAGGAAATGCCAAAACATGTATAAATATAACTTAAAAAACAGAAGAAGAAACAAACAAACAAAATATTAATAGTTTAAAAAAAAAGTACAGTTGTGAATTTAATAAAATTTGTATAGGTTAAGTTTTTAGTTCATTTCAATAACACATACATTTAGAACAATTATAAAAAGGTTTACAACTCCATCCAGTGCCTGAGTACCGCAAAGGCCAACTAGGCCGCTGCCTTCGGCCCCCAAATAATCTTCAAGTCTTTTTAACTTTATACATTACACCCAGTATTTTTATTTTTCGTACCATAGGGGGCCCAAAAATAGTGTTGTGTCTTGAGCCCCCGACTTTCTTAATCGGGCCCTGACTCCATCATTTAGAATATCTCTTTCTAACCCACGAAATGGAATGACTGTTTTAGAAGTTCCTATTTGTTCAAGACATCGTTTCTTAACCTGGGGGTTGCGACCCTAAGGGGAGTCACCACTTAGGTATAAGAAATATTTCAATCAGAAAAAAAATTTTTTTTTAAATATCATTTTATTAAGCAAAATACCTTAACCCTCTAATTCTCAATTCCGCCTCAAGGCGGACGACGATAACAAAACTTGGGCATTAGAGGGTTAAATTATACTCAAATGTGGCAAAATGCAGTGCTGTACTAGGTAAATATTGCAGCAAGGGGGCCGCCTGTATTTAAGAAATATTTCAATCAGAAAAAAAAAAAATTTTTAAATATCATTTTATTAAGCAAAATACCTTAACCCTCTAATTCTCAATTCCGCCTCAAGGCGGACGACGATAACAAAACTTGGGCATTAGAGGGTTAAATTATACTCAAATGTGGCAAAATGCAGTGCTGTACTAGGTAAATATTGCAGCAAGGGGGCCGCCTGTATTTAAGAAATATTTCAATCAGAAAAAAAAAATTTTTTTAAATATCATTTTATTAAGCAAAATACCTTAACCCTCTAATTCTCAATTCCGCCTCAAGGCGGACAACGATAACAAAACTTGGGCATTAGAGGGTTAAATTATACTCAAATGTGGCAAAATGCAGTGCTGTACTAGGTAAATATTGCAGCAAGGGGGCCGCCTGTATTTAAAAAATATTTCAATCAGAAAAAAAAAAAATTTTTTAAATATCATTTTATTAAGCAAAATACCTTAACCCTCTAATTCTCAATTCCGCCTCAAGGCGGACGACGATAACAAAACTTGGGCATTACAGGGTTAAATTATACTCAAATGTGGCAAAATGCAGTGCTGTACTAGGTAAATATTGCAGCAAGGGGGCCGCCTGTATTTAAGAAATATTTCAATCAGAAAAAAAAATTTTTTTTAAATATCATTTTATTAAGCAAAATAATAATCCCCTCTAATCAGCACCCTCTAATTCTCAATTCCGCCTCAAGGCGGACGACGATAACAAAACTTGGGCATTAGAGGGTTAAATTATACTCAAAGTGGCAAAATGCAGTGCTGTACTAGGTAAATATTGCAGCAAGGGGGCCGCCTGTATTTAAGAAATATTTTTGCTGAACTATGATTCGTGTATTAGGTTTTTATTTAAATTTGCAACGAGAAAGCATCCATAATAGTGCATAATTTTTTGCAATCTAAAGAAAATGTTAACAAATTGAAAATGGATATTTCATTAGATGTAAAATGTGTATATGAATTACAGTTTAATGTAGAATTTAAATTATTGCTGTTGCAATAAAGCACAGCACCCCCACGTTGCAGAGAAATACAAGATATACAACAATCATGTAGACATTTTGCCTCCCTTTCTGCATTTAAAATTTTGTTCACTACATAATTTTAAGAAAAAGATAATACACTTATTGTTAGTCTTTAGCATGAAAGAAGCTTTTCTTTTCTTTCTTTTTGTTCAATGCATACTTCTAATATTCTATTTATTATTTAATTTTTACAAAGTATAGTTATATACTGCATTTTTCATTTATCAGTTGAAATACGAAGTTATGCGCTTCTAATTTCATTAAAATATTACAGTTAGAAATTCCATCATGAAATTACGGTTAAATAGTCTAAATCTAATTCACCGTTAAATTTACGGTTTGGAACATTTTTCTATCTTTACGGGATTAAAACCATTTCTAATCAGCTTGGTTAAAAAGCCGTAAATACAAAAGTTTTCAATTTTATAACCATTTAAAAATTATTTCAAGCTAAATTTTTACGGTTTTTGAACTATTTCGAGGCGTAGAAACCGTAAACGAAGCGTGCGGGAATCGAACCACGGGTGTATGGTATACCAATCTTGCCATAGTTAATCGGCCATCTACACCACTCATAGCGGCAGTTTATTAATCAATAAATCTTCTTTTCCAACAGGCAAACTGCATTAAAATTGAGATTTCAGTTTTTGATTGGATCCAAAGTCATTTTTCGTCTAAATTTACTGTATATTGACGAAAATCATTTTATTTGCTGCAAAAATTAAAATACAAACAAGCTTCAGCAGCTTAAATGGTGGGTTCTCTCATTCCCAAGCAGTTCGGGAATTCGATGTCTCGAATTTTTGATTTACATGTGTACATCAAGTATGTGTGTTTCTATTTAGTAACCCCTGCTTAAGCCACTTTTTTTCTTCTTCTTTTTTTATATACACATGCAGATTTGAAGTGATAAATCTTTATTCATATTTTAACAACAACGTACGACCGGTTAGGTTTCGCAACCAAGATGGGCATCCGATTCTTACTGAACGCTTCAAAATGACGGTTAGTTGAACGTTCTTTAGGATAAACAGAGAATAAACGATTTTTTTCACAATCAGCGGTTTGAGTAGCATCTTTTTAATGGTTATTCAACTGTTGTAATTAAATATGGTAAAATAACAATTAAATAAGTGGTTATTTTACTATTTCCTTATGGAAATTTTTAACAGCGTTGTTAACTTTTTCTTCCGATATTTTTTCACGGCGTTTCAAGTGAATTGCAAATTAGCAAGCTCAATAGTGCTGAGGAATTTGTTTTCTCTTCGGAAGGAAAAACCAACAAAATTTATAGATTTTTTCTCATGAAATAATCTGATTTTTACAAATACAAATGAGAGGACCAACAACAGGCACAGGGCCCAGATAGGCTGGTCCTACTCTTTTTAACAGTCCCCAATGAGGGGAATTACGTACTATGTTTATATATTTATTTATTTATTTGTAATGTATAACTTCTCGAAATAATAATAGATAAATCATAAATGGAAGCAGTCTCATTCACTTTTTTGTTTATTTTTACGACCATTTCAGTTCACATAAATATTCGAGTTTATTTGCTATTCTCAAGGATATGCTTCAAACTCTCGTCTAATATGACAGATAGAACAAGACAGCACAACAGATTTTAATATACAAAGAAGGAAATACACCCAGGGCAAGGTGGGGATCGAACCCACGCCTCTTTCTCTCCGCGCAGGGAGGCACCGGAGCCAGTCGATTTAACCGCTCGGCCACTGAGGCCCCACTCATTCACTTTAATTGGCTTTCATAACTTGAATGGTAAGTAAATAACAATACAGGCTAATATTAGCAATTGAAATTAAGGAACCTCGGTATATTGGCACTCGCTTATCTCTACATGTTTTCGTGTTTCCTCGGGGTGTCGAGTTATCGAGGTTTTACTATATTGTTAATACATTACGAGATGGCTTTGAGAAATTACACACATAGTGAATGCATCTGTTAAATATTTTTGCAAACTTATTACTTTTTTGTTATTATTTATTAAATACCAACCTCTGATTTATTATATAATTTCCGGATTACCGTCAACTGGGGTGACTTTGCCCAATTTAAAAATTCAAGTTGATAATTTTCCCATAACCCATTTTCTGATATCTTAGATAAAATTTGTACCTTTGGAAGGTGGTTCATAGATTTGATTTATATAGTTATTTTTCTTTATATCATTTTCCCTCGTTAAAAAAAAAAAAGAAATATGGGTGGGCAAAGTCACCTAGTGACGTGGGGTCACTTTGCCCACCAGATGTTTTCTTCGTATATCGAAGCTGTAAATAAAAGATGGGCGATGCCACCCCTTCAGGGTGTTAAAAGAGCCACAGTAAACACAAAAATTGTTAAAAAATCGTTTTTTTTCCCCAAAATACAAAAATTAATGCAAATCTTGGACAAATAATGCTAAAAAGTTTTCCAAAACGTGAGCAAAAAAGATGAATTATGAAAATAAAGAACAGTTCACCAAGAAATAAGTGCCAAAAAGAATCTATCAAGAACTACGTGAAAAAAATTTCTCCAAATCATCTGTAAAGTGAAAACTTGTCTCTTTTCTGTGGGCGGGGTAGACTTGAGAACAATTTCGTTTCGTGAAACGCTGGCTTCATCTGTCACCTGAGGAAAAGTGAACGATATTCCCTTATCCTTGGTTCTCATGTATGAGACCTCAAAATCTGCATCACTACATTCATTTGTAATTTTTGCCACAAAATGCTTTACAGCTTTTTCACCACAACAAATTCATTTTTTTCTGAAAGTAATCGGTTCTGAGTAGTTAGTGGAGTCAGTCTCTTCTTCCTCCTCCTCCATTTCAGAAAAAAAATCCTTCTGGTTATTATTATTAACCTAAACATCTTGATAAATTACCAAAAAGAACTCATATTACGATGTAACACTTCAAATAACAGGTGGGCAAAGTGACCCCAATTTTCCTGCAAATCTTGGGGTGACATTGCCCAGTCAAATGACAATCAACAGGTTGGGTGCAGGAACGAAGTTCCAAGGGGATTATATTCTTCATTACATTTACTAATAATAACTGATGAAACTCACCTTGTTTTCGTAGAAGCTGCGTGTATCTAATTTTAAAGAGCTGTAATTTTCGTGGAAAACACACTTCACAAATGAAACAGAAGATTGGTGATAACACTTATCAGGAACCACTTGCAAACCACAGAATAACTCGTAGACATTGAGGATGAATATATCAGTGACTGCAACGCCTCAGACGACCTATCAGATATTTGCTATGGTGGCGCGAAACTTTTTTTCAAAATTGGGCAAAGTCACCCCAGTTGACGGTACTCGTTGATTTATATTATTTCAATATTGCCAGTAGTGCTTTGACTTTCATATAGTGCAGCTATTGCGAGGGAGGCTTCGCGTTAGTACTATTAGCAGAAACGTCATTTAGGGGGATCAAGTGAGCCCCCTGGCTTGGGAAATGCATTGTATTTTCAGTAAAACCTGTAAAGTTGACCACTTTTGTCAGGAACGGAATTAGCCCTTCCCCTCTCTCTATAAGTGCCACCTGTCTAAGTTGACCACTAAAGTGCTGCTCCGCAAGTAGTCAACTTACAGAGGTTGCACTGTATATGTAAGCACATGTATTTTGTTGCTTTTTTAATGCAATATACATTGAGTTCCCTTCGTCCCCCCCCCCCCTACTGGACAATTTTGGAATGACGGGTCTGACTATTGGGACTGTGCGGCACTTAGCGATTTTCAGGACTCAGCTAGGCATTATCAAGGGTGAAAAGAAGTGGTTTATACGAATCTTCCTTGTTCTTCCTTCGAGAAAAATGTAGGAAAGGCAAATATCGCGTACGAATATAGAACAAACAAGTGGAAATAAGAGAGACCGTGACACTTACAACCTCAAAGTTCATTCCTCTTGCTTTCCTCCGCAATGGAAAATGAGGTCAGGAAGTACCCCGATCTTGTATTTCCGAACTGGATCATGGTGGTGGCGGATTCGGATCAAAAGAAATTAACTTAGCGGTTGTTTTTCCAGTTCAGCAATCTTAATTTTAAATTACTAAAAACTGCCAAATTAATCCCTCTTCACGTGAGAAGACTTGTTAGAGGTCATACATCCATGGAAGTATAAATATTTAAAATATATCTTATACTAGCTGCGACGCCCGGCGTAGCACGGTCTATCTTAAATTATATTTTGCAAATACAGCGGTGCCTCATCAAAATGCTAGAAACGTTGATTATTATTTTTTATTATTTGTTTAACAATGGCAACTGCATTGATTTACTTGTTCACACGGCAACTGTAACAATTGTTGAAACGATGCAACAATGCAAAAAATAAAATAATGTTTATAAAAAAACAGAACCGACTTCAAATTATGAATTGCGCTAAAAAGTGAAAAATAAATTATTTCTTTAAACAACATCGATGTGACTTTTAAACATAGTTTTAGTAGTCGGTGCAAAATTAGGATAGATAAAATGTTTTGTAATCACGAATCAATTACAAATATATAAATTTTCGCAGAATTAGTAACAGTTCCAATATTGAGTTTCCAATATGAAGTAGGTATGAAGAATGGTAATTAGACTCTTAATTTTGCACCGACTTCTAAAACTATGTTTAAAAGTCACATCGATGTTGTTTAAAGAATGAATTTATTTTTCACTTTTTAGCGCAATTCATAATTTGAAGTCGGTTCTGTTTTTTTATAAAAATTATTTTATTTTATTCTTTTTAGTGTAAATACATTTTGCATATAAATACTCTATTTTTTAAAAAAAATCCATATCAAAGGGCAAAACTTCTTTGAATGAATGACACTAAAAACTAATCATTTGTATTATAAATTCCCTTTTGAAGTCGATTTTAGCAGACAAACTGATTGGATTAATTTTTGCCACAGAGAAGCCTTCAGTCAAACTCTTGCTGTAATTTCTTTTAATATTATAGCACATGACAACAAACATGTTTTTAACAATGACTTTTATATCTATTAATAGATTGCCCAATAAAGAAAAATCAAGCCAAGCCTTTCCAATTAAAATAAAAAATACTTATTTTTCCCCCCGTAACGTTTTTTCTAAAAAACAAATGTAATCGAATTGATTTGCAATATTTGAGTTAGACGACCCTCTATCGATTAAAGAAAAAATCATCAAAATCGGCTCATTTAGTCAAAAGTTATGGATGAAAAAACAAAAAAAATCCTAACTTTCTGCCCATAGCTTATTCTCTAATTATCGAATATGATTAAACGAAGGTACGGGACCTATGGGAAACCACCCTCGATCTATTAAAAAAAGAATGATGAAAATCGGTTCATCCGGTGAGAAGTTATGAGTGGACAAACAAACAAAAAAAAAACGACATACAGTATGAATGTAACAGTATGAATGTATAACCTCCTCCTTCTCTGAAGTCGGTTAATATAATAGAACGGTCATCATCTGGGTCAAATAAAATTAAAGTTAATTACCGTGAAAAAACAATTTCAAACTACAGAGAAAAACGCTTATAACTTCTTTTCTAGTTAATTTAGAGGCTTCCAATTTTGGCACGAAGGACAAAACTTTTTCTAGAATAGTTTTTTGCGGGCTTTTCAATGGTATCAAGCTCGAAAGGATGCGGTAATTTCTTCCGGTAGAAAGGGACTATTTTATGCAATTTTCGGAACTTCGCTCCAATTAGTCTTAGCGTGATGATAGCCTATAGCCTTCCTCCATAAATGAGCTATCTAACACTGAAAGAATTTTTTCAAATCGGACCAATAGTTCCTAAGATTAGCGCATTCAAACAAACAAACTCTACAGCTTTATAATATTAGTAAAGATAAAAGCGGCTTAATCTGTCTGAATGTCTGTCTGTTCGCTATAGAATACTAGGCCACTTTAGCGATCGGGACCATATTCGGCACGTTTAATGTTTACGACCCGAGAAACTCACCGCTGCAAAAATGAAAGTTGTGACTCAATTAGTTTTTTTTTAAATTAATTTTTTAATTTTTCAATGAACAACGTAACTGTAATGCAGTTGCCATTGTTGTCACACATGTCAAATTTACTAATAATCAAAACATTTCTCTAGCACTTGGAGCGAGGATTTGCAATCTCCGTTAAAAATGAATGTAAACGCGAATTTAATTTAATCCTTCTTTCTTTGTTTTAATTTATTTATCAACTGCGCATTTTATATATATTAAAGTGGCAGCGCTCTTTTTTCCAGGTTTCGCTAAAACTATTGTTTTGACGATGATTATGTTGGATATTGTATATTTATAATATCTAGAACAGCGGTCATTTCGTATGTCAGCCGGGCTAAATAAACAAATAAAATAACATTCTTTCAAAACATTAATATTTTGGTCAGTGTATTGTCATCGATATTATAGTTGGGCCGTTGTAGCCTAGTGGTTACTTGGGGATACGTGCATGTAAAATCAGTGGACCCCACTACCTTACCCCTTGCGCAAGCAATCCTAAGGCCTCGGCTAACAGGTAGGGGTTAGTTAGAGAAAAGTGCATTGTCATCGATATTATAGCTGACACGCAACTGTTACACACAAAATAACAGAGTCACAAATAGAGAATTGGGAAAAATCATTAATTCTACCATCACACGAATTTTAGAAGGGAGGCCATACTTCTCGCATTTAGAAGACAGTCCCCAAATTAACTTTTTTTAATGCTTGGTCCGCAATAATTGTTTTCACTACTGGGGGGCAGATACATTTCTCAAATTTAAAAATTTTTATTTTCTTGTTTCCTAATTATCCGCCAAGAGTTGTAGTTTAGAACAAGGTTTCTCAACCTTTTATGACTTATGGCCCCCTTAGAAAGACCAAATTCTTCCGTGGCTCCCTTTAGATACGTACATAGTCAATTGTTTACATAGATAGTTTAGGATTTCTTTTTGAGGGGGAGGGGTTCAAGCTTAAGATGAGGGATGCATCGGATATCCTATTGTCTGTCGGATCCGCACCGGATATCCGGCTCTGATCTCTGAAACCCATAAATTTTCCTACATATTGCTCTCGCGTTTTAAAATATTTATTGACTTAATTTGTTGAATATTTTACTTTATATTTGACCTTCTTTCATGTTCTTATGTATTGGTCATATGGCTCCTTTTGAGAAACTCTGGTTTGGAGTATTTGGATGACATTTTATGAACTCTTACACAATTACGGTAATTAGATTGAAATAGTATAGCCATTTCAAACAAGCAGGAAATTAAGAAAATAAAACAAGAAGTTCCGTCTAGAACTATACGAGCCTACTTTCCCGTATACACCGAATTCAAATTTATAATCTAGCTATCTCTCTCTCTGTCTTTCTCGTTTAGCTTTAGTTCTTAATTGCTTTAAATCTACCTTTTTCAACGGTTAATACATATTCATTCATTCATTAAGTCATTCATGTATTTATTCACTCATTTATTGATTCATTCTTTTGCTTATTCATTTAATCATTCATTAATTCAAAAATATTCTTGAAAATCCCGATCAAAAAATTTCATAGAAAAATAGGCTCGTTAGTTCTGGATGAACTTTTTATTTGTACATGTTCTACGTCATAAGAGCTTTCCGATAAAGTTTGTTCCAAGCAAATCGGTCAGTTAGATCAGGAATTATATAGGATTGAAATTTCCCCGTAGGCGGTATGTTAATTTTTTTTGAACTGTTCAAAAATGAACAAAAATTGTTCAAATCAATATTTCACGCCAATAACTTCTTCCAGTGAGCTTGTTCATGGGAACTTGGGTTTTGTACCCATAGTTTACATAATTTGCTTCATTTTCACCAATAGGCGCTAATGTTAAAATTTTTTGAACTGTTCAAAATTGAACGAAAAATTGTTCAAATCAAAAAGTAAAATATGGAAATGAGATGTCCTCGCCGAGCTCTTTTGAATGCAAAAAGAATTTTTCCAATCGGACAATTTGTTCAAAAGTTATTAGGGGGGGACAGACCGACAGACACACTTTTTCCCCATCTCAAAACCCTAATTTCAATTTTTAGACTACTTTCCCGTAAAAGTAAAAAAAAATAATAATAAAGCATGAAAGAAGGCTTAATGTATCGTGAAAATATCGTTAAAAATCAAGAAAAGTCAAAAATAAGTGAATTAAATAAAGATTGAAAAATAAAAAATTTGAAAGTAGGGTATTGAGATGGGGAAAAAGTGTGTCTGTCGGTCTGTCGGTCTGTCTGTCTTGTCTGTCGGTCTGTCTGTCTGTCGGTCTGTCCCCCCCTAATAACTTTTGAACGAATTGTCCGATTGGAAAAATTCTTTTTGCATTCGAAAGATCTCGGCGAGTACATCTCATTTCTATATTTTACTTTTTGATTTGAATAATTTTTTGTTCAATTTTGAACAGTTCAAAAAATTTTAACATTAGCGCCTATGGACAAAATTGAAGCAAATTCTGTAAACTCTGGGCACAAGAGCCAAGTTCCTATTGCAAGCTTATTGAAAGGAGTTCTCGGCGTGAAATATTGATTTGAACAGTTTTTGTTCATTTTTGAACAGTTCAAAAAATTAACACAGAGCTTACGGGGAAATTTCAACCCTATATAAATCCTGATCTAACGGACCGATTTGCTTGGAACAAACTTTATCGGAAAGCTCTTATAACGTAGAACATGTAGAAGTAGAAAGTTTATCCAGAACTTACGAGCCTATTTTGCTATGAAATATTTTGATCGGGATTTTCAAGGATATTTCTCAGTGACTCAATGAGTGAAATAATGAATGAATGAATAAATGAAAGAGTGAAAGAATAAATCAATGAATAAATGAATGAGGAAAAGAATGAATGAATAAAGTATTGAATAAATGAAAATATAAATAAATGAGTGAATAAATGCATGAATGCGTAAATGAATGAATAAACACTTGAATGAGGTAACGAATGAATGAATAAATGCATGGCTGAATAAATGAAAGAATGAATGAGTGAGTGAATGAATATGTATTATCCGTTGAAAAAGGTATATTTTCAATAATTAGAACTAAAGATAAATAAGAAAGAGATAGCTAGATTATAAATTTGAATTTGGTGTATACGGGAAAGTAGGCTCGTATAGACGGAACTTCTTGTTTTATTTTTCAATCTTTATTTAATTACTTAACTTATTTTTGACTTTTCTTGATTTCTAACGATATTTTCATGATACATTAAGCCTTCTTTCATGCTTTATTATTATTTTTTTTTACTTTTACGGGAAAGTAGGCTAAAAAGAGTAAAACTCTTTTATATCGGACACCAGCAAGACAAAAATATTTGATAATAGTGGCCACTACTCGCGTGACGTCACGAGGGCGTTCTTGGGGCAGTAAAGCATGTAACAGGACGAAGCTTGGATTTTTCCCGTACGTCAATGCGGTGTTTTACATTTTTATGCGTTCAAAAGACGTCTCTTCAGAGGGTTTATCTCATGAATCGTATTTTCTGAAGCCTATTGCGCACCACATCAGAAAAATCGGTGAAAATTCGTATTTTATTAACCGACTTCACAAAGGAGGAGGTTATGCATTCATAACGTATGTATGGCCTTTTTGGTTGGTCCACCCATAACTTCTAACTAGATGAACCGATTTTCATGATTCTTTTTTTAATCGATCGCGGGTGGTTTCCCATAGGTCCCGTATCTTCGTTTGATCATATTCGATAATTAGAAAAAAAAGTTATGGGCAGAAATGCAGTCATGTTTTTTCAACCGTAGCTTTTGACTAAAAGAACCGATTTTGATGATTCTTTCTTCAGGGTTCATACTCAAATTGGAAAAAAAATTTCCATGACTTTTCCAGTTAGATCAAAGCAGAATTCCAGGTTAATGTTCCAAGTAAAAATATTTATTAGAAAATGCACTACTGCGTACATTAAATAGGCCCGCCATAACATTTTATGCATACAATAATATTAACCTCATATTAAAAAATTCCACAGATGCTCATTAAGATAAGAAACTTATACTATAGAATTTCATAAGCAAAATTTTGTGTCACAATACTGCCAAAAGATATTAGCTTTTATATTTGCATCCATCTTCTTTTATCTGTTTTTAAATTTAAATTTAAGAACGCAAATTTAAAGCTATAAAACATAATATATAACGAATAAATAAAATAAAATAAAAATTAGATGTGGGGACGAATTAGCTTTTTAACTCTATAATAATGCACGAAAACAAATATTTAAAGAAATGCTGATGTAGGCACTTTTATGCCATGAAATATAATAAACACCATTATATAAAGAAAAAACCTATATAGGAAAAAGAAGGCGAGTTAATTGAGGATCTGACATCGCAACGAGCGTAGGTTCCCTCCAAGGTCCCTGGAAGGGGAAAAAATCCCTGACTTTTCCAGATTTTGTCAAAAATTTACGTTTTTCCCTGACTTTTGCAAAAGATATCAATTTCCATGACTTTTCCAGGTTTTCCATGATTTCCAGGTTGAGTATGAACCCTGTTTCTTTAATCGATAGAGAGTGATTTAAATATCGTACATCGATTTGACTGCAATTGTTCTTTAGAAAGAACTTTGGGACTAAAAGAAACAGGATTTTTCTTTTAATATTGGAAGGGTTTGCCTTAATTTTTCTTTGTTGTTAAAATAATTAATAAATGGCAAAACTCATTGTTAAAAAAAAGTTCGTTGCCATTAAGCCGTAACATTAAAAGCAATTATAATAAGACTTTGACTGAAGTCTTTTTTTCTAAAGGCAAAAATTAAATCCAATCAGTTTGTTTGCTCTAGTGACCTTTTAAAAAACAATTCAATACGGAATTATCATACAAATGATTAGTTTTTAGTGGCATTCTCTCAAAAAAGGTTTTTCCTTTTGGCATGTTTTTTGAAATAAAGTATTCGTATGAAAAATGTATTTACACTAAAAATAATTAGTAACTTAATATTAAATAATTTCAACTTAGTATTAACTTCTTAATTTTAAATAATCACTTAAATAAAATAATTTTGGGAAAAAAAATAATAGAACCGACTTCAAATTATAAATTGTGCTGAAGAGTAACAATTAAAAAATTTCATTCTTTAAACAACATCGATGTGACTTCTAAACAGTTTTAGAAGTCGGAGCAAAATTAAGAGAAGTAAAATCTTTTGTAATCATGAATCGATTGCAAATATAAATGAACCAGAATTAACAACAGTTCCAATATGAAGTAGCACATGGTGTAATGGTAATTAGACTCATAATTTTGCACAGACTTCTAAAACTATTTTTAAAAGCCACATCGATGTTGTTTAAAGAATTAATTTATAGTTGCTCTGCTTTGAAGTCGGTGAAAAAGTATGACAGTCTAATTATCATTACATCAAGTGTTACTTTACATTAAAACCGTTGCAACCTCTAGGCCATTTATATTTGTAATTGATTCATGGTTACAAAAGTAATCATAAATCAAAATCCATCATAATTTTGCACCGATTTCGAAAATTAGCTTAAAAGTCGTATCAACGTTGTTTAAAGAATGAATTTATTTTTCACTTTTTAGCGCAATTTATAATTTAAAATCGGTTCTTTTTTTTTTTCAAAAATTATTTTATTTCTTTTATTCCTCTTCTCACTGCTCTGAGGATCAGTTGTTCAGTGTGTACAAAGCCTGCGTATTTTCAAAGTGCATGCAGATGCCCTTTACTCCGAGACAAAGCGCAATTCTATGCATAATAACTCGAATCTTTAACACTTAATGCTAAATGTAAACACCAGCTGCCGCAGAGCGCAAGACGAATTCAATACCCAGTGGTGCAGTCAAGGGGAGATGCAGGGACACACACACACAAAGAAAAACAGTCATTTGTATAGCGCTTATATGTGAAATTATCAATTTTCTTGGATTAAAAAAAAACAGACAAAACATTAATTTAAGAAATTTCTTAATTTTTAAAGAGAAACTAATTAAAAGGTAGAATATATTAAATCAATACATAGAACCTTTGAAAATTTTTGCTATTCTGCTTCGGCTTAAAAGAAACAGCTAAATGTTTGGTATTTGGCTGAATCACTATTAATTTCCTCCCTTAAACTATATATCATCTGCTCAAAGGCTGTTGAGGACATATTCTTCCAAAGAGAACAATTATGCAGTAATGTAAAAACTATCAACATTTGAAAGAATTTGTTTTACTTTATTAAAGAGTTGTAGCTGCTACATTCACTTAATCAAAATAAATACCAAATTTAATAGGAAATGACTCTTTCTAGAAATTCACAGAAAATATTTTATTATTCCATTAGGAATATGTCTATAGTCAGTTTCCATAAATAAAAATAAATTATGGAGAGTCTTTTTCTTTTCTAGTGACGCATATTGAAAATTTTAATACGCAACTTAGGGAACGTTCATAAATGATGTCACACTTTTCCCCATATTTTTGACCCAATCCCCTCTTTGTCATAAAATGTCACACTTCAACGGACCCCCCTTTGTCACATGTCATGCTATGTTGCCCAAACATGATTTCACACTTTGTCACAATTTCATGAATCCCTCCTCGTAGTGTGACATCATTTACGAATGATCCCTTACACTGAAAACTATTTTGAATCAGGGAAAGTTCATCAACTTAAATTTTGGTAATTTAAAAGCAATCATTATGAGTTCTTGTACTATTTGTATATCATATTCTTATAAAATTATTCTACAAGTTAACGTTTAGGAAAAAGCTATAGCATGGAACTTTAACTTTCATTGTCTATGCATACTCAAATTGGAGGTACTTTTTTCTTTCTTTTACATACAATTTATGTCCTTGTCCCTTCTTTTAAGTTTACTTATGTGAATTGTATAAAATAAATTAATAACTATTAATATTTCCAACCTTTAACATGAAAAGTTTTCGGAATACTAAAGCAAACTGAAAAATAAAGAAGAGAGCAACACTAGTGTTTTAAAAATTACTTTATAAATTGTCAATTCTTTTTTTTACTTTCAAGACCATTTTGAAACACAACATTATAAACAGTCATCAAGCTTATATATTCTAGTCTAGTAATTTTCAAGTATATACAAAATAAAAATCTATATATACAAATCAATGCAATCAGGAGTAGGTTTAATTAATTATGTACAACAAATTCATGATTTATTATTCATTTTAATTTCGACCTCTTACTGTGTCTAGATGTACTGCTTAAATTGCGCCTCTTTGGCGCCGCTTCCGTTGAATCCATTGATTCTTTAACTTCAGGAATTAAAAAGTTTTCGACATCCGACGGAGGATCCTCCGTCAGAAAAGATGCTAAATATTCCGGTACAATACATTTGATATTGTGCGATAACAAGACTCTCAAGTCCAGCTTAAGAGATTTCTGTTTTTTGGATTCGACAATCACATGAGTCAGTCTGTCCAAACAGCTTTCTATACTGTCAGATGAGAACACTTCTGCCGATCCAGCCTCCAGGACTTTTGTGTACGTAAGAAGTTTCGCTTTGTCGTCGGCAAAAAGAGCCACCTTCCACTCTTGGAATGCTCCTTTCAGACCATCCCCTAGGTTAAGTTTTGCTCTCCACCTTGCTGGACAGAAAGCTATCTTTGCACTGTTGGGTGGGAGATTTTCAATGAATCTTTCAGTTGAAGGTCCACCCCACTCAAACTTAATTTCATCTACGAAGCATTCTTGTTCCTCACATGCCTCAAAATAATCTGGATGAATGACCCACTTTCCCGCTGCGACACTCGACATGAACTTCTCGTTTTTTATGGGAACTGCTACAACAAGGTGAGTAGCCGAAGTGTCAAATGCTTTTTTATCAGAAACGTCACCGCCAAATTTCTTTATGATGCTAGTAAAATTGCTCCTGTCCGATTCAGAAATATTTGAAAACATAAATTTCCTTAGCTTTGCTTTTAGCTTGATTTTACTCGATACTTCAAAATCGTCTGCAAGATTTCGACTAATAATAGAAGGCAAATTGAGAGAAAAATCGCTGTTTTTTATTTCCGAAAGGACAACGTTACCCTGCAAAGCGGGGTCTGTTTTGCCATTGCTGGTCAACCGAGCAGCAATTTTTTCCCTCTCCAAACGTCCCGTCGGGTCATCCCAAGTGATGGGGTAACTCTGCGACTGCTGAGAACAAGTGTCTTGCTCTTCGGGACCCACCTCCTCGTGTTTCAGGAAAGCATCCGATAAATGCCTCGGATACTTCTGCATTGGACTGATTTCACCGACCGGACTAGACGATACAGAATTTGCCATTCTCCTGGTTTGGCGCTTCTTTGCCGATTTTGCAGCAACTAGCAATTCATTTAATCTGTTGAAATCAACAGGTGTGGTAACAGGAGATTCTGTTTTCTTTTCAACAATTTCTGTACCTTTGGCCATATTTTTGTTACTAACGGGAGTTTTCAGGATAGACAGCTGATCTTTCAAAGTCAGTTCAGCTTTAAATGAGTGTGGGAATAAATTTTCTTCCACGCGTTCATTTTTTTCTTGACAAGAGTACACCCATTCAGGTGAAACTATTATTTTACCCTGAGACCTAGCTTCACGAAATTCTTTGGTTGTATCATTTGGCTTCCCAGAAAATACAAAATGTGTGCAAGTATTGTCATAAGACCATAAGTAATCTCCACCTAAAGAGGCAACTATGTCATTGATCTCACTCTGCAAATAGCACAGTTTTCGGGCAACACACACAACGACACCACCCAAGACTTTTTCAACACTTTTTTCTGAACCTATTTTATTTGTATTATTCTTTTCAGCACATTCATTTCCTTGTGGAGCATCTGATTTGCTGTTAATATGATTCAACGCGGATGCCAAATTCCGGCTAAACATTTCTTCGACAGGTAAACTCTGTCTTTTTGTGAAACTGGAATTGCTGCTGGTACTGCAATCTAAATCTCTCAATAGACCACTTACTTGAAATTTGTAGCTACGGGGTGTTTCGCAATTCAGAGTGCTGTTGAGGGAAATGTCCAAATTCTGTCTGGCTGGTGGTGTCGAAAGAGTAACTTCTAATTTATGTTGATCAATTAATTCTGTGATTCGATCGTGTTGCAATGAGAGTTCATTATTCTCTTCTGCAACAAGTTTGGCATTTTCATCCTCTTCAACCTTCTTTTCAAGTGTTGAAGGGGATTTCTGTTCAACGTTACTTCTGTTGGTTGGCTCTTGATTGCAAGCATCAACAAGGTAATTTTCGATCCTAGGAAGAATGCCAGTTTTAGCAGCATCTAATACCCAATATTTAGTAACAGCAGGTATTTTCCACTTTTTAGATGCTTCATATTTACTTCCTTCCGGTGAAGCTACAACTAAATGAGTATTTGCTAAGACCCCTTTAGTTTTGTTTGCCTTTCGAACAAAATATTCTTGACAAGTAGCACCTAAAACTTCAGCCAAGTGCATTATACAATCCCTTTCGGTGCCACTGTACTGACTCACTGATATAACAAATGATTCAAATGGTTTTGCTTCATTAGGTACAACGAATGGCCTAAACAGCTCGTTTTCATCAAAATCAAATATTCTGCAATCTTCAATGCATTTTTGAAGCCAACAGTTTGTTAATACTTGAGAAACAGGAAGGTCAGATTGTTGCCAAATAACAGGAACTATAGCAATATCACATTCATTTCCATCAGACACACTTAGTACAATTCCAGAATGAGTTTCAATCAAGCAAGAAAGTATCTCGGTGTCTTTTTCCAAAAATCCAACAATAATAAATTTCATTCCTTTAAATAATTCTTCAGTATTTATCACTTCTTCATCTTCAATATCCTCTAGAGCATCATCAACTTCTACACCTCTCGGAGCCTTTTCATTTTCATTTTCTTGTGGTTCAACCACGTGTTTTTCAGGCTCTGAGTGAATTTTCAAATTGCTTTGTTCAGCTGGTTGAATCATCTGCTTATGATTTTCCTGTGGTTCATCCACATGATTTTCATGCTCTGGGTGAATTTTCAAATTGCTTTGTTCAGCAGGTTGAATCATCTGCTCATGATTTTCCCTTATGCTATTTTCCAAAGGTTGTTTCAATTCATCCTCTTGGAAGTGCACACTTCCTTGATCCCTTTTCGCAACTGGCTCGTTTTCTTGACTGAATGTAAGATCCATACACATAAACGGACTTTCATCAACTAGCTTTCCTGCAGAACAACATTCAAGTAACCACTTAAAACTGACCACATACGGTTTGACAGGAAAAGATTTTAGAATATCATTTAGTTCTTCAGACAAACCTTTGCAAACAATGTGTGAAATGCTTTCAGCACAACTGCTGAATTGCACACCACCTCCAGCATTGATTATTTTTCTCAGTTTCTTCATATGCTCGTCAGGAAAACCAGCTAAAAAAATTTTACATCCATCAAGATACTGACCACCTTTTTGCAGTGTTAAAATATTGAAACTATCTAGAGTAGAGTATTCAGAATCTTTCTTTGCACTTGATGGAGCTGAGACATCTGCTCTTACGGATTCATCTAAGTGACTAATGATTGAATTATTGACAATCGCACTGCAATCAACCAATGGTAGTTCGCTTGCCGAATCTTTCTTCGGGGTTGAGCGCTTTGGTTGCTGAAATGTATCATCTAATGCATATAAAGATTCATCACGACAGTAACCAGCTTCTATGCTGTCATAGATCCAATTCACTTTGACACAAAATATTTTCCAACTTTTTGCAAAACGATACTTATCTCCCGTAGGTTCAGACAAAACCAAATGCGTAGTCACTTGGGATTTAAGTGCACCAGAATAAGAGCCTCCGTTATTTTCAATGATTGACTTTATTGATAAACGTTCTTGAGCACTTATCTGTGACACTGTAATAACAAGCCCTTTAAAGACTGGGCATTTATACTTATCATAACAACCATCAGAAGCATGCAGCTGCTGATACTGTCCATTTTCCCACAGATCTGAAATCCATTCTGGAACCATAATGGGCAGGGCAAAGTTAGCGGCCACTTGATACTTCTTGGAACCAACTCCTCCTACGAGGGTAAAAAAACATCAATTTTTTTTGTGCAGCATTAGATGGTATATTCAAACATAGAAGCAAATTATAGATTACATAATGTAGCCTGAATTAAAATTCCTGCTTTATTATAGCATATGTTAACTCGAAAAAATTTGAGTTTTCTATTCTCATAAGAGGAAAAAATAAAAAGGTAAAGTTTTAGCAGCCACCTTAAAATACTTTTTTAAATAAGGATGCACCGATATGCAAATTGGACAATTACCGATAGTTGATTGATCAGGATGAGATAATCAGCCTATTAATTCATAAAGGTTTTTTTTAAATATTACTTTTGAGAACTTGTTAATATTTTTTTTATTTCTGTGAATGGCGGTTTATTTTTCTTTTTTTTCCTAAAATAATCTTTTCAAACTTGATTAAAATTTATTAAAATCAAAAAATGAAGATCAATCTTTACGATTGAAATCAGGAAAAGCAAATTTTACATATCTGAGTAAATTAGCATAGAAATATTTAAGTACAACACAGGGTTGTTTGATTTAAACCACATGGTTTTTTTCAAAAACCACTTGTTTTAAACCAAATCCTTTTTTCATTGATTTTGCACATCATTAAAATTTGCAAAATCCAATTTATGTAGAAATTACAAGCACAGCACTGGATAATTAATGACTTTGAAAATTAAAAAACTTTTTTTTTCAATCAGTACAAATTTTTCTCATCTCCTTATCTACAGACTACCTATGTCAGACTATTTGGGTTCTTCTAAAATTAGCTCTGAAAAAGCTAATTTGAGAAAAACTCTTCTTAGTCATTATAAAAATTAAAATGATATTGCAATTGTAATTCCAGGAGTTAAAGAATATATATGAGCAATAATAAAATAACTTCATAATAACCAATTTGCAAATGTATATTTCAGATTAACAATTTTAAGAAACCAAATCTTTTTTCATTTATTTTTCACATTATAAAAAATTGCGAAATCCAATTTGTGCAGAAATTGCAAGCACAGCATTAGATAAATCATGAATTACTGAATTTGTAAAGTAACACACTTTCTTTTTAATCAGTGCAAATTTTTCTCTTTTTCCTAAATTATTCTCTTCCTTTTAAAAATATATTTATTCTTTAATCAGGTGAAATTGTATTGAAAAAAAAAATTAAAATAATAGTGATAGTTTCTAAGCCAATGTTGCTGATTTGTATAAGTGTTATGGTGTAATTATTTGTTGATATTACTGATACTGTAAATCAACACACATTATTTTTAATGTATCTTTCATTTTTGCTTATTTTTTATTGGTTTAGTAAAATATCCTTTTGTTAAAACTCAACCCACATAATAATTATTTCTTTAACAATTTGCTGAAAGGTCTATATAAGTAGAGAATTATAACACGTTAATACAAGTAAACCTGTAAAGTTGACCACCGTTGTAAGTTGGCCGCCTGTCTAAGTTGACCACTTTTGGTCAGGAACGGAATTAACCCTATATTATTTAATGTAGGAAAACCTTTGTAATTTGACCGCCTGTCTATATTGACCACTTAAGTACCGAATTTGGGCGGGACTGTAATAAAACACCCTTTGTAAGTTGGCTGCCTAATTATTACTACATTTATTTATTTATCTATTTTTGCAAAGATAAAAAAAAAAAATTATATAAGTTCTCCAGGATAATATTTTTTATGCTGTAATGTTAGACCAGTATTTGTCTGGATGGATGAAACATCAATATAAAGTTTGCCTAAACCTCTGTGTAAGTTAACTATTCTAGAAAACTACTATAAGCCTCACTCTTTTGTTCTTTAAATAAGTTTCTTCTTTTTCTTCTAATTGATCTAGTCATTTCGAAAAATTGTGTATTTTTAGGGAATCTTTACACAGCCAAATAAGTAAACTAACACATTTATTTTTAACTAAATGCTTTAATTTTAAAGTTGTAAAGGACACATTGTAAGTCATTCAGATTAAATTTATCTAATGGTATTTTAGATAATTGTTAAAAATAGCTAATTACCAATTTTAAAGTAACATTAATACATGATGTTATATTTTAATTTGTCACAAATGAATAAACGCATAGCGTAAGAAATGACAAAAAAAAAATCTCCACCTTCTATAAGTTGACGACTAAAGTGCTGCACCTATGTATTTTTTTTTTTAATTTTTAACTAAATGCTTTAATTTTAAAGTTGTATAGGATACATTGTAAGGCATTCGGATTAATTTTATCTAATGGTATTTTAGATAATTGTTCAAAATAGCTAATTACTAATTTTAAAGTAACATTAATACATGATGTTATATTTTAATTTGTCACAAATGAATAAACGCATAGCGTAAGAAATTACAAAAAAACATCTCCACCTTCTATAAGTTGACGACTAAAGTGCTGCACCTATGTAGGTAATTAAAATTTAAGGTTTTAACTTTTAGTTACTTAATTAATTATCAATAAATTAACTATCAATAACATTTATTTACAATTAAGGATCTAAAACCTCCATGATTTTCTAAAAGTCAAATTGTTTTTCCTACAAATGCTATTTAAACAAAAAAAAAAAACGGTTTAAACCAAAAAAAAACGGGTTTTTTTTTTTCTTCCAAAAAAACCCAGGTTTTTTTCCAACCCTGGTACAACAACATCATTTGTAAAAAGTGAAGGATGCTTTAGCTTTCACACATATTGGCTTTTCATATTTCTCTCTTATCTAATACAACCACTTTATCCCCAACAAAGTTTGTCGCCTCTCCTTTTTTACAATAAAAAATAAAAGTCATTTTGTAAATCATAGTGAACATTGGCTCTTACAAGTAGGCAAGATTCATGAAAAAGTATGCATGCAATATATTTTTGCCAGAAAATTGACATTTTTATGTCATAATTTTCAGCAATATAATAATTAATTAAATTATAAGCAAGATTTTTTCCATGTATTCTTACTATTAGATATAAACAAGTATATTTACATCAGTGAGTATTTTTATTTGAAAACTATAATATTTTTATATTTATTTAAATATGCATTAATTTCAGAACTAACGCTGCTTACTCCCAGGGTTGGCAGATCTATATCACATGATATGTATCCAACCGCCAAGCTTACATAATTTAAACATTTACAGTTTATCTTAGATTAGATTAATGACTCACTTCTAAGTTGATGAAAATAATGAGAAAATATAATTATATAAGAGGAAGCATAATGCTGCTAGATCTATAGTGATGAGGAGAGTAATGATGAGGCAGAGAATTAGAAAATCCACATTGATAGTGATTCTCTTTCAAGTTGACGATGGTTCACTCATGAGACAAGTAATACACTAAACTGACAGTGTAAAATTATTTTTCTAATATTAAACATGACACCAATCACCATCAATAAATATTTTTACTGTTATATTGCCCTAATTAAAGTATTATATCAAAATTAGCAGTATATATACCAGTTATTGCAGGACCATTTCACAGTGTTTTGTCCAAACGTAGAGTCCGCAACATGACAATTTTTGTTATAACTTCATAATTTACAGTTTAATTATCACTAAATTTTATTTACAAATAATGTGTTGACCACATTATTTGAAAATAAAATTAACACTTTATTAAATTGTAAATTACGTAGTTATTAAAAAAAAAGTCATGTTGCAGACTCTACATTTGGACAAAATACTGTGAAATGGCCCTGCATAATTGATATTTTCTTAGTAGGATGAACAAATTTACGTTGATTACATAAGTGTAAATGTTAAATAAAATGTACCATTGACAACACAAGGGGTATACATTTTATGCAAACCTAATTTTTGTTTTAAGTGAAGTCATGATAATTATTAAAAACCTTGATATATGAATATATTTTATAAATACAAGCAAATTTGACCTGGCTAAGTGAGGTTAAATTAGTAATTAACTCAGTTAATAAAATTCTGGTTTACATAATATCACAAACATAATTTTTAAACAGTTTGTGTGCAAGCATCTGTGATCAATGATCTGTCATTAATGATCTGTGATATATCATTGTCATTGATATATATCTGATATGTATCATAAACATCCAATATTTTGATAGTTATATAAATACCGTAATGATTTTCCAATGCTGCTAACCCCCGCCGTAGGGTAAAGCAGGAGTATCAAAACCAGTTTCTCTTTAAATATATCCCCGTAACGGGTCATAAAACTTCTTAACCCCCCTCGGTAGTAACACATATACTTAGAAGGATCAATTAAAAGCATCAATATAATTATAAAACATTTGTATTTATTTTTAACACTTAACTGTAGTGCCATACAGACTACTACTACTATCACGTGAAACACAGTCACTACAATTTTCAGATAACTACATGTAACCCCAGTGGCAGAAAGTTTTTCAGCTATTTTAGAATTTTATAATCTGTCCAAAATTTTAATTAATAAATCATGCATTAAACCACCAATTTATTGTCATTTTACTTGAAATGCAGTAAGCATAATGTGTTCCTGTTTATTTTGAGTAAGTCTTTTTCGTGACGAGTACCAGCATACACATGCTAAATGCGTGCTCTGCTGCACTAAAAGAAAGAAAAAAGACGTGGAAGAACAGCGAATAAAATTAAACAGACAGTGTAAGCGAGGTGCAAAAATTTGTATACTGCTATAGGAAATAAACCTGTTCGAGTGTTGCAGACAAAAACAGCAGCAAAGGGATTCAATTGTTTGTGACAATGTCAGGGGTCAATCCAGCATTTTTAACAGTTGCCACTTTTTGTGAATTTTAAAAAGATTTTAGTGATAAATCAAATAACTTTGAAAATTCAAAATTTAAACATAGTGATAAAATATTTTATTATTTTTCGCCACCTATTTAATAAATTATTCTAGAAAAAGTAAGATCTGGTAGTTCAAAGTGTTGTGAAGGGTCGTTTTGATAAGCTGAAATTTTGCGAAGGATCAGTTTTGATGAATAGGAATTTCGTGAAGTGGCCGAAAACGGCTCTGAATTTTCTCCGGTGCAACCCCTGAATGTTGACGCGTTTTCTGCCATCAGGGATGAGACCTTACATCAACAGGCCATCATACGGCTCAGTCTGTTAAGAACCTGTAAGGTAACTTTGCCCCACTTGTAACCAAAAAACTGCGTTTTGAATAACCCACACTGAAGTTTCTTGCCTTACCAAACTGCCTACATAGCAATAAACTGTTTTGAACATGCAGGAGAGGAGAAGCTCCAAACACAGCAAAAACGAAGGAAACAATGTTGTGGTTTAATTGATGTGTAGTCAGTGTGAGAGTGATAATACAGTAGCACAATATTATGCCTTAATTAAGGCTCACACCTCCATTTACAAGGTTATTTCTTTGGGAGAAAAATTCAAGTGATATTGTGAAACATATGGTATTCCCAATGTTATTACTTACTACAAAACAAATAGAAACAAAGGAAATGTATAACATAAGATAAACAACGTATTAAGTACAAAAACGCAATAAAAATTATGGGCCTTGTATTCTGAGAAAATGAATTCTTAATTCCGATACACATAATCTGCAATTTTGTGCTTAAAATGTTGTTTAAAATATTTTAATTTTTTGTAAAAAAGGATACCTTTTAATTTTTATCCCTCTGATAAGAGTGAGCAAAATGGAATTAGAATTGTTTTCTAGTAAACTTGAAGTTTAAAACAATAATTTTGTACTTGCCTCACTAATGCTTAATGCACAGTAATTTTATTCTTACTTCAGCTTAATATGAAACTTTAGCAGTCATTTTACAATCGTATATTAGGAAATTTTTTTCACAATTTGTTTCAACATTTTTTCATTCCATTATTCAAATTCAATGTAAAATTCAAATATACAAATTGCAAATACATACCAACAACCAAATGAGTAACACTTTTTGTCAAATCTTTACTGAAGAAGCCTCCCATAAGCTGGATCTTCTGTCTCATATCCTCACGAATTTCATTTACAATGTTTGAGCAAGATACAGTTACTTTGCGCATGGAAACACTGTACACGGGATACGGTCGTTTGGGCAAAACATCCCCGTACTGGAGGCAATACAAAATGCACAAAGGACCAACAATTCTGCACTGGAGTGACCTCAGATGATCAAACACTTCATTATGAAACGGATCCATGACGAAGAGCTTTGGCTCCTTTTGAGAAATTTTCATACATGCTTCTACAGTTATCCACCGTGGATCCAGCTGATTAGTTTCCATGGCTTCGAAAGCTAGTTTGAGAAGCTGCGTGGCCTCTTCTGAAGCGCTTCCTGTCTGAACGAAACAAACTTCATACTTAGAACTGCTGTCTTTAAAACTAATCGACATGTTGGACCTATAAAATAAATAAACTATAATTATTATCAAGAAGAGAGAAACAAATTCAGTCAAAGTTTACTATAAATTATTGATCCTGTTAAATATGGCTTTTACTCAGTAGTAGAAGTGGGTGAATAAAAAGTGGGGGGGGGGGGTGACCAAGATGTTGATAGACCGAGCATTTCCCCCTCTCCCTTCCCCCAATAAAAATTTTTGTGACTTGACAGAAAAAGATCAGTTAACATCTTGTTTTCTAAATTTAACAATGGTATCAAATAGTTTTAAACGAAGCAACCTCTGTTTCCCGAAGATTAAGCAAGGTTCTAACATTGGGATCTTAGTTTCTTACTTCACTTATAGTAATGAGACAACATTACATACAATACCGTTTATTTAAATTTTGCTAGCAATATTATATTTTCCAAAATCTCAAAATAAAATTTAAGTTTCAGTTTCACATTTGCATATTTTCCTGTAAATTTAAAGAGAACTTAAAAATATTAAAGAGATATATAATTGGAGTATGTATATGAAACAATAGTAGAAATTTAAATATACAGTGCCTTCAAAGTTTAAAGTGCACTATGTATATAAAAGTAGTTGTTAATAAAAGTATTTGTATCATTATGGAAAGTATATTGTATAACTAGTTTGACACGAGAATGTACTCTAATTCTAGTACTAATATGTGATGCCCAGTATTGTTCATTACTTCAAGAAATGCAAAATTAAATTCCATCTCAAGAATGATTCTTGGAAATGGAGATGGATTTTAGTGGAAGTAGAAGTGGGGGAATGCAGCACCCTATGTCTTCTACCCCCCCCCCCCCCCTCTAAATTGTAATCAGCCCAGCACAAGGACCAGAGGTTCACTATACTAGACATCAAATATACGATGAGAGCAGCCGTGTAGTTTAGGGAGGACTCAGGGGGACAGCCTCCGCCCACTTTTTTACAATTTTAACACAAGCTTCCCCCCACTTTTTGATTTCAATAACTTAGTTCGTACATGTAAGCGTCCCCTCAACATTTTTTACAGCACTACACCACTGGAAGAGAGGCATGCATATTAAATAACGTTAAGCATCTAATAGCAGGGTTGGATCAAGGATTTAGAGGCTCTTAGGCAATAGAAGTAAAAGATCCTTTTACACACGTTTTTAAAATTTACCTAACTATAATTTTTATAATGTAATATTTATATTATATCACTAAATAATAATTAAAATGTCATTTCCTAGTAATTGTATGTAAAGCGGACACTCCATAGAATTAACATTTTTTAACATAAAAACAATTTTCTGCGAATACTCGTGTTTGATGCATAATTATTTGACAAAAAATAACCCTCGACCCTCGTTTTTGGACATTGTGAGTAAAATTTCAACCAAAAAAAAACATATTTATACTAAAAATTGATTTGTATTTTTGCTCCAAAATGCTTTATGTTGTGAAGGAGTAACAAATCACAAGAAATATCGTAAAACGAAAGCACGGCCATTAAGATTTCTGCCTAGTTGCAACAAAATGCTATATTCCCCCCCCCCCCCCCCTCATCATGTGGCATCAAAGAAATATACAAAAAATAAGCTAAAAGAAAAAATTTTCACATGAAAAGATCCACTGTGATTGATTTTGAAAATTGAAAGAGAGGAGAAACTTATATCATTAAGAGTTCGTATTTGTAAAAGTATTTGTATCATTCTGTATGATGGACGGAAAAAAATCAATGTTTTAAATAACTTTACATCAAAAAAAAAAACTTCTTATGTAATCCATGTTAACATACAATACACTCTAAAATTTTAACTTTTTTCCTGTATTAAAAAATGTAATCTATGTCATTATTATTACATTTTTAAACTTTCTAAATCTACTCACATTTTGTAAAAATTGCCTCTTACTTTTTTTTTAATTGTGTGTCAGCCTGACTCACAGATTTGTAAGTCTATAAACCAAGCTGTTCTTAAGAATATAATTTCATTCCTTATACTACTATTTTTTCTCCATTAATGTAATACACAGCTATAGTACATTCGCTAAATTTTATATTTGTAAAAAGAAGGTTAGAAATAATAATTGTTTAGATAAATCATAAAATTTATTTACAAAAATTTCGTATTTTTGCAAAAAAAAGTTTTAAAATTAGGTTTTCTTCATTGCATGCATGGATACAGTAAAACCCCATTAAAACACGGATGTCGGGGGACATGTTTGGCACCCGCGTTATATCATAACCGAGGAATAGTGGAACTATACCGCGGAAGCACATTATCCAAACAATACTCGCTTTCGTAGCATCAGTTTTAACTTTATCAATTACTCGTGCCTTTTCTTCTACAGCATATTTTTTTCTTTTCTTCTTTGGTGCCATTTTATTAACTGTAATTGCTGTGCAAGAAGCACACATCACAACTGCGCAATCAGTCTATCGAGCGATAGATTATAAACCAAAAGGTGTACATCAGGCCTATTACGATAGTGCTTTATCTGTTAGTGTGTGTGATAGTTGAATGGAGCTCTTTAGCTAGAATATTTGTGTGCTCGGGCTGGCTTCATTTACATAGGTAAATAAGGAATCACCTTTAAATGGCAATGATAAAGGGTGGTTTAAACGGCGGGGGACATGATAGTCACCGCGGTATACTGAATAGCGGCATAACGGGGTTTTACTGTATTACTAGTTATAGGAGAAATTTCAAGAATATCATTTCTAAAAAATATATCATGAAAGGCTGACCAAGGAAAGACAGAATCAGAAAAATAGCCTAAAAGAGAAAAAAGATACTAGAACATCAAGAAAAGATTTTCACTCAGCCCCGTCATTTCAAAATTTGCGAGGGAGGTGGTAGGGAAAAGGGTATATTTTCAATGCATATTATAGGTAAAAACTAAAAAAACAACAGAATACATAAAAACATGTATAAATTCTATGTATTCCTAAAAGGTGGAGGGGGGGGAGGGAGGTCAAGTGACCTCCCTGATCGCATAAATGACAGGCCTGATTTCACCCAAGCAGGTTAGAACGAAACTATTTCAAATCAACTAAAGACTAAAACATATACGCTAGAAAGAAAAAAAGTATTCATGTAGGAAATACAAAAATAAATAGCACAATTCAATGACTTATATTTTGCATTTAAACAAAACTGAAGAAATAATGAAAAATAAATTAACGTTAACATTAGGTAAATTGCTCATAAAAAGCCAAATTTAAGATTCGAATTTTAGATTTTTTAGATTCGAAGAGAGAAAAATGAAACTATTGGGATCCAGATGAGGTGATTTCGGAAGTTTCAAATTTTTAAAATAACATTGAAGGCAACAATGTCGGAAAAGTAAATAGTTAACAAAACTTTCGAGTAAAGAAAGTAATATCGAGGGGTACATAAAAAAAAAATAAGAACATAGTGGAAGAAGTAGAACGTTGCAGGTGCATAGATCAGCATGAAATCATATAAGAAGAATTAAAAAACTTAGCTGGATCACACATTTAACATAGAGAAAATTAAGTAAACAAAACATTACATGACAAATGATAGTAAACAGATTCTAACTGCTCAACTGTCGTAACATGTTCCCAAAAAAATACATACAAGTAGGATCAAAGGGCCAAATTTTTTGAGATTAAAATACAATTAAGCAAGGCCTTTAAACTTTGCTTACATGTTTTAAATCTTTTTTAAAAACACTTTTATGTCACTCCACTCCAACAAAGCGCCATTAGATTTCAACTCAGATTGTTTTGGTTGCCAAAGCAGCGGAAATCTTGGGATTGATGTATTAAATTCTTAAAACACATTTATAAAGCTCTTATCCACATTTCTCTTTTATAAAGCTCGTTGAGCTCATTCAATAATACGAGCGTTGTTATTTTCACTTATCCATAGCTAATCTGACGCTTCATAGTGCCGTATAATCATACACTAGTCATACCATTCGAAAATTACATATCTTTTATTGTAATTTTGGCAACTACTTTTATTTACATTATGGCGTCTTCCATGAAAAACGTGAAAGCGTCTGCTAAAGATGATTTAAAACAACAAGAAATCACACAAGCTGTCGTAATTGCTGACAATTTCGACCAAAAATTCTCACCCTTGACATTTGAGAAGCCAGCTGTAAGTAAACTTCGAACTGCAACGTAGTTCCACTTATGCTCCGAAATAAATTTCATTTATTATTATTGATGCTTTTCAACGTTTAAAAGCAATATTAGTAAACAAAGAGAAAACACCAATTCTGTTTTCGTGAAAGTTAGCAAAATTTTAATTTTGCAGCTGATTGCAACGACTTAGTATTTTGGGTTTCGATTTATTATGATAAATGTTTTGTATATACTGTTAAGGAATCTAGCATGAAAGTTTTCATAAAACGGTACCTTTGAAAACGAAGGCATAAGTTAACCGAGATTATATATGTGGTATACTAATCTCAAAAGGCTAAGTGCTAAGTTAATGTATTTCGATGTTACATTAGCTTTTTGATGCCACCATGAAAAAGGTCTGTTTGTGGGAGAAAAAAAGTAATAAAATATCGGAGTACAGGACCACACACACACATACGTATATACACATACATACACTACTGGCCAAAAGTATTTTCATATTTGAGAAATCTGAAAGAAAAAAAAATATGTATATACTATATCTAGATACATACAGGTTATCAACAATCACAATTCATTTTAGTTCTTTCAGAATAAAATGAAGTAAAGAAACAATACCTCTTTTTTTTGGACTTATTCTTTAAAATATGTTTAATTTCTTAAACTTGCAATTGCAATACGTCCGAGAACTTTACCCTCTATAATCCTGCAACAAAAAAAAAACTTACATCAAAATTCATAAAATTTAAGTGTACATAATAAATAGTTTGGCCACCTCTGATTAGTTTACAAGTTTTTAAAGCAGAGGGATGTACTTATCTCCTAATATATTCTTTATATGAAGAATATTCCACCAAAAGGGGTAGGGTTTAAACATTAAATTAATTTCATTTAACAACCTAAATGAGTTAATTTCTTAAAACCAAACCTAAACTACAAATTGTTTTAATCTTGCAGTAATAGATAGAAGTGACCTCATAAAGAGTTAAGATTTTTCAATTTTTACACATTTCTTGTTTGTTTAAAATTTCTGCTTATGACACATGTTTTTTTTTTTTTTTTAGCATCACTATTATAATTTATTATCATATGTACTTCCAAACATATTGAACATATGATCAGATAAATGAGAAATCTTGAAATAAGTCTTAAAAGTAATAGATAAATAAACGGTATGCCAAAAAGTATGCATGAAAGACTGAAACCTGTCCTACATCCAAAGCAAAGCATAGCATAATAATATTATTTACTTCTTTAGTTTAACTCATATTTTGTAAATTAAACCTTAAAATAAAAATTGATTTCTTATTTTTTACATTTAACATTTGTAATGCCTCTTTCATCCTAAATTACTATTCAACATTTAGCTGCAAATTTAATTGTTTGTATCTCAAATATTTGACAACTGTGAATTTTAGAGAGTTAACTGTACTTCCACTGACACGTTTTCTATTTTACTTACCTGTTGCTATTATTATTATTTTACTTGTTCAGTAATTTGTTGTATCATTAATAGGTTCTTCTGCCTGTTGTAAATGTTACTTTGTTGGATTATGTGCTTCATTCCCTGAGAGAATGTGGTATTCAAGAAGCATTTATATTTTGTTGTTCTCATAATCAACAAATTAGGAGCTACGTAAGGTAATTTGAATTTTTTTAAAAAAAATTATTGAGAACTTCAACCCAACAAATAGTTGTTTGTTATAATTTGTGTATCTTTGCATTAGAATTTATTTAAAGCTGCAAAAAATGCATTGAAACAGCTTAGTATGTACAGAGGTCGATCCAGCATTTTTAACAGCGTCCGTTTTTTGTGAGTTTTAAAAAGAACTTTGTGAAAAATCAAATAAATTGGTGAAAATTTAAAATTACAATAGAGATTTAAAAAATTATTATTATTTGCCTCTTATTTAATAAATATTTCTGTTAAACTGTACAATTTGGCAGTTAAGATGTTCTTTTGAAGAGTCTTTTTGATTGACTGGAATTTTGTAAAGGGTCCCTTTCAGTTGATAGAATTTTGTGTAGGGTCCGTTTTGATTAATTAGAATTTTGTGAAAGGTCCGAAAACGGACATGAATTTCTTCTAGCGCGACCCATGGTGTAATTATTTTCTTGCTACCTATTATTAGGTACATGAAGTATTAGTGAATGCAGAAGGTCATGGTAAATTTTGTGCATAGACACCTCACAAAACCTATAGTATTTGACGCTACAAGATAAAGATAATTATATCAGGCCCCATGAGAGAGAAATATTCAAACAAGGGGAAATTCCATGGAAATGACAACTTTTTTAATTTATTGTTTCTGGAAAGCTTGTCATTTGTGAGCAATTTTCATTTTCAACTCATTACAATTGATTAAGTAACGTTAAATGAGCTAGGCATAAAAAAAATTTTTAAGAAATTTTTTTTATGATAAGGCATATTATTTCATTTTGTAAATCAGTGATTCATCAGCTTTCTCTGGCTTATGCACAAAAAAATTTCTCTAGTACCTTTTGCCACAACTACACATTTCCTAAAAATCTAATGTTCCTTTATAATCCTGTAAAAACTAATGATAGTGAGCGTAAAAAGAAAAGCACTATCAATCGCAAGTACTTATGTCTACTAAAATGACAATATAAAAATGGTGTTTTGTGCCAAGAAATGTGTATCGTAAAATTTAATGGGCCAAAAGAATAACTAACCATTAAATATTTCTTTTTCTAAAACTGTTGAATTTTTAAAAGTTCAATTTCTCTCAATGTACTGGTAGTTAGGTTTAAATGAGTAGATATATTAGTAAAAGTAAGTATATATATATATTAGGGTGTCCCTTATATTTCAAAGTATTCGTTTTATAACGCATAGGTCTTAGTTTTGTTCATTTGCTTCTAAAACACTCAGAAATAAATTTTTACCTTCATTGGACGTCAATAACCCGTGCCGAGTTGCATCGAATCATGTTCATACATGTTTGTACTGTGCTACCGCCAGGAGAAAAACCTCAGACGAAGAATTCATTGCGAGTTGGCGCCAAGAAAATAGGCGACAGTTGCGTTTCGCTTTGTACTTCGGTGTTGTGTTGGGCGAAATGGATTCGTAGCTGTTGTCATTTGTTCTTAGTTACTGCTGTGGTTAATACGTATGTGTTACACTTAAAAAATGACTGTGGAGTTAAGAAGTAATAAAAAAAATATTTTCTTAGTTGGTGATGTAAATTTTCAAATAACAGGCGCAAAGTTGCCGTCTAACCGCCAAGTTCTAGCTGTACTTTTTTTTAACATTCGCAAAGTTAAATTGACGGTTAGTGAAAGCGCAAATCTTGCCATTCGAGAATGCGTTATATTTTGGGAAAAGGCTAGAATCCCTACGAGAGCTACACCTAACTGCGTAAAGAAACTTGTAAATCTTTATAATGCTTGGAGGATGTTGCAAAAAAATTCAAAAAAAATTGAAGATGTTTACAAGCAGCGTGAGGAGGAATTTAAAAGTAGTTTAGATAATTTATTTGATATTGCACACGCTGATGCTTTAGAGCGCATAAAAATAGAAGAAGATAAAATATTTTTACAAAAACAAAGAGAACCAGGGCGTCCCGGATGTTTAGCGGGTGTAGACAAAAAGTTAACGGAAAAAGAAGAAAGGGCAAGACAGAAAAAATTAAAAGAAGAGAAAAAAAGGCATGAGCAAATGTGTTTTGAAAGTGTATCCTCATTTCTTGCTACACAAGATGTTTTACAAGGGCAAGGACATCACGATGAATCTACTAGCTCTGATGAAAGCCTTGAGGAACCCATACCATCCACTTCTCAAACGGTATGTTCTGCAACTATTACGAAAAGAGGAAGGAGAGACTTTATCTCGCCTAAGTTAGTTGCAGCTTTAGATAGATGCCAATTAAGCATAAGGGATTCTGTCTATATACTCCAGGCTGTAGTAGAAGCGCTAGATCTTAGCTGTGAAGATTTCCCGATAAACAAATCTTCCATTCAACGCATTCGTACTAAGACTAGAAAAGATAGAGCGGAATCTATAAAATCAGATTTCCATAATAATATGCCCGAAATGGTGACTATTCATTGGGATGGAAAATTATTACCTGGACTGGACGTGAGAAGTTTTAAAGAAGAACGCCTGCCTATTCTAATTTCATTTGGAGGAAAGGAACAACTTCTAGCTGTGCCCAAATTAGAGAGCTCTTCCGGCTAGAATCAAGCTGAAGCTGTGTTAAACGCACTTTATGACTGGAACCTGGATGACAAAGTACAAATAATGTGCTGTGACACAACTGCGTCTAATACAGGGCGAGTGAAAGGAGCTTGCATTCTTTTGGAACAAAAATTGGACAGGGAATTACTACTCTTTGCTTGCCGCCATCACGTTTATGAACTGGTTTTAAAATGTGTGTTTGAAACAAAAATCCAGCAAGTCACAACTAGCCCTGATATATCAATGTTCAAAAAGTTTAGGGACAACTGGAAAAATATTAATCCTGCTGCTATTGAAACATGCACCGATATTGTCAAACAACATTTTAGTGATGTAACAATTGAAGAATTGTTGACATTTTATAATCAAGAGCTGCAAAAAACCATCGTACGTGACGATTATCGAGAACTGGTTGAGCTATCTATTACTTTCTTAGGAGGAGATAAAGAGAAAAAAATTAAAATCAGACCTCCTGGAGCGATGCATCAAGCAAGATGGATGGCTAGAGCTATTTACTCTTTAAAAATTTGTTTGTTGCAATCCCAGTTAAAAATCAGCGCCAAGGATAAACGAGCTCTTCAAGACGTTTGTTTATTCATTGCGGTTGTATATGTGAAACCATGGCTTGGATGTAGTGTGCTGGTAAAGGCACCAAATCAAGATTTGTGCTTTTTAGAAAAGCTTAAAGAATATGAAACTGTTGACAAATTCATCTCCAAAGCAGCCCTGAGCAAGTTTAGTCAACACCTTTGGTACTTGTCAGAAGAAATAACCGTTTTGTCGCTCTTTGATGATGAAGTTAGTGAACAAACCAAGGAAAACATTGTAGTGAACTTACAAAGAGAGAGTTTTTATGATTCTGGGAAGAGATACATTCCATCAAAAGAAGACATGTCTGATTATTTGTATGGTAAGTTTAAATTCAATATTTAATTTAATATTCATTTATTGTACTGTTATTCCGTTTTTTCTAAACTAAATTATACTGCCTCATCCATTGTTACAGCTAAATCATTAAGTGATTTTGTGTCTTTGAAGAGCACAAATTTATTTTCTCGATTGAAAATCGATAATAACTTCCTCCAGCAACCCGTCGCTACGTGGGCCGATGATGTTGCCTATTTAGAAGCGAAAAGAAAAGTTCTTTCTTTGAGAGCAGTTAATGATACAGCTGAAAGAGCTGTAAAACTTATGCAAGATTTTCATGGTTTGATCACTGCTAATGAAGAACAAAAGCAATTTTTGCTACGCTGTGTGCAAGAGCATAAAAATCTGTACCCAGACTGTAAAAAAGAAACCCTCAAAAGGAAATATCCTGCTAATCAGTGATTGTATCTTCTTTTAATAAATCTGTATACATAAAAATGAATATGTGTCTGTCTGTCTGTCTGTACTCGATAGATTTAAAAACCATACATTTACATCCAACAGCGGTGAAAATTTGGGAAACTATTAGGCATATCCCCGGGAAGGTTTTTGTAATTTTTTTTAAAAATCAGTGTTTGGGTTCTAGGTGCTCCCGAACAAATATCCCAAAAACATCAAAAAAACATTTAATTTGTAATATTTGTTTAAGGTGTAACGATATTTATTAAATATTTCAATTGATTTAGTTACGTAACGGAAAGGGTGAGAAACAGAATTTTTCAAATCTTCAAAGCTCAGTCGGCACGGGTTAATGTTGATGTAGGAAGATAAAATTTTGTATTTGAGTAAGTCTGGATAGTTTAAAAAGAAATTGGGGGTATGCGTTTCGAAAATAAAAAAAAAAAAATTTTTCATCCATATAAGGGACACCCTAATATATATATATAGTCATTTATAAATAATAGTAATTCTTTTCAAAATGTAGACATGCATTTCTCTCTTCTTTCTCACAAATTTACTTATTTACGGTTGTCATGAATAACTGCTAATACAAACATGTTTGTGAATTTTTGGCATTTCGTATTAACAAAGTTGATTTGTATGTTTAGTTTGCAAGCATTGACTCTAAAATAGTAATGTTCCACTCAAATACTCAAAAACTTTCTTTCTTCTTTTTTTACCTAATTGTTATGAAAACTTCTTTTTGGAAAGGCAAAAACCTACCCCCCTTTTCTGTCTCCTTTTATGTTTTTGTGACAAAGTTCATACTTTTATTGTTTATTAATTTTTGTGTGCACTGTAAAAAAATAAATGAAGTAACTTGGGGTTTTTTTTTGCATAAGAAAGAACTGGAGCAAAGACTAAGGTTCAGTTAATGAAATAATTTAAATTGATGCAAAATTCTCCTTTACAACCTTGCAAACTTTTATTTCAAGATTTTCTCTGCATAAAATCTATTAAACAATATCCTTAATATCTTTTTATATTCTCTTGAAATTTTGAAATGAGTAATTTTGAACTTAATTTATATTTTTAGCTCTTCCAAGTGGTCAGGTGATGATTCGCCTATGTCTGTAGTTGTCATTAGTTCTGCTAGTTTTATGTCTATGGGAGATATCTTACGAGAACTGGATTCTAAGGCTCTTATTCGTAATGATTTTATACTTATCAAAGGTGATGTTATAACAACATTTCCTCTGTGCAGCATATTAGAAGAACACAGGTAAATACTTATTTAGATTCTGTTTTGAAAATATCAACATTTAAAAAAATTACACTTTACCAATGCCGATTTGTAGAATTAATATTGTGCTCATTTTTTTTTTCACATAATATGCTTAAAAATACTTACTTAAGATTGAAAAACTTTAAACTTCATTGAAAATTAAATTAACTCTAGATTGCTTTTTCTCATTTTACTTGTGTTTAAAATGCTTAAATATAATTTATGGTATTTGAATTTAGTGGCAAAAAGGCCAATAGAAAAATTAAAATTTTTTTTTTTTTTTCAAAACTTAAATGAAGCATAAAAATATGAATGATATTGTGAATAAAAATCCATGATGTGAAGAATATGTTTGATAAAACAGAATTATATTGTCTTCAAAATATGCGAACATAAAAGAATATTTACGCTGCAACTTCCTTTTCTTGGTTATGTAATCCTACCATGTTAATAGGACCTTTTCCCCCTTTAGCAAGAGCATAAGAAAATTGTGTTACTTACAAACAAGAAGGACATAAGTATGCAGAGCTTTTGAAGTAGGAGTACCACTGGTCTTGATAATGCCTAGAAAATTGATGACCCCGGAAGGAAATTTTTTTGCAGCAAAGGTGTGAAAATAGTGAAGCTAAAACTCAAGAATTGTCCAGTTTTGCATTAGCTTTTGTTTTTATGACTTACGGGGGTCATGGTGAACCCTGTGCGCATGCCAATGAAGGGGGGTAAAGTGTCAAAAATGGATTTAGGCAGGAATTAACATTGAAAAATCAAACAGGATATGTAGGTGTGATTTACCAAATATTGCTTGTAATTCTTTTCTCTTTGCAGCTAGTGGGTAACTTTTATTTCCACAAAATACAGCAGAGTGATGGTTTTTGATTTTTTGTGTAAACTCAAACATTAATTATTGTGAGTAATCGGCAGTTCTGTGTATATATTTATAGTAATTAAATATTTTTTAAAACATTTGTTTCATTTTATTAATATTATTCTTATTCATTGCTTTTATGTAATTAGTGTTTAAAAGTTTTATATTATTAAATGAGATTGAAAATCTAAGACCCAAAAACTATTAGTAGTTAAGGTGTTAAAATTGAATTTCTGGAAATTTTCCATTTGTTGTTTTTTTTTTTCAATAATTTATTTTCTTTAACTATTTTCAGAAAAAGGAGACAATTGGATAAATCTTCTGCACTTACATTAATATACCGGAAGGCACTGCCAAAGCACAAGACAAGGTGCAAAGAACATGATTTTCTAGTTGCAGTAGAATCTGCTTCTAATAAAATACGCTATTATCAAAGAATCAACACAAATAAAACATTAAATGTGCCTTTGGTAAGTAAAATGAATGATACAACAATGAAATTATAGTTTAATTTTTTGTAACATTGTAATTGCCTTTTGTTGGCTTACCTTTATTGTTGGCATGTCAAGAGCTTCCAATAAGCTATTGTCATTCTTTATTTTGTACTCTTATACCATTTGAACACTTGAAGAATAACATTGTATGCCCCCCCCCCCCTTTTTTTTGTACAACTTCTTATTTACTTGTAATTGTGAATCTATGTCTTATAAAATCCTGAGAATAACAACCATGGTATGAAATAATGTTCACTTGGAGATGGAGAAAAAATGGCAAATGGAAGTGTTCTCCTGAAAGTTTATCAGGTAAACTTAGGATTTTTTTTTCTTGTGTGCATGTTTGTGCCTTATAAGGTTTCTGTGAATTAACTAAATCCTAACAGAGTCTGAGAATACAGAAAATATTGTTGCCATTTAAGAAAAACTCACTTAATGTCTAATTTTTAATTTTTATTTTTTTTAGATTATGCCAATTTTAACATAAAAGCAGATTTTTTTGTACAAATCTCCAACTCCTAATGTAGATTTACTTATATAGCCACGTAATTTATTTATTCTAAAATAATTCTTAAGTAATTCTATTCTATTGCAATAGATGGCCAAATATATTTTGTGGACTTGGCAATATTAGCTTGAATGTATCATATGACAGTCCAAGAGCACAGGGATTTAAAAATAAAAAATATCCTGAAAGCTTAGGGGGAGATTGTATCCTGCTGCTTGCAATTTAGAAAATAGTTTGTGGTCCTTCATGAATTGGAAAGAATCAAAAGCCGGGTAGAAACATTACACAGAATAATTATTTAGTCCCCTAAATATGAAAGTGTTCATAAAGTGGAGGTTGATTAGTTCTAAAATTAAATATTTGTGTAAATCAATTTCCTTTTTACATGTCTTTTATCAAAAAAAAAAGTTTGTATCTGATTGTTGTTAAATGAAATAACAATAGTTAGACATTTATGTAGAAAAAATAACTTTGTTGTTTTGTTTTTTAAATGTGTATAATTCACTTTTTCTTTGATTTCCTATTTAAAAAAAAAAAGCTTTAAACCTACTCTTTGAGATATATAAAATTAATATCCAAGCATCTACAAGTATTGTTGTTTTTCTTGAAACATGTATTTTTGATTAATGAATGCAATCAATGTTAGGCACTTTGTAACATAATTTTGAATGAAAATGCATGAGAGGAAAAATATTCAATTTTAATTAAACTAGACACTAACATTGAAAAAGAAAAAAATACACCTTTAATGAAATTTTCTTGATTAGAAAGCATTGAATGAAATTTAAAGGTGATTAGAAAGAAAGTAGGGAGAGGAGAGAAGTTTTTGGGACATTCAAGTGCGATTAGACTGCAATTGATTTGCATTATAACTTAAAAAATGCAAATCAATCTAATAGTTTGAACCTATTATTCATTCTAAATGTATAATACTAAAATGCTTGGTCTATCACAGGAAGTTTTTCAAGAAAATGAAGAAATTACAGTTCATTATGACCTTTTAGACACACATATATCTATTTGTTCACCTTGTGTTCCTCCATTGTTTTCTGACAATTTTGACTATCAAAATCTTGATGATTTTGTCAAAGGACTACTTGTTAATGAAGAGGTAAGTTCTTTCCAATACTCTTTTTCTTTTCTTTTTCACTAAATTATATTTCTTGAAAATCTTGTGTTTAATTTTCAGTTAAGTTTTTATTTAATGTCAGGTTTGATGCTATAAAATAAATTGTAAGAAAAATTGCCTTTAAAACTGCTCAACATTTATTGGATTTTATTATATGTATTTTTTATTCTTCAGTGTATTGTTTAATATACTGTACAATTCCTGATTTACCTTCTTGTGTATAATGTAAGTTAGTATTTATGTAGTTGTTCCTTTTGAACATGATAAAGACTAAGAGAGTCAATGTGGTCACTTTTGATATTTGTTGTACAAAAATACAAAATATGACCTTATTTTAATGATTTTAGACCCTATTTTTATTTATTACACTGTGCAACAAATTTGAATTTTTTTTTTATCCTTTAGATGAAACTATGTGATTCGATATAAACAAAAGGTGGATAATTCAAATATCCAAACCAAAATTGTTCATCACGTACCGTTTTTGCTGGAGACCCACTTCTCATATTTATACAATTTGGTTATAGAAGAATGTAACTGCGGCTTACTTATTGAAAATACAAACACAAAAAAGTTTTTTTTTTTTGCCCTTTCATCTTGTGGGCATCTGTTGGTGTGCCCTGATAACAGATTAGCAATATTCAATTCGTATACTTCCATTCTATCGACCGCTGAAACGCTTTTAAAACAGAGAGATCCTGATGAGACCTTTCCCCTTTCCCCATGCTCATCATTAATTACGCCAAGGTTTTGAGGAAAAAGTCGATATGGGAGTCCAAAAAGTGTAGTTTTAATGAAATATAACAACCTAATAATACAAAAGTATTTTATCATGTCATTAACAAGTTTTTCGTAATTTTTAGCTTTCTCATTTTCAAGGAAATGTGAGCGCACTGATTTAAAGGCCAGCCAGGCAGATTTTTCGGCTTCTCACTGTTTGTTTTCATATTCTTCATTCATAAAAGGACTTCCTTTAGTTGTGGGCCGATAAAAATTCTTTCTTTTAGTTTTGCCTCACTTAATTTTTAAAAATTTTTCTTGAAATGCAAGAAAGCCACTCCTTCTCTGTCCAGAGCTTTTACAAATATTTTGATAAACCAAGTTTAATATACGGTTGCGGAAAAAAGGCACATTGTAGATTTACAAATGGCTCATTTGATATGATTTTGCCACTCAAAATTTTGAAATTTCCTTTATGTTTGCAGAATATGCTACAGGAATGAATAGGAAAACAATACGTAAATGGAAGAGCACTGATAAATAAGCGCCACTTTGCTGAATTGTGTTCATGTCCTAATGCTTGAAATACTACATTCACATCACAGCAGCATACTATTTTTTCTTTCTCCGCAAAATAGTCTACAAAATGTTTTTGTCGTCTTGTAAAAGACTCGAAACTTCGAGAAGTAGATAAAGCTTTTGTTGCCAAAAATGTCGCTAAGGTAACCCAAATTCATTAAAAAGGTCTCTAGAATCGCAACAATTTCAGTCAATCAGAAAGATATAATTTATAATAAATTAAGTCGATAAATTACGAAAATATGCACATTAATCCAGAAAATACATAAAAAGCTAAAATGTGGAATTTTGGGAAAATAGTACGTGATAGGCAAAAAATAATTGCAGATTCGTAATTCTCAGCCGAAAATACATAAGAAACAGACATTTTCATCCAAAGGACATTTTTCGTGTTGCACAGTGTTATCTAATCGTGTATTATACGCTAATAGAATTGCTTTAAATAATAAGCCGGAACAGCAAACAATTTCCCAACATACATAGAACAAAACACCAACCCAAACAAACTTGACCACTTTTCCTGTTGAACCAACAAAAAGTGCAATTTCACAATTTTATATATAGAGGTTAACAAGGCCATCTGGAAAGTTTAAAGTCAAAGTTTATGAACTAAACATAAATAAAATAAAAATAATAAATTTTTGCTTGTACATGTATTATCCTCATAAGAGTATAATAGATCAAAAGGCTGGAGGGGCCAAAGTGGCTCTTAATTTTGAGCTGTAGAAATAACATTGTCATACACTATTTTTCAGACACTCAATTTTTATTTAGTAATTAGAGAAGATTTATTGAGGCAAATGAACTCTATTTGGAAGGCATTTTGAAACAATCATGCTCAAAACATCAAAAGGGGTGACTGTCTGGCACCTTTCGACTTTATAGCTATACAGAAGTTTTCTGGTGTTAAGGGAAATTTTTGAGTCATACTCATATTGAATTAATGAAAAGCTAGCTGATCCCCGGCAGAACATCTGCGAACTATAAGTTCAACACTCAAACTAAACATGTGAATGAGCACTCGATATAAACCAGCTCAGGTGTTGCCACTCCAAAGAATCGGAAATTAACCATTTTAAAATCATAGAAAACATTTTAAAATTTGAAAGCCTTAAGAAAAAATTGCTAGATATAAACATGACAATGATCGCTCGATATAAACAAACTAAGGTGTTGGCACTCTAAAGAATCGGAAATTAAAAATTGAGTTATGAATGGAAATAATTTTTAAGAAATAGAAATAAATTTGTTAAAGTCGGTAAGTTACGATAATAACTACAAAAAAATATATTACTTTTCTAGACTAATCATTAAACGAATTTTAAATATTGTTTTACCATAGCCTTTTTTGTTTTTGCATGATGTATTGTTTCGAATTGCAAAATTTAATTGTAACTGGTCCACGCTAATTGAAATATATATATATAGATAATGCAATAAAACTGATGTAACCTAAGTAAAAAATGCCGTAATAGTATTACATTTTACTCCTTGAAATGAAATGTAAACCTTTGTGTTATAAAGTAAAAATAAAAATCAACGTAAAATGAAGCATAAAATTTGCAAAAATTGCAGACGTGTTTCAAGGTTATAAGGAACCCCTTTTTCAGTGCTAAAGATTGAATTTCAAGATTAACAACACCAACTGCAGCATTGCATCTAAAAGCTCACTCTTTTGACATTGAAAATGGGGTTCCTTGTGTGCTTACTTTTATGTTGATTTTTGTTTTTCTCATTGTTAAATTTTTTGCTTACCAATATGCAGCCCCATTAAAAAAAATTTTTTTTTTGTTAACATCCCAATAAAAGATTACCTAAGAAAATCTGACTGCTATGACTAATCAATTTGATGGTCTAATTACAAATCATATGCAAAGTTTTTTTTTCTTTTTAGAAAAAGTACTCTTTCGCATATGAAAATTATATTGTTGTATTTAAAGCCTGATGCTAAAATATGTTTTATGGTTTCAGCTTCTAGGGAATTCAATGTACATTCATATTAGTCAATCTGGGTATGGTGCAAGTATATCAAACTTGTACATGTATGATACTGTCAGGTAATAATCATGTTTTATGTACTATTTGAAATTATAATAATTTGAAGAATATTATAAAGTTATCATCTTGTTTATTAAAATAAGTTAATGAATTTTTACGTATGTAATGTCATAAAATCATGCATTTGCAGCCAGGATATTTTGAACCGGTGGGCTTATCCTATAGTCCCAGATGTAATAGAATTAAATGGCTTGAAGTATTCCTATTACCGGCACAATATTTATAAACAACCTGGTGTTGAAATTGGAAGGTAAGATTTTTCTGTGCAATCTTTGTGCAATCAATTTAATGAAATTAAAAAGAAGAAAAAAAAGCATAAGCCCTTAAATATTCTTACCATAATGTATGAATAATTGGGCAGCATACCCTATTTTTTCTTCTAAGATATGTGCAAATAAAATTGAAACTTTAATGCATGTTGTTGCCATACTGAAGATACTAGGAATCCATATTTACTAGCAACATTAATGCTGATGTAAAATAAAAATGAATTTACTTTTTCACCATTTGTTGTATGTACATTTTGTTTAGTTTTTATCTGCCTAAGAATCCCATGTTTCATGTTCTTCAGTGAAAAGAAAATGTTACATGAACAGTAATGATTTTTTGTAATATTTGTCAATATTTTAAACTATTTGACTATAAAGTATTTTTTGTTTTTCCAAGAAAAGCCCAAATTTTACAAACAATTTCTTAGCTATAATCCTTGCATTTAAAATATGATTTTTTAAAAGCATTTTCCTCCATCATTTAAACAAGAAAGAAAAGCCAAAAATCTATCTTAAAAAGGTTTCAAACCATCACGCATTTAACCTTTTGTAATCATCGGTACCCAATCGGATTCCTTTTAAAATACTGTTTATTTAACTAGTGTTTGCGCAATTTGAAAGTTAAAACAACCAATTGTTTTTTAAATTAATCAACATATGGTTTATTTGGTTTTAAACATGAAAATTGGGGATTCATTATTATTTAAACTAATTATTAATTAATTTTTAAAAAATTGTAATCATTTTTAAATCAGAGAACCATAAAATTGTGTCAAAATTGTTGGTGCTTAATTCTGGGTTTTCAAGAGGGCATGGCTTTTAAAACTATGAACTAGAAAATATGAATAAATTATTCAAAACATCAATGCAAAAACTAAGATGTGTGTTTTATAGCGCTTGTTTGCATTTGTTTAGTGGGGTTACAAGAAGCAACTTGATGGGGGAATAAAGTTGTGAGTTTTGAGATGGAGATTTAAAAATCTCACAGCTCATAATGTTATAAATTGATAAAAGTGTTCCTTGTCTACCTTAAAACTGTACAGACTTCTTCTTTTTTTGCAATATGTGCTATATAAATCCTTTGCTTTGCTGATTAAATGTTTCAGCATAAAGGTAGTTGTTGTACTTCTTTCAAAATGTTTTTAAAAATGCTGTTATAACATGCTTCTTTACAGATTGTAAAGATTAGAAGTTTGAAATGTTAGGTAGTGGGACAATTAATTAGGTTTTAAAATTAAAATGCTGTTCTTTTTGATAGGCTATAATAGTCATATGTAAAGTTCAACTTTCTCAAAATATACTTTAATGACAAAGTACAGAATTTGTTTTTGACGAATGCTCGTTAATTATACACACACACACACTCAAAATGGATAGTATTTTTATAATTTGTAATCTTTCATGAGCACTCATTTCGTAATGGCCTCTGGAGTAACTCACACTTACGTAATATTGGCGCTTACTCACCCGTTTTGTTCTTTATGTTTACACCACACGCAGAGAGATAAGCAAATCTCTTTTTTATTTTATAAAATTGACAGGAATTGATTTTAGTTTTAAACAGGATACTCTTTTGACTGTTATAGAAATTTCACCTTTGTACTTGATTGTTAAGCATATGAAAGATATTAATATTTTTTTGAAGGTCTTTGCTAAATGTTTATTTACCTGCAATCAGATGCTCTTCTTTTGATATTATATCACATCAATCTTTTCTTATTTTTGAATAGGAATTGCTTGTTGAAACAAAATGTTGCAATTAAAGGTGGAACAAAAATAGGGGAAAACACTATTATTTCTAATTCAGTCATTGGAGAAAATTGCATTATAGGTAAGAATACAGATCATCTGTAATATTGTGATTATTATTATCATTATTATTATTATGATCACCTTCATCATTTTAAAAGTAAATTCATAACTTTTTTTTTTTGCTGAAATTAGAAAGGGCAACACAAAATATTAATACGTTAACATACACGTAACATATGTTAATGTGAGCAACATATCTCGCATCTTTCAAGTTTTTTAATTGTAAGTTCAAACTAACTAAACATTTAATAAACGTTTTTGAAATACATTTGAAGAAAATAACCTGAAATTTAACATCCGTGATTTCTTTTAAAATCCATGGCACACATGTACAGGTTGCACAACAAGGTTGCAGTTTGATTGAAATGTTCATATTTGTGAGAGTTGAACTGTTCTCTTAAGATACTTTTTAATAGAGTAAAAGAAAATAAAATAGATTTTATCAATGCATCCAAAAAACAAAAGTGATTTTTTATTTTCATTTCTAGTGACAAAATTCCATATCATTTTTCTTCAAAAAATTTAACACAAAGGAACAGAATACAAGCCAAAACCTCAATATGCATAGATGTTTAAATCACAATATCAGAAAAGGAAAGCAATTTATTTGAAATGTAATCTGTAATAAATTCTAAAAACTGTTCAAATACTGTTTTGTTTTAAAAATTGGAAAATATTTCTTTTTTAGCGACTGATATTTAAAATATGAAATTGTCTAAAAAATTGAGATTTTTGAGTTTTGTGGAAATTAAATACAATACAATTCTAGCTTTTTCAGGAAAATGTGACAGTAAAAAAGTAATTTATGTAACAGGCTAATTTTCTCAGTCATTAAGTTATGACTGAGACTAGACATTGAAAATTTCAGATACTTCTAAAGAGAGATATAACATCAGGGTTGCTTGTGCTCTGGAGAAAGTCTGGATTTCCAGATTTTTGCGATCCCTAAGTTTCTAGCTGTCCACTATCTATTGAATTGTGAATCTGGTCTCACCATAATCATTTGATATGGTTTTTTTTTTTTTTGTATAAAATACAAGAAGGAGAACAATGATATTACATGTACCAAAATATTAGTAAATTAATTAATAATCAATTAAACCTCACTTAGTTAGGTGCATATTTGATTGTATTTATAAAAAATATTAATATATCAGAGGCTCAGTGGCTGAGTGGTAGCCTTCCGTGCTACCACTCAGCCTCTCCGGCCGGCACAGAAAGCCACTGTAGCCTTCCGTGCTATCATGCCACAGGTCCAGGGTTCAATTCCCGGCCTGGGGAGGGCAGCCTTTCATCTCTACATAGGGTCAATAAAATGAGGACCGGTCACGCTTCGGAACTAAACACTGGTGGTTCTGCGTCAGGCTGACCACTTGACTGGAACATCCGCTTCTGCACCCCAGGGCCCTCGATCTCGAAAACTGGGATGGGCACAGTACGCCATGGTCCCCAATGGGCTGTTGCGCTGCTGAGTTTAAATTTTTTAATAAGTATTATTTTACTTAAAACAAAAATTAGGTTAATATATAAGCTTTTTCAGGAAAATGTGACAATAAAGAAGTAATTTATGTAACAGGCAAATTTTCTCAGTTATTAAGTTATGACAGAGACTAGACATTGAAAATTTCAGTTACTTCTAAAAAGAGATATAGCATCAGGGTTGCTTGTGCTCTGGAGAAAGTCTGGATTTCCAGATTTTTGCGATCCCTAAGTTTCTAGCTGCCCACTATCTATTGTGAATGTCTGTGGTAAATTTTATTTAACGGAAACATCTTATGTAATGAACGTTAAGTTGTTCATCATAATGAGAAAATATCAGTCATGCTATATCTGATACCTACTTCTAATTTTGGTATGATAGCATAATTTTTGAACTATAAGAGAGTAAAAGTTTCTATTGATGTTGATGGGTGTCACATTTCATATTAAAAAATTAACATAGAGAAAATGACTTTACACAAATTTTATGTGTCACTTCTTGATGAGTGAGTCCAAGTCAACTTAAAAAGGAGAATAAATATCATTATGAATTTTCTGATTCTCAGCTTCATCATTTTCCTGCTCATTATATGATATAAGTCTTTCTCTAGTTTAATGCTTCAATTTACATAATATATATTTTCTCATTATTTCATTAACTTAGAGGTGAATTAATGGATTAATCTTAGAGGAATTTAAAGTGTTTTATCTTTTAATGATATAAATTTGTGAGTGAACATATATCAACTTATGAATATCATGTAATACATCACAATATATGATATATATATCAAGATATATACTTCCACATGAAAATGCATTATGGATATATTTAAGAAAATTTAAGTATTAGTACGTTATGAAAGTGTATGTTATTTTAATGTAAATCTAATTATATCCTATATTTCAGGGAGCAATGTCGAAATCAAAGGCTGCTATATATGGAATAATGTAAAGATAGGTGATTCTTGCAAATTAGAAACTTGCCTTCTATCAGATAATGTTGTGATACATAAGAATGTCTCGATTAAGCCTGGATGTGTTATAGGTAGCGAGGTAATATTGGCATTTGTTTATTAAATGTTTCTTTAATATTCTGTTTTTTTATAATTTTTTAAACCCTAATCAAAGAACCACAGCAATAATGTAAAGATGCCGAACTGAAAAACATTTTCCATAGCAAGCAAGGCTGAATTTTTTTACGCTTTGCCATAATCTGATAGGAAAGTACTCTTTTGCCCTTAACAGAACACACAGCCCCACACTGTTACGCTGTACTGTGGTGCAAGCACTACAGTTACGTCATCAGAATTACTGATCACCGACTATGTGTAGGAGATTATATTTCATAGAGTAATTTTATAAATAAACCTTTTCGAACTTTATCATTATTTGTAATAATGGGCGATTTGTGTTTCCTTCTGAAAGATGACTAGCCTAGGCGTGGGCAACCTTTTGAGTCGGAAGAATCAAAACTTACAATTTACAAAATTTCAAAGTTTTTAAAGATCCACAAAAAATTTTCATGCCTACAATAAATAGTACTTGCATAAATAAATTTTTTTGATAAAAAAAAACTAATCCATTTATTCATAAGAAAAAAATATCTATTTATTCATATATAAGTGTTTTTCACAACAAATTAGATAATATATATATGGCATTATTAGATAATTACAGTATGGGACCTCAAAACCGGAATGGTCGGGGCCGTGATCTTTCCGGATTTCGGAATTTTCCACATTTTGGGTCCTCATTCAAAAAATTTTGTAAGTAGCATCAGAGCCCATATAATTTGCTCTGAAACTTTTTATTAGCATTTTGCTTATTTATAGCTTTTTTATTACCATATATACTCGCCTATAAGTCGCAAAATTTAGCACAAAAAAAGAAAAAAAACAAATTTGGAGTAGGTTTACCTTCAGACGCAAAGCATCGAAACATCTCAACTTTTCCTGGTGTTATTTTAACCTCTTTAATTAAATAATAAAAGAAAAGAATTTTGTGAAATTGTGATAGGATTTTATACTCTCTAGCCACTAAATTGTAGTAAAAGATCAGACTATCGGAAAATGCGAGAAACACGGATTTTCAATTTCGCGAAAGTTTTGTATCGCGCGAAAATTAGAGCTCATTTTAAAAAATTAATATAAAAGAACGTTAAAGAAGTAAAAAAAAGAAAAATTTTATGATATTAACTCAGAATTAAAGCAACAATTGGTAAAAACTCTAATCGCAAAAACGAACCCTTTTCAGAAAAGCACGAAACATTGTTTTTAAAAACAGCACATCTCCAATCTTAAAACATGTTCATTACATTTTATTTTCCTTCTCTTTAAAGCGCCTATTTCCAAAAAAATGATGCAAAACATTTCCCGATTTGTTTTTTTCAAAGCAACAGTTAATAAAAACTCTAATCGCAAGAACAAACCCTTTTCGGAAAATCGTTTTTTTTTTTTTTTTTTCAAAACAGCACATTTCCAATCTTAAACATGTTCATTACATTTTATTTTATTTCTCTTTAAAACGCCTATTTCCAAAAAAACAATGCAAAACATTTCTCGATTTTATTTTCAAAGCAACAATTAATAAAACACCTAATCGCAAAACGAACCCTTTTCAGAAAATCGTGAAATATTTTTTTAAAAACGGAACATTTCCGATCTTAAACATGTTTATTACATTTTATTTTCCTTCTCTTTAAAACACTTATTTCCAAAAAAACGATGCAAAACATTTCCCAATTTTTTTCAACAAAAAACAAAAGATTTTTTTCAGCTGCCGATCTTTTCGAATGAGTTCCAGATTTTGGGTTTTCCGGATTTCGGGATTCCGAAATCGGGGTCCCATACTGTACTTATTATTGAAGTAAAAAATTAAAACAATTGAGCAAACGAATTCAGAACGATTTTTAAATGTTTTTTTTTTTTCTTTGATAAAATAAATAAAAGTTGCGTGTGGAAGTAAAGAGCCGCAGCTTCACATCTAAAGAGCCGCTTGTGCCTCGCGAGCTGCAGGTTGCCGATCCCTGGACTAGCCCCATTTGTCCCCTTCCATTGGTGCATTCCTGATTTTGTATGCCATTAAAAAAACACGTTACCATTCTAAATCAAGTGGTAATTTTGTCATTGTTAGCAATAGAAATAATCCAGTAATAATAATAATAACAGTACTATCAAACTTAGAAATACTAACTTCCTGAGCCATGCAATCAGTTATCGGAATACATTGATTTAGATATTTTATACTGGCTGTCCTATGATGAGGATACAGAATCAACTTTCAGAATTTCAGGAATTTTGAGTGTGTCTAAATCCATAACTTACATTTTCCAAGCTCGTTCATTCAATATCAACTATAAAACACAGTATTATAAACAACAGGCTTCTTTAACCATAACAAATAAGATTTACTTACAGCCCAACACAAATATGAATAAACATTATAACCATGAGTGGTTCTTGCTGATATTTTAGGGCCAGTGACTCCTGAAGGGAGTCACTGGCCCTAAAATTAAATATAATCGTAAAATGATATGATGTAAAATGTGTAAAATAAATGATTACTAAATTGCTTGCAAAGTATACAAAGTATTAAAATTATTTATAAAATATATAAAATACAGCCAATGTGATCTTTGCATTGCATTTCACTGGCCAGCGCTTCTTAATTGGATGAATAGGATGAAATTCCTGCTCGCAAGCAATCGGCAAGGTAAGTCCAAAGATAAAACAATTGAGTTTGTGCTTTTTCACGTTGTTCTATCTTTGGACTTACATTTTAGTACAAAGCTTTTGGATTATTTGTCTTATAATCGTCAAGGTGTTCATCTGTAAGTCGTTATCTATATTTTGATTTTATGATATTCATTGTTATTTATCAGAATAGGGTTATTCATATTTACATGGCCCTTTATTCATGTACTCTAGATTTTAAATGTTCTCTTGTTTAAAATGGAAAACTGATATATTTTATCCTTGGGTACAAGCAACGGGCGCACCTAAACCGATGGACGGGCGCCATGGTGCCCGCGGGCATAGGGTTGGGGACCCCTGCTCTAATAGTTGGCGAAATTATCTGTTCCAAGAGAAATTAATAGGGAGATTTAACACCCTACTCCTACTGATTTTATTTCCCTAACTGTGTTTAAATTAGTTTAAAAGCATATTTGATTGAATTCGTAAGCATTTTAAGCAATAGTGTCTCTTCTTTGAAAATGTTTTTTAGGTTGTTATTAGTGAAAATGTTTCTGTTCCTGCATTTACCAAGTTACAGTCTAATGAATTTAATGAGGATGATGATTTTGGTGAAGATGATTTCCCAGATGAAAAGAAATCAGAAGATAAACGTATGAATTTTGAATTTGTTGTTTGTTTTTAAGTTCAGAAACATAATTGTGTATATTTACCATGGCTGCCTGTGATCATATAGCGGCTGTCCAGATGCTGCGCCAGAACAAAGGAATAAGCGTTCAAACGATAGTTATTTTTTTCCTCACTGGTGAGCTGCAAGTATGTACTAGTTTTGTATGGAAATACATTGCGAAACGCATTGTTTTTGCCGGGTTTGCAGCATGCATCATGAAGATTTCTTTTTGGTAAATTTTTAGTTCATGCATTACTGATCGGAAATATGTCTCCCGATGTTTAATTGTGTCAAACCTATATATATTTATTAAGAAATTTTTCATCGTAAATGAAATAAATCGACAGAAAGCAATGGAGTGTTCTTTCTAAGCATTAAATTAGTGAATGCATACATTTTATAATTTTAGGGATTTACTAAATTTACGTTTGGTATACCTTATATGCATATATTTTGATTGTTTTTTCACTCCATGTCATCCATTCAATTATTCTGCAAATAGTAATCGTGAGTTTGATACTTTAGATGATATTTTTAACCAGTGAGGGCTGGCATTTGCATTTTCCCCTTATGCTTGTATAGAATGATAAAGTTAAAAGTGTAATGAGTGAGAGAGAATCTATATTATAAATCTAGCAATGTACCTTTTTAAAATTAAACTCGCGCCACATGAACAAGGGTTACAATTAAAATACCTAAAAGGAAGGGAGACTTCCCTCTAAGATTTGTTGTTGATTCTCCACGTGTTCATGAGTACACCCATTTTGTACACCATAGAGTCTTAAAACATAGAAAAGTAAATAAACTATCTAAGGGACCGTTCATAAATGATGTCAAGCTCTTCCCCCTCCCCCCTTTGTCACAATTCAACGGACCCCCTTCCCCCTTTGTCACATGTCATGCTATGTTGTATAAGCCTTATGTCACACATCTTGTTACCCCCTCCCCTTATCACAATTTGTCACAATTTCACGAACCCCCCCCCCTCCCCCTCGAAGCGAGACATCATTTATGAATAACCCCTAAAGCGTAATTCTAATTGATTTCTAATTTAAAAGTGGGGAAACATTAATTTAAAAAAGGATTTAAGGAAAATCAGGTTACAGAAAATCAGTGAGTCCGAAAGCTTTTGGGTAGATTTCATCGAAGAAATGCCAGTGGCAAAGTCTTGGTATTAAAAATTGAGAATATTCAGTGTAGTTCAGAAAAAAAGAAAAAAGAGGTGAGAGGGGGGAGGCTTACAGCTAAAGGCATAAGTTATTGTAATGAAATAGTGGTGGGGGAGGGGGCTTTTGAAACGTGGAGGGACGATCGTGTAAAATAAAAGTTTTAGGACGGTCCTGCCCCCCCCCCCCCCCCCCCGACTGAGAATACTCATTGCTTTTTGTTGTCAAGGAGTATATCATCTAAATAAAAATTTTTAAAGGGATATTTAAAGAAAAATTGCTTTTATCCAGGGGTGTCCACGAGGAAAGTTCATGGCGTTGACTGCGCCGTTAAATTTTTTGATAAAATTTTTGACACCCCCTGGACAGGGGGGCATGCTTTCATCGAGTTTTAGCCCTTTTGGGTGGTTGTCTTTTTTGGGGGACTTCGTACCTATTAGTAGGCACCATCTTGCTTAAGGGGTTGGCACCCATGTATTGTCAGTTACAAGTTTTAAAAATAATCTTGATAACTCTGAACTGCATATAATGAAGCGTTTTAAGTAATTATTTCTAATTTCTCATTTATTGTACTAAATTGTGATATTTGAAAATATTTCCCCTTGACTGTTTATTTTATTGAATCGTTTTCTTTTAACAAAGGCCCAATCTTTGAACTTTCTTACTTAACATTTTAGGATTTTATTCTAAATATTTAACTAGTGTAATTGCTTTAGATGAGACCAGCAAAAAAAAAGGTCGCCATTCTTATATGATAATCCATCTGGTGAAGTTAACTAAGGTCAGCTATACTATACAATGCAATATTAGTTATTAGTGTTATGCTATTAGTCTGTCAATAACAATAAAAAATTGCTGCATTAATCATTTACTTAATTACATAATTGTTCAACAAATCTTTATTTGTTAAGTCACTTCACAACCTAACTGTTCCACTTTCCTGTAATTATTAAATTTACAATAAATGGAATTGAAATAATTTAATTAACACAAATATTAAAAAAAACTTTATTAATCATAATCTATGTCATTTTTCTTTTAACAGCTGTTATTTAATAGTATTAACATGAATGTATTGAAAATTGCTTAATAATAAAGTAACTAATAACCATTTAAAGACTATTCAATATGGCTTTCAAAAACCTGCAAGCCAATTTATTTGTGCTACACAATGTGAAAGGATAAATGTATTTCAGAAAATTATGCGCAATTATTGTCGTTCAAAATAAAAATAAATCTGAAAGCATAATATGATGAGCCAATTGTGAAGAAAATTTTCTGTGTTCATCTCTACTAATAATAAAGCAGCAAGTGTGTGTGTGTCTGTCTGTGTCCGGCGTAGGGTCCAGACAGTCCAGCGGATTTTCATGAAATTTGGCACGAAATTAGTTTGAAACATGGGGGTGTGCACCTCGGAGAGTTTTTCCTGAAATTCGAATTTGTTCTTCTTTTATTCCAATTTATAGCCGAAAGTTTCATAAAATAGTAATTTTCTATGGGAAGGAATAATCGCATCGTTTCAAGCTTGATACCGTTGAAAAGTGCATGAAAAACTACCCTGGAGGGAGTTTCGCTCTGTGTGCGAAAATTCAAAGCCTCTAAATTAACTAGAAAAGAAGTTATAAGCATTTTTCTCTGTAGTTCGAAATATTTTTTCACGGTAATTAACTTTAATTTTAATTGTTACCATGCCGACAGACTATTGATCCTTATTTCTTTTAACGAATTAAAATTTGTTGCTTGCGGTTTTTAGCATTTTGAGGAGCAGCCGATTTTTAATTAATTAATTTCTTTTTTTGGATTTTGATTATTATTTTTTTAAAACAAATTAAAATTTATTTCCTGCGTCTCACAGGCGATTGATAGCTTTGTTTTGATTTCCTTATTTTGACATGTATTTTACGGGACCATTTTCCATACTGCACAGGGGTTTTTAAAAGAAATGTTACCCTTTATAGCGATTTTTGTTATTCCAGCTTATTATTACTATTTATATTTTCATTTATTTGCTTTTTTTTTCGCCAGTGAATTAGCACATATGTTATTTTCCTATTTGAGCTCAGATGAAAGGTTTATTCTGCTTTCAAATCTTTGCTTGCTGCAGTTTGTTTCTGCAAGCTACAAAATTTCGTCTTTCTGTTTTAAGCCGGGTCCAGACTCTACGTTTTGCACAACCTTTTGTCTGCGCAGTTCAACACGTTGCGGATAGAAAATTCTGTGTAGATTGGAAAAGTGCGCCGTTTTGAGTCCGGTGCGAAGACTGTACAGTTGCAGCGATAACTGAGCTAGAAAGCATAGATGTCTTTGAATTGTGCAGACAAATCGGCACATGTAGACGGTAACACCTTTTTCCGATTCATTTTGTTTCTCAGTTTCAATTCGTCAGGCTACAATGGCCGACTTTCGGCAATGTTCTCGGGAGTTTCTCACAGAATTTATTGCATTATGCGAAAGTTTCCCATGCATTTGGCGTGTCAAATCCAAGGAGTATAGTGACAGGGAGTGACTTATGAGAGTTTAGTGGAAAAATTCAAAGAAATTGATGCAACCGCAAACAGAGAAACAGTTGTAAATAATTCATTCTTTGAGAAGTGTTTACCGTAAAGAATTGGCAAAAGTTAATAAATCGATTCGATCTGGGGCTGGAGACGAAATCTACAAGCCATCTCTCTGGTATTTTGATTTGTTACATTTCCTAAATGATCAGGAGACACCAAGGCAGTCTAGGAATACCATGGATGAAAATAAAGAGACTGCAGTTGTGGAACCTCCAGAACAGGCAACAAAAAAACTATTTATTTTATGTACTCATTTGACCACTTTGAACGCCGGGTACTTCTGAGACGTTGCAGTCTTTTTTTTTTTAACATGACACCATGCCAAAATTGACCAGACTAGTACCTCCTTCATGACAATCATGACAAAACTGAGTGAACTATACAGATATCTCTGCACCATGTAGACGCATAAAAAATTATATATTTTATGCGTTTTTATGCTTAATTTTAGTCAACTTTTACAAATTTTAAAAGTTGCAATAAAATACCTGGTATAGTTAAGCTCAATTTAATTGTAGTGTCCTCAACCGACTCTCTGGCAAATGCTACTAAACTCTATTCTTATCAGTTTTTATTAGATTTTGGTATCAAAACATCATATCAAAAAAACATAAACAACAAATGAAATCAAAGTTTGAATTTATGTAGATATTAAAATGACTTTAACTTCCAACTGCTTACAATTATCTCCTCTTTGGGGTAGGAGGTGGGGACATATTTTTAATGGAGTTTTTTTCTGTTTTTAATCTTTATCCAGTGCTATTCAGAGTTTAGGCAATTAACTGCTAGCCATCTTAGTAACATTTGTAGTTATAAATGTATGTCTTAGATTTCGGTATCAAAACATATTTCTAATAACAAAACAGTTGCAACTTTGCTCTGTTTTTTTTTTTTTTTTTTTTTTTTTTTGTTTGTTTAAATTTCCTTTTGGCTAGCTGACAGTTATCAGATTTGGCACATCATCGTATTAACCTTCATTTGATTATTTATTTATTAGAAAAGCTATTAAAAAAGTAAAGACAATAATTTACTTTTTGATATAATTTTTACTTTAAAAAAATGTAAGTCTCAAAGTAAAAGAATTGGGGAGCCTCCCATAAAGTTAGTTCACTTAACTGGTGCATAGTGGTGTAAAAGTTGGTCCAACCAATATTGGATCATCTTTAAATTTTGCAGTTTAAAAAAAATGTTTGCAAACTTTAGTCGTATACTATTAATAGACTACAAAAACCAGCCTGTAATCATAACATATTGCAAATGTTTTGATTACCATAATTCAAGCTGCCTAAATCTATTAAAATTAATTTACTTTAAAACCTTAATTTTCTCTAGTGATTTTTTTTTTTTTTTTTTTGAGATATGCCCCTACTGTTGTAGGTGAGCAAGAGATGTGTAATTGAACAAAATAAATCAATGCCTTTTTCAATTAGAGACGCAATATAGTTTTTTATATGCTAATTTCAAACATTCATCTTTCTTGCAATTATGTTTTGTTGGCATTCTGAACAAGGGAAGGAGTTTCAGTACATTAATAGTTAAATATGTATAGTTAATGTAACCTTTGGCTATTAAAGTACTGAAACTTCTTCACCTGTTTAGAATCCTAAAAGAACCACTCAACATGTTTTGAAGCAATGTTGTATATTATGTTAAGCATTCATGCTGTTAAGTACTCTTAAACAATATAAAATAGCACAAATATCAATGAGAATTACAGACATGTGTTTCATGGATACTAGTAATCCCTTTTTTAATGCAAAAGAAATGAGCTTATAGATTAAAAGACATGCAGCTTTTCCTCTTATAATTCTCATTGCTGTTTGAAGTTTCATGTTTTTTAACTTTTAATTTAAATGCACAAAGATAAACATTTTGTTTCATTCAAGTATGGTAAAAATTCAATTCCTTTAAAAAGTATTTTAATAGACTTGCATGATATATTCATTACATACTTTTCTATTATTTGTAGCTTGTGATGTAAAATTAGTTGGTGAGAATGGACATGGCTATCTCTATTCTGTGTCAAATGATAGTGAAGAAGAAGATAATGTTTTTATAGAAGATGTATGGGGGAAAACTGATGAAGAAAATGATTTAGAAGATGAAGAAACTGTTGATTCATCGAGCTCTGTGATATTGAGCCCAGCGGGGAATCTTTCTGAAGACAGTGATGGAGCTGCAGATGATTATGATGAAGATGCCAGCTGTAAGTTTTCTCCATTTGATAATTTTCTATAAATAATTTATCATCCTTTGGTGTGAAATAGAAATTATAGCTGAATAAGCATTATTATTATTATTAAACTAAACTAAACAGCCCATGAGAGCCAAGGCCTGCCTGCTGTGTCCGTCTCGGACGAGACTAAGTGCGCTGGGGTGCAGGAGCAGATGTTCCACTCAAGTGGTCAACCTGATGTGGAACCCCCAGTGTTTCATGCTTGCTCCTCAATTTATCGACCCACCGAAGGGTTGAAACAACTGAGTCAACATTGCAGGTCTGGGGATTGAACCCGGACCTGTGGCATAATAACGCGGAAGTACCACTCAGCCATTGGGCTCCATTATTAGTATTGTTGTTGTTATCATCATCATCATTTTAATCTTTCATTTTTAGCCTACTTTCCCGTAAAAGTAAAAAAATAAATAAATAAAGCATGAAAGAAGGCTTAATATATCGTAAAAATATCGTTAAAAATAAAGAAAAGTAAAAAAAAAAAAAGTGAAGTAATTAAATAAATATTGAAAAATAAAAAAATTTAAAGTAGGGTTTTGAGATGGAGGGAAAATGTGTGTCTGTCGGTCTGTCCCCCCCCCCCCCCTAATAACTTTTGAACGAATAGTCTGATTCGAAAAATTCTTTTTGCATTTGAAAGATCTCGGCGAGGACATCTCATTTCTATATTTTACTTTTTGATTTGAACAATTTTTTGTACAATTTTGAACAGTTCAAAAAATTTTAACATTAGCGCCTATGGGTGAAAATGAAGCAAAATATGTAAACTCTGGGTACAAGATATAAGTTCCCATGAACAAGCTCACTGGAAGAAGTTCTTGGTGTGAAATATTGATTTGAACAATTTTTGTTCGTTTTTGAACAGTTCAAAAAAAATTAACATACCGCCTACGGGGAAATTTCAATCCTATATAATTTCTGATCTAACGGACCGATTTGCTTGGAACAAACTTTATCGGAAAGCTCTTATGTCGTAGAACATGTACAAATAGAAATTTCATCCAGAACTAATGAGCCTATTTTCCTATAAATTTTTTTGATCGGGATTTTCAAGAATATTTTTTCATTAATGAATGATTAAATGAATAAGCAAAAGAATGAATGAATAAATGAGTGAACAAATACATGAATGACTTAATAAATAATGCTTGAATGAATGTGTATTAACCGTTGAAAAAGGTATATTTGAAGCAATTAAAAATTAAAGCTAAACGAGAAAGACACAGAGAGAGAGAGATAGCTAGATTATAAATTTAAATTCGGTGTATACGGGAAAGTAAGCTCGTATAGTTCTGGACGAACTTCTTGTTTAAAAATGAATATTTGAATAGATTTTGTGTTGTTTGCCTTTTAAGTGTATCATTTTCATGTAAACATAGTATGATTTGAAGATCTATTTATTTCATTCATGTGTGTAATTCTTGTAGTTGCAGAATATAATGTGTTCTAGATTTGTTAAAATGCATATGGAGATAACTATGAAAAAAGTTTGGTCATTTAAGAGATTTTGAATACCTTATCTGTTCAACAGCAGCTTGTTACTTTCTTTTCTTTGAAGTTACTAACTATTTGTCTTTTTTTGTAAATAAATTTGTTGTAAAAATGAAATTTAACTTTTTTCTATGATGCTGGGACATTGGTTATCCCAGTGAAAATACCATTTTCAATACCTAATGCTATTAATATGTTATTGTGTCCAAATATTTTTTTCTTTAGTACAGTAGTTATATTGGTAAAGGTTATTTTACAATAATTTATGCAGCAAAACATGTATCTTATCTGATATGTAATAGTAGCATTATATGCTAGCAGTATATTCTTCAAGTGCATACTCTAACTAATAAGTTTTTAAAATGTAAAAACTTGTATGTTCAAGAGAGAGATTAAAATTTCTTTTTGCTGCAGAATCAAAAAAAAATAAATAAATAAATATTTAGGAGGGATGCACACTGAAAATTCTGCACTTCATTAGAATAATATCATTTAGCACATCAGTTTGCATTTGACTCGATGAAAATTTATATTTCTTATGACCATTAAGTGTTAACTTCTGTATTATATCTCATTCAATATTATTATTATCTTTTATGGTGCAGTATTTTACTCTGAAGTTTTTGAAAGCTTGCAAAGAGGTGTGGAGGAAAAAATAAAAGCTGAAAATATGATTTTAGAAATCAATTCATCAAAGTAAGTTTTAAGGTATTTTATTTGGGTATTGTAATTCAAAATATTGTGATATTGTGAAATACACACAAAAAAGCTTAAATAGTACCTAGTATCCCTTTACTCTTTCAGTACCAGTGCATTTGGCATCATCATATTCTTTACCTCTTCTTTTTATTAAAATTCCTTCCTCAGCCTCTAGAGCTGTCTCTGATACAAATGAACATGATTAAATTATTTTTTTACTAGTATTTTATTTTTTATTTTATTTTTTTTTTTGTCAGTTATAAAATGTTAAATGTTAAATTTAGGCACTTGAAAGGGATAAAAGGAAATAATATAACTTCCCGTAAATTTCCTTCTAAAAATTTATGAAATTTCATAAGAAAAAAGTATTTTCCATCTTTTATTTATTTATTAATAGATATTTATTATTGTTATTATATGTACTTTCTTTTAATTTTTTACCAACCTGTTCAATTTCTTAAGATCTTTTGCTTTTCATCAAAGGAGAAATTTTTCTATGTCTACAAATAAATCAACATTTCTGTCATTTTTTCATATACTTCGTTAACCCCTTAACACATTTGTTTGTGTCTAACATGGGCGAAAGTTAACGGAAAGTTTGCCTTATTTTATTTCTAATGACTGTCTGAGATCTGTTTACACTTTGTTGTTAGTTTGTATGATATATTTTTCTATGTAACAGTTATCCCCCCCCCCCCCCCGCTCCCTGGTCACCCCCCGCAACTTGAAATTGTAAAGAATAACTTACACTTTTCCAGTTTTTCAGAAAAAGCTCGTGCTTTAAGGGGCTTCATTTTGGTTGTAAGCAGTTTTCTAAATATTTCTCTTGAACTCTTGGAATAATAGTGTATGTTTGATGCCAGCAATAGATATTTCCATTATATATTCTTATTTATTTAAACCCACTGAGTGTAATATTGTGAGTTCAATAAATGATTCTTAGTTGGAAATAATGTGATTTAATGAAAAACTGCTTCTAAAATTTTTTCAATAATGCTTTGTTTCTGAACTGCAAGCATACGTGTATGTATTGACCTGTGACAACAAGGGGATAGGGGGACATGCTGAAGTGTGACACTCTGACAAAAGTGGGGGGGGGGGGGGGTCAAAAATACTAAAAGTGAGACTTCATTTATGATAGTTCCTAGGAATGTTTTCTTTTGTACCATAGATTTTGAATTACATTGTGTATTTTAAAAACGTTTGCGCTTCCAAACTTATATGCTTGATCAGGATGTATTATTAACATATTTGTAAAATATTAACATGCATTGTGTATTGTGCAATTTTTTTTTTTTTTTTTTTTGTATTTGTTTTTTTTCTTCCTCCCCCCCCCTCCCCCCTTTTTTTTTTTTTGCATTTATTTGTTAAAACATTCACAAATAAATTCCATACCCATTACATATTTTTTCAGACATGCTTATAATGTAACCATGAAAGAAGTGAACACCTTGCTCATAAAGGCCATTTTAAAACTGCCATTAGACACTGAAGAAACTTTAACAGCACAGCAGTATTTATCTGCTACAAAAAAGAATTTAACTTTTTTCCAGCCATTGATTTCAAATTATATTAGAAGTTCTGAGTCTCAGCTTGATTGTCTATCATCTGTAGAGGTAATAAATATTTTATTATTTATTATTAATATTTTATTTATTCATTGTTTGGTATTACTTTTTTTTTTGAAAAGAATAACATGGTTTTTAATTAAGCTTTTATACCTACAGTGGCGTATGCAGAATTTTTTCCAGGGGGGGGAGGGTTCATAATTTTCTAAAACTACTAAAAGAAATTTGAGTATATAATAAAGCACTATTATTTAGGGCTCAAGGGGGGGGGGTTAAACCCCTAACCCCCCTTGCGTACGCCACTGTATACCTATTTTTTTTAAAACATAAATTACATGCAGCTTTATGGAATAATGTCTTTCTATCCAATAAAAAAAAAATTACCATCAACTTTTCCCATTTAATTGATATTTTTTTTTTCAAATATTTTGACAGACTTTTATCATATAATTAACTAATTAATTGAATTCGATTTTAACTTTATTTACTTTTAGCTACCTACTAGATAATTTTGGGTAATAACATTTCATTGTTATTAAGCTGTAATTTGGCCTATTATTTAAGGGGATCAGGAGGAGTAATCTCCCCTCCCAACTTGAAAAATAGTGTATTTATATGTGCTTGTATGCATTTTTTATGCAATAGGTTTTTGTGGAAAAATTTGAAATGATAGGCTTTTCTGTAATTGCTTTTTGATAAATATCATTTATTTTAATTTGCGAAAAAATTCAACTCAAAAAGAAACTTATGTAGAAAACAATAAAAAATCTAATCCAGAAGTCTGAAACTGACAATTTTTTTTTATTTTGATAGTATTTTTAAATGAAACTATGGACTGAAATTTAGCACTTTAGAATTAGAAATTTTCTAAATATCAGGAAACACAATTCAGTATTCATTCGGGTCATGAATTTGTGCCAGTAATCTTGGAAATGATAATGTACTTACTTTCTAATGCATTTGGTTTTGTAAATGTTGTTAATCATTTATTTATTGGGGACTGTTTTGCTCTTTTCTCTCCAAAAATGTAATCCTTAAATTCAGGTTCTTAATCGAGTACCTGATATTGTGTTACTATATATTCTTCCCACCAGGCTGAGATTCAGCAACAGTTCATAATAATCCTACACATGCGCAGAGCTTTAGAATAAGGTTACACCTCTATACTGGAAGTCTAGGGCTTACATTTCTCTCAGAAGATGGGGTTATCAGGATATACCCTAGAAATAGGCTTGCCATACGTTCCGGTTTGACCGGGACAGTCCCGGTATTTTGCTCTTGTCCCAGTGTCCCGCCCAGTTTTATCAATGTCCCGGAAACGGCTGTAAGATGTAAAAAGTAATGAATTGATGAATGATGTTTTTAAGAATCTTTTATGAAGACATTAAGAATATTTAAGATGACAGAGCATTAATGAGGGAGTTCACTGAAAGAGCATTGATTTTATGCAAAATAAACTTTGGCGTTTGCTTTTCTCTGACATTTATGAAAAAGTCAAGCTTAACAAAAACATCTTGAAAAAAGTACATTCAAGTCAGAAATATGAGTGGTTTGAAAACAAAGAATAACATTGTTAACTTATTAATTGCTTTTTTAGTTTGGCAAAAAAGTTTTTTTGAAATAGTTTTTGCAGTTAGACAAAAAGTTGTAGTTTAAAAAAATAAGACTTAGTAATTAATTGTTCAATTAAACAATTTTATGAAGTATTTTAAACTTCATTTTATTAGCACTTCTTTCTAGATGGTAGAACAGAAAAAATTCTCATTAAAAAGGAAAAAAAAAATATCTTTTTAAGTAAATTAAGTAAATTAAGTAGTAATTTTCATTTTTAAAGGTGGGTAGACTAGCAATTTAGGGTTCCAGATTCTCCACTCCCATTACTTGCGAAACTTTAAAAAAGGCTTAAAACTCACCATTTTGATTTTAATTTTTTAAAAATTTCCCCAGACCCCTCCCGCCACTAGGGGGTATTCCATACCTCCAGACCCCCCGGTATACCCGTCCCATATTAATGTGCCCCGATTTCCCTAACCAAACATATGGCAAGCCTACCTAGAAACATTTTGAAGAATTAAGCATATTAGCCCAGGAGCAGAATTATATTCAGTGTTCTGCAACATGACTTCAAACAGTTCCAAATGTTCTGCAGGCATATCGTCCAAATTTGATGGACCACAGTACCACATATCGTTTTTTTTTTTTTTATTCTTTAGCGTTTGTGCTTGCATTTTCCCCCCTTGTTTTTAAGGATGAAATGTTCTGCAGTGACCATGTTTGTTCGGCGATGTACGTCGTACTTTTAAGCACTTTCTGCTCCCGGGCATATGAGAAGCATTTTTTTTTTTTTTTTGGATATTTTTATGCTCTAATTTATAAACTGTTGCAAAGAAATGCTAATCTGGTCATTAGTCGGGATCTCAACTTTTGCTTGTTTTAAGTAATTTGATTTTTCAAATGCATTCAAATCACCTTTTTAAACAAAAGTAGAACAAATAATGTTTGGCATTTATGGGGTCCTGTTAAAAAAACTAAGAGTATTGTTAATATAAGAATTTTTTTCTGAAGTGGGGTTTGATTATACAATTGTTCCAATTTGCTTGATAAGTAAATGATAACTTAATGAAATAAAGGCAAATTTTATAATATGGGTTTGTATACATACAGAACATATGTTTGAGTTCATGTTGGCTGTTTCATATTTATGTCCAAAAAATCTACCGTACAAAATTAAACAATTAAGCTGTGATGTGTATTAATATTAAATTCTAAAACATTGAAATCTTTTAATAGGAGTTTATGAAAAATAATGATGAATTAGCCCCAGCTGTGATAAAAGTTCTTCATTTCTGGTATGAAGCAGATATTTTGAATGAACCTGTCATACTTAAATGGTATAATAATCTTACCGACGAAAGTCACAAAATTAAGAAGCAGGTCAGTAATTTTCAAGTAATATTTATATATTTGCTTTTATTCATTATTAAAGCATTACTTATTTTAAAACTATATTAACAAATGTTTTCAAAATGAGTTGGTAAATTAAAATCTAAGATGGAACTATCGAAAAAAAAATTATATTGATCAAGATATATGCTTCTGTGTTTGATTTAAACTGAGATTCACTAAATTAGAAAATCAGTCTAGCACTTACTAACACTAGAATATAATAAAATCTTATTTTTGACGAGCCCAGTAGCAGAAGCGCTGAAGATTTATCTTAAAGCTTGCAGATTAAGTAGCCACCTTACAAAAAAATTTTTAATACTAGTTAGTTTTTTACAACTATGACCCTTAGTTAAGTTTTAATGATTCAGATAAATGCTTACCCTGTTTTCACTAACTTATATAATAAATACTTTTCAACTATTAAATTGTGCTGTATTGTCTTTACTTCATTTTCTGTTAGCTGCATGTCAATTTTAGATTTTATTAATTTATTTATAAATTGAATAATTATAATTTTTATTTATTGTCTGCAAGCATTACTGTTATATGTCAACTATTTTAAAATACATAGTTTGCTATTTTTATGATTATAAATTCGGTTCTACATCATTTGGTGCCATAGATAATTTCGACTGAACTTGTGCTGCAGATTGATACAGAAAATTCTGTTACTGGGTTGATGAGTACAAAATTGTTACATTCCAGTTTTAAAAATATTATTAAATCCAGTTTATGTTTGTGGACCTACTTATGCAAAAAATTATGTTGAAGTATGTACAAACTCTCATACATTCTTATGCTAATCTTTTTGCCCACATTATACAGCTAATAAGTATAGGTGGTAGTATTTTGACTTTGTTCTATCGTTATATTTTCGTTTTCAGTTTTCGATAAGTTGAATTTTTCCCGTTGCCTGCAACTTCAATAAGTTTCATTGTACAGCATAAATTGACTAATTACACTGGTCTACAGTAGTTCGCTAACAACAACCAAATTATTATTTTTATTATTTATCCATATTTTTATTTAAATACCTGCAAGTAAAAATATTCCACCACGTCGTATTTTTTTGTAACAAAAATTGGAGCTTTCTACTTATTTTTCATGATTTTTATGTCGCATGTGGCAACCCTGTCTTCTGGTACCATAAAATCCCGCCATATCTAGTTATTCCTGGCATGCCATTAGGTAAACATTCTTTGTTGGATAAAGTTCTTTGTTTTTGGATTAGTTCATGTTGAAAATGGCAAGATTTGAGCATAGACATTGATGAACTATCACATATAAGTTTAGTTACATTTGTGGACGGTTTATTTTAAAATATCAAGGTAGAAGAAGTGAATAAGGCTTGTTTCTTGTACTTTGGGTGCCAAGTTAGTGGCCAAGACAAAGTTGACCACCCAGAACATATTTCTATTCTGGAACTAGTAATGTTGAATACACCCATCATATTGAACCAGGAAAAATTCTGCTCCCTCCACTTCACATTAAATTAGGACTGATAAAAAAAACTTTGTGAAGGGCATGGACAAAGGAGAATGATTTAATTTTTTAAAAGAACTTTTTTCATGATTGAATGAAGCAAAAGTTAAAGAAGGTGTTTTTATTGGACCTCAAATTAGACGGGTGATTTGTGACCCTGCTTTCGAAAGAAAGCTTAATCAAAAAGAGTTAGCAGCTTGGAAATCGTTAGTAAAGGTGGTAAAATGATTTTTAGGAAACAAGAAAGATACAAATTATAAAATCCTAATGAGGGAGCTTCCTCAGTCCTTCCAAGCCATGGAGTGTCGCATGTCAATCAAAATTATTTTTTTACACTCGCATTTGGGAGTTTTCCCAGAAAAGTTTTGTGAACTTAGCGACGAACTAGGATAAAAATTTCACAAAGACATTAAGATTATGGAAACCTGATATCAATGTCATTGGGAACCAGCAGTGATGGGTGACTACTGTTGGTTTCTAAAGAGAGAGGATTTAACCCCATATAAGAGGAAAAAAATGATAAAAGTTTGATAGTTTTATGAAGTCTAAAATATGTATATTTTCTCAATTGAAAAAGAATTCCATGATAAATTAATGACATTAATCATGATAAAGATTGTGATTTAAATGCATTTGCGAGTTCCTTCTAGTACTGTGCGATAGTCATAACAATAAAACTGTACGTGTTACATCTTTATTACAATTATATTTGAATTGTACGCTGCAAAATTAGTTGAAAATAGCCAATTTCATTTGTGTTAGATGAAAAAAGTTTTTTTTGTCGACTAGTGTTATGCAATTAACATTAGCATTTTACCATAGCATTTGTAGGACTTTCAATGTAAACTTTCTCATTGATATAGAGCTAGTGAAAGCTCAAAATATTACTGTTTTGAACCTCTTCTCAATCGTTATTTATTTTGTTTCACTTTTACAGGCTAGTGCTTTCATCAGCTGGCTCCAAGAAGCTGACGAAGAGTCTGATTAGCTTTGTATATAGAATCATTTTAGGAATAAATAATTTATTTTTACAGCGATGTTGTGCATATTTATTATGGATCATATTTGGTTTTGATATGTCCATCGATTGTCAAGCTGCCATATGGGCCTATTGTTGTGGTTTTTCTCGGGGAGGCAAAGTATGCCTGAATGCTCAAATTAATTTTTACGAAAAAATTTTGTTGAAAAATTAAAGACTGGTAAGGGTTATAAGATAATTTAATGCACTCGCAGTTGGAGGAAAAGTTCATGTTCTAAGGAAATTTTAGAAAAGTCTGATTTTATCTTGATTTTCATCTTTACCACGAAGGAATATCTTACAGCAATACTAATCTGGCATGTAAATAAACTTCTACGAAATGACATAGATGGGTAGCTGTGATTTGTATAAAAGTTATGTTTAAACTGAAATGAAATGGGACTTTCACAAGCACAAAAAGGAGAAATGTTTATTTTATTTTCATTATAAATTTTTGTCACACCCTGTATTTAAAAATTAAGGACAATTAATACAACAGTTGGCTGCAGAAAATATAAAATACAATCAGGACGTTAGATTTGCAATCAAAAGTACTAAAATAAAAGAAAAAATATAACTTTACACAATTAATAAACAAACCTGTTGAGTTCCTTTCAAACCATCACCAACATGCATATATTTGAATAAGTTTTAAAACTAAATTCAAATTATATGTTGTATGACTAAAACATTTGACAAACATGTTAAAATAACAAAATCTAGAAGATCAAATTTAATTACAATCAATATAACATTATAAGCTAATTCATTAAACAACAATTCTTGTAAAAATTCTCTAAAAATATAAATATATATCGATTGGCAGTGGTGATTTTACTTCAGAATTTGACTATCACCATAATTAAAAAATGGCATTCTGTGTTATTATGAATGCATATATTTTAAAATACTATACATAAGCTATACATCTTTAAGTATAAATTGAATATTGTGTAAATACTCTATTTCGATGTTACAAATATATAAATTAATTTGTATTATGCACAGCACAATATTTGCTACAAATAAATATCACAACTTCTGTCATTTTAGATAAGCTATAAATTGAATCCCATTAAATATATTTAAAATGGTTTCGAAACAGAATGGAAAAATAGTAAATAGAGTTTATTTGAGACATTGGGGATACAAAAGGCAACCCAAATAAAAGGTGGTTTTCAGAAAAACAAGTGAAAAGCTGTTCAAAAGAACATTAACAGGAAAAAGCATTGGCAAAATTTATTTTTGAGTTCCCTTTTATAGGAAAGCTTTTCAAACATTTTTCTAAAAATCGCCATTTGTTGAATTTATATTTTGTGTGACCACAATGTTCCATTTATACCATACACCATGAAAAACTTTTAGATAATTTAAGAACATTTTACTGTAGTGATATCTGCTTAGTATCTGAATACTTTGAAGCACTATTTGTTTTATTAAGAAATAAATTGAGAAAACTTAAAGCAGCATAATTTTAAGTGATTTTCAAAAGCATAAAATATACATCATAGTGTAGTTATGAATATTCTTAATAAATACATTCCAGACTAAAAATTTTCCAGTAATCAGAAAGCTGGTCCCTCCCCTTCTGTAGTACTACATAACGTTTAGTGACTGCTAAAATGACAGGAATTGCTCTTATCGACGATAACATAAATAAACAATTTCAAATAAAGATCTACTTATATATTTTTAACAATAAAAAAGGCAGTTTCTGCTGAAACAGAAATTCAAACAGTGAAAGAAAAAATAATAAATAAATATGCTACACTAATTTCTCATAAGAGAGGCATTGCTGACATTACATTATCTTACATGGTGATGAAATTAATTTAAAGGCACTACTATCCATGGTCCTCCCATTACGAAAACTAAACGAATGAAAAATACTGTACATACAATATGAACACACCACACAGAAATGAGATTGCAACATATTTACAAATGAAACGACAGTAATTCTACCGATATCAAAACAAGTTCAGAAGGCCGTTATGAATACTCAGGCACTGTAACATTTTCCACACGAGATCTGAAAAGCTGCCGAAGTTCCTATGCTGCATGGCATTTTTAAGTAGACTACATTTACTACTGTTATATAGAATTACTGGTTATGATAAGAGTGCAATAATTCTCTCAACATTATTGAAATCTACAAAGCAAATACAATCTATTTAAATCTAATTACAGTGGAGCGCTGTTTATATATTATTTACAATGTACTTACTTACTTACACTGAAATATTGTTTTAACTGCAGAATTTTAAGTACTGTTGTACCACTTTTGTTTCACAAATTTAATTTTATGGTTTCACATTTAATTTCTTTATAATATTTTATTTATGTTTATAAATTTTAATATTTTAAGTACATAGAAATGCACATTTCTGTACATAATTACATAATATTAAAATATATGCTTTATTTATATTAGTATTCTAGTATGTAACATTATTTAAAAATAGTGCACTGGGTGCTCACCTTTTTAGGTGAAGAAACCAGAGGTTAAAATTCTCATGGTACCACACTCATTGTGGTGCTGCTCAAAGAAAGGGTACCAATCTCTGGGGAGAGCACTAGGCATGCAATTGGCATAAACCAACTGCAGCATATTAGAAATTATTTGAAAAAAATTAAAGTAACTTTTCCTATGGTTGCTTTTTCATTCTATATTTAACAAAGCATTAGGAGTTAAAATTAGTTCTAGAAATATTTTTGCATTAGCATGAAAGTCACCCATTCAAAAAAAGAATGGCCAGGAGTGTGAAATTGTAAAACCACTAGATGTCGAAGTGGCTATGTAACATAAAAGAAAACTTTTATGTGAAACAATTACACTAATAAATAGAAGGCAAGGTGAAACAACACCTAACTGTAAAAGACTTATCAACAAAAAACAGTGCTCCAGAGTAATTTTTTATTTATTAATTTTTTTGGTAGATAAAAGCATTTATTGAGCAAATTTTAAATCAATTGCACATACTTATATACGTGAACGCTTATTAAGCTTTGGATAGGTCAATAAGGTACGTAATATTGGATTTCCACTCCACAAAAAAAAAAAGCACACCCTGTTTTCTCCACTTCAACGTATCATGACCATATCAAAATTGTTCAAAACACAAAAACAACATTAATAACACACATAATTAAATACTTCAAGATTGAAGAATTGTCAAAGCATCAACTTAGAAATTACTTTCAAGCATTTGTTTAAAAATTTCCAATTCTGACGAGACAATGATTTTTATGAAAAATACTGAATTCATGAAAGCGGAGGGAATAAATGCCAAAAACCAAAAAAATATTAATGAGGTTTCTCGCAATAATAATGATGACAATACTTTTTAAAATGATTAAGTTATGACACAACGAGACAAATAATATGATAAATGATAAAATGTTTCCAATATATGATATATTTGCATGAACTATGCACCAAATGTAATGATCTCAAGTCAGCATAATTTTTTAAAAAGTGGTTTAGAGATCTTAAGTAATTACCAATACAAGGCATGTTTAAAAATTAATACCACCACAAAAAAATAACATAGCTAACAGTTATATAACAGTAAGTGCTAATTTTTTCAGAATTAATTAGTTTATAATTATGAATTTCTAATGAGAAATCAAATGGAAAATTTGAAACCAAATAATATACATCAAATATATTAATCTCCAGTCAGCCTATTATTTCATTCATTTACTTAGATTACAATTTCCCACATGTGACATAATTAAAGATTAATATAACAAGTTAAATAAATAAAAATCAGCAGCGGGACGGCCCATTGGGGGCCATGGCCTACTGTGCCATCTCAGTTTTCGAGACTGAAGATGAAGCAGATGTTCCGGTTAAGTGGTCGGCCTGACGTGGACCCCCCAGTGTTTAGTTCCCAAGCATACTTGGTCCTCATTTTATACACCCCACTGAAGGGATGAAAAGCTGTCAACCCTGCTCAGCCTGGGAATCAAACCCCGGACCAGTAACATGGTAGGATGGAAGTCTACCACTCAGCCACTGGACCTGAGTTATATAAGGGCCAGGAAAAACTTATAAATAGAATTTCTTGATATTATAGTTATTAATGATCCTAAATTTCTAATGATAAACCAAACAAACAATATAAAAATTGTGTTTTAATGTATTTTAAATTTTCTAAGTGAATAATTTATTTTTTAATTGTAAAAGTTATTTAAGTAAAAATTGTATTTCATTAAAATATTATAAAAAAATTATTTTTCCTTTGACAATTTTCATTAAACTTCATGAAATCATTTTAAATATTTAAGAGAAAATATATACATCAAAAATAAAAACAAGCATATGGAAATCTTAAGGGAAAAATAAACAATTTGAATACAGGCTTCAAGATCCTCACATTTTATTGTTTTATATCATTGGATAAATTTGATTTATGTTATTACAATTTTTGATTACATAAAAAATAATTAAATAAAATTTTGGTGATCTTGTAAAAGTTAATATCCTTTTTATTATGGCAATAAAATTCTTCCCAACTATGTGGGATCTTATTAAAAGAACCTACAAATACGTTCAGAAATATAGAAGGACAAAAATAATTTTATTTTCTTGTCTAGATGAAGATATAATGATGCATCTGTTGTGTTTGAAAAGCAATTCAATTATTGTCTTGATTCTGTGAACAAAAAGATTAAATTGGCATTTTCTGCTTGGATTGGCCAAGTCTTTCTTTGATACTGTTAATTTCTGATATTAATTTAACAGCTGGACCTAATTTCATGCTCATGAGTGTCGTTACATGATCTTCTCTTAATAACAGTAAAGCTTGTCCATCAATTTCTTGAGATTTAAACGTATCTGCATAATCTGAGCATCCAGGGAGATCTCTTATAAATTCAAACACATCTTGAACCTAAATTGAACAATGTTAGAATTAAAAACTGCTTTCATACAATTTAAGCATTCTATATGAACTAAAATAATACAGATGACATAAAAAAAATGAAATTGAATATTTTTTAGCATCATTATTTTTAACAACTGTTATATTTATCTAAAATATAACTATAATTTCATCAAATTTCACATGGCTCTTGTGATGAATTAAATATTAAAACAAAACTGATAGTAGATTTAAGTTTTTTGAATTTTTATACAAAAGAAAACACACAACAGCCATCATTTTTGAAAGTTGTAATCTAACTTATAAGTACCGCAATATATTTGCATGTCAGTATTTGTATGAAGGTTATTCATATATATATATATATATATGATTTGACTTTGTATGATTTTAATATTTTACAAAACTTAGTATGTTTGTTCCTTTCATAGAATTAAGAAAATATACAAAATATTTTTACTCTATCTAAATAATTTCAGTTCCAAGCTTGTTAAATTTTCTAAAATTTCATAGTTTTCCACAATGATGGTTTTTAATGATCAGGGGGAATTATAATTTATTCTTTTACAGAAAACAAATGTCTCCCATTTTAATTTATTTAAAAATTTATATGTATACTCTATCATGTAACGAGTCCAGGAAAAAAAGGATTAAACTAGTAAGTACTTAAACACAGTCCAGAAAAAATTCCAAAATCTTATGAAAAAATTTTAACGTAAAATGTAGTTCCGCACTTAATGGAATTCCAATAAATTGCTTGCATGGTCAGCCTTCTTGCACGTTTTAAATTTATACTTGCTTGGAAAGAACGTTTACATGCAAATTAATTCCAAATTTTCACAACAGCAGACACATTATGAAGTGCCCTGTTAGCATATACAAGTATTTATGCTATTATATAGATGTTAATGTATGAATGTTAGCCATATTATATTACAAAACAAAATTTGTATTAACATGCTAAGGCATACTAAGTAAAAAAATCATCTTTGATATCCTACTTCTAGTCATATGCTTGGACAAAATAAATCAAGAATAGCTCTACGTTTCCAAATTTCACTAATAATGCAATGTTGATCCAAAATTAAAGTTTTACAAAAAGGATTTATGATATTTACAACTATTCCCGTTAAGCAGCAGAAGAAATGCTTGGAGCGAGTCTGTTGATCTTTTTTCAAATATTATCTCAAAAAATCTTAAGCTTAGTAAAATATGCAAATAAATAACAAAGAACCATAAAAGTACATAATGAAATCATTTGAAAAAGTAAAATTCAGCAATTTTCTGGTCACAGTCACGTAGTACCATGTTTTTAAGAAAACAAGTTGTTTATTTAGAATTTCTATGGGAAAATTGCAATTAAAAAAGGGATACAAGGATTTTTAAAAATATCATATTCATAGAAGGTTGAAATCCAGCCCATATATTTACATAATCAGTGGCATAGCTAAACTCAGATTTGGGGGCTGGGGAGTGAGCTAATTTCATTGTTTTAGAAGAAAAATTGGTCAAATTCTAGACAATCTTCACAATTTCAGGGGATTTTTATCCCCCCCCCCCCTTATCTACGCCAGTGTACACAATCACAAATAGGGGAGAGTGTTGTACCTTGGGACATTGGCAACTTCTAAAAACCTATTGGCAACATTAACATTTTTTTTATTTCTAATTGTGACCTTAACCAGCAGATAGCATCACAGTAAAAAGTAGCATTAGAAGCACTGAATTCATGACTTGGTGAGAGAAAGAAAATTTCATCACTCAAAAGTAAATATCTTTCTCATTCTAATTTCATTTACTGGAATAGCATTTGTAAAACTATTCTACTGAATTTTAATTGGATATTGAACAGAAGATTTTTAAATGTTTTGGTTATGAGAAAGTGATGATACTGCATTTTGATTGACCACCATTTTGATTTTATTTAAACCATGTGACAGTAAACCGTGTTGTACCTTGGGACATGTCTCAAGGTACAACATACACATGGTTGTTAATAATTTGGATATATTTTAATATAAAGAGAGATGTTCTAATCAAATGCAGTCTTTCAAATACAAGAATTGTTAGAATATGATGCTATAGTTTAGTTCAATAATGTTACGAATTTGTCAATGTTGTAGTATCCATCAACACTTTCAGACTACATCATTTTACTGTGAAACCAAGCTAGAAGGTTGCTATAATGAAAATCCTGACTTGGCCACATTTGGTGCATGATTTTTCGTATAAAATTGGTTATGTATATGACTGTTGCATTAATCACGAAGTATCTCCCAAGGTACAACAGGGACAGTTTTTAGTTACTACTTAAAATGGCTGGCATTTTTTTATTTTTAAACTGTTTGAATTTGAAAAAATATATTATAGAGGAGAATGTTGGTGTATTTAAATAGTATCTTCAGACTTTAAATCTAATTTTAATTTTTGAAGTTAAAAATTAAAATGTGAAAAGTGTCCCCAAGGTACAACACTCTCCCCTACTAATTTACTTACTGTCCACTTTGAGGGTAACTTTTGCATCACACTTGATTCAACTTCAACAACTTCCACATCTTCAGCTTTCTCCACTGGAGTGACATTCTGAAGAGTTGCATCCATAGACACCTCAGAAACTTCTTCTTCGACCTTGATCGTGGCGAGGAGAGGTTCTTCAGTTGTCGTTTCTGGAACAACTTCCATTTGGACTGGACTGATTCCCAGATCTTGATCAGTGAGGCTCTAAAATTTTCAATCAATAAAGAATTAAAGCATTGAATTAAAGGCTCAACAGCCAAAATCTGCCAGTCACAAATTTCCAGATAGGGAGGAAAACGTTAAGATAGTTTCGAGATATAGTGGTTTGGTTAAAGTTCTAAAAAGGGACAATTGAAATTGAAATGAACTGAAGGAGGTAATATTTTCTTTAATTTACAATTTGTCTATTTATAATGTTGAAGATTTATTCCATAATTTTTACTGTACATTAGACAATTTATTAAATTTAGCACATACACCAATAACAAATAAGTGAAACACATCTTTGGGAAAAAGTTATTTTTCAAAGACTCATTCAAAATTAAAATTTTTTACTTCATCCTCCATAGAAAGAAGATTTAACTTTCTTCTCATAACTCCCTTGTCTGCAGCATTACCCAAATGAATTACTAGAGCCACAGACAGCCAAAGAACAAAATGAGTTCTTAATGACTTTCAAATACAAAGCATGTGAAGTGCACTCGGTGCATCTAGACTTTCCAGAAAACGCATTCTATGAACAGTTTACCCTGGGTTATATTGTCCCCTATAACTCGGAGGTCAACAATAAAGTTCGCTGGGCTTCAAATCTGAAAATGATTCCACAGGGGTGGGAATAGCAATAAAGCATTTTGGTGCAGAAAACTATGCCATTGGCACAACTAAGTAAGGCTAATTCAATGCATTTTGATTAAAATTTATTATTGATTGCACTATAAATAATAAATTTTTAATCACACCATAATTAATAGAACTGCATGAACTATGAGGAAAAAATATTTTGGACTTATTAGATCCATTTAATTTAAACCCCGTTATCATGTGCATACACTATTGGAGCAGAAAAATATGCCATTGGCGCAACTAAATGAGGCTAATTTAATGCATTTTCATGAAAATTTATTATTGATTGCACCATCAATAATAAATTTTTAATTAAACCATAATTAATTAATAAAACTGCATGAACTATGAGGAAAAAATATTTTGGACCTATTAGATCCATTCAATTTAAACCCTGTACCATGTGCATCACTTAAACCGGCCAATGATATGTGGCCAACAGACCAAAACCTATGGCATGGAAGAAAGTCTAGGTAGAGTATTTAGCAAATTTCTGCACAAAAAACGCAATAATTTGAAGGGATGCTAGTAGCAAGAAGGTCTAGTCCTGTATCTGAAGGTCAGTGAATTGTATAATTGCTTATACGCTGTACGAGGACGCAAATGTACAGAATTGACGTACATTATTAAATGATTACAATGCTATATAAAATATGAACCGATTATAAACATATCAACTGTTTGTTGTATGTTAGATTAACATTGTCCCTCTCTCTCTATATATATATATGTAATACACATAAATATTGATTGAATGATTTCACTTTTAATAATATTGTCAGTCACATGAAAGGTAAAATGTTTCCATTTCTAAATATTAAGAATTTTGATTGTGATTTAATAATTTAATAGTTTAAATATCTGAATTTTTTAACAGATAATAGTCAACAACTGTACATTAGATATAATTTTAAATTTTGAAACAAATTCGAATTTTCAAATCTGAATTTTATTATCTTGAAAAAATCATGACACTAAGTTTTAGAGGGTGGAAGTTCAATTTTTATTTTTATGTTTAATGCTATTTTTGACTGATTGTAACAACTGTGTTATAGATTATAAAACTGAATAAAATCGACACATAAAGGAATTGCAATTAAAAATTTAATTTAATAGGGTTTGATGGCCCATTTTTAACGATCTCGGAACCGCGTTTCTATTTTTTAACTAAAATTTTAATTAAAATAAGTATAAATTTTGTCTATTTACCTTATCACAAAATTAAATAAACAGCTGAAGACAATATAATCGAATTCTAGCAAAGAATTCATGCAAAAAAATTGCGCAAAGAAAAGAACGTATACGTTCTAGCGTGCACGTGGAAAGTAGGCTTAAGTAATGTTAAACCACTGCAGTGATCAAGTAGCAATCAAGGAACTCTGGATAATTATTTCTTGAATCGCAAGTGTACTCATTGGTAGTCCGAGTTTTGCTAATTAAGTTAGTCATTGTAATGAGTTAGCAATATTTTTAAAAAAATAATAAAAAATCTGAATTTTCGAAACTCACTTTTTCCAAACTCACATCATCCATATCCGTCAAACAGGCAAACAAAAATTGGCATAGGCAGCTTGTAAATGAGCGGAGAAATCGGGTTCGTTACGTGACGTCACGTGTTTATCTCTTGCAGCTAAATATAGAGCACATTGAGGAAGAGCATGACGTCACGAAGCCGAAAAACAAATGACTTGCAGAATCATGCAACGATTGGGAAGTCGGGGAGAAAAAAAAAGAAGACAGGGTTGCCGGGATTTGGGTTTTTCAAAGAAGTACTTGTCGAAAAACCTGAAATTGGCGCAGTTTAGGAGCAAAAAAAGAAGAAAAACTTCGTTTTGGCGCAGCTTGGTGCATGCACTCGCTTCGGCGCACTATGGCGCAGGTCTCCCACCCCTGCAGCGCGATTCTCCTACACCTTGAATGTAGCTCTCCTGTCGTTTTCGACCGGTCACGTGAGGAATTCGACGTCGCGGATTGACGAAAGAGGGATTCTCGTACCGCGAGAATCGAATTGAGTCGATGTTCACTGTCGGATTCGGCTCGACTCCTTCGTAGGCGCTCAGTGGTGGGGCCAGAGATTTTCCGACAAGGGGGCAAGCCTCCCCAATGGGGGGACAACAGTCCGTCATTTAGGTGAAGATTCCCCCTCCCCCCGACTTTTAGACGTTTTTCGCTTTCCTTCATACTTTTGTTTTTGCTATGAATCTATTCCAACTCTTAACTAAATTAGAAAAAAAAAAAATATATATATATATATATGCAGTATAGGACCCCGAATTCGGAATCCCGGAATCCGGAAAAAAAAAAAAAGCCAAAATCGGGAACTTTTAAAGAAAATCGGCAACTGGAAAAAAAATAGCTTTTGTTTTTTGAAGAAAAATCGGGAAATATTTTGCACCTTTTTTTTTAGGAAAAGAAGGAAAATAAAATGTAATGAACATGTTGAAGTACGGAAATGTGCAGTTTTCAAAAAAAGTTATTTCGCGATTTTCTGAAAAGGTTCGTTTTTGCGATTAGAGTTTTTATTAGTTGTTGCTTTAATTCTGAGTTAATATAAGTTAATATATTGTTTTTCTCGTAGTTTCATTATATTTTGTAAAATGAGCTTTAAGTTTCGGGCGATACAGAACGTTCGCGAAATTGAAATTCGGCGTTTCTCGCATTTTTCCGATAGGCTACTTTTTTACTGCAATTAAAAGTCTTTAGTAAGTGGATAGAGAATATAAAATCCTATCAGAATTTGACGGAATTCTTTTCTGTTATTGCTTAATCAAAGAGGGGAAAAAATATCGGGAAAAGTCTAGATTTTTCGATGTTTTGCCTCGAATGCAAGCAGACTCCAACTTCATTTTTTGTGCTAAATATCGCGACTATATGCGACTACTATTTGGCGAGTATATGCGATAATAAAAAGTGCTATACAGGAGCAAAATGCTATTAGAAACTTCCAGAGCAAATTATATGTGCTCTGATGCTGCTTTCAAAATTTTTTAAATGAGGAAACAAAATATATATATAGCATGTAAAAAAGGCAATCAAAATGCCCAACATTTAAAAAGAAAGCAACAGATGGCTGCAGCAAGAAGCAGAAATTTATGTACCTTCTGCCGCAGAAGTACCTTTGCACAGAAGTTCTGTGCAAAATTTAATATTAAAAAGCGTTCCTGCGTGTACACTAAATCTTTAGCTCAGTTTTGATGGATACTGAATCACATGAAAGTTTCACCCAATTGCTTTTACTCTGGCATTTATACCAAGTAATATTTTTCATTTCACAAAATTGTCTTTTCAGATTTTAAGCCAATTTGAGTAGTCCATGATAGAAAATCGATGTTGGCTCTAGCAGGAGGTCCCACTTTACTTCATGTCATTACTTCCCAAAATATAGTTTCAAGGCGCATAATACATAGAGCAATACCACTTATTTTTGTACTTGGGTCATTCCACGTCAAATCATCCCAAAAAAATACGATTTGACACCCATGATCTCAGATTTTAATGAAACTTGGCATGTTTGTTCCTTTCATGGATATAAGTAGGGATATAAAATATTTTTGCTCTATCTCAAATGGTTTATTTTTTACACCCTGCTAAAGTTTTCGAAATGTTGCGGTTTTTATCGATCGGGCAGGGACAATGCAATTTGTTCTTCTATAGAAAATAAATTATACCTTCTTTATTTCTGAACCAATGTTGATGAAATTTTTTATAATAATACTTCAATAGGTAAGGAAGCTAGAAAAAAATTAATATAACCATAAAGTATCTACAAATGGTCTGAAAAAAATCCTGAAGTGTTGAAATGAATTTTTTTTTAATGAAATACGGAGTTCCAAGCTAAGTGGAATATCATCAAAAGGGAAAAAGATAATCACAAAATTTTTTTATTATTATTATTCTAAAATATATATGCTATCACATGAAAAATTAAAAATAATGGTTTTTTCACTCCTTCATTGTTTTTCCTTCATACACAAAAAATTGTTTAATTAACGTTTTTGCTTACAATATATTAACTTAAAATTTTTCATTTTGTTTAAATATAGTCATTTCACTGTAAAAGGTATGAAAAGTAACCACTATTATCCAAAACTACAAACTTAGCTTGATAAAACAGGATTTTAAAGCAAATTAATTAAGTAAAAATTGTAATTACAAAGTGCATGTTTATATTTGTCGGAATAGAAAATGTTAAAAGACTCACCATGGAAAATATTTCAAACTCTATGATGTTGAATTTGAATTTTCTCAGAGTTTTTAAAACTGGACTGAACATACAACATGCATTATTTAGAGAATTGATAAGTTCTTCCAGTCATTGTTTTGGGAGGTTCCATGATTGCAATGAGATAAGTGATAGGTATTGCACATACATCTTCCCTCTGGGGCCAGAAAAATGATGCTTATGGTCCATGAGGATATAAAAACTTTGCAATGACATCTTCTTCTGCATTCACCTCACTCACCATCCCAAAATACCATAAATTGTCATAAATACAAGCAATGAAACATCCAGGATATAAATCTTCTATTTTCACAAGTAAAGTTTGCTGTTTGTTACATAAGTTGAAAATAAAAGCTGGTGTTTCATCACTACTAATTCTTTGAGCCTCACTCATTTCAAATTCATCTATTGGCTGAAAGCTGTGAAAAAATCTTGTTCCTGAAGGGGTTGGAACATCTTTGAAGCGACTTTCCAAATTCAGACGAGTTGAATCAACTGCTTTTTTAGAAATGAATTGAAAGTTAATATTTGCAATGTTGTCTTTGCAAAACTCGAAAAGATCGTTTGTTGTTATTATTTGTCTGTCCAGTTGTCGTTGAAGACTTTCCTTCCTATCTAAACGCTTTACAGTACCCACTATTATTCCGTCACATTCTGTTTTACTGTGACTGGTTGCAAAAAATGATCACTGGGCTTTGAGCTGAAAGTCCTTCTCATGCAGACACAGATTCATGAAGTTGTATTTATTTTTATATTGCCCAGCACAACCATTACTGAAGTAATGAATGTTTTTTACATGTGGGTAGTTCTCATTCAGAAAGGATATTACAGTTTTTTGGATCTCATATACCATACTCACGTCATATTTAAGGCAGGGTACGTTGATTTAAATCATGATTTAAAGCAAGAGATTTTTATTTTTTTTAAATCATTAATTTTACAATATTAGAAAGTGTCGTAAAAATGAAATATGTTGCAAATACAACCACTGTTTCAAACAAAACTTCCTAGCTCCATCTGTCTGTGTGCATAACATATTTCATTAGTTTAGAACTAATTACTATTTTGTTAATTTTACAATATTACTCTTATTCTTCAAGCATTTTAACATCAAAGCATACTTCACTCAATCATACAAATTAGAAATCATAATAATCATGAACCATTCTGTGTTTTTTATCTTGAAAATAGTATTTTAGATCGATTTAATAAATGCCACACAATAAATACAGAACGATAGTATTTAAAACAACAATTGATAGAATTTGGAATATGTTAGCCTTAAAGTTTCCTTCATATCCCCTAATAGCTTAAGGTTTTTTTACTTCTAAAATATTTTTTAATCCTAGAAGTTTTCAATAAAGATATTTGATTGAAACAAAAAGTTTCAGTTTTTAGTAATGGTGTGAGCATATGATCTTACTAAATGGGTAAAAAATATTTCAGGCTTTTTCATTTATAAAATAGAAAAATGATTTTAAAGTACACTTACACACAATTGTCACTTTTTTTCAGCTTTCAACAGCGAAATAATTCAGATTAAATTTGTTCATTTTATTTGTACTTATGAGTGTACTATTATTCTTGGTAGGGTTATGTTTCATTTGAGTCATGCATTTGTATCAAAATTTGTTTATCATTATTATCAAAAAATATTTATTGCTGTGAAAATAGCTTAAAGTGTATTTTTGCATATTGATTAACATGTCATATGTTTCTATGAATGTAACATAATTAATATCCAAGATATTTAAGGTTTTTTTTTTAGAAAATCAAAAAATCGAATTTAAACTAAAAAAGTCCGATTTTTTTTTAATGTTTTTTAAATAAAATCATGAACCCTGGTTTAAGGTCATTAGATATGATGCAAAGTGGTAAAATCAGTTTTTCATTGCTTGCATCCTTGCAGTGAATCATAACAGGGTGAATAGTACATGAATCTGAGGTCCGATCATAACCTTGAGCTTCTTCTTGTATTGTGAAAGCATAGTTTTCACTAAAATCCATGGAGATCACAGCTGTATTTGGGGAGGCTGCTCCCTTTAAATTTTTGAAGAACAAAGCTTGTGATAGAGCAATGTATGAATGCGGTATTAACTCGCTCAGTTTTTCTACTAATTTATCAATAAACTCATCAACTGATTTAGAACACGGTATCATTTCAGTTCGATCAGGCGAAACCCATTGGCTGTACTTGACGAGGTCTTCATCATTGTGGTCCTCAAATTTTGACCCTAAAAATTGAACAAGGTTATCTTTTTATGGGCATTTGTCACAATGCCTCAGCATACATTCTCTTTTTCTCCCTCACATACAATATATGACATAAGTTGCTTGTAATCCTCTTCAATACCTGCTCCGTGAATCAACAAAATAACGTTTTGATATGAATTTTTTTAATATAAATTTTTGTTTTATTTTAAAGCTTTGTTTAGTTTGAAATTGTTTGGCATGTGTGATTTTTGGTTGAAAGATTTATAATTTTATTAAATTTATAATTGATTTAATGGTTTTAACAATATGAGCGAGTCAAATAATTTTTATTTTTGAAGTAAAAAAAAACAATGAAGGAGTGAAAAAACCATTATTTTAAATTTTTCATGTGATAGTATATATTTTTTAGAATAATAATAATAAAAAAAATTTGTAATTATCCTTTTCCCTTTCGATGATATTCCACTTAGCGAGGAACTCCATATTTCATTTTAAAACATTTCATTTCAACACTTCAGGATTTTTTTCAGACCATTTGTACATACTTTATGGTTATATAAATTTTTTTATGTCTTCCTTACCTATTGACGTATTATCATAAAAAATTTCATCAACAATGTTTCGTAAATAAGGGAGGTATAGCTTATTTTCTATGGAAGAACATAGTAGTCATGGTTGGGATGAACTGACATGAAATGACCCACTTGCAAATAAACAGACTATAATCTGCAATCATAAATAGAAAAAATAATATAGTCTGTTTTAAAAAAGGAAATTTAATAGGACTCCTCAAACAATATAATTCTACCAATTGAAGGCTACCTGATTGAACTTGAAAGATAAATGTTGCTTTATAGGTTCGGGTCCGCCCGACAAGAGCAGACTACTGCGGTCTGGATTAAACCAGTCATTTTCAGGCTCTCATTCTTGTTGGAAAGATGAATCTCAATTCTACAATATTATTTGCAAAACTGCAAGTTAACGCTGTAAGTGAATTTATTTCAAAATCAGTTTTAACAGCCTCCCCCTCCCCCTTTTCCCGCATTTTTCGAGGGAAAAAAAAAGAAATGATTACAATAAGAACCTCAACCATGATTGTTAGATCGACTCACACTGAAAATTTTTCGGCAAAATTATTCTGCATTCTGCACACACGAACAGCATGAGATATTTGAGGAATATTTGCGTAAAATATTAAACTCCAAACTGCTATTATCATAACTCCGATGACGATAGGTTGCTCGGCAATATCCGCAATTGCCCCCCTCCAGGAAGGCAAGTATTGCTTAAGATTACATGAGTAACGAGATAGTACAACTAAAATTTTCCTACTTTGGGTCAAATTTTCAGAGAGATGGTAAATCGCAAAGAAATTACCCATTCCTGAGCAAACGCTGTATCTACGACCAGGTCAGAGAGTCATTCCCGATATGTTTTGCAGTTAAGGAAACAATATTATTTATAACAGTTGTAAATAGTTATGACACTAATAATGCAGTAATGGCTTACTTGTAAACTCCTTTCGCTTTGCCATGCCAAAGTAGTTTAGTGGAGAATAAAAAGTACTAGTCTGTATAGCAGAAGAACCGAAACACTTGACAGATGTTTAAGAAACAGTGACTGCCCCAAGGACTTCCTTTCATGCCTTTCTTTCCTCCCGACCCCTGCTGATGTCGTTAGACCTAATTATAGCCTCTTTAGACCTAATAACCATCTCGTAACCCGATGCTGACGCCTAGACCGTAGTCGACCGACGGCCATTGGTTCTCTAAAATAAGGCTTCGGCTAAAAGGTGCAAGGGTGTCCGATAGAGCAAAGTCATTAACAAAATGACCAAACTTTCTATCCACTGACAGAAATTTGAAGGGTGAAATACACACCATTTTCCCCACGGCTCTGATTCTTCCATTCCCTTTGTCAAGAGCAGGCCGCAGGCTGGGAGCCGCATTGAGTTCTATAGGCAGGATGGTATTTTCGAGATATTGAGGGACTCGGGTCAAATTGCAGGATGGGTGGTCTCTATAAAACGACGCAAAACAGTTTTACTTTTTCCTGAAATTTTTTTCCGATTTCATCCTTGAAAGAAATGTTTATCATGTACGTCAAATGCTAATACAAAGAGATTCCCTGACGAACTATTAAAATTTCCCCGATGGGGGTGCAGGATCTCCCAACAGGGGGGCAGCTGCCCCCCCCCCTGCCCCCTAGCTGGCGCCGCCCCTGTAGGCGCTGGGATGGTGTCGATGTGCTTACAGTCAAGACAAAACATCGAAAAATCTAGACTTTTCCCGATATTATTTTAACCTCTTTAATTAAACAATAAAGAAAAGAATTCTGTCTAATTCTGATATGATTTTATATTCTCTGGCCACTTACTAAAGACTTTTAATTGCATTATCGAGAAAATGCGAGAAACGACAAATTTCAATTTCGCCAATGTTCTGCATCGCGGGAAAATTAAAGCTCATTTTAAAAAATTTATAAAACTACAAAAAATAAAAAGCAAAACTTTATGAAATTCACTCTGAATTAAAGCAACAATTTATAAAAGCTCTAATCGCAAAAATGAACCCTTTTCAAAGAATTGCGAAATAACTTTGTAAACTGCCCAGCTCCAATCTTAAACATGTTCTTTACATTTTATTTTCCTTCTTTTTAAAGTATTTCCAAACAAATCAGTGCAAAAACTTTCCCAATTTTACTTTTAACAACAGAAGCCGTTTTTTCTTCCAGCTGCCGTTTTTTCTGAAAAAGTTCCGTATTTTGGGTCTTCCAGATTTTTGCGAATTCGAACATATCAAAAATATCTGCTTAATTTTAAATTTTCCTTTGTTAGTCATGTATCATCTATTGATGTTACCTGTTCTTAAAGTAGCAAATGTTCCTCTTTTTTTTTTGTTTCTTCTTTTTTTCATTTTAAGTATTTTTGTACTCTATTTTATACATGATCACACATTAGTAAAATTATGACAATGGGCAGGGGCGCACCGAAAGGAGGTTATCGAATGTCCAGTGTCCAACTGCATTTCATATATCTGGGATCCGATCCCACCACTGTACGAAAGACTGTTATCTTGCATGCCAAATTTGATTTTTAAAAATTACTTAATTAGCATGTCTTGAAAAAATATAAATCAATAGAAAATTAGCAACGTATTTGGAATGTTTGGATTTTTAAAAATGTGAATGGAATTTCTCGGTTGCAGGAAGCAGAGTCGGATATCCAATGCAGATGCGTCAGGAAGTGGGACTGGATATCTGATGCATCCCTTATCATTAGCTTGCCCAGCCCCCCCTCCCCAATGAAAAATCCCAGTTGTGCTACTGAAGGGGGGCCACAGAAGAATTTGTAGCTTCTAAGGGGGCCACAAGTAGAAAAACCCAGGTCTAGTTGAAGAAAATATCAACTTCGCACCATTTTTGGCAGATTTTCTTTTCTAAATATTAAGGCTGTTTCAAAGCAATGTACGTAAAGGCTAAGATCAGTTGCAGGTCTACAAAATGATGGGAAATGTAAAAGTCAGTAATCCTTCGAAAACTGAATTACATGATTATTTTTACATTTCTAAAGTAATTATTTATAACCGAGTCAAAAAGTAAGACTAGACTAACTAAACCTATAGCTATTATTGCATGTGTTTTTCAAAACTTTTCTCAAGAAACAGACGATTAAAAAAGTTTCTTCTTCTAATACTTAAAAATTGCTATAGCTGGGAAAAAGCTTAAAATTATCTTTTTTTCTAAATCATGCATTCCACTAGAAAAGATTTTCTTTCTCTTTCAATAGCTATAACTCTTTTCTTTCAAGAAGATGAGCAAAAACAAACTAATACAAAAGGTTCAAACTGTTTATCATTCATTAAAACTTTTTTTCTGATTAATAAATATTTCTTTAAATTTCATCCCTAACCCTCACTTAGATGCTTTGCAACTAATTAATGACACCAAGAGTAAATTGCTGATTTTCATAATTTTGCTGCAATAAAATTAAAGTTTAATGTATTTATTATAATACATAAATAATTTAATGTCTAATGATTTATTTACCTTTTTCTAACAATTAATTTTTACATGTTTCAAAAATTGCGTAATAGTTTTGCAATTAAATTTTAGGAGCTCTAGGATTGCAGCAATTGGTTGCCGAAAGAAGTTAAATTGAATTAAAAGAAAAAGCATGATATTTTCATAAAACTTTCAAATATAATTTAAAAAATTGAAGCTTTAAGCAGAACTACTTTTATGTATGTTTAATTGGAGAAAAATGATAAATGGTTTTCCACAAATTTTTATATTGCATGATAAATTGGAAAATTGACAGATGTTAAACTGAATTAAATTGCATTATTTGTGTTTATGGAGTCTGAATTTGAACGCTATTGTTTACTTTGCCAAATTATCATGTAATATAAAAATTTGTGTCTTTTTTTCTCCAATTTGAAAGCTTGCTAAATATGGCTCACTGTACGGTGTATATCTCTTTGAAAAATATCAACAGCCAACTGAAACTTTTACATAAGTTGCTCCATAGATCTCACTACCAAATTATTAAAAAAAATAATTAATACCTTCCGCGCATGCGCAATCACATTTGTTTTAATAAAACTGCTCAAATCTCATCGACTATTTATTACATTTTCTCCACGTTTTGGTACCATACTTACTTTTTATTTTGTCAAATGCAAGTCAAATTTCTACAAGTTTCATGTAATTTGAGATAGCACTTAGCGAGTTATAAGCAAAACACTTGCGAAAAATTTCGAATATTTAAAACAAATGCCCATATCTTCATGAATATTATTGCTATTCTGACGAAAGCGATAGTAAGCATCGCGTATATAATTAAAAATGTTTCGAGAAAGTTACAGGACATTTCGATCCTTTTCTTATACAAGATGTTCAAAAGTGTTTTTTTCTTCTTTAATTTTTTGACCGCCCCCTATTGCCTTAAGCCTGAATTTTGTTTCTTAAATATGAGTTTAAGTATGTTCTTTCCATGGTACAAAATACAGAACAGCAAGTTTAATATTTCTTCAGAATTTTTAAAAAATGTCTAAAATCCAAAGTGTCCAAATACTTTTTGGTAGATAGTGTATAGGGAAAATCTTTGAATTAAAACCTCAAATTTTAACCAAATAAACAAAATATTACATAGCAAAATCTTCTATATTGACATAAACAATTTCAATCATATTAAGAAAAAATTGCCGATTTAAAAATGTACTTACTGGTTTCCGACCTCTCCTGCCTTTATAACCTTGTTTCTTTTTTCGACCTTTTAATATAAGAATATTTATTAGCATTTTAATAAATATATAAATACAATAGATAAAGATTTCTTTTTCTAATTTGTTTAAAAATATATTCCCTACTTAATACTAACCATTATTAATTCTTGTAGGTACATATGCATATATTATACACAGTGAAACCTGTGTAAGTTGACTACTTGCAGCGCAGCACTTTAGCAGTCAACTTATAGAGAGTAGAGATTTTTTTTTTAGTCATTTCTTACACATTTATTCATTTGCAACTAATTAAAATATAGCCTTATATATTAATGTTACTCTAAAATAGTAACTAGCTTTTTTTTTCACAATTATCTAAAATACCATTAGAGAAATTTGACCTGAATGACTTATAATGCATTCTATACAACGTTAAAAGTAAAATACTTAGTTAAAACAAAGATAAATATCTTATTAATCATGCAAATTACTCAAAGGATTGTAAAGATTTCATTTCCTAAAAATAAATAATTTTTCAAAATGGCTACACAGAAGCAAAAAGAAGAAACTTAGTTAAAGAATAAAAGAGTGCTCATAGTCGTTTTCCCATTTGGTTAACTTACAAAGAGGTTTAGGCAAACTTTATATTGATGTTTCATCCATCCAGAGAAATACTGGCCTAACATTATAGCTTAAAAAAATTTCCTGGATAAGTTATTTTAGTACTTTTTATCTTTGCAAAAATAGATAAACAAATAAATATAGTAATAATTAGATGGTCAACTTACAAAGGGTTTTTTATAATACTCTCGCCCAAATTTGGCGTACATAAGTGATCTATACAGACAGGTGGCAAAATTAGGTGGTCAAGTTACAAAGGTTTCTGTACATTATATAATAAAGGGCTAATTCCATTCCTAACAAAAGTGATCACCTTAGACAGGTGGTCAACTTTACAGGTTGTATTGTATATATATAAACATACACACAGAATTGAGCTCCCTTATAGCCAGTTCAAATAAAGGATGAATAATATATAAGCTCATAGAAAAACGAATAATTTATCCACCCGTCCCCGCTAGTTTCTTACTTTTAATGTCCCTGTCATTAACTATTAGTTATCCCTGAGTATGCATACATATACAGATTTGAACTCCCTCAAATCCAGCTCATCTAAATTTCCAATAAAAGAGCAGGTGTGGGTATTATACAATAGTCAGGTAATATGGAATACAGTGGATTTTTCTCTGCTATGTTCTGCTGCTTGGTGATAATATTATAAATCACCTTTAAATCCACCCATGATGATTTACAGTCAGTTTTCTGGTTCAATAGGTTTGCTCAGGGAGAATCTTTTGTTTTCAACATTCAGGAAAATTTCGCAGGAAAGTTTTTAAAAATCTGATTATCGGAAGATTTAGAACATCTTTTAGTGCATGTTTTAGAAGCATAACATGCACTAACAAAAGTGCAGATTATTTATGTAGCCTTTACTTCTAGTTGATATCCAATACTGTATTGTTGGCAAGTTATTTGTTCTATAAACATTTTCCAAATAATTATAATTCTTTTTTAATCTCTATTCGACATTACTTTTCATTACTGGACTAATTCATGTTACCCTCCAACTTGACTTTTTAAATTTTGTGAGTGAAAAAAAAACTTGTGCCAGTGTCTCCAAACTGTCAATAGTGAGTTACTGAGTAATTTTCAGTAGATCACACTCCGGCTCAAATGGTTAATCTGCACATTATTTGGCAAATGATTGTGAGTTGATTCTTCACTTTTTGCACTGAATAGCACAGCTTGGAAGTTAACTGAAGAATATTTTATCGGAATAAATCCTCCACAATAATTGGCGCAAAAAAAGGGTGATAATCGTGCCAATATAGTAGCCTACTGGTGCTTTTTGGTGTACATAATAACAGAAGTTTAAAAGTTTCTTTTTCTTTTGGAGGGGGGGGGGGGGAGCTCACAGTAGAATTGTAATATGGTATGGGGGCCCATGGCTTCAAAAGTACAGACACAACTGCTGCTTTAAGCAAACATAAATAGTTACATGGAGTTTGTATCAGTAATGAATCTGATGTTTGCAATCAATTAATTATGTGTTGAACAAGGTTCAAATAACAAAAAAGTTCATTTAGAGCAAAACAAGTCTAGTGCATCAAATGTCAACACTGATGTTCTAGCATCAGCCATATAAATTTTTCCATATCAATAGGATGCAAACATAAAAAAAATATTCTGAATAATAGTTTATGTATTTCATAATTATAAATAAAAATACTCAAAATTTCTAATAAGCTATTAAAAAAACACAGGATATAATTAAAGTTATATTAAACATGTTTAAAATATGTTTATTATTTAAGATAGAAAGATGTACGGAACATTTTATTAGTACTTTTTCTGGCGCAGCTACTATAATATTCCAGAAGTTTAAGGTGAGATTTAAATTTCCTAAGTTATGAAAAATTTCCTGAAGCATTTCTAAGGGTCACTTATTTACACTTTTGCTATCTATCTTTGCTATATAAATAATATGCTGGCAATTTTTCAAAAAAAGCATTTACACAGAAAGTTAAAGACATTCAACACATCACAAAAATATATGAAACAAAATGAACATTTTAATGGTAATTGCTCTCAAGCAACTTTTAAACTACTATTATGAGAGCTGCTGTAATATGAAAAATAAATACTGCTGTTGGCCGATAAATGGGGTAACGACATCACAAAAGGAACAAATTATGCAACATATACTTTAAAAAAAAAAAAAAAACATTTTTGAAATTCTGTCTACTTAAATCAAACTACACCAGAAATTTGAAAATGTAACACAGCTGAATGTGATTATTTTTCATGATGAAATTACGCAAAAAATAGAATTAAAAAGCACCGATACCTGTTACAATATCATTTCGAAATGCTGTTGCATGAAATTACGCAATGGGATTAAAAAGCACAGACACTCATTAGAATATCATTTAGAAACTATGTTGCATTTAAGAGAATAGAAAAATGACATTCTACATAGCACAACATAATTTTCTTTTTGCTATAAATGCAACATTAATACATTTCAATCAGCATTGATAACAATTTTTTGATTGAAACAATATTATTTTTTATTATTTCTATTACTAACAACAGTTTCAAATGTGACATTAATTTTTTGCTCTACATTTTATTGAAAACAAGCAGCATAAACTGAATTATTCGTATATAGTTGAGGGAAACTAATTTTTAACCCCTAGTACATAGACGAGAAAAGCACATGAGCAAAGTCTAATGGGCAGATTCCTAATGTGAACAACCATAGCAAAAAATGGTTCATTGTTTTTATAAATTCAATGGAGAAATGTTTAACAAAAATTTTCTATATTTCTATTGGGAAAAATATTTTGACAATAACTGAATAAATTATAGTTTGAAACATCATGTGAAAATTAAAATTATAATTAATTTTTAAGTTTAATGCAGATTTTAAATGAATATCCATCAGCTAATTCAATTTATTTTGTTTAAAAATGCATACTTCCTTGTATGAGCGAAATAACTTTTCTGTTATCTTCTGTCAAACAAACAGAAGCAAAATTGATCAAGTGATTGGTTTGTTTCTCCTTTCATACCTAGACCTATCCTAATTGTATACCTGCCAACCCCTATTTTGAAAAAACGTTGGAGATAATCTAAAAATCTGCAGAAGAAAATACATGAAATGCAGAAGATTTTATGCAACACCAAATTATACCATGGATGGTTAAAGTAACTAAAATTTTATGTTTTATCATCATTACTGAATATTTACAGCTATTTTTTATGTTGACATTTTCAACAATACACATGTTTATAAAATGAGGGATTTGGTCTAATTATGTTATAATAACATCTTTTGCCTTAATTATTAATAAGACAATTCAACACCTTTGATTATCTATTATGAAACAAAATGCTGCAAATTTAAAAAGTAAATACTTGTTAAACAAATGAATTTCTATCTTATCACTTGTGCAAAAAATCATCATGCTTAAATATATCGCCATGAGAGGGGAATATAGCTAAACTGTAAACCAGAAGCTACTCCAAGGATAGTTCAAGATCTGAGCCTATTGGTCAAAGCTCAGTTCAGACTTAGTTTTCCAACGTATGTGCACCTGGATGTGCCTTAAGAGTTGAGTGTCATACTTAATTACTTTGAGCGAAAATGAGGAAGATCTGATCCTTAGTGCAGAAAATGGAAACTAAATGAGGAAAGCTTCTGAAAAATGAGGAAGGATTGGCAGCTATGTAATTGATTCTTGGATATATATACTAAAAAATCAAGCAAATGAAGTACAAACAGAGCCGGAGAAAAGAAGAGTAACCGTGGTGTTCTGCACCGCAAGAAAAAATTTGAGAGACTTTTGTTTTGGCAGGCCCATCATTTAGGGGGTCAGAAGGGGCAGTTGACCTCCCGACTTTGAGAATTAAATGAATTTTTATTAATTTGTATGTATTTTGTTGCATTTTTAGTGTAACATACATGGAGAATTTACCCTTTACCCTCCCCCCCTGGAAAAATTTGAAATGACAGGCCTGGGTTTTGGGGTAGAAGTTGGGGGGGACGTACGTCAGTTGGTGTCCTAAAGCCCAATTACGCTCTTGGCGTGCTGACTACCCATACATCGACTCTTACAATTACCAAAAAAAAAAATCAAACACAGCAAAGAAAAACTTTAACATAAATAAAATATATATATATGCAATAAAGGAAAATAATAATAATAACTAAAAAAACATACAGGGGAAAAGTATAATATTGATTGAAAATCACACACTTATGCTTTTCTCATGCATCCAGTCTAAAATATTGAGCTCAGATCCCACGGTTCATTAAAAAATAAACTAATTTAATTAAACAAATAAAAGGAACACACTTGAACACATAAAAAAAGACATAAAAGCAACATAAGAGAAGAAGAAAAAGGACAATTTTTTTTTATTGAACTTGATTTTAAAAAGATCCTGAATGATATTGGGGGAAACTTCCAACCTAAGCAGCTAACAATCATTAAAAGTATGCTTTATCATGCACAAGCATATTTTTAATGATTTCTAATCAGTATGCTTATAGGTAAAATAAGCATTTTACCTGCTGCCACATTTTCTTGGTTTGACGAAGGCAGCAGTCCCACACGTTTCGAATAGCACACATTGTATCTTTTAGCACAGGAAGTAGAACAAAAGCGTTTTGAACGTTTAAATTTGTATTTTGGCCCCATTTTCCCACAAAATTCACACTTTGCCAATTCCACATTACCTCGAGGTCTGTGAACAGTGTTTCTCTTCTTTTCAGGGGAGGCAGCTGAATTTATAAAAAAAAAAAAGAAAACAAATGTTACAATATGCAAAAAGTAATTCTGAAAACATAAATAACATTACGTCAAATTATTAAATTTACAATAACATACATTTTTAAAATTAAATATCAAATTTTTTGACAATGGTAACACTAAAACATAAATAGAAAAAAATTTTAAATGCAGAGTTTTAAGAACTTGTTGTTTAAATCGTTTTCCTAATAAATTATGATCAGTAACATTATGATTAGTAAGAATGACCTCACCAATTGGGTACATTTTAAAATAATGCTTATTAACTACTGTTTGTGCGATTTGAAAGCTAAATAACCCAATTGGTTTTGAAACTAAGCAACAGATAGTTTACTTCGTTTTAAACATGAAAAACATGGAAATTGGGCATTAATTATTATTTAAACTAATTATTAGTTAAAATTTTAAAAAAAAATTTTGTTTTGTAATCATTTTTTAAATAAGAGAACCAAAAAGTTGCGTCAAAATTGTCTGTGCTTAGTTCTGGGGTCTGAAAAGGTTATGCAATAATTTATGCATAATCAGGATTAACATTCAAATTTCTTAGATCCTCTTCTTGAAAATAATCTAGGAGGGAGACTCCCACTAGCAGAAGATTCAACAAATCCCATAGTGATAAAAAGATGACGTTAATGTTGGACTACTTATGCAAATTTATTGAGTTTCGGTGGCATAAAATTCAGCAAGTTTCAGGAATTTGAATAAAGTTGGGGGAAAAAACAAGACTTCAAATGCAAGATGTGGAGTTATACGAATGTGGTTGATGGTAAAATATTGCAACTCTTCCTCCCACCCAGAAATTCATGCTCCCTTCCACATATAAAGCATGCAGGAGAGGTCTCCCCTCCACTTAAAACTAACACGTTAAAGGTGTAGGCTTTTGACACTACTGTAATTAAAGATCCTTGCCATAATTTTATGCACTAACAAAATGAAATAAATTCAAATGAAAGCAAACACTAATACATTTGTAAAATATTTAAAATATATAAATTAATTTTTGCTCTGTCAGACATGTTTGTGAGGAAATAAATTAATGAACATTTTCAAAGACTTTAGTTTTAAACTAAACCTTAACTATTAAAAAATGCACGTATAATTCATTACACAATACATGACTATATTGCATAGATACATAAATCATGCTAAAAGAAATCAAATGGTGATTGTTTTCACAAGTTAACAAAGACAATTTACACCTTGACACGTAATAGTGCATGTCTAGGTGTAAAATTAAAACAGGGCTGAAAACAGCCCAAATGTAATAAAGATTTTAATTTTAACTAATAAAAATTGTTGAATAGAATATAACTCTTAACTTCTTGAAACGAGAAAAACAAAAAAGCTTTTCTTATTTTTTGGCATTAAGTCTACTCATACGTAAATGTTTCAAGATTAGAAGTTTGTGTAAAAATTGTAAACAGAGCAGCTTAAGAATGGGAGCCTGAGAAAAACAAGGAAATAAAAGACAAAGTACAGACTAATGTCGGAGCCACAAAATATTTTCTCCCATGTTAAAATAACAAAGAGAAAAGAATCTAATTAAAGTGTAGTGTAATATAGTAAAACGTAGAGTCTAGTTTGAACCAATTTCAACCTTGCACTTATAAAATATTTCAGAATATTCATATTTGAAAGGTATATGAAAAACAGAGAATCATAAGCATTTGATGTTCTGGATGATGTAGAACAAATAAAATGCAAAAATTATTGAGAAATAAGAATAAGATAAGGATAAAAGAGGTTGAAGGACCAACGTCGAATTTCATTCTTCACTTTTGTCAAAACATGTTTCTAAAAATATATCTGGAAGATTGTTTTTGCACAGACACGTTCAAATCATATATTTCTAAGCAAATATTTTTTTTTTTTTTTTGACTGCTAAATATTTGTTAATAAAAAAAATTGGAATTGGCAAAACTAAGCATACGCACCTTCCACAAATAATTCAAGCATTAATGTATATGCATAATGACAAGCATTAATAGTAGACAAGCATTAATGTATATGCATAATTTTAGTTTAATTTTTGAAATTACTATAAAATTTAAATAAAAATATATAAGCATATATCACAGAACAGAAAAAAAAACAATTTTACATACCTGTGGGAGATTCGTCAATCCTTTTAAGCTTTTCTGGTGGCATCACTCTATAAGAAGAATCTAATAATGCTGACCGACTTACCTAGAAAAATGAAGAAATTAATTTCATTGATAAAATTTTGTAAAAAGGCAATTTGCCCTGATCACGAAAACCAAAAATAAATTAAGGGGTAGATTCAACTAAAACGCATTCTATCAAATCCAAAACGATCGAATTTTCAACTCGAATTTGATCATTTTCAAACTGATAGAATATTGCCATTCAACTTGTTTCCTGGATTTCAATCAAAACGCCGTAGGATTGCCCTCGAATGATTTCCTCGCTCAGCGTATCGTCACACGACCAGAACTTTAAGATGAATCAATGAAAAAATTGAATGAGAAAGCTAAGCTATTTTAACTGTAGCATTATCTGTTGATGTTTTGTTTATTGTTTTGGTTTGATCCGTTTGTTTCGCTATGCTGTTCCCTGTGTTGTGCTGATTGTTTATACAGAATGAGTAATGAAACAAATATATTTGTAGATATTATTTTTAAAAAAAAGGACTAATAAGAAGGGGGGGGGGAGATCGTAACATCAACAAGTGCCTTTGTCACTCTGGCAATTTTCCTCCATACTTTTGATTATAATATGTAGTGAATATTCCCGAGGTAATAAATAATTTGTATTCTTACTGAATTGTATCTTCCTAGAGGATAATCTATAACTTTTTTTTGCTCATTAAGTGCATTCAATTCTATTTCATAGTTCCTCCCAGTAGTCAGTTTTTACGAATGGGAAATAGAAGCAGGCTGGAAAATAACTTTCACACATTTAAAATAATTTTATTTAAAAAAAATGTAAGCTATTAAAACACAGGCAAAGAAAAAAACATACGCCTGCAGACGATTTAATGACTTTGTTTTTTCAATGACAAATTTGCATTGTTTTTCTTTTTTCTTTTTTTTAGCCTGACGTATTGTGTGCCAGTTTTCCTTCCAGCTCATCGCATAAAAATATAAATGTTTCTCTATCTAAGCGATATTGTTGCCATAAACTTCCATTTGCTCAAATTTAATGGATTGCTTCCGATTTGCAAATATCATGAAACTCTTTACATTCCGCTATTTCTGATCACCAAAATGGGCGCCATTACTGTAAGAAACTGAATCGAATCGTGAAAATGATCGAATGAAAGTAATTGTGTTGGTCATGTGGTTAAAAATGATCGCTGCGTTTCAGCTGAATCGGAATTGTATGCTTTTGATCGAAGCATTTGATGGAAAACGACAAAATGATCGAAAAGGGTTTCAATTGAATCTCTGCCTAAGATTAGGGGACAAATATGTATATTTCTTTTCTTAGTAGTAAAGAATAAATACAAGACAGCAGGTGGTTTAGTTCTTATTTTACCAAGATGCTATTATAATATGCTGGAATATAGTTCTTATAAAATGATTTTATATATTTTACTCATAATCAGACTTGCCAACATTCAAATTGATATCACCTTACAACTGATACGACAAAGTGTTATGGACATCATATATTAGAAAATGCTGATACATTAAATTAAAAACAAATATCAGTAAATGCTTTAAATACATAGAACTATTTCCTATGTTTTCATACCCTATATTCTTCTGGCTTTTTTTTTTTTTTTTTGTTAATTTTTTAGCATAAGCAGAGATGCCACTCTAATCTTAAGGTTTTCAGTAGTAACCTGAATGATTTTCAGTAGTTTTCAGCGCTTATCAGTAGTTTATAATACCAGAGAAACGTGGATGCAAAAACTACTCAATATTCAACCTAAAAGCAAAATATTTGCCTCAGCTGAACCATGGTGGCAACGGAATCCAAGAAAAAACCCCTGATTGGGCTCCAAAAATTTCCTTAACGTTATAATTAAATTGTGAGTTACATAGAGTCATTGCCATGTGTAATGACAGTATCACAGTAGTGAAACCAGAAAAAATATTTAGGGAGGGGGGGCACTACCTTTCCAACTGCACTTTGTGCAATTCCCTTTTTTTCAGTGAAGGCTCAGGGGTGGTAGTAGTAAGGATTTGCATTTCCATAACTTTCAAAACAATTTCCTGAACCTCGAAATTTTTTCATAGGTACTGTATTTTCTGGCATATAAGACGAAATTAATTAGACTAGAATTTATCTAGTTGAAATTTATGAAAACTACTTGATTCAGACAGAAGTGGAAAAAAGTACTTATTTTAACAGGGGTCGCAATGGAAAATCTATAAAATATAGGACAACAGGAAAATGGTGCAAAGAGGGGAAACTATTTTAATAAATGTGTGGATTATAAAAAGAAATACAATTTCCTCTAAACAATCATCAAAATGATGAAGAAAACATTGCGTAAATTATTTATTGCATAAGACTGCAAGAAATTAAAACCCAAAAGCTCTTTTTTTATTGATTCAGAATAAAAGCAACAATTAACAATCTAACAGCAAACACGAACCCTTTAGGAAAATCGTGATCGCAAAAATAAAACTTCACTTCATAGCTACAAATTTCCAATTGGAATTACAATTCATCCCCCTTTTAAAAACATTTATGTCTAAAAATTCACGGCAAAAACGTTCCCGATTTACCTCTGAAAGGTCGACTTACACGTGGGTTTCTGTTTATTTGTCTGAAAGTTGGGGGTTCTGCTTACATGCGAATCGACTTACACGCAAGTATATACGGTAAGATATTGATAAAAATAAAAAGGAATTTTATTTACTTACTTTATAATTAAATTTTAAAAAGGGTTAAAATGGAAAAACTACGATTCATGTACAGGATGTAGAAAGATCGCATAAAGAAAAGAAAGCATACGTTTTCTTGCGTGCACGTGGAAAGGCCCACGATATTTTAAAGAATTGCACAAATCAATTAAGAAATATGCATTACTTCAATTTAAAGCAAAAAAAAAAGAAAGAAAATGAGAGCGGAAAGTTTAGGGTCAAGAAGCAAAATAAAATTCCCAGAACTTCGGCAAAAAAAATTCCCGAAATTTCCGGTTTTCCAGAACTCTACCACCCCTGGAGGAGAAAATAACTTAATTTTCTAAGTAATACAATCTGCAACTGCTGAAAGTTTTAAATCTAAAGGGTTTTTTTTTTTTTTTTTTTTTTTTTACGAATGAAGATTACCCCCCCCCCCCCCCCCCCATCATTATTTTATACTTATATTACTTTATTTTCTCAAGATGCATATTGTTCCTGTATTGAATAAAGAAAAGTTTTAAAAATTCCAAATCATCACGCGGGGGGGGGGGGGGGGGGGAGCATGGCTCTCTGCGCCCTGACAGAATAATGCACAGAACCAAACCCCAAATTCGGCACGCTGGAGAACGGTGTTAGGCCGAATTTTGGACACGACCAAAAACGGCGGCTGACGAAACTCCGGACGCTGGCCGGTTTGAATAATTTTCCCTGATATTTGGAGAAAATTTAAATATCCCCTGATATTTTTCAAAACATAAAACTTCCCTGATTTCCCGGTTATGTTTCCACAGAATAAGATTATTTTTCAATATAAAATACAAATTTAATTTCTAACTGAATTCGTTAATTAATTTAGGACCAAATAGTTGATAACCAAACGAGCAAACAATGTACGCAACGAAGAATGCAATAAGCATGGCAATAAGCAACTGCTAATGCGAAAAGCATGTGTCGTGTCGCACGTGTGCAAGTAAGCGAAAAAATCCGAACTTTGCCCGAACTCTCTTGCTGAAGAACAGGGTTGCTGTAAATATTGCTCCAAGCTGGGAGAAATTCCGGTTAGAACTGGAATTCTGAGCTTTCTACCCTCGCCAATCTCCTATTGTTCGCAGCTCTAAACTACCACGAATCGTCAGTAAGCGCTCGTTTTGGCGACTGTTGGTGAATCTTTTTTTATATGCGCGCCAAGCGCGAAAAGTTGAATTCTGCTAAAATATTTTATTTTCCGTAGAAGAAAAAGTGCTTTCCGTAATCCGTAGTCAACTTCAAATTTTTGTATTTTTCCGTAGATACTACGGAGAATACGTAGCGTTCGGCATCTCTGCATAAGATAACTCAATAATAATATAAAAATTTTGTATTAATATTATTGTAAGATTAAATTATTTCTATGATTCATAGCCAATGTTAATCAAATAAGCACACTGCTTTTAATTAAAGTCCACTACAATTAAAGTCAGATTTAATCTATAACTGTAAAGATTGATAAGTGGCTGACATAACTGTCAAACTTTCTAAATCTATGACGATTAATTTTATGTAGCAGAATGAAAATGCCAGTTTGAAGAAAGAAAAAAAAATTCAGAAATATAGGCAAAAGCAAAAAAAAAAGTACAATAAGAATGATCACAAGCATTTTAGGATGTTATTAAATGGAAAAAAATGCTTAAAATATACTCCCAAAAATAAATTAATAAGATAAATAAAAAATCACCAATAAATAACATTAAATAGAAACTGATATATTATCAAAATAAAAATAAAATAAGTAGATTTTGAGTGGCATATGTTAAAATGATTGCCATCTTTCAAAATAATTGAAAAAGTTTGAAGATGCGAAAGGATTTAAGTCTCAAATATGGCATGTAATTTTCGGCGACGCACATGTTGGATGCACGCATGATTTCTTTAATAAAAAAAAAGGGTTTTACAAGTTTTTTTGCGACCCATCATGTAGATAAATAAATTTCAAGAGATATATACGTACTTGGTCTCCCCCTTAAGGAACAGTAGAAAATAGTACTACTTGACAAGGCCTGGATACGGCCTTGCTACTTGAATATATATTTTTAAAGGTATATAAAGCTGCAGGGATTAAAACTAATTAGCTTGTAAATGTACAAGATGTAGCAGTTTGAATTTGATTGAAGTTTCAGGACATATATAAAGTATACAACTATAACTAAGTACTATGAAAATGATTATCCTTCAAAATAGAACAAAATGTTTATCATCAATCATATCCACACTGTGGACTTTTTAATGCGACTAAAAACAAAAAGAAAGAAAATAAATAAATAAACTACTAACTGGAAATGGTTCTGGACCTTCTTGTATTACAAATCCATCAATAACGTGAGTCAATATCTGAGGTTTAACTATAGCTTTTTGGGGTTGTTTTTCTTTAACAGGGGACAGATTTGGTTTTAACATTGGCTGAGGTTTCAGAGGTTCACATTCCGCCATCTCCACAGGGTCACATTCGGGAGGATCATCCACATCTTCCTCTAGTCCCTCCGATAAGACAGATGCATTCCTTTTAGGAGCAACAGTCATGCTGTCCGCAGCTGCAACAGAGGTAATTGGTGATGGAGTGGGAGCAACGGCTGCATACGTTGTGATGATGGGCATAGAAGGTAGAACAGTATTCGTTGGTGTAACTGTAGAAGAAACCGTTGATGTGGTGGTCGTCATTACGTCACATGACGTAGTGACTGAAGGTAATGATGTGCTGATAGTTGGCGAGACGGTATTTTGAGCTTTCGTCGATGGAGCAACCATTGCTTGTGATTTGAGAGGTGGTTGTGGAGAGAGATGCTGCTTGGTTTCCACTCCCACAGATTTGCTCTGCGTAGAGATGGATTTCGATTCAAGAGGCGTCACGGGCTTCACTTGGCCAGTTTGAGTCTGATTACCAGCATCTGACTTTTGTTGAGCATTTGGTGGTAGTTGAGATGGGTGTTGTGAATGCGACTGGTTAGTCTGTGTTTGAGTAGTGGCCATACGAGGAGCATTGGCGGAAGGAGCAATGGGAGATGATGCAGCTGAATATCTGCCTTTGGGTCTTACCTAATAAAAGTACAAAATATTACTTTTCGGAAAGTGAAAAGAAGAAATGAATTAGTAAAAAAATAAGCTAACAGTGGGCAGAGAATCAAAATGGGTAAGTTAACGATCTAAAATAATTGATTTTTACCCAAAGAATGCAGAGCAAATTATATTATATAAAATACAATGTGGGTACTCATCATAATACAGGAAAAAATAACTTTTTGCCAATTTCATGAAACCAGTTATCTATAGGTAAACCATTTTACACCACTTCTGACAGTCTGAAAATTTTTTCCACCACCTAGTAAATTGATTTTTAATTACAAGCAGCATGCTCTTCCTGATAAATGGGCTAAAAATAAAATTACATTCTTTTACATCCTAAATGAATTCCCACCTTTGAGGTTTGGAAAACAAAGGTTAGCAAAACCAAAGTTCAACATTTAAAATTTCACTCCGCATATGTGGGTATCAAAATACCATAAATATGCAGTACGAGTTGGGCGGATCATAATGTTGCTTCGTTTAAAATCGATCAATTTGAGGGTTTTGGACAGAGATGGATTGTTAATTCACGAACATTATACAGGTACAGATAGTCCAGAAATTACGTAAACTGACATGTCTTCACATTGATATAGTAACTGTTGCATGCAACTATGACATGAATTATAAAATAAATACGAAAATCAACATCAATCTTCAAAAAATTTGCAACTTCAGTGTGATCAAAATTGCGAATGAAAAATTTTACACATAGCTTAGACATGATAACCTAGGAATGATCAATATTTTCATATAGCAAATCTACATACTTGCGCACGAACAGGAGTTGTATTTGAGTTCATAGTCGCAGCAGTTGTAACAATGGTTTGTGTAGCAACTGCAACAGTTTGAGTCGCAAAACGAACCTAAAAATTTCAATAATGAAACAATTTAAAAACATTCATAGAATAAAAGTTATTAAGTTCATAACTTACATAAATTGTTCTGCAACCAATGAAATAGAAATTGGTGTTTTTAAGTTAATGTGCATAAATTTTCATAAAACAATACACCTAAAACGTTTATGAAAGACAAAATGGTAATAAACATTTTTACAGTTTATGTTTTACTGTACAGTAAATCATGCACTAGAGGCCCATAATTCTATGCGCATTTCATATCATTTTCAAAAAAGAAAAAGACACACAGAGTAATTTGGTAAACAAAGCTACATTTGTGCTGAATTGTTCACAAAAGCCACATATATTTTGACTTGTCTTTTACAAATGATCTGAGCTAAACACAAAAATGAAGAGTTCTGATCCTATTCCCTTTCCTCCCCCTTTAAATACCTTGCAAGAAAGGTGAAAAGATAAATAAAAACAGGGAGGGGGGATTAAAGATATATACAAAAATAAATAGAGGGGGAGGGGTTAGAAAAGCTTTGGTTGATATAAGCGTATCCCCCAGCAGTTAAAAGATAAATCAGATAAATAATAAGATAAATAATAGATCTTGGCAAAAAATACGAACAGTATAATTGTTGCTGTACACCTACTTCATAAATGAATGTTATTTTCCTAATGCAATTTTTTTCTCTTTCCTTTCTTCTTATATCTTACGCGACATGCCCATGTCATGTGGGGCAGTGGCAGGCTAGACTTTTAGTAAAATTAAAATAATTATTTTTCAGCTCTTTTTAGCCTACTTTCCCGTAAAAGTAAAAAAAAATAATAATAAAGCATGAAAGAAGGCTTAATGTATCGTGAAAATATCGTTAAAAATCAAGAAAAGTCGAAAATAAGTGAAGTAATTAAATAAAGATTGAAAAATAAAAAATTTGAAAGTAGGGTATTGAGATGGGGAAAAAGTGTGTCTGTCGGTCTGTCTGTCTGTCGGTCTGTCCCCCCCTAATAACTTTTGAACGAATTGCCCTGATTCAAAAAATTCTTTTTGCATTCGAAAGATCTCAGCGAGGACATCTCATTTCTATATTTTACTTTTTGATTTGAACAATTTTTTTGTTCAATTTTGAACAGTTCAAAAAATTTTAACATTAGCGCCTATGGACAAAATTGAAGCAAATTCTGTAAACTCTGGGCACAAGAGCCAAGTTCCTATTGCAAGCTTATTGAAAGGAGTTCTCAGCGTGAAATATTGATTTGAAGTTTTTGTTCATTTTTGAACAGTTCAAAAAATTAACACAGAGCGTACGGGAAAATTTCAACCCTATATAAATCCTGATCTAACGGACCGATTTGCTTGGAACAAACTTTATCGGAAAGCTCTTATAACGTAGAACATGTAGAAATAGAAAGTTTATCCAGACCTTACAAGCCTATTTTGCTATGAAATTTTTTGATCGGGATTTTCAAGGATATTTCTCAGTGACTCAATGAGTGAAATAATGAATGAATGAATAAATGAAAGGGTGAAAGAATAAATCAATGAATAAATGAATGAGGAAAAGAATGAATGAATAAATTATTGAATAAATGAAAATATAAATAAATGAGTGAATAAATACATGAATGCGTAAATGAATGAATAAACACTTGAATGAGGTAACGAATGAATGAGTAAATGCATGGCTGAATAAATAAAAGAATGAATGAGTGAGTGAATGAATATGTATTATCCGTTGAAAAAGGTATACTTTCAATAATTAGAACTAAAGATAAATAAGAAAGAGAGAGAAAGAGATAGCTAGATTATAAATTTGAATTTGGTGTATACGGGAAAGTAGGCTCGTATAGTTCTAGACGGAACTTCTTGTTTGGAATTGTAAAGAAGGACAACAAGTTCTCCATCCGGGAAATGATGCAATATTTGAGATAGCCTGTGCAACACCAGGCAAAGCAGATAGTCAATTATTATTTTGCATTTGGTTGTTTATTTAAAATAATAAATATTCTATAGATGGTAAACATGTGGCTTTTGTTGCTTAATTAAAAATTAGAAAGGAAAAAAAATTCTAAATAGAATGCTGAATTCAACCAGAAATTAAGAACATATTGCAATATAAAGTAGATAGTTCTTTTAATTTTTCATTAAAGTAGTTTATTGGCAATTAATAAATGTTTTTAGATATTGACATAACATTACATTCACTTACATACAAAGTCATTATATTCAATTGCAAGCTTCAGTATTATTAAACTTAGTGTTGATCAGTTGCACAGATCAACAGAAGAAACATTTTCCAGAAGTTTAATTACAGATGTTTAAAGGTTTGCAATTTCTGCTTAATGATTTTGTATGCAAGAGTGACTAAATTATAAATATATGATGAGAAAAATCAATGGTTATGAATGAATTTGACAATAAGGCTTTCATTCATTATTCACCATTTTAAGGATAGTTAAACATCTTAAGAATGAGTTGAACAACTAACCCATTGTTTTCATCCCTGTACTAAAGCAGTCCTGATACCAATTCAAATTTTTATCCTGATATCTATTTTTGGAAAATTTTTCATTATTATTCTATCTTTGTGACAAAAAGTTTACCAATATTCAATTTTAGTAAAAGTTTTGTATCTATAATCTGGTTAATGGAAAAAATTTGCCAAACACATTGATTAAAAAAAAAAAAAAACTGTTGATAATATTCGAAATAATCAGAAACAACACATCTAAAGCAGATGCTGAAACACTGCCTCACAATGTACTGGAAAACCCTGTTGTTATACAAAAACAAAAAAACAGCCAAACATGAGCAAAAATATTGCTATCTAACAAGTAAGCTTTGTTTTAAACAGCCCATAAAATTTCTAATTAAAAAAGTAGACTTCTGCGAAAAAAGAGACTTGGTGAATTTTACAGCATTTCTGTGAAAGTACCGATAAACAGTAGTAAATTCTTCCAATATAGGTAGACTTGCCATATTTTTGGCTGGTGAAACCGGGACACATTAATATGGGGTGGGCATACCGGGGGTCTGTAGTAGCGGGGGAAGTTAAAAAAATAATAATAATAACAGCAAACTGATGAGTTTCAAGCCTTTTTTTAAGAAGCCTCGCAAGTAATGGGAGTGGGGAATCTGGAACCCTAAATTGTTAGCCCTACCTACCTTTTAAGATTAAAAAGGAATTTTTGCTACTTAAGTTACGTAAAAAGATTTTTAAGATCTAGAAAGAAGTGTTAATAAAATAAAGTTTGAAATACTTCATAAAATTATTTATTTCAACAATTAATTACAAAGTCTTATTTTTTAAAATTACAACTTTTTGTCCAACTACAAAAACCGTTAAAAAAAAAAACATTTTTGTCAAACTAAAAAGGAAATTAATAAGTTAACAATGTTATTCATTGTTTCCAGCCCACTCATATTTCTGTCTTGAATGTACTTTTTTCAAGATGTCTTTGTTAAGCTTGACTTTTTCATAAAAGTCAGAGCAAAGAATATGCCAAAGTTTATTTTACATACAATCAATGCTCTTGCAGTGGACTCCCTCATTTATGTCCTGTCATCTTAAAGATTCTTAACGTCTTTATAAAAGATTCTGAAAAACATAAATTCATTACTTTTTACATCTTACAGCCGTTTCCGGGACAGTGATAAAACTGTGCGGGACACCGGGACAAGAGCAAAATACCGGGACATATGGCAAGCCTAAATATAGGGCCCTGCACTATTGATCAACATCTTAAACATGATCAATCTTTTCTCCATCACACATAAAAAGAAATATTTTATTGCTTTAAATGGTTGTCAATAGCCATGATCCATACCTGTTTCGGCTTGCTGGGAGCTAAAGGTGTAGGTGCATAAGTTGTTGGCGGAATGGGGGCAGTAGCTGCAGCAACAGGGATTTGCATAGCAGATTGAGAGGGAGACTGGATATACATATCTGTTGACTGTTGACGTTGAATGATTATTGGTTGATTTTGAGCTAACTGTAAATTTCCAGCCGACCAAGAAAAGCCCTGCGGAAATGGACTCACGCCTGTAAAACAAAAGTTACACTAATTTTCTGAAAGACAACTTCACCCATACGAGCAGCACATAAATCTTTTTAAGTTATTATATATACATACTAGCAGCGACGCCCGACGTTGCCCGGTCAATCTTATATTATATTTTGCAAATACAGCGATGCCTCATGAAAATGCTAGAAACGTTGATTATTATTTTTTTGATTTGCTTAACAATGGCAATTGCATTGATTTGTTTGTTCACACGGCAACTGTAACAATTGTTGAAACGATACAACAATGCAGATAAAATAAAACGGTCATCATCTGGGTCAAATAAAATTCAAGTTAATTATCATGAAAAAATAATTTCAAACTACAGAGAAAAACGCTTATAACTTCTTTTCTAGTTAATTTAGAGGCTTCCAATTTTAGCACGAAGCGAAAAACTCTCCCTGAAGTAGTTTTTCCCACGCTTTTCATTTTTTTCCCACGCTGGGAGACAAAAATTAGGAACACTTCGGGGGGAAAATAGGAACACTTCATGCTTAAAAAAACTTTTAAAAAAGTCATGTAAGATTATTTAATACAATCTGTTTTTACATTCTTTTGAAATTAAAAAGAAATCTGTTTTTACATTCTTTTGAAAATAAAAAAAAAATCTGTTTTAACATTGTTTTGGAATAAAATTCATCTTTAGGAAGGACCATTAAAAAAATTAAAAACCCAAAAGCAGTGGCAGCTATTAAATGGATATCATATAGTATATAAATCACTCTCATTCATTATTGGTTAAATTTACTATTGATTGAGCTAAAAAGCAGTTCACTATGCATGGCTTTGGGTCTGCTTATCTCATGGTCTGCTTATAAAATATTTTTCTCAGTTTAGAATGTAACCTTTTGTTAGCTAGATTTAGAAAGTCCTTTAATATTTTTGATTAATATTTTTTATTTCATAAAAATATCGTATGACTACTTGACATGAAAGAAAAAACTCTGTTACTAAAGTGGATATAAGTGTATTTTAAAATACGTATGAAAATATATAAAAAGTGGAAAAGCAAAAATTATTTTGAGTAAATATTTTTAGAACTGTAATATTAATGAGGCTCTACAATATTTAACAAACACAACTGACATGATTGCCAACAATTTAAGAAAGACTAAATAAAATGTTTGAAACCTCTTAATTGTGGTAACTCGCAAATTTCCCAGCTGTAACCCAATCTTTCCAGTATAGGATCCCCTGAGTTGCAGACTATAACACCATCCCAAATGCTTTTAACAACTTTTTATATCAATTTCATTTTCCAAATTCTTCATTAACCAAATATAAAGCCTGCTAAAAATTAAGTTAATTCTTACAAAGTGTCGGTTTGACTGAACTCGGATGCACTTCGATTGCAATTTCCGAATGGGTGCGTCAAGTCCTCTATTACAAAAATAAAAAATTAAAGAAAGAATAAAAATACTGGTGAACACAAAATTATTGACGTCTAAGTGGTCGAAAAAAGAAGTAAAAAAATTTAGATTGTTTTAACTGAAGCAGATGCAGTTGGATTTCGGAAATGCGTAAAAAAAATCGGTAATTAGAAGTATTTCCTCCATTTGGTGCAGTTTTCTTAAAACATCGCCGTTTCGGCGCATAAAACAGCAGATTTTGCGTTTTAGTGCGAAAGGCATAGCTGTTTCATCATAGCAAAAGAGGGAAAAAAAGGGTACAATAATTTTCTTTCTTCCCAAAAAATCGAATTTTGGGGGGAGAAATCGTATTTTCGGATCACAGTAAAAAAATCGGGACGAATCCGGAAAACTCGCAACACTTGGCAGCTCTGTCATTGGTATCAAGCTCGATGCAACAATTTCTTCGGATAAAAAGGACTATTTTATGCAATTTTCGACGCTCCACTCCTATTGGTCTTATCGTGATGATAGATAGCCTATAGCCTTCCTCGATAAATGGGCTACCAAACACAGAAAGAATTTTTCAAATCAGACCAGTAGTTCCCGAGATTAGCGCGTTCAAGCAAACAAACCCTTCAGCTTAATATTAGTATAGATGATTGGTCCGAGTTCATAGGACTCACATAGTCACATTTATATGACGCATCACTTGTAACATGGGGAGTAGAAAACTAATACTTTTTAAAACTTCTACATTTTTATGTTTATTAATTTGATCAGAAAAATAATAAAATAATAATTACATATTACAGGCTATTCTGCTATGCTTAAAAAGCAAGAAAAGAAGAATCTATTAATAAATAGGCAAGGACAAAACAGTTCAGAACCATTTTCTCCTCTGTTTTACAACAGATTTTCTTACTTTTTTTTTTTTTTTTTTTTTTTGTTTAGTAGCTATTGACGAGGTTTAGTGATATCAATTTAAAAACTTTGGGAACAGTTTATTATTAGTTAATTATTAACCTTTTCCTTTTGTCAGGCACAAGCCTCATTTATAATCGTAATGTTATATCGTTATAGATAGCAGACAACAACATGTCTTTGTTGAATAAATTTTTAGGTAATAGAATCACTGCTAAAAAGAGTTTGTTGCCATTAAGCAGTCATAAAGAGTTTGAGCAAAGGCTTCTCTGAAACAATGGAATGAAAAATGAGAATAGTGTATAGGAACAAACATTTAACTCTTATTTAACTGCCACTCAACTTAGTATGAAATCGGCAAAATTACAAGCGACTGCAATTATGAGCGCCATTGGACCTGCGGAGACAATGATTTACAATACTTTTGCATTAAGTGAGAATGACCAAATAAATTCGACGTCATAATAGCCAAATTTGATGAATAATACTTATTTAACTGTGCAAATAGCATAATGCTTTCATATTTAAATTTAATTATTACGGTTGAATTTCTACTGTTGGGCGAACCCTAGTATTATTTATTCCATTTGATATTACAAAAATCAATACATACATATATCAGTGTGAGATCGAGCTCCTAAAAGCTTCCATTAACTCTAAACTTTTCCAAGAGGATTAACTGTAACCAAGCGAAAAGCTCGTGCTTGGTTTTCTGAATCTGAAGGAGGAGAAAAGACGTGAAGGAATGGTGTGTGTGTAAAGCATCCCCTAGACTGAGTTTTGTGTTGTAAATGTATATATGTAGTGTTGTATGTGTAATTAACACCGTGTTTCTCGTGCATCAATACGAGTTATTTTAAGTTGGAACCCCACAATTATATATATATATATATATATATATATTCATGCACAAAAGTTTAAAAAAAACATAAACATGGAGTAAATCAGTCATGCGTATATTTACCAAATATTTGAGCATTGCCTAACATTGTAGCAGGTGTCTGAGATGTCAATATCTGTGACTGTGTACCAATTGGCTTCATATGGCTTCCATTAAATACTTGAGCAGTGGAATGCACTGGTAGAGTTGAAGAATACAAAGATTTTGGTTGCAATGTCGCTTGCTGGTTGTGAAAAGTCTAAAAAATACATACACACTATTACTTCAAAATTAGCTTTTGGAACTACAACTTCACCAATTGTTTTAGAATTTTCACAAGAAAGTTTGAAACATTATTGGGTTATTCCACAGCATTTATATGTTATGTGCAGAACATTTCATAGCAAAATTTGGAATATTTTTAATTTTTTCGAGTATGAAAATATTCATGAAAAGTTTTGAAAATCTTTTAATGTGTTTTGTACAAATAGAGCAACATTAGTCTTGCTTTTCAATGGGGCCAGCAGTTCTTTTATTTAAAAAATATTAAGATTTTGTTATGTAAGGGACATTTGTGATTTCCGTTACAGCAGTACATTACAAAATGTTAATATTTCTAGAATTAATTCTAATCATACTTCATCTTATAATCATGACTGCACAAACTTTACATAGTAGTATAAAAGCATGAGGTAATGATTAGATAAAGAAAAAATACTAATAATATAACTTACAAAAGTTTTCCCCTTTTGAGAATCGGTCATTGCTTTTTGGTTGAAAATGGACTGCTGATTTGGAATAACACCTAGCTGACCAATAACAACTGTTTGATTTTGAGCGGCAGGATTAAATCCAGTTTGACTATGAGTAATTGTTTGTTTTCCAGGGATGGTGATCATCTGCTGAGGAAAATTTGCTTTTTGAGTTGCTGCACCAATGACTTGACCTGAAGTTGTCATCATGGTGCCAGTATTAACAGCCATAGCCTAAATAAATATATTTAAAAAAAATTATTTAGTACTTTGAAATGAAATGGAAACAAAACTTTTAAAGTTTATACTACTCACAAAAGGAAAATTTAATCAAAGAAAAAAAATTATTTTTTAAGAAACTTATGGGCAATTGCAGAAACATGGGAAAATCAAAATATTTCAACTTAATGTGAGATTTTCATATATTTTTATGAATATGAAATTAAGTTGGTGAATATATCTGTTCTAAAAGTAGAATAAAAGAAAATGGAAGCAGTAAAAATTGATTATTTTAATCAATTATAATGATTAAAATTCCAATGATTACATAGAAACAACAAAGACACCTCCCTAAGTATGTTTCTTCTTTAAGTGGACTGCTGCTAAGGGGTCATTCATAAATGATGTCACACTTCAATGGGAGAAGGGGGTTCAAAAAATTCAAACTTTTTTAGGCATTTACACTTTTAAGATAAAATTGCGTGGGTCATTTTTCAGAATTGGAACAATTAATATGTTTTACTGTTACGTACTAAATATCTTTTGCGTTGTAAACCTTAATCTTATTTTATACAAATTAAGCACACGTGTACTCATTATTATTATGCTCACAAATGTCATTAAAGGATGAAAAATAAAATTAGAAACATCATCAATACAATAACGCGACACATGACAAGATGATGAAGAGAGACATTTTGTGACAAAGGGAGAGGAGGGAAGTCAAATATATTGGGGGAAAAAATGTGACATCATTTATGAACGGTCCCATAACAGGAATGATTACTGCAATAAAACCTAACTAAAAATCACAATTTTAGCAACACCAAAATATAATTTTTGTGCAATTTTAAGCAAAACAGCAACTTGTTTTTTGCAAAGTATTTTTGAAGAAAACAAAGTTATTTTTGATTCTGACACAAGCTTATGATTTTGCATTCAGCCATTAGAACTGCAAAGACAATGCAACAGAACACAATATGCTGACCTATTTTTTTACATCCATTAATTCCTATAAATTAATTATTATATAAAGTTTTTTTTATTATTATTATTATTGGATGTAGTACAACGCAAAACATTGAAATATTTTAAAGCAGGGTTTGTTGATTTAAATCATAATATAAATCAACTAATTTTCTTTAAAAAATCATTGATTTAAGTCATAGTTTTAATTATTAAAATATTTTTTCACTAAATTAAAATCATTCGACAGAACATTTTATATTTGTTCTAAACTTATTGATGCTAGAAATTAAAACATCAATGCAATTTTTGCACATTAATATAGCAGCTAAAAAAAATTTAATTGCTCTTATCTCTTTAAAATATCTAAATGCAAGATGTAGAAAAGTTGAAAAAAAAAAACAATACAATGCATGGATTCCTTTTTATTTTAACAAAAAAACAATCATAAAAGCGGAATGCTGCTTATTGGCAGAATGTCTTATTCAGACCCATTTTATGGGTTTGAATGCACATAAAATGGGTCTGAATAAAACAAAAAAATAATTTTTTCCATTTTCTTTCTTAAATAATTTAAACATACCTTGTTTGCATTTACAGCTTGAAGAGTTTGGCCTCCAATGGAGGTCTTGGGATCTAAAGTTGTCTTAGCTTGTAACTGTAGGCTTAAGCCTTGAGTAGCCCCAATACTTTGCAGTGTTGGACCAGTCATACCAGCATGCTGTAATGTTAAGTTTCCGGGGAAAAGCAATTGCTGCTGAGGATATAAATGTTGAAGGTATGAGGCTGAGAGGGGTTGTTGCATAACTTGAACCTAAAATATAACTTTCATTTCAATTATTTATTCAAAACATATCTAAATCTTGCAATTATTAACTATAGTAAAATGATTGAGAGTTGAATGTAAAAGTTGAACAGCCATCACAATGATTATGCATAAAAGAATTTAAGAGTATTTTGATACACTTGTTGTTTTCAGAATTTTACATATATATATATATATATATATATATAGATACATACTTGCCAACTTTTGAAAATGGTCATCAGTAAAACATTTATGTGAATGCAATTACTTCATCAATGCAAAATTAATATTCACGACTTAAAAAATATTGGCACATACTAAAATATAACTAAACTATTTCTATTTATCTTTAACATCACTATTGGTTTCAATAAATTTATTTTCAAAAATATTCACTTTTGGTGTAAATAGATGGGCCTAATTAATGATTTAAATTTTTTTTTTTTTTTTTTTTTGCTTTTTATAGTGAAGCGCCCATTTTTTTTTTTTTTTTTTTTTTTTTTGAAGTATGAAAACAAAAACTTCATTAAAAAGTACATTTTCACTTTTTCCCTAAAACAATAACCATTAAGAGTCAATCATTACTCTGATTCAGTATGTATACTTTGTATTGTCATTTTTAAAAGCATATAAATTGTTTTGGATCATGCATTCCGGTGCAACCAGATAGATAGTTTTGCATGGGCGAGGCGAAATAGCGAGCGTGAATGTCCTCTATTACACAAGATGTAACATAAGATGGTATGAAAATGATATTTAATACTAAATTATCATCAAACGGCAGAACTACGCAGAAAATTAAACCAAGAGAATTTTACAATAGTGAATGCAATCGAATTTTGAAATCCGTAAAATATCGCAACGTATGCGTAAAAACAGCTAAAATCCGTAAATTTTACGCATAATCCGTAAAAGTTGGCAAGTATGTATAATTGTATATATGCATTATTATTTTTTACTTATTTTTTAATATTAAAAACTTAGATTAAAATGATATAAAATGTAATTTCAGATGACAAAAGTGATTTAGCCAGTGGAAAATAGTATGATATTGAATAAAATTATAAACCATCTCCTATTAAAAACTACAGTAAATAACATATTTTAAAAACTTCATTAGCATATGCTCAGTCTCATTATATATTTTGCAGTCGAGAAAAAGAACATTTTTGTCTCAGAATTTGCTCTTAAGAACCACAAAGTATGTTTTGATCTCAAAAAGGGCCATATGTAAATAAACTCTATAATGTATAGACCTATGACTATGATAGTTACAACAATCATCAAAACTAAAACTTGAAAAGGGACATTGAAATCATATGTGAATATAATAATAATTCAAATTTTCACTTAGTAGTAATTGACCATTAGATACTGTAAGTCTAGCAGCCACTTTTTATCAATCATGGCTATTCTTATCTTATCACTTGATGAACTGAAAATTTTCTGATCTATGAAAAGTACAGACTGCTACAAAATTATGCGACTTTTATACACTTTGAGGTGAAGCTCATGCTCCAAATGAAATGTCATAATAAGAAAAATTTGTAATCATGTTACCATCAATTATCCCATTACACAGTTTAGAAAAACTAAAACCACTGAACCACCCAAACTACTTAAAAAAACTTACTTTAACAAAACTTGTACATCCTAATTTTCAATAAAAATTACAAAAGAAAAGGAATACAGTTAACTTTTTTCAAATATTTTTTCTTTAGGTTACGTTAAATTATATTTAAGCCATTGATTTGATTTCTAATAGATATTTATACCTGTTGTAGAGGTGACTGGGCCATAGTCATTGTTGGATGGATCATTGTGGTGTGGGGTGCAGAACTTTGAGACATCATACTACCTGCCTGAACTGTTTGTGCTTGTGCTGTTAACTGTGGAACAGCCATTTGAACTGAGCCACCAGCACTAGTATTCACAGTCTGTTGGAGGGTTTGCATTTGTGGTTGAGAAACATTTATGGTAGCGACATTAATAGGCACGGATGTCGTAACGTTCATGTGACTGTTCTGTTCCACGCTGTTGCCCATAGGCATTGTGGCAGCTACAGTTTGCTGAGGAGGTTGTTGCTGCATTGCCGACTGTTGTAATTGTTGTTGTGGAAGCTGTTGTTGTTGCATCTGTTGCTGTTGGAGTTGTGGCTGCATTTGGGCCTGTTGAAGCTGTTGTTGTTGCTGTTGCATCTGCTGTTGCTGTTGAGGAGGTGGAGGCTGTGGTTGAATCAGCATCTGTGTATGACTTTCATCAGCCATTTTCAAAACTTTTAAACATGCAGCTGAAAACCAATAAAAAAAATAGAGTTCAAGAGACAATATTGAGAAAAAAATTATGGAGAAAAGTACATTAATCTTATTCATTAATCATATTAGAAATTTATTTTGTGATTACAATTGATAAAGTCACATGCTTTGAGCACAGGGTTTTCTTTAAATCTAAGCCTCATTCAAGAATCATTCAGAAAATAAATTAGGGGAGGCGAAAGGAAATGCACTTTTCCCATATGTAACAAAACACAGCAGTGCAAATTTAACTGTTTACTAGCAGGAAATACATTATAATGCACATACAAAGGATCAGAATAATTCATTAAATTCCCTTTTGACCGACTGCATGCAAATGCAGACAGACAATATGACAGAAGATTATCCATTGCTGATTCTTCTAGAAAAATCTTTAAATTCATTAATATTTAGAAAGTACGGATAAAGATAAACTAGATTTGTTCAGACCTGGACGGGATCCCAGCTTTGCCCTTAGAGGGCGCTGGAAGCAGAGTTGTGTTTTGATATATTAGGAATGTGAGTCAGAGCTAGAGCTCTTCGGAACTTCCTTCTAAATGCTTTTTGATTCTTGATACTTGAGATAAATACTATCATGAGCCTTCTTTTTATATATATGTTTTATGTTGTTTTGTCAGTGTGTACTTCAATAAATGTGTGTCAAGTGAAAATTTGAAGTCTTGAATTATCAAAACCTTTTTGCATTTTGAGATTCGACAATGATACGAAAAATCGTAATCATGTTTTGGTGACCTACGGACGTGATAAAGTCAAGCTGTGCAGCCAAGGTAAGCTGTTACTACATTACATTGAATGAAATTAAATTTTTGATTAAAATGGAGTCAGTAGAATTGCTAAAAGCTAGACGCACTGTTGTGCGAACGAATTTCACAAAATTGATGACTAAATTAGAACCAGTTTTAACTTGCGATATTGAAGAGAATGATATTGAAGAACTAATGGAATTACATGAAAATATTCTTGATAAGGAAAATTTACTGAAAAGTTTAGACTTGGAAATACAAAAATCATTGAAAGAACCTAAGGATTTCGAAAAAGAATTTGAAACTTGCGAAAAATATGCCGAACAACTTTTTTCTGCAAAATTTAAAATTAAAAGCCGCATTAAGAAGTGTAATAAGGACAATAGTAGCAACAATAGTGTTCTATTCAATTCAAGTGTATCTGAAACTACCGCTTCAAATGTAAAACTTCCTATGTTAAATATCGAAAAATTTTCGGGTGATCCAAGCTCATGGTTAGAATTTTTTAACACATTTCAAACATCAATAGATCAAAATAAATCTTTAAGCAAAATTGAAAAGTTCTCTTATTTGAAGTCCCTGTTAACTGGTCAAGCTTACAATGTGGTGAAAGAATTTCAATTATCCGATGAAAATTATGATTCCTGTCTTGATATTCTGAAGAAACGTTTCGGTAAAACCGAACTTATAATTAATGCTCACATGAATAATCTCTTGAATCTTGAACCTGTTAAAAGTTCTTCAAATTTTAAAGGCCTTCGAGAATTACATGATAATTGCGAAATTAATGTTAGAAGTTTAAAAAATTTAGGAGTTACGCCTGGTTCTTACGGACATTTGTTAAATCCAATTTTACTGAAATTGTTACCTCAAGATATAGTGTTGGAATTTCATCGGAAGCGTAAATCTAAAGATGGTCAAGAAGTTGATGAGCTAATTAATTTCTTAAGAGATGAAATTGAATGTCGTGAAGCCACTTTGTCCGTTGCTAATTCTTGTCATGCTAGTAAAGTGCAATACGATTTTAGTCCTAAAATCAGTAATTTTCGAAAACAAAATCCTAGATATGGAAAGGGTAATGCCGCAACAATGACTTTGAACACCTCTAAAAACGTATTAGATAAGTCGTTTTGTATATTTTGTAAATCGCATAATAATCATATTTCTAATAATTGTGAAATTGTAGCAGATAATGTGAGAAGACAAATGCTTAAAAATGAAGGCCGTTGTTACAAATGTTTTCGTAAAAATCACCTTTCATCTGAATGTCGAAGTAAAATTGATAGATGTAGTTTTTGTAAAGAATTTAGTCATAACAAATTGTTTTGTAAATTAAATCAAAATCTAAAGGATAGTCCTAATACAGAGACTGTTGTATCTCTATCGCAATCTGAAGCATCTAAAGAAATTAAAGCAACACTTTTGCAGACTTGCATAGTTGCTATACCAGCAAATAATGGAAATAAACTGGTGCGTTGTTTTATAGACACAGGATCAGAAAGAACATTTTTGACAAGAAATATTGCAAATTCCTTAAAATTAAAACCAATTAGGAAAGAAAAATTAATGATTTATTCTTTTGGGCAGCATAAACCGCAAGAAATTATTTATGATGTGGTGTCGGTGGAATTACGAAGCATATTTGATTCTAATTTTTTGAGAATTGAAGCTCTGGTGACAGACATTATAACTTGCTCAAAATTGAAAGCAGCTCCTCGAGACGTTCATAAATCTCTTTGCTCTCAAGGGTATAAATTGAGTGATCTGGTAAATAAAGAAAAAATAGGGGTTCTGCTGGGTTCCGATTACGCGTGGAAAGCTATGAGGGGAGAAGTTAAACAGATTCCTGGCGGATTGTTTATTAGTGAGACCGTGTTTGGTCACACAGTTCAAGGACAAATGGAATCGGAAAACTTGGATTCTACAGCGCGTGTGAATTTTATGAGTACAGCTGACGTGCAATTAAGTAAAGAAATAAAGAACTTTTGGAGCTTGGAATCGCTAGGTATTATAGATAACGATGTAAACAGTTCAGAATTAGCTGTAGCAAAAGAATTCGAAAAGAATATTAGGTTTTCCGATGGAAGATATGAAACGAAGCTTTTGTGGAAATCCCCTGAATTTTCGTTGAACAATAATTTTGAGATTGCTAAACATCGTTTTGAAAACTTAAAATATAAATTACACAAGAATGAATGGTTATTTGAAAATTACAATTCTATTATTGAAGATCAATTAAAGGATGGTGTAATTGAAATATGTGGAAGTCAATTCCCTGATAGCAAATGCTATTATATGCCGCACAGACCTGTAGTAAGAAAGGAAAAATCAACAACGAAAGTTAGGATTGTTTATGATGCTTCTTCGAGATCGGCTAATTCTAATTCTCTTAATGACTGCCTTGATTCGGGACCAAATTTATATCCAAAAATTTTAGATGTCATTTTAAAATTCCGAGAAAACAGAATAGCGTTTTCAGCTGATATTGAGAAAGCATTTCTGCAAATTAAAATAGCAAAGGAGGACAGGGATTACTTAAGGTTTCTGTATTTTAAAAATTGCGGGAATAACAATGGGTATAGATCGTATAGAATGACTAGAGTTCCATTTGGAGTCACCTGTAGCCCATTCATTTTGGCCTCAACTATTAAATTCCACATAAGAAAATATGAAACTAGTAATTTTGAAACATATAAAATGCTTAATACTTCACTTTATGTGGATGATTTATTTTTTGGTTCTGATACAGTAGAAAGTGCTCTTAAATTAACAACTGAAGCTGTTACGATCTTGAAAGAAGCAAGTATGACTCTTAGAAAATTTCAGTCTAACTCATTAGAATTGAAAAAAGAATGGCAACATTCTAATGTTTTTGTAAATGCGGAAGAAGATTCCAATAAGCCTTTAAAGGTATTGGGTATAAACTGGGACACTTGCAATGATACTTTAGGTCTTGAGCTAAAACCGTTATTAGACATGTTACAAAATCCTGTAAAATGTAACAAAAGAGCAGTTTTGCAAATAGCAGCAAAATGCTTTGACCCTGTTGGTTTTGTCTCGCCATTCATTATTCGAATTAAGTGTATTGTGCAAGAGCTTTGGGAAATGGGTCTTGATTGGGACGAAACTTTTAATGCTGAAGTAGAGCAGAAGTGGCACGATTGGTGTTCTGAATTAAGTGTATTACAAAATTTTTCAGTTCCAAGATATTATCTGATTGATTGCTCCGATGTGCCTCAAGAAAAAATGCAACTTCATATTTTTTCTGACGCTACTCCAAAGGCGTACGGAGCAGTTGCTTATTTTAGATTTAATTCAAAAGATAGATCGATTAAAACCAGTTTTGTTACGTCAAAATCAAGAGTAGCTCCACTGAAAAAATTAACTTTTCCCAGACTAGAGCTGATGGGTGCAGTAATTGCAGCGCGTATGGGTAAATATCTTGAGAATTTATTTTCTGTTCAAAACATTTTCTATTGGACTGATAGTACTATTACTCTATACTGGATAAAGGGATCTGCTTCAAAATGGAAACCATTTATTGCCAATCGAGTTATTGAGATTCAAGATTTAACAAGTCCACAGGCTTGGAAGCCTTGCGATAGTAAAAGTAATCCTGCCGATTTGATATCCAGAGGTTGTAAAGCTAAAGAGTTAATTATCAACAGAAAATGGTTACTAGGTCCAGATTGGTTATTAGAGAAGGAAGAATTATGGCCTAAAACTCGACTTAAAGAAAATGAAATTAAAGTGAAAGAAGAACTGAAAAATGTCAAGGACTGTATTGCTGTAAACGTAGTCAATTCTGGGGTAGAAAGACATGACATCTTAACAAAATTCTCCTCATGGACCAAGCTTCAACGAGTAATTGCATGGTGCTTGCGATTCATCACTAACCTGAATTTGAAATTAAAATCACTTCCTCTAGTAAAGCAAGATTATTTGACAACTGAAGAATTAACAAAAGCCTCAGGAGCAATTTTCAGAATTATTCAGGGAGAGGAATTTTCTGAGGAAATAAAATGCTTGGAACAGAAGAAGCCAGTTACTTCAAACAGTAAAATTAATTCTCTTAATCCATTTTTAGATAAAGATAAAATTTTAAGAGTAGGTGGAAGGCTGCGAAATGCAGAAATATCTGAATCGCAAAAATATCCGATTCTTTTACCGAAAAGACATTTTGTCACAAACTTGATAATCAAATATTATCACGAAAAATATTTACATGGAGGCGTTCAATTGCTATTATATACCTTAAGACAAAGTTACTGGATCATAAACGCGAAGGTTGAAATTAAAAAATATGTTTGGAAATGCGTGAAGTGTTGCAGATTTAGAGCAAGGACCCAGTCACAACTTATGGGAGATCTACCTGCTAACAGAGTTACACCATGCAGAATCTTTTCTAGAATTGGCATAGACTTTGCCGGACCATATTTTGTGAAAATGAGAAAAGGTAGAGGGATAAGACCTACTAAATGCTATGTTTGCCTTTTCATTTGTTTTGCAACTAAAGCTGTGCACTTGGAGTTAGTAAGCGATTTATCAAGTGAATCGTTTATTGCTGCTTTAAAGAGATTCACAGCCAGAAGAGGAAAACCTGAAGAAATAACCAGTGACTGCGGTACTAACTTTGTTGGAGCTGATAGAATTTTGAAGAATGAAATTTCAGCTGTAAATTCAAATTTTGAATTTCGAAATTGGATATTAGAAGAGAACATTAAGTGGAATTTCAACCCCCCTTCGGCCCCGCATCATGGAGGACTTTGGGAAGCTGCAGTGAAGTCGATGAAACATCACTTACGAAGGACCATCGGTTGCCAAGTCCTTACCTATGAAGAATTTCTCACCTTGATTATTCAAGTAGAAGGATGTCTGAACTCAAGACCACTCACTCCAATTTCTAACGATCCGAACGATTTGTGTGCCCTCACACCTGGACATTTTTTAATTGGGACATTTTTGACAGCGGTTCCTGAAAGAGACTTGACTTCCCAAAAGGTGACACCTCAGCAAAGATGGCAATTAATGCAACAAATTTTGCAAGGATTTTGGAAGCGCTGGTCACGGGAATATTTATGCCTACTACAACAAAGAGGTAAGTGGAGGTGCTCCAGTGAAAATCTGCAAATTAATGACTTGGTGTTAATTAAAGAGGACAATCAGCCACCAATGAACTGGAAGTTAGGACGTATTATCGAGCTTTTTCCAGGAGCAGATGGTAAGGTTCGAGTAGTAAAATTAAAAACAGTAAATGGTGAACTAAAACGTCCTATCACGAAATTGTGTAAATTACCTGTAGATAATGTTACTTAAAAATGTTTTTTTTTGTATAAATGTAATATAATTTCATTAATTTCATATTTGTAATCCAATTATTTAAAAATTTGAAGCATAAAATGTTTATTCTATTTGAAAAGAAATATGATGATTATTTGTGAAATTATAAGTTATTTGAGGCTAGGAAAATAACTGTATGTTTGTTAAATTGTAAATTTGTATTTCCTTGAAATGTTATGAATGATATTCATCCGGGGGGAGGATGTTCAGACCCGGACAGGATCCCAGCTTTGCCCTTAGAGGGCGCTGGAAGCAGAGTTGTGTTTTGATATATTAGGAATGTGAGTCAGAGCTAGAGCTCTTCGGAACTTCCTTCTAAATGCTTTTTGATTCTTGATACTTGAGATAAATACTATCATGAGCCTTCTTTTTATATATATGTTTTATGTTGTTTTGTCAGTGTGTACTTCAATAAATGTGTGTCAAGTGAAAATTTGAAGTCTTGAATTATCAAAACCTTTTTGCATTTTGAGATTCGACAATGATACGAAAAATCGTAATCAAGATTAGTCATTTTTGAGAATATATCAGATGGAATGCAAATTGGCCCTTTAATTGAGCCAAGTAAGTGGTGAGACCGCGACAAGGTTATTGCAGATAGTCCAAGTGATTATAACAACTTTTGCCTTAGAATGAACTAAATAGTACTTTTACTGACACATTTGACAAGAAGGAACTAAAATAATGTGATTTCCTATTGAATTGTTTTGTTAGATTTATAGTTCAAAATTTCCATTGGTAAAAGAAGTGAAAAATATATATATATTATGCATTTGACAAGCTCAATACCAAAAATCAATCTCAAATTACACCATAATCAGCAGAAATTTTACAAAGATTTCTTGTAGACAATTCAGTTTCAATTAACACATGACTAGTAATAAAAATTGGCTGTCTAGTGGACAACTAGCAGCAGAACAGCTGTTTTTGATTCTAGGAGAATGTCCAAGAAAACTAATTAAATAAAATCCTATACTTATTGTGTCATTGAACTTTAAACAATACTGAGAGTAGAGACAATTACAACATCACAAAATCAGAAAAATTATAATGATCAACAAAATAAAATAGTGAGAAAAAGTTGTAAGAAAATGAGTAAATTTATTCTAAGAAAATGCTCCAAAAAAAGTGAATCTCTAATTCTGCGACAGTAACAATTAAGTGGCATGTTTATCATATTAAGCTTCTTAGTATAAAATTCAACAAAAAAGAAAAAACAGCCATGTGCCAATTATATAATCTCATCTGTCTTTTAAAATGCAATTAACTGCAGCGAAATTATAATGATTCAAAGTGATTAAGGCCTAAACTTAAAGGAAAAATTACAAATTATGGTTTTTAGACATTATTCAACTAATAAGCGATCAGCTGCCGAGGAAATATATAAATATTTATAAATACGAAATACTTCAAATAAATGAAAAAATATCATTTGATGAAATGTCACATTATTAAAGCACCAAATCCATATTTACCCCAGGCTAGAGACGCTACAAGGCTGAAAGGACGAGTTAATTACATGCACAAAATATGGCGTTGAAAGACTCAAAACTCATATATTATTCCATAACCATATAAAGCATTTTTTAAAGAATATGATTTTGCATAGCCGTGTACATATTCCACTTGTCATAATCTAAAAAAATAATAATAAAAAATTTTTCAACAATTCAACAACGAAAATTATGATTCCTGTCTTGATATTCTGAAGAAACGTTTCGGTAAAACCGAACTTATAATTAATGCTCACATGAATAATCTCTTGAATCTTGAACCTGTTAAAAGTTCTTCAAATTTTAAAGGCCTTCGAGAATTACATGATAATTGCGAAATTAATGTTAGAAGTTTAAAAAATTTAGGAGTTACGCCTGGTTCTTACGGACATTTGTTAAATCCAATTTTACTGAAATTGTTACCTCAAGATATAGTGTTGGAATTTCATCGGAAGCGTAAATCTAAAGATGGTCAAGAAGTTGATGAGCTAATTAATTTCTTAAGAGATGAAATTGAATGTCGTGAAGCCACTTTGTCCGTTGCTAATTCTTGTCATGCTAGTAAAGTGCAATACGATTTTAGTCCTAAAATCAGTAATTTTCGAAAACAAAATCCTAGATATGGAAAGGGTAATGCCGCAACAATGACTTTGAACACCTCTAAAAACGTATTAGATAAGTCGTTTTGTATATTTTGTAAATCGCATAATAATCATATTTCTAATAATTGTGAAATTGTAGCAGATAATGTGAGAAGACAAATGCTTAAAAATGAAGGCCGTTGTTACAAATGTTTTCGTAAAAATCACCTTTCATCTGAATGTCGAAGTAAAATTGATAGATGTAGTTTTTGTAAAGAATTTAGTCATAACAAATTGTTTTGTAAATTAAATCAAAATCTAAAGGATAGTCCTAATACAGAGACTGTTGTATCTCTATCGCAATCTGAAGCATCTAAAGAAATTAAAGCAACACTTTTGCAGACTTGCATAGTTGCTATACCAGCAAATAATGGAAATAAACTGGTGCGTTGTTTTATAGACACAGGATCAGAAAGAACATTTTTGACAAGAAATATTGCAAATTCCTTAAAATTAAAACCAATTAGGAAAGAAAAATTAATGATTTATTCTTTTGGGCAGCATAAACCGCAAGAAATTATTTATGATGTGGTGTCGGTGGAATTACGAAGCATATTTGATTCTAATTTTTTGAGAATTGAAGCTCTGGTGACAGACATTATAACTTGCTCAAAATTGAAAGCAGCTCCTCGAGACGTTCATAAATCTCTTTGCTCTCAAGGGTATAAATTGAGTGATCTGGTAAATAAAGAAAAAATAGGGGTTCTGCTGGGTTCCGATTACGCGTGGAAAGCTATGAGGGGAGAAGTTAAACAGATTCCTGGCGGATTGTTTATTAGTGAGACCGTGTTTGGTCACACAGTTCAAGGACAAATGGAATCGGAAAACTTGGATTCTACAGCGCGTGTGAATTTTATGAGTACAGCTGACGTGCAATTAAGTAAAGAAATAAAGAACTTTTGGAGCTTGGAATCGCTAGGTATTATAGATAACGATGTAAACAGTTCAGAATTAGCTGTAGCAAAAGAATTCGAAAAGAATATTAGGTTTTCCGATGGAAGATATGAAACGAAGCTTTTGTGGAAATCCCCTGAATTTTCGTTGAACAATAATTTTGAGATTGCTAAACATCGTTTTGAAAACTTAAAATATAAATTACACAAGAATGAATGGTTATTTGAAAATTACAATTCTATTATTGAAGATCAATTAAAGGATGGTGTAATTGAAATATGTGGAAGTCAATTCCCTGATAGCAAATGCTATTATATGCCGCACAGACCTGTAGTAAGAAAGGAAAAATCAACAACGAAAGTTAGGATTGTTTATGATGCTTCTTCGAGATCGGCTAATTCTAATTCTCTTAATGACTGCCTTGATTCGGGACCAAATTTATATCCAAAAATTTTAGATGTCATTTTAAAATTCCGAGAAAACAGAATAGCGTTTTCAGCTGATATTGAGAAAGCATTTCTGCAAATTAAAATAGCAAAGGAGGACAGGGATTACTTAAGGTTTCTGTATTTTAAAAATTGCGGGAATAACAATGGGTATAGATCGTATAGAATGACTAGAGTTCCATTTGGAGTCACCTGTAGCCCATTCATTTTGGCCTCAACTATTAAATTCCACATAAGAAAATATGAAACTAGTAATTTTGAAACATATAAAATGCTTAATACTTCACTTTATGTGGATGATTTATTTTTTGGTTCTGATACAGTAGAAAGTGCTCTTAAATTAACAACTGAAGCTGTTACGATCTTGAAAGAAGCAAGTATGACTCTTAGAAAATTTCAGTCTAACTCATTAGAATTGAAAAAAGAATGGCAACATTCTAATGTTTTTGTAAATGCGGAAGAAGATTCCAATAAGCCTTTAAAGGTATTGGGTATAAACTGGGACACTTGCAATGATACTTTAGGTCTTGAGCTAAAACCGTTATTAGACATGTTACAAAATCCTGTAAAATGTAACAAAAGAGCAGTTTTGCAAATAGCAGCAAAATGCTTTGACCCTGTTGGTTTTGTCTCGCCATTCATTATTCGAATTAAGTGTATTGTGCAAGAGCTTTGGGAAATGGGTCTTGATTGGGACGAAACTTTTAATGCTGAAGTAGAGCAGAAGTGGCACGATTGGTGTTCTGAATTAAGTGTATTACAAAATTTTTCAGTTCCAAGATATTATCTGATTGATTGCTCCGATGTGCCTCAAGAAAAAATGCAACTTCATATTTTTTCTGACGCTACTCCAAAGGCGTACGGAGCAGTTGCTTATTTTAGATTTAATTCAAAAGATAGATCGATTAAAACCAGTTTTGTTACGTCAAAATCAAGAGTAGCTCCACTGAAAAAATTAACTTTTCCCAGACTAGAGCTGATGGGTGCAGTAATTGCAGCGCGTATGGGTAAATATCTTGAGAATTTATTTTCTGTTCAAAACATTTTCTATTGGACTGATAGTACTATTACTCTATACTGGATAAAGGGATCTGCTTCAAAATGGAAACCATTTATTGCCAATCGAGTTATTGAGATTCAAGATTTAACAAGTCCACAGGCTTGGAAGCCTTGCGATAGTAAAAGTAATCCTGCCGATTTGATATCCAGAGGTTGTAAAGCTAAAGAGTTAATTATCAACAGAAAATGGTTACTAGGTCCAGATTGGTTATTAGAGAAGGAAGAATTATGGCCTAAAACTCGACTTAAAGAAAATGAAATTAAAGTGAAAGAAGAACTGAAAAATGTCAAGGACTGTATTGCTGTAAACGTAGTCAATTCTGGGGTAGAAAGACATGACATCTTAACAAAATTCTCCTCATGGACCAAGCTTCAACGAGTAATTGCATGGTGCTTGCGATTCATCACTAACCTGAATTTGAAATTAAAATCACTTCCTCTAGTAAAGCAAGATTATTTGACAACTGAAGAATTAACAAAAGCCTCAGGAGCAATTTTCAGAATTATTCAGGGAGAGGAATTTTCTGAGGAAATAAAATGCTTGGAACAGAAGAAGCCAGTTACTTCAAACAGTAAAATTAATTCTCTTAATCCATTTTTAGATAAAGATAAAATTTTAAGAGTAGGTGGAAGGCTGCGAAATGCAGAAATATCTGAATCGCAAAAATATCCGATTCTTTTACCGAAAAGACATTTTGTCACAAACTTGATAATCAAATATTATCACGAAAAATATTTACATGGAGGCGTTCAATTGCTATTATATACCTTAAGACAAAGTTACTGGATCATAAACGCGAAGGTTGAAATTAAAAAATATGTTTGGAAATGCGTGAAGTGTTGCAGATTTAGAGCAAGGACCCAGTCACAACTTATGGGAGATCTACCTGCTAACAGAGTTACACCATGCAGAATCTTTTCTAGAATTGGCATAGACTTTGCCGGACCATATTTTGTGAAAATGAGAAAAGGTAGAGGGATAAGACCTACTAAATGCTATGTTTGCCTTTTCATTTGTTTTGCAACTAAAGCTGTGCACTTGGAGTTAGTAAGCGATTTATCAAGTGAATCGTTTATTGCTGCTTTAAAGAGATTCACAGCCAGAAGAGGAAAACCTGAAGAAATAACCAGTGACTGCGGTACTAACTTTGTTGGAGCTGATAGAATTTTGAAGAATGAAATTTCAGCTGTAAATTCAAATTTTGAATTTCGAAATTGGATATTAGAAGAGAACATTAAGTGGAATTTCAACCCCCCTTCGGCCCCGCATCATGGAGGACTTTGGGAAGCTGCAGTGAAGTCGATGAAACATCACTTACGAAGGACCATCGGTTGCCAAGTCCTTACCTATGAAGAATTTCTCACCTTGATTATTCAAGTAGAAGGATGTCTGAACTCAAGACCACTCACTCCAATTTCTAACGATCCGAACGATTTGTGTGCCCTCACACCTGGACATTTTTTAATTGGGACATTTTTGACAGCGGTTCCTGAAAGAGACTTGACTTCCCAAAAGGTGACACCTCAGCAAAGATGGCAATTAATGCAACAAATTTTGCAAGGATTTTGGAAGCGCTGGTCACGGGAATATTTATGCCTACTACAACAAAGAGGTAAGTGGAGGTGCTCCAGTGAAAATCTGCAAATTAATGACTTGGTGTTAATTAAAGAGGACAATCAGCCACCAATGAACTGGAAGTTAGGACGTATTATCGAGCTTTTTCCAGGAGCAGATGGTAAGGTTCGAGTAGTAAAATTAAAAACAGTAAATGGTGAACTAAAACGTCCTATCACGAAATTGTGTAAATTACCTGTAGATAATGTTACTTAAAAATGTTTTTTTTTGTATAAATGTAATATAATTTCATTAATTTCATATTTGTAATCCAATTATTTAAAAATTTGAAGCATAAAATGTTTATTCTATTTGAAAAGAAATATGATGATTATTTGTGAAATTATAAGTTATTTGAGGCTAGGAAAATAACTGTATGTTTGTTAAATTGTAAATTTGTATTTCCTTGAAATGTTATGAATGATATTCATCCGGGGGGAGGATGTTCAGACCCGGACAGGATCCCAGCTTTGCCCTTAGAGGGCGCTGGAAGCAGAGTTGTGTTTTGATATATTAGGAATGTGAGTCAGAGCTAGAGCTCTTCGGAACTTCCTTCTAAATGCTTTTTGATTCTTGATACTTGAGATAAATACTATCATGAGCCTTCTTTTTATATATATGTTTTATGTTGTTTTGTCAGTGTGTACTTCAATAAATGTGTGTCAAGTGAAAATTTGAAGTCTTGAATTATCAAAACCTTTTTGCATTTTGAGATTCGACAATGATACGAAAAATCGTAATCAAGATTAGTCATTTTTGAGAATATATCAGATGGAATGCAAATTGGCCCTTTAATTGAGCCAAGTAAGTGGTGAGACCGCGACAAGGTTATTGCAGATAGTCCAAGTGATTATAACAACTTTTGCCTTAGAATGAACTAAATAGTACTTTTACTGACACATTTGACAAGAAGGAACTAAAATAATGTGATTTCCTATTGAATTGTTTTGTTAGATTTATAGTTCAAAATTTCCATTGGTAAAAGAAGTGAAAAATATATATATATTATGCATTTGACAAGCTCAATACCAAAAATCAATCTCAAATTACACCATAATCAGCAGAAATTTTACAAAGATTTCTTGTAGACAATTCAGTTTCAATTAACACATGACTAGTAATAAAAATTGGCTGTCTAGTGGACAACTAGCAGCAGAACAGCTGTTTTTGATTCTAGGAGAATGTCCAAGAAAACTAATTAAATAAAATCCTATACTTATTGTGTCATTGAACTTTAAACAATACTGAGAGTAGAGACAATTACAACATCACAAAATCAGAAAAATTATAATGATCAACAAAATAAAATAGTGAGAAAAAGTTGTAAGAAAATGAGTAAATTTATTCTAAGAAAATGCTCCAAAAAAAGTGAATCTCTAATTCTGCGACAGTAACAATTAAGTGGCATGTTTATCATATTAAGCTTCTTAGTATAAAATTCAACAAAAAAGAAAAAACAGCCATGTGCCAATTATATAATCTCATCTGTCTTTTAAAATGCAATTAACTGCAGCGAAATTATAATGATTCAAAGTGATTAAGGCCTAAACTTAAAGGAAAAATTACAAATTATGGTTTTTAGACATTATTCAACTAATAAGCGATCAGCTGCCGAGGAAATATATAAATATTTATAAATACGAAATACTTCAAATAAATGAAAAAATATCATTTGATGAAATGTCACATTATTAAAGCACCAAATCCATATTTACCCCAGGCTAGAGACGCTACAAGGCTGAAAGGACGAGTTAATTACATGCACAAAATATGGCGTTGAAAGACTCAAAACTCATATATTATTCCATAACCATATAAAGCATTTTTTAAAGAATATGATTTTGCATAGCCGTGTACATATTCCACTTGTCATAATCTAAAAAAATAATAATAAAAAATTTTTCAACAATTCAACAACTTCCAACTAAAAATTACCTTAAACGTGATTTTCTTCTTCCTTGCAACTCAATCGCATCTAAAATATTCTTAGAAATTTTACTTCCGGTATAAAAACATGGGACGTGTCTACCACTCCAGCAGAATACGCTACTGTAATTGGCTGATAGAGGCAACCGTCAAAGGGACTACTTATTGGTGACATACTCGCTTTTCTTGGCTAAAAACTTTAATTCAACTGCGTTTTATTTCTAAAAGTGAAAGGGTCCTCGGAGCTTCATTTCATTTCATTTTATTTGATGAAAATACTTAGCGATAAGAAGAGAGAAATAAAGACTAAGGGCCGGATTCTGGTGTAACGATGTTTACGCAAATGCGCCTGCAAACCTCCGATTTGTCGAGATTCCGATTCTGGCGTAACGATGCGCATGCATTTTCGCCAATTTTTCCCCCTCGATTTGCGGCACATTTTTACCTCACGCAAGATCTGCAAGTGTCATGGCTGCCCGCAGTAGTGCTTTTTCGTTTGTTCTGTTTACGTATAAAAATCTGGAGATTTGAGGAATACCCTGCCAAGTGAATGAATCAAATTGTATTTTATTTAGAACAGAACAGATAGCATGTCCTTTCGTAAGTTAAAATTTATAGTTAGTATGTGGTTTTGTGTGTATTTTCTGTGTTCTGTTTATCGCGCTAGGCCGAAAGTATTTTTTAAAGAATTTCAAAGTTTATTTCTTATGAATGAAATTCTTTTGAAATTTGTATTCAAAAATTTGTTATCTGATATTCTTTGCTTGTTATGGAGAGTGTTCGTGTAATTTTTTTAGAATGTAGAGTCGTTATTGCTTGTAAATTAATAAATATTCCGAAACGAATGCTTGTGGCCCAATAAGAATGGAAATAAAATATTTAATTCTCTAGTTATCTATCAGTCTATAGCGTATTTTGTATGGCAATATGTTATATTATTACAGGCATGTAAGCTTTCAACTTTGCAATCATACCCACCACTAAAAATTAATAGCTTGAATTGCCTCAATTATGCTTACTATACTTAAGTATGGTAATGTCCTTGTGCCAATGCTATACTTTCTTTATCAAAAAAAAAAAAACACAAATATGTTATCATAACTGTTGTTTAAATTTTAGTTCTAAATCTGTCGAGATTTTATTTTGTAAAATTTTATTAAAAAGTATTTTTGTTTATTCACGCACAACTAAAAGTGATATGTACAGCTATTTTGTTTTTTTTTCTTGCACTGTGTTTGTAAATATTGTGATTGTATGCTCATTAATTTTGTTCTCAGAAGTGTGTTTTTCTAGAATGTCATGACTGCATAGATAAGCGAAGAAACCTATTTTTAATCCTTTAAGTATTAAACATGTTTCTTATGTTATTGTCGAGTTTTCTGTTATTACTAACTTACTGAAGCAGAATTCTTACTGAATAATATTGCATAACAGTATTGTCATCATATTTCGACACAGCATTTAAATTAATATTTTATCACGATAAATTTTGTTATGTGAGTTAGTTAGCTCTAAATATTTGGTCCCTTAATAGAGCAGTCATCATGTAGTGGGCTGCATTAGTTTTCCTATCCATGCTTGGATAGAAGTCAGAGTTTGAATAAATCAATGCTATAAATCAATTAAAAGCTTCAGATCATTAAAGTTGACTGAATGTGATCAATATTATGTGTTGTAGTAATAACACTTTCTCTTTAAAGAAATTTATGGTAGTTGCAAGTTCTTTTTATTATTTTAAAACATCAAATTGTCTTATGCTTTTTCCCTTTATAATGTTAAAAATAATTACTATTTTAAGTATCTTAATAAATAGTATGATGAGTGTTAATTACTATCTACATGTGTTAAAGAAAACAAGGCAGCATTTTTAATTTTGTCATGTTGTCCTTCATTTTAGGAATTATGTTAAACCCATACACGTGATATTACAAAAAGTACTATATGTGTAGTATTAGTATTAGATGTTTATTCCATTAAATGTGTGATACATGTATAAAATGGCTGTGACGAAAAAAGCTGTATTGAAATTTTGTCTAATTAATTAAAGTGAAATAATCAGTGTTTTTCAAGATTGTAAAACTTTACTTAATAATTGCCATTGAGGGTATTTACAGGTTTGCAATATTATTGTGGCTCTAGGGAAGATTTGATGTTCTTATAGATTGCTTATTTAGCAATTTTACATTAAATGAGTTATAGCTTTCATATGATATTATATGCTATCTCATAGGTGTATGAAAGTCCATCATATTTAGGATTATCTGTTTTAAGAAAATATAGTTGCTGTATATATTGTAATATTAGAGTTTTATTCTTGTCAAAATTGTTTGAAATATTTGAACTAAAAATGTTTTATTTGTTTTAAATTTGATTTTTTAAACTAGCTGGGTCATTTTTATTGGCTGAATTTTATTCCGTCTTAAGAATGATCTTGCTGGTAGCTATTAATATGTGCAATACTGGTGGAAAATTTTATCAAGAGTCATGTCTTGTTAAATGCACCATATTGTGAATTGCATAAATGAAAATCATGAACTAAATTTTCTGTTGTAAACAGTGCTTGATTACCGCAAAGGCCAACTAGGCTGCGACCTTGGGCCCCCAAGCTTATTTAACATTGCTCATTATACAAAGTATTTATAACACATGCTTCGAGGTTACAAGCTCTTTTTCAATGCAAAAGAATGAGCTTCAAGATGACAAACATCCAACTGATTTGCTTTTACTCCTTATTTATAGTTAATAGATCTAAGTAAAGGGATTGTAAAATTATTTAAAACTCTTTTGTTTGTTTACATTACAATCATGTTTTGGGTAACTTTTAACCGCGTTATATTTTTTAGTAGATTTGACTTGAAAAAAGGAACTAGAAGTTCTAGTGCTAGGCACTGCTGGATAGATTACAAAATCAGTTGTCTACTCTTAATTCTTAAATTAAGTCAAATATACTAAAAAATATGACGCTGTTCAGAGTTAACCCCCATCTTTCAAAGTTACCCTGCATGACTAATAATTATAAATTTAGTAAATGCTGGAAAATCAACAATAATTTATTAACAGGCATCGTCTTAAATTACATTCGTCTTTAAACTAAAAAGCAATTCAAACTAAATTGTATGTTGTCGGAAATTGAAATTGAATGTTATTAAGCTAATGTGAAAATAAATTGTTCTTTCAAATAAGAGAGTTCTTGTTTAATGATTGATTTGAATGAAAGGGAGGGGGGGGGGGGAGATATTGTTTAATAGTAGAAAGCGGACTACAATGTATATTGCGCACAGATTTTTTTAAAGATTGTTGACGTGCGTTTAGAGGTTACAAGGAAACCTTCTAGTTAATGGCGAAGAAGTGATCTTCTCGATGAACAAACATCAAACTGAAACTTCAGTTTTGTAATTTGTATTATAATATTGTTGAAAAACTATTCACTTCATTGAAGGAGAAATAGTTATATATTAATTAACTTATTCTGGTTGTCTTATCTGCATGCAAATTCAATGTAGACAACTGTGTTACTGTGAACTTTTAGAATTGGGGCATGTTATAGGCTTAATAAGATGCACAAACTGAGAATGAATGACTAAATTTATAAGCAAGTTTTTGTTGATGGTTTTGTATGTAATGCAGAAAAAGGAACAGAAAGAAATTATTATATATTTTTTGGTGTAAGAAATTTTGAATATTGAAATGTAGAGTGCAGGAATAAAATGAATTTGAAAAGTTTGCGGGAAAGTAAACAGGTTCCACAGGGTACTACTATACACGAATAAAATTGAAAACTTTAATGGATAAAACATTCTATTTGGATTTAGATATTGTCATCAGTGCATGTTTTTTGCATTCTTTACTTAGTCATTTATATTCAAACTTTGTCAGTAGTAATGCATTAAGTATAAAATTTTTCAGTGTGGATCTTCTAGTAATTAGAAGTTATTTCATGTATAGTTTAATGTTTCTTGGAGGAATTCCATAACCACATTATAAAAAAAAGGTAATGTTACCATTATATAAAAATTGTATTTATAGCTGATATTTCTGGTTTGATGTTACAACTCTTACTAACTTATTTTCATCTTGCTGTGCGTGTCCAAACATTAAGTTAATTGCATTTCTTTAATCGTAAGGAAAAAAAAATGCAGGAAAAGTATAAATACTTTTCATCACACCTGTATGACTTCAATCAAATTGTCATTTAAATGTTACAAGAAAAGAACATTTTCGTTTATAATTCTACATATTCACAAAGTCAATCGTTTATAGCTTACGGGATACATATATCATAACTAGAAAAATTATGTTTTTGAGCTAATTTTACGATTTGTGTGCAGAATCAAATTGTGAATTCCATCCCTTTTATCAGTATAAATTCATTGAAAAATAAAAATATATTTCTAACCAACTAATGTTTATATTAGTTTCCATTCTATATGATAAAATCCAAAAAGAAATACAGCAACATACACGAAAACAAACGGAAAACATTGCTTTATTTTTCGAAAAAGCTAGCAGACGAAACAGAAACAAATCCTTTCTTCTGATTGGTTACGATTGTCATTTCCCGATGTTTTCCGAATCTCTTTTGGTAAAATCGCTTAGTCGCGCCGAGCTCAACCTCATATTTACCTGCGCGTGCAAACGTTTCACTGGAATCCCATTTGACCAAAGAGGGGTGGAAATACGCAAATTTTCAGAGTTGCGTGTGCAGAAAAGTTGTGCAAACATCGTTTCACCAGAATCCCTAGCTAAAAGTCCCAACTCTTCAATAGCAAACAACGCATTAAAATAGTAGAAACGTAGAAACTTGCGATTTTATTTCCTTCACTTTTTCTCACCTACAATAATAGCTTTTAATAAAATGAATATTAAAAAATAAGTTATAGTTATTAAAAAAAGTAAATGGTTCATGAAAATTTGAAATTTAGCATCCAAATTGTTATTATTCATGTTTCCAAATTTTACTTTTTCAAGTTTTTTAGCAGTACTATTATACTTTTAAAATGAGCTGGTTATTCTTTAGTATTACATATATGTTCTTAAGCTGAATGTTTTCTTTTTTGTCATTTCATCGGTATGCACTCTTGGATCCCAGACGATTGGAGGAAAGAGGGGAGGATAGAAATAAGAACCGAGAAAGGGCCTGATGAGAAGGGTTCGTCATTTCAAAATTTTCCAAGGAGGGAAAATTATGATTCCTGTCTTGATATTCTGAAGAAACGTTTCGGTAAAACCGAACTTATAATTAATGCTCACATGAATAATCTCTTGAATCTTGAACCTGTTAAAAGTTCTTCAAATTTTAAAGGCCTTCGAGAATTACATGATAATTGCGAAATTAATGTTAGAAGTTTAAAAAATTTAGGAGTTACGCCTGGTTCTTACGGACATTTGTTAAATCCAATTTTACTGAAATTGTTACCTCAAGATATAGTGTTGGAATTTCATCGGAAGCGTAAATCTAAAGATGGTCAAGAAGTTGATGAGCTAATTAATTTCTTAAGAGATGAAATTGAATGTCGTGAAGCCACTTTGTCCGTTGCTAATTCTTGTCATGCTAGTAAAGTGCAATACGATTTTAGTCCTAAAATCAGTAATTTTCGAAAACAAAATCCTAGATATGGAAAGGGTAATGCCGCAACAATGACTTTGAACACCTCTAAAAACGTATTAGATAAGTCGTTTTGTATATTTTGTAAATCGCATAATAATCATATTTCTAATAATTGTGAAATTGTAGCAGATAATGTGAGAAGACAAATGCTTAAAATGAAGGCCGTTGTTACAAATGTTTTCGTAAAAATCACCTTTCATCTGAATGTCGAAGTAAAATTGATAGATGTAGTTTTTGTAAAGAATTTAGTCATAACAAATTGTTTTGTAAATTAAATCAAAATCTAAAGGATAGTCCTAATACAGAGACTGTTGTATCTCTATCGCAATCTGAAGCATCTAAAGAAATTAAAGCAACACTTTTGCAGACTTGCATAGTTGCTATACCAGCAAATAATGGAAATAAACTGGTGCGTTGTTTTATAGACACAGGATCAGAAAGAACATTTTTGACAAGAAATATTGCAAATTCCTTAAAATTAAAACCAATTAGGAAAGAAAAATTAATGATTTATTCTTTTGGGCAGCATAAACCGCAAGAATTATTTATGATGTGGTGTCGGTGGAATTACGAAGCATATTTGATTCTAATTTTTTGAGAATTGAAGCTCTGGTGACAGACATTATAACTTGCTCAAAATTGAAAGCAGCTCCTCGAGACGTTCATAAATCTCTTTGCTCTCAAGGGTATAAATTGAGTGATCTGGTAAATAAAGAAAAAATAGGGGTTCTGCTGGGTTCCGATTACGCGTGGAAAGCTATGAGGGGAGAAGTTAAACAGATTCCTGGCGGATTGTTTATTAGTGAGACCGTGTTTGGTCACACAGTTCAAGGACAAATGGAATCGGAAAACTTGGATTCTACAGCGCGTGTGAATTTTATGAGTACAGCTGACGTGCAATTAAGTAAAGAAATAAAGAACTTTTGGAGCTTGGAATCGCTAGGTATTATAGATAACGATGTAAACAGTTCAGAATTAGCTGTAGCAAAAGAATTCGAAAAGAATATTAGGTTTTCCGATGGAAGATATGAAACGAAGCTTTTGTGGAAATCCCCTGAATTTTCGTTGAACAATAATTTTGAGATTGCTAAACATCGTTTTGAAAACTTAAAATATAAATTACACAAGAATGAATGGTTATTTGAAAATTACAATTCTATTATTGAAGATCAGATGTAAAGGATGGTGTAATTGAAATATGTGGAAGTCAATTCCCTGATAGCAAATGCTATTATATGCCGCACAGACCTGTAGTAAGAAAGGAAAAATCAACAACGAAAGTTAGGATTGTTTATGATGCTTCTTCGAGATCGGCTAATTCTAATTCTCTTAATGACTGCCTTGATTCGGGACCAAATTTATATCCAAAAATTTTAGATGTCATTTTAAAATTCCGAGAAAACAGAATAGCGTTTTCAGCTGATATTGAGAAAGCATTTCTGCAAATTAAAATAGCAAAGGAGGACAGGGATTACTTAAGGTTTCTGTATTTAAAAATTGCGGAATAACAATGGGTATAGATCGTATAGAATGACTAGAGTTCCATTTGGAGTCACCTGTAGCCCATTCATTTTGGCCTCAACTATTAAATTCCACATAAGAAAATATGAAACTAGTAATTTTGAAACATATAAAATGCTTAATACTTCACTTTATGTGGATGATTTATTTTTTGGTTCTGATACAGTAGAAAGTGCTCTTAAATTAACAACTGAAGCTGTTACGATCTTGAAAGAAGCAAGTATGACTCTTAGAAAATTTCAGTCTAACTCATTAGAATTGAAAAAAGAATGGCAACATTCTAATGTTTTTGTAAATGCGGAAGAAGATTCCAATAAGCCTTTAAAGGTATTGGGTATAAACTGGGACACTTGCAATGATACTTTAGGTCTTGAGCTAAAACCGTTATTAGACATGTTACAAAATCCTGTAAAATGTAACAAAAGAGCAGTTTTGCAAATAGCAGCAAAATGCTTTGACCCTGTTGGTTTTTGTCTCGCCATTCATTATTCGAATTAAGTGTATTGTGCAAGAGCTTTGGGAAATGGGTCTTGATTGGGACGAAACTTTTAATGCTGAAGTAGAGCAGAAGTGGCACGATTGGTGTTCTGAATTAAGTGTATTACAAAATTTTTCAGTTCCAAGATATTATCTGATTGATTGCTCCGATGTGCCTCAAGAAAAAATGCAACTTCATATTTTTTCTGACGCTACTCCAAAGGCGTACGGAGCAGTTGCTTATTTTAGATTTAATTCAAAAGATAGATCGATTAAAACCAGTTTTGTTACGTCAAAATCAAGAGTAGCTCCACTGAAAAAATTAACTTTTCCCAGACTAGAGCTGATGGGTGCAGTAATTGCAGCGCGTATGGGTAAATATCTTGAGAATTTATTTTCTGTTCAAAACATTTTCTATTGGACTGATAGTACTATTACTCTATACTGGATAAAGGGATCTGCTTCAAAATGGAAACCATTTATTGCCAATCGAGTTATTGAGATTCAAGATTTAACAAGTCCACAGGCTTGGAAGCCTTGCGATAGTAAAAGTAATCCTGCCGATTTGATATCCAGAGGTTGTAAAGCTAAAGAGTTAATTATCAACAGAAAATGGTTACTAGGTCCAGATTGGTTATTAGAGAAGGAAGAATTATGGCCTAAAACTCGACTTAAAGAAAATGAAATTAAAGTGAAAGAAGAACTGAAAAATGTCAAGGACTGTATTGCTGTAAACGTAGTCAATTCTGGGGTAGAAAGACATGACATCTTAACAAAATTCTCCTCATGGACCAAGCTTCAACGAGTAATTGCATGGTGCTTGCGATTCATCACTAACCTGAATTTGAAATTAAAATCACTTCCTCTAGTAAAGCAAGATTATTTGACAACTGAAGAATTAACAAAAGCCTCAGGAGCAACTTTCAGAATTATTCAGGGAGAGGAATTTTCTGAGGAAATAAAATGCTTGGAACAGAAGAAGCCAGTTACTTCAAACAGTAAAATTAATTCTCTTAATCCATTTTTAGATAAAGATAAAATTTTAAGAGTAGGTGGAAGGCTGCGAAATGCAGAAATATCTGAATCGCAAAAATATCCGATTCTTTTACCGAAAAGACATTTTGTCACAAACTTGATAATCAAATATTATCACGAAAAATATTTACATGGAGGCGTTCAATTGCTATTATATACCTTAAGACAAAGTTACTGGATCATAAACGCGAAGGTTGAAATTAAAAAATATGTTTGGAAATGCGTGAAGTGTTGCAGATTTAGAGCAAGGACCCAGTCACAACTTATGGGAGATCTACCTGCTAACAGAGTTACACCATGCAGAATCTTTTCTAGAATTGGCATAGACTTTGCCGGACCATATTTTGTGAAAATGAGAAAAGGTAGAGGGATAAGACCTACTAAATGCTATGTTTGCCTTTTCATTTGTTTTGCAACTAAAGCTGTGCACTTGGAGTTAGTAAGCGATTTATCAAGTGAATCGTTTATTGCTGCTTTAAAGAGATTCACAGCCAGAAGAGGAAAACCTGAAGAAATAACCAGTGACTGCGGTACTAACTTTGTTGGAGCTGATAGAATTTTGAAGAATGAAATTTCAGCTGTAAATTCAAATTTTGAATTTCGAAATTGGATATTAGAAGAGAACATTAAGTGGAATTTCAACCCCCTTCGGCCCCGCATCATGGAGGACTTTGGGAAGCTGCAGTGAAGTCGATGAAACATCACTTACGAAGGACCATCGGTTGCCAAGTCCTTACCTATGAAGAATTTCTCACCTTGATTATTCAAGTAGAAGGATGTCTGAACTCAAGACCACTCACTCCAATTTCTAACGATCCGAACGATTTGTGTGCCCTCACACCTGGACATTTTTTAATTGGGACATTTTTGACAGCGGTTCCTGAAAGAGACTTGACTTCCCAAAAGGTGACACCTCAGCAAAGATGGCAATTAATGCAACAAATTTTGCAAGGATTTTGGAAGCGCTGGTCACGGGAATATTTATGCCTACTACAACAAAGAGGTAAGTGGAGGTGCTCCAGTGAAAATCTGCAAATTAATGACTTGGTGTTAATTAAAGAGGACAATCAGCCACCAATGAACTGGAAGTTAGGACGTATTATCGAGCTTTTTCCAGGAGCAGATGGTAAGGTTCGAGTAGTAAAATTAAAAACAGTAAATGGTGAACTAAAACGTCCTATCACGAAATTGTGTAAATTACCTGTAGATAATGTTACTTAAAAATGTTTTTTTTGTATAAATGTAATATAATTTCATTAATTTCATATTTGTAATCCAATTATTTAAAAATTTGAAGCATAAAATGTTTATTCTATTTGAAAAGAAATATGATGATTATTTGTGAAATTATAAGTTATTTGAGGCTAGGAAAATAACTGTATGTTTGTTAAATTGTAAATTTGTATTTCCTTGAAATGTTATGAATGATATTCATCCGGGGGGAGGATGTTCAGACCCGGACAGGATCCCAGCTTTGCCCTTAGAGGGCGCTGGAAGCAGAGTTGTGTTTTGATATATTAGGAATGTGAGTCAGAGCTAGAGCTCTTCGGAACTTCCTTCTAAATGCTTTTTGATTCTTGATACTTGAGATAAATACTATCATGAGCCTTCTTTTTATATATATGTTTTATGTTGTTTTGTCAGTGTGTACTTCAATAAATGTGTGTCAAGTGAAAATTTGAAGTCTTGAATTATCAAAACCTTTTTGCATTTTGAGATTCGACAATGATACGAAAAATCGTAATCAAGATTAGTCATTTTTGAGAATATATCAGATGGAATGCAAATTGGCCCTTTAATTGAGCCAAGTAAGTGGTGAGACCGCGACAAGGTTATTGCAGATAGTCCAAGTGATTATAACAACTTTTGCCTTAGAATGAACTAAATAGTACTTTTACTGACACATTTGACAAGAAGGAACTAAAATAATGTGATTTCCTATTGAATTGTTTTGTTAGATTTATAGTTCAAAATTTCCATTGGTAAAAGAAGTGAAAAATATATATATATTATGCATTTGACAAGCTCAATACCAAAAATCAATCTCAAATTACACCATAATCAGCAGAAATTTTACAAAGATTTCTTGTAGACAATTCAGTTTCAATTAACACATGACTAGTAATAAAAATTGGCTGTCTAGTGGACAACTAGCAGCAGAACAGCTGTTTTTGATTCTAGGAGAATGTCCAAGAAAACTAATTAAATAAAATCCTATACTTATTGTGTCATTGAACTTTAAACAATACTGAGAGTAGAGACAATTACAACATCACAAAATCAGAAAAATTATAATGATCAACAAAATAAAATAGTGAGAAAAAGTTGTAAGCAAATGAGTAAATTTATTCTAAGAAAATGCTCCAAAAAAAGTGAATCTCTAATTCTGCGACAGTAACAATTAAGTGGCATGTTTATCATATTAAGCTTCTTAGTATAAAATTCAACAAAAAAGAAAAAACAGCCATGTGCCAATTATATAATCTCATCTGTCTTTTAAAATGCAATTAACTGCAGCGAAATTATAATGATTCAAAGTGATTAAGGCCTAAACTTAAAGGAAAAATTACAAATTATGGTTTTTAGACATTATTCAACTAATAAGCGATCAGCTGCCGAGGAAATATATAAATATTTATAAATACGAAATACTTCAAATAAATGAAAAAATATCATTTGATGAAATGTCACATTATTAAAGCACCAAATCCATATTTACCCCAGGCTAGAGACGCTACAAGGCTGAAAGGACGAGTTAATTACATGCACAAAATATGGCGTTGAAAGACTCAAAACTCATATATTATTCCATAACCATATAAAGCATTTTTTAAAGAATATGATTTTGCATAGCCGTGTACATATTCCACTTGTCATAATCTAAAAAAATAATAATAAAAAATTTTTCAACAATTCAACAACTTCCAACTAAAAATTACCTTAAACGTGATTTTCTTCTTCCTTGCAACTCAATCGCATCTAAAATATTCTTAGAAATTTTACTTCCGGTATAAAAACATGGGACGTGTCTACCACTCCAGCAGAATACGCTACTGTAATTGGCTGATAGAGGCAACCGTCAAAGGGACTACTTATTGGTGACATACTCGCTTTTCTTGGCTAAAAACTTTAATTCAACTGCGTTTTATTTCTAAAAGTGAAAGGGTCCTCGGAGCTTCATTTCATTTCATTTTATTTGATGAAAATACTTAGCGATAAGAAGAGAGAAATAAAGACTAAGGGCCGGATTCTGGTGTAACGATGTTTACGCAAATGCGCCTGCAAACCTCCGATTTGTCGAGATTCCGATTCTGGCGTAACGATGCGCATGCATTTTCGCCAATTTTTCCCCCTCGATTTGCGGCACATTTTTACCTCACGCAAGATCTGCAAGTGTCATGGCTGCCCGCAGTAGTGCTTTTTCGTTTGTTCTGTTTACGTATAAAAATCTGGAGATTTGAGGAATACCCTGCCAAGTGAATGAATCAAATTGTATTTTATTTAGAACAGAACAGATAGCATGTCCTTTCGTAAGTTAAAATTTATAGTTAGTATGTGGTTTTGTGTGTATTTTCTGTGTTCTGTTTATCGCGCTAGGCCGAAAGTATTTTTTAAAGAATTTCAAAGTTTATTTCTTATGAATGAAATTCTTTGAAATTTGTATTCAAAAATTTGTTATCTGATATTCTTTGCTTGTTATGGAGAGTGTTCGTGTAATTTTTTTAGAATGTAGAGTCGTTATTGCTTGTAAATTAATAAATATTCCGAAACGAATGCTTGTGGCCCAATAAGAATGGAAATAAAATATTTAATTCTCTAGTTATCTATCAGTCTATAGCGTATTTTGTATGGCAATATGTTATATTATTACAGGCATGTAAGCTTTCAACTTTGCAATCATACCCACCACTAAAAATTAATAGCTTGAATTGCCTCAATTATGCTTACTATACTTAAGTATGGTAATGTCCTTGTGCCAATGCTATACTTTCTTTATCAAAAAAAAAAAAACACAAATATGTTATCATAACTGTTGTTTAAATTTTAGTTCTAAATCTGTCGAGATTTTATTTTGTAAAATTTTATTAAAAAGTATTTTTGTTTATTCACGCACAACTAAAAGTGATATGTACAGCTATTTTGTTTTTTTTTCTTGCACTGTGTTTGTAAATATTGTGATTGTATGCTCATTAATTTTGTTCTCAGAAGTGTGTTTTTCTAGAATGTCATGACTGCATAGATAAGCGAAGAAACCTATTTTTAATCCTTTAAGTATTAAACATGTTTCTTATGTTATTGTCGAGTTTTCTGTTATTACTAACTTACTGAAGCAGAATTCTTACTGAATAATATTGCATAACAGTATTGTCATCATATTTCGACACAGCATTTAAATTAATATTTTATCACGATAAATTTTGTTATGTGAGTTAGTTAGCTCTAAATATTTGGTCCCTTAATAGAGCAGTCATCATGTAGTGGGCTGCATTAGTTTTCCTATCCATGCTTGGATAGAAGTCAGAGTTTGAATAAATCAATGCTATAAATCAATTAAAAGCTTCAGATCATTAAAGTTGACTGAATGTGATCAATATTATGTGTTGTAGTAATAACACTTTCTCTTTAAAGAAATTTATGGTAGTTGCAAGTTCTTTTTATTATTTTAAAACATCAAATTGTCTTATGCTTTTTCCCTTTATAATGTTAAAAATAATTACTATTTTAAGTATCTTAATAAATAGTATGATGAGTGTTAATTACTATCTACATGTGTTAAAGAAAACAAGGCAGCATTTTTAATTTTGTCATGTTGTCCTTCATTTTAGGAATTATGTTAAACCCATACACGTGATATTACAAAAAGTACTATATGTGTAGTATTAGTATTAGATGTTTATTCCATTAAATGTGTGATACATGTATAAAATGGCTGTGACGAAAAAAGCTGTATTGAAATTTTGTCTAATTAATTAAAGTGAAATAATCAGTGTTTTTCAAGATTGTAAAACTTTACTTAATAATTGCCATTGAGGGTATTTACAGGTTTGCAATATTATTGTGGCTCTAGGGAAGATTTGATGTTCTTATAGATTGCTTATTTAGCAATTTTACATTAAATGAGTTATAGCTTTCATATGATATTATATGCTATCTCATAGGTGTATGAAAGTCCATCATATTTAGGATTATCTGTTTTAAGAAAATATAGTTGCTGTATATATTGTAATATTAGAGTTTTATTCTTGTCAAAATTGTTTGAAATATTTGAACTAAAAATGTTTTATTTGTTTTAAATTTGATTTTTTAAACTAGCTGGGTCATTTTTATTGGCTGAATTTTATTCCGTCTTAAGAATGATCTTGCTGGTAGCTATTAATATGTGCAATACTGGTGGAAAATTTTATCAAGAGTCATGTCTTGTTAAATGCACCATATTGTGAATTGCATAAATGAAAATCATGAACTAAATTTTCTGTTGTAAACAGTGCTTGATTACCGCAAAGGCCAACTAGGCTGCGACCTTGGGCCCCCAAGCTTATTTAACATTGCTCATTATACAAAGTATTTATAACACATGCTTCGAGGTTACAAGCTCTTTTTCAATGCAAAAGAATGAGCTTCAAGATGACAAACATCCAACTGATTTGCTTTTACTCCTTATTTATAGTTAATAGATCTAAGTAAAGGGATTGTAAAATTATTTAAAACTCTTTTGTTTGTTTACATTACAATCATGTTTTGGGTAACTTTTAACCGCGTTATATTTTTTAGTAGATTTGACTTGAAAAAAGGAACTAGAAGTTCTAGTGCTAGGCACTGCTGGATAGATTACAAAATCAGTTGTCTACTCTTAATTCTTAAATTAAGTCAAATATACTAAAAAATATGACGCTGTTCAGAGTTAACCCCCATCTTTCAAAGTTACCCTGCATGACTAATAATTATAAATTTAGTAAATGCTGGAAAATCAACAATAATTTATTAACAGGCATCGTCTTAAATTACATTCGTCTTTAAACTAAAAAGCAATTCAAACTAAATTGTATGTTGTCGGAAATTGAAATGAATGTTATTAAGCTAATGTGAAAATAAATTGTTCTTTCAAATAAGAGAGTTCTTGTTTAATGATTGATTTGAATGAAAGGGAGGGGGGGGGGGAGATATTGTTTAATAGTAGAAAGCGGACTACAATGTATATTGCGCACAGATTTTTTTAAAGATTGTTGACGTGCGTTTAGAGGTTACAAGGAAACCTTCTAGTTAATGGCGAAGAAGTGATCTTCTCGATGAACAAACATCAAACTGAAACTTCAGTTTTGTAATTTGTATTATAATATTGTTGAAAAACTATTCACTTCATTGAAGGAGAAATAGTTATATATTAATTAACTTATTCTGGTTGTCTTATCTGCATGCAAATTCAATGTAGACAACTGTGTTACTGTGAACTTTTAGAATTGGGGCATGTTATAGGCTTAATAAGATGCACAAACTGAGAATGAATGACTAAATTTATAAGCAAGTTTTTGTTGATGGTTTTGTATGTAATGCAGAAAAAGGAACAGAAAGAAATTATTATATATTTTTTGGTGTAAGAAATTTTGAATATTGAAATGTAGAGTGCAGGAATAAAATGAATTTGAAAAGTTTGCGGGAAAGTAAACAGGTTCCACAGGGTACTACTATACACGAATAAAATTGAAAACTTTAATGGATAAAACATTCTATTTGGATTTAGATATTGTCATCAGTGCATGTTTTTTTGCATTCTTTACTTAGTCATTTATATTCAAACTTTGTCAGTAGTAATGCATTAAGTATAAAATTTTTCAGTGTGGATCTTCTAGTAATTAGAAGTTATTTCATGTATAGTTTAATGTTTCTTGGAGGAATTCCATAACCACATTATAAAAAAAAGGTAATGTTACCATTATATAAAAATTGTATTTATAGCTGATATTTCTGGTTTGATGTTACAACTCTTACTAACTTATTTTCATCTTGCTGTGCGTGTCCAAACATTAAGTTAATTGCATTTCTTTAATCGTAAGGAAAAAAAAATGCAGGAAAAGTATAAATACTTTTCATCACACCTGTATGACTTCAATCAAATTGTCATTTAAATGTTACAAGAAAAGAACATTTTCGTTTATAATTCTACATATTCACAAAGTCAATCGTTTATAGCTTACGGGATACATATATCATAACTAGAAAAATTATGTTTTTGAGCTAATTTTACGATTTGTGTGCAGAATCAAATTGTGAATTCCATCCCTTTTATCAGTATAAATTCATTGAAAAATAAAAATATATTTCTAACCAACTAATGTTTATATTAGTTTCCATTCTATATGATAAAATCCAAAAAGAAATACAGCAACATACACGAAAACAAACGGAAAACATTGCTTTATTTTCGAAAAAGCTAGCAGACGAAACAGAAACAAATCCTTTCTTCTGATTGGTTACGATTGTCATTTCCCGATGTTTTCCGAATCTCTTTTGGTAAAATCGCTTAGTCGCGCCGAGCTCAACCTCATATTTACCTGCGCGTGCAAACGTTTCACTGGAATCCCATTTGACCAAAGAGGGGTGGAAATACGCAAATTTTCAGAGTTGCGTGTGCAGAAAAGTTGTGCAAACATCGTTTCACCAGAATCCCTAGCTAAAAGTCCCAACTCTTCAATAGCAAACAACGCATTAAAATAGTAGAAACGTAGAAACTTGCGATTTTATTTCCTTCACTTTTTCTCACCTACAATAATAGCTTTTAATAAAATGAATATTAAAAAATAAGTTATAGTTATTAAAAAAAGTAAATGGTTCATGAAAATTTGAAATTTAGCATCCAAATTGTTATTATTCATGTTTCCAAATTTTACTTTTTCAAGTTTTTTAGCAGTACTATTATACTTTTAAAATGAGCTGGTTATTCTTTAGTATTACATATATGTTCTTAAGCTGAATGTTTTCTTTTTTGTCATTTCATCGGTATGCACTCTTGGATCCCAGACGATTGGAGGAAAGAGGGGAGGATAGAAATAAGAACCGAGAAAGGGCCTGATGAGAAGGGTTCGTCATTTCAAAATTTTCCAAGGAGGGCAAAGCATATTCAATGCTTATTTTATATGTAAAATGCAACAAAATACATACGGATATCTCTAAATACATAGTCCTTGAAAAAATCGGGGAGAAGAAGCAGTGGTGTGTCAAGGGAGACGGCGTCCTCCTACTTTTTTTATTTTAACACAAGCGTCCTCTTTCTTTGTTATGAATTTAAGATTTTAACATAATTGTAATCCCACTTTTTTTTAATGTTCGTGAATAGTGCCCCCCCCCCCCTTTTTAGCGTACACACCTGGGGGGAGGGCGATTGCCCCCTACTGGTCCCCCAAATGCGAAGGGTGCCTGGTCCGAGATAAAAAAAAAGAGAGAGAGGGAGACTAAAACGTTTTTAAATAAATCACCAAAATGCAATAAGATGCGCTATCAAATATTTTCACACTCAACTGTGCAAGTAAAACTCTCTTTTTTTTAAAATAAATAATGTTTCATTGCATTTCAGTTTCTAATTGATTGCCGAGACATATAGGATATAAATGAAATGATAAAGGAGAGATTAAGATATTAAAGAATATATAGCAACATTAATCTTTGTGACAATCTGTCTGTCCTCTTTAAACATCCACGAGACTCCGCGATATATAATTTCTTTCTAAGTTATTTTATTTTTCTAGATTATAACAATATGTTTTTACTAAATATATGTTATTTTTCAAACTATGTTTTCTGATGTAAATATTTTATTTTTTTCAAAATCCAAATAAAAATGTTGGTGGTGCCAACATGTGGTTGTTGGACCCCCGTAAATCCGCCTATGGTTTGGGAGTTATTTCCCAGAATATTTTCTAGAGTTGCAATTTGCAATGGTCAGGGAAAGGGTGTCAAGGGTTTTCTTCCCCGATATAATTTTTCGAAGTTGAGTCTGAAAAATGCATAAAATGAGGTTATCTTTGCTGACAGCTAAAGGAAAAACAGTTCAGAAACTCGCCTCCAATTAAAAACAGAGCCGGTGGGAGCCAGATGCAGCGAAAGCGCTTGCTTCAGGGCGCATGCCATTGTGGTGGTGACATGATATTTTGTTTTCTGTGGTTTTTCCCACTCTTTCTTAAAAGATCGTAAGTCATTGAATCAATTCTTAATATCGTGATAAAATTTTACTGTTGATTTCCACTTTCAAAGATGAACTACTGTTGTGACTTTTCATTACAATGGGAGATCTCTCTCTTTATATTTTTACTTTTCTGCTATTTGAAACATATTTCAGCGCCCCTTTCTTTCCTTTTGCATTTTACTGTGATTCGCATAATATGATGTTTTGATTAGTATGTATATAATATTACAAAATGACTATGTGACATATATATGTTAAGATGGGCCAAATAAATGGCGGAGTCGAAAATTATGATTCCTGTCTTGATATTCTGAAGAAACGTTTCGGTAAAACCGAACTTATAATTAATGCTCACATGAATAATCTCTTGAATCTTGAACCTGTTAAAAGTTCTTCAAATTTTAAAGGCCTTCGAGAATTACATGATAATTGCGAAATTAATGTTAGAAGTTTAAAAAATTTAGGAGTTACGCCTGGTTCTTACGGACATTTGTTAAATCCAATTTTACTGAAATTGTTACCTCAAGATATAGTGTTGGAATTTCATCGGAAGCGTAAATCTAAAGATGGTCAAGAAGTTGATGAGCTAATTAATTTCTTAAGAGATGAAATTGAATGTCGTGAAGCCACTTTGTCCGTTGCTAATTCTTGTCATGCTAGTAAAGTGCAATACGATTTTAGTCCTAAAATCAGTAATTTTCGAAAACAAAATCCTAGATATGGAAAGGGTAATGCCGCAACAATGACTTTGAACACCTCTAAAAACGTATTAGATAAGTCGTTTTGTATATTTTGTAAATCGCATAATAATCATATTTCTAATAATTGTGAAATTGTAGCAGATAATGTGAGAAGACAAATGCTTAAAAATGAAGGCCGTTGTTACAAATGTTTTCGTAAAAATCACCTTTCATCTGAATGTCGAAGTAAAATTGATAGATGTAGTTTTTGTAAAGAATTTAGTCATAACAAATTGTTTTGTAAATTAAATCAAAATCTAAAGGATAGTCCTAATACAGAGACTGTTGTATCTCTATCGCAATCTGAAGCATCTAAAGAAATTAAAGCAACACTTTTGCAGACTTGCATAGTTGCTATACCAGCAAATAATGGAAATAAACTGGTGCGTTGTTTTATAGACACAGGATCAGAAAGAACATTTTTGACAAGAAATATTGCAAATTCCTTAAAATTAAAACCAATTAGGAAAGAAAAATTAATGATTTATTCTTTTGGGCAGCATAAACCGCAAGAAATTATTTATGATGTGGTGTCGGTGGAATTACGAAGCATATTTGATTCTAATTTTTTGAGAATTGAAGCTCTGGTGACAGACATTATAACTTGCTCAAAATTGAAAGCAGCTCCTCGAGACGTTCATAAATCTCTTTGCTCTCAAGGGTATAAATTGAGTGATCTGGTAAATAAAGAAAAAATAGGGGTTCTGCTGGGTTCCGATTACGCGTGGAAAGCTATGAGGGGAGAAGTTAAACAGATTCCTGGCGGATTGTTTATTAGTGAGACCGTGTTTGGTCACACAGTTCAAGGACAAATGGAATCGGAAAACTTGGATTCTACAGCGCGTGTGAATTTTATGAGTACAGCTGACGTGCAATTAAGTAAAGAAATAAAGAACTTTTGGAGCTTGGAATCGCTAGGTATTATAGATAACGATGTAAACAGTTCAGAATTAGCTGTAGCAAAAGAATTCGAAAAGAATATTAGGTTTTCCGATGGAAGATATGAAACGAAGCTTTTGTGGAAATCCCCTGAATTTTCGTTGAACAATAATTTTGAGATTGCTAAACATCGTTTTGAAAACTTAAAATATAAATTACACAAGAATGAATGGTTATTTGAAAATTACAATTCTATTATTGAAGATCAATTAAAGGATGGTGTAATTGAAATATGTGGAAGTCAATTCCCTGATAGCAAATGCTATTATATGCCGCACAGACCTGTAGTAAGAAAGGAAAAATCAACAACGAAAGTTAGGATTGTTTATGATGCTTCTTCGAGATCGGCTAATTCTAATTCTCTTAATGACTGCCTTGATTCGGGACCAAATTTATATCCAAAAATTTTAGATGTCATTTTAAAATTCCGAGAAAACAGAATAGCGTTTTCAGCTGATATTGAGAAAGCATTTCTGCAAATTAAAATAGCAAAGGAGGACAGGGATTACTTAAGGTTTCTGTATTTTAAAAATTGCGGGAATAACAATGGGTATAGATCGTATAGAATGACTAGAGTTCCATTTGGAGTCACCTGTAGCCCATTCATTTTGGCCTCAACTATTAAATTCCACATAAGAAAATATGAAACTAGTAATTTTGAAACATATAAAATGCTTAATACTTCACTTTATGTGGATGATTTATTTTTTGGTTCTGATACAGTAGAAAGTGCTCTTAAATTAACAACTGAAGCTGTTACGATCTTGAAAGAAGCAAGTATGACTCTTAGAAAATTTCAGTCTAACTCATTAGAATTGAAAAAAGAATGGCAACATTCTAATGTTTTTGTAAATGCGGAAGAAGATTCCAATAAGCCTTTAAAGGTATTGGGTATAAACTGGGACACTTGCAATGATACTTTAGGTCTTGAGCTAAAACCGTTATTAGACATGTTACAAAATCCTGTAAAATGTAACAAAAGAGCAGTTTTGCAAATAGCAGCAAAATGCTTTGACCCTGTTGGTTTTGTCTCGCCATTCATTATTCGAATTAAGTGTATTGTGCAAGAGCTTTGGGAAATGGGTCTTGATTGGGACGAAACTTTTAATGCTGAAGTAGAGCAGAAGTGGCACGATTGGTGTTCTGAATTAAGTGTATTACAAAATTTTTCAGTTCCAAGATATTATCTGATTGATTGCTCCGATGTGCCTCAAGAAAAAATGCAACTTCATATTTTTTCTGACGCTACTCCAAAGGCGTACGGAGCAGTTGCTTATTTTAGATTTAATTCAAAAGATAGATCGATTAAAACCAGTTTTGTTACGTCAAAATCAAGAGTAGCTCCACTGAAAAAATTAACTTTTCCCAGACTAGAGCTGATGGGTGCAGTAATTGCAGCGCGTATGGGTAAATATCTTGAGAATTTATTTTCTGTTCAAAACATTTTCTATTGGACTGATAGTACTATTACTCTATACTGGATAAAGGGATCTGCTTCAAAATGGAAACCATTTATTGCCAATCGAGTTATTGAGATTCAAGATTTAACAAGTCCACAGGCTTGGAAGCCTTGCGATAGTAAAAGTAATCCTGCCGATTTGATATCCAGAGGTTGTAAAGCTAAAGAGTTAATTATCAACAGAAAATGGTTACTAGGTCCAGATTGGTTATTAGAGAAGGAAGAATTATGGCCTAAAACTCGACTTAAAGAAAATGAAATTAAAGTGAAAGAAGAACTGAAAAATGTCAAGGACTGTATTGCTGTAAACGTAGTCAATTCTGGGGTAGAAAGACATGACATCTTAACAAAATTCTCCTCATGGACCAAGCTTCAACGAGTAATTGCATGGTGCTTGCGATTCATCACTAACCTGAATTTGAAATTAAAATCACTTCCTCTAGTAAAGCAAGATTATTTGACAACTGAAGAATTAACAAAAGCCTCAGGAGCAACTTTCAGAATTATTCAGGGAGAGGAATTTTCTGAGGAAATAAAATGCTTGGAACAGAAGAAGCCAGTTACTTCAAACAGTAAAATTAATTCTCTTAATCCATTTTTAGATAAAGATAAAATTTTAAGAGTAGGTGGAAGGCTGCGAAATGCAGAAATATCTGAATCGCAAAAATATCCGATTCTTTTACCGAAAAGACATTTTGTCACAAACTTGATAATCAAATATTATCACGAAAAATATTTACATGGAGGCGTTCAATTGCTATTATATACCTTAAGACAAAGTTACTGGATCATAAACGCGAAGGTTGAAATTAAAAAATATGTTTGGAAATGCGTGAAGTGTTGCAGATTTAGAGCAAGGACCCAGTCACAACTTATGGGAGATCTACCTGCTAACAGAGTTACACCATGCAGAATCTTTTCTAGAATTGGCATAGACTTTGCCGGACCATATTTTGTGAAAATGAGAAAAGGTAGAGGGATAAGACCTACTAAATGCTATGTTTGCCTTTTCATTTGTTTTGCAACTAAAGCTGTGCACTTGGAGTTAGTAAGCGATTTATCAAGTGAATCGTTTATTGCTGCTTTAAAGAGATTCACAGCCAGAAGAGGAAAACCTGAAGAAATAACCAGTGACTGCGGTACTAACTTTGTTGGAGCTGATAGAATTTTGAAGAATGAAATTTCAGCTGTAAATTCAAATTTTGAATTTCGAAATTGGATATTAGAAGAGAACATTAAGTGGAATTTCAACCCCCCTTCGGCCCCGCATCATGGAGGACTTTGGGAAGCTGCAGTGAAGTCGATGAAACATCACTTACGAAGGACCATCGGTTGCCAAGTCCTTACCTATGAAGAATTTCTCACCTTGATTATTCAAGTAGAAGGATGTCTGAACTCAAGACCACTCACTCCAATTTCTAACGATCCGAACGATTTGTGTGCCCTCACACCTGGACATTTTTTAATTGGGACATTTTTGACAGCGGTTCCTGAAAGAGACTTGACTTCCCAAAAGGTGACACCTCAGCAAAGATGGCAATTAATGCAACAAATTTTGCAAGGATTTTGGAAGCGCTGGTCACGGGAATATTTATGCCTACTACAACAAAGAGGTAAGTGGAGGTGCTCCAGTGAAAATCTGCAAATTAATGACTTGGTGTTAATTAAAGAGGACAATCAGCCACCAATGAACTGGAAGTTAGGACGTATTATCGAGCTTTTTCCAGGAGCAGATGGTAAGGTTCGAGTAGTAAAATTAAAAACAGTAAATGGTGAACTAAAACGTCCTATCACGAAATTGTGTAAATTACCTGTAGATAATGTTACTTAAAAATGTTTTTTTTGTATAAATGTAATATAATTTCATTAATTTCATATTTGTAATCCAATTATTTAAAAATTTGAAGCATAAAATGTTTATTCTATTTGAAAAGAAATATGATGATTATTTGTGAAATTATAAGTTATTTGAGGCTAGGAAAATAACTGTATGTTTGTTAAATTGTAAATTTGTATTTCCTTGAAATGTTATGAATGATATTCATCCGGGGGGAGGATGTTCAGACCCGGACAGGATCCCAGCTTTGCCCTTAGAGGGCGCTGGAAGCAGAGTTGTGTTTTGATATATTAGGAATGTGAGTCAGAGCTAGAGCTCTTCGGAACTTCCTTCTAAATGCTTTTTGATTCTTGATACTTGAGATAAATACTATCATGAGCCTTCTTTTTATATATATGTTTTATGTTGTTTTGTCAGTGTGTACTTCAATAAATGTGTGTCAAGTGAAAATTTGAAGTCTTGAATTATCAAAACCTTTTTGCATTTTGAGATTCGACAATGATACGAAAAATCGTAATCAAGATTAGTCATTTTTGAGAATATATCAGATGGAATGCAAATTGGCCCTTTAATTGAGCCAAGTAAGTGGTGAGACCGCGACAAGGTTATTGCAGATAGTCCAAGTGATTATAACAACTTTTGCCTTAGAATGAACTAAATAGTACTTTTACTGACACATTTGACAAGAAGGAACTAAAATAATGTGATTTCCTATTGAATTGTTTTGTTAGATTTATAGTTCAAAATTTCCATTGGTAAAAGAAGTGAAAAATATATATATATTATGCATTTGACAAGCTCAATACCAAAAATCAATCTCAAATTACACCATAATCAGCAGAAATTTTACAAAGATTTCTTGTAGACAATTCAGTTTCAATTAACACATGACTAGTAATAAAAATTGGCTGTCTAGTGGACAACTAGCAGCAGAACAGCTGTTTTTGATTCTAGGAGAATGTCCAAGAAAACTAATTAAATAAAATCCTATACTTATTGTGTCATTGAACTTTAAACAATACTGAGAGTAGAGACAATTACAACATCACAAAATCAGAAAAATTATAATGATCAACAAAATAAAATAGTGAGAAAAAGTTGTAAGCAAATGAGTAAATTTATTCTAAGAAAATGCTCCAAAAAAAGTGAATCTCTAATTCTGCGACAGTAACAATTAAGTGGCATGTTTATCATATTAAGCTTCTTAGTATAAAATTCAACAAAAAAGAAAAAACAGCCATGTGCCAATTATATAATCTCATCTGTCTTTTAAAATGCAATTAACTGCAGCGAAATTATAATGATTCAAAGTGATTAAGGCCTAAACTTAAAGGAAAAATTACAAATTATGGTTTTTAGACATTATTCAACTAATAAGCGATCAGCTGCCGAGGAAATATATAAATATTTATAAATACGAAATACTTCAAATAAATGAAAAAATATCATTTGATGAAATGTCACATTATTAAAGCACCAAATCCATATTTACCCCAGGCTAGAGACGCTACAAGGCTGAAAGGACGAGTTAATTACATGCACAAAATATGGCGTTGAAAGACTCAAAACTCATATATTATTCCATAACCATATAAAGCATTTTTTAAAGAATATGATTTTGCATAGCCGTGTACATATTCCACTTGTCATAATCTAAAAAAATAATAATAAAAAATTTTTCAACAATTCAACAACTTCCAACTAAAAATTACCTTAAACGTGATTTTCTTCTTCCTTGCAACTCAATCGCATCTAAAATATTCTTAGAAATTTTACTTCCGGTATAAAAACATGGGACGTGTCTACCACTCCAGCAGAATACGCTACTGTAATTGGCTGATAGAGGCAACCGTCAAAGGGACTACTTATTGGTGACATACTCGCTTTTCTTGGCTAAAAACTTTAATTCAACTGCGTTTTATTTCTAAAAGTGAAAGGGTCCTCGGAGCTTCATTTCATTTCATTTTATTTGATGAAAATACTTAGCGATAAGAAGAGAGAAATAAAGACTAAGGGCCGGATTCTGGTGTAACGATGTTTACGCAAATGCGCCTGCAAACCTCCGATTTGTCGAGATTCCGATTCTGGCGTAACGATGCGCATGCATTTTCGCCAATTTTTCCCCCTCGATTTGCGGCACATTTTTACCTCACGCAAGATCTGCAAGTGTCATGGCTGCCCGCAGTAGTGCTTTTTCGTTTGTTCTGTTTACGTATAAAAATCTGGAGATTTGAGGAATACCCTGCCAAGTGAATGAATCAAATTGTATTTTATTTAGAACAGAACAGATAGCATGTCCTTTCGTAAGTTAAAATTTATAGTTAGTATGTGGTTTTGTGTGTATTTTCTGTGTTCTGTTTATCGCGCTAGGCCGAAAGTATTTTTTAAAGAATTTCAAAGTTTATTTCTTATGAATGAAATTCTTTTGAAATTTGTATTCAAAAATTTGTTATCTGATATTCTTTGCTTGTTATGGAGAGTGTTCGTGTAATTTTTTTAGAATGTAGAGTCGTTATTGCTTGTAAATTAATAAATATTCCGAAACGAATGCTTGTGGCCCAATAAGAATGGAAATAAAATATTTAATTCTCTAGTTATCTATCAGTCTATAGCGTATTTTGTATGGCAATATGTTATATTATTACAGGCATGTAAGCTTTCAACTTTGCAATCATACCCACCACTAAAAATTAATAGCTTGAATTGCCTCAATTATGCTTACTATACTTAAGTATGGTAATGTCCTTGTGCCAATGCTATACTTTCTTTATCAAAAAAAAAAAAACACAAATATGTTATCATAACTGTTGTTTAAATTTTAGTTCTAAATCTGTCGAGATTTTATTTTGTAAAATTTTATTAAAAAGTATTTTTGTTTATTCACGCACAACTAAAAGTGATATGTACAGCTATTTTGTTTTTTTTTCTTGCACTGTGTTTGTAAATATTGTGATTGTATGCTCATTAATTTTGTTCTCAGAAGTGTGTTTTTCTAGAATGTCATGACTGCATAGATAAGCGAAGAAACCTATTTTTAATCCTTTAAGTATTAAACATGTTTCTTATGTTATTGTCGAGTTTTCTGTTATTACTAACTTACTGAAGCAGAATTCTTACTGAATAATATTGCATAACAGTATTGTCATCATATTTCGACACAGCATTTAAATTAATATTTTATCACGATAAATTTTGTTATGTGAGTTAGTTAGCTCTAAATATTTGGTCCCTTAATAGAGCAGTCATCATGTAGTGGGCTGCATTAGTTTTCCTATCCATGCTTGGATAGAAGTCAGAGTTTGAATAAATCAATGCTATAAATCAATTAAAAGCTTCAGATCATTAAAGTTGACTGAATGTGATCAATATTATGTGTTGTAGTAATAACACTTTCTCTTTAAAGAAATTTATGGTAGTTGCAAGTTCTTTTTATTATTTTAAAACATCAAATTGTCTTATGCTTTTTCCCTTTATAATGTTAAAAATAATTACTATTTTAAGTATCTTAATAAATAGTATGATGAGTGTTAATTACTATCTACATGTGTTAAAGAAAACAAGGCAGCATTTTTAATTTTGTCATGTTGTCCTTCATTTTAGGAATTATGTTAAACCCATACACGTGATATTACAAAAAGTACTATATGTGTAGTATTAGTATTAGATGTTTATTCCATTAAATGTGTGATACATGTATAAAATGGCTGTGACGAAAAAAGCTGTATTGAAATTTTGTCTAATTAATTAAAGTGAAATAATCAGTGTTTTTCAAGATTGTAAAACTTTACTTAATAATTGCCATTGAGGGTATTTACAGGTTTGCAATATTATTGTGGCTCTAGGGAAGATTTGATGTTCTTATAGATTGCTTATTTAGCAATTTTACATTAAATGAGTTATAGCTTTCATATGATATTATATGCTATCTCATAGGTGTATGAAAGTCCATCATATTTAGGATTATCTGTTTTAAGAAAATATAGTTGCTGTATATATTGTAATATTAGAGTTTTATTCTTGTCAAAATTGTTTGAAATATTTGAACTAAAAATGTTTTATTTGTTTTAAATTTGATTTTTTAAACTAGCTGGGTCATTTTTATTGGCTGAATTTTATTCCGTCTTAAGAATGATCTTGCTGGTAGCTATTAATATGTGCAATACTGGTGGAAAATTTTATCAAGAGTCATGTCTTGTTAAATGCACCATATTGTGAATTGCATAAATGAAAATCATGAACTAAATTTTCTGTTGTAAACAGTGCTTGATTACCGCAAAGGCCAACTAGGCTGCGACCTTGGGCCCCCAAGCTTATTTAACATTGCTCATTATACAAAGTATTTATAACACATGCTTCGAGGTTACAAGCTCTTTTTCAATGCAAAAGAATGAGCTTCAAGATGACAAACATCCAACTGATTTGCTTTTACTCCTTATTTATAGTTAATAGATCTAAGTAAAGGGATTGTAAAATTATTTAAAACTCTTTTGTTTGTTTACATTACAATCATGTTTTGGGTAACTTTTAACCGCGTTATATTTTTTAGTAGATTTGACTTGAAAAAAGGAACTAGAAGTTCTAGTGCTAGGCACTGCTGGATAGATTACAAAATCAGTTGTCTACTCTTAATTCTTAAATTAAGTCAAATATACTAAAAAATATGACGCTGTTCAGAGTTAACCCCCATCTTTCAAAGTTACCCTGCATGACTAATAATTATAAATTTAGTAAATGCTGGAAAATCAACAATAATTTATTAACAGGCATCGTCTTAAATTACATTCGTCTTTAAACTAAAAAGCAATTCAAACTAAATTGTATGTTGTCGGAAATTGAAATTGAATGTTATTAAGCTAATGTGAAAATAAATTGTTCTTTCAAATAAGAGAGTTCTTGTTTAATGATTGATTTGAATGAAAGGGAGGGGGGGGGGGGAGATATTGTTTAATAGTAGAAAGCGGACTACAATGTATATTGCGCACAGATTTTTTTAAAGATTGTTGACGTGCGTTTAGAGGTTACAAGGAAACCTTCTAGTTAATGGCGAAGAAGTGATCTTCTCGATGAACAAACATCAAACTGAAACTTCAGTTTTGTAATTTGTATTATAATATTGTTGAAAAACTATTCACTTCATTGAAGGAGAAATAGTTATATATTAATTAACTTATTCTGGTTGTCTTATCTGCATGCAAATTCAATGTAGACAACTGTGTTACTGTGAACTTTTAGAATTGGGGCATGTTATAGGCTTAATAAGATGCACAAACTGAGAATGAATGACTAAATTTATAAGCAAGTTTTTGTTGATGGTTTTGTATGTAATGCAGAAAAAGGAACAGAAAGAAATTATTATATATTTTTTGGTGTAAGAAATTTTGAATATTGAAATGTAGAGTGCAGGAATAAAATGAATTTGAAAAGTTTGCGGGAAAGTAAACAGGTTCCACAGGGTACTACTATACACGAATAAAATTGAAAACTTTAATGGATAAAACATTCTATTTGGATTTAGATATTGTCATCAGTGCATGTTTTTTGCATTCTTTACTTAGTCATTTATATTCAAACTTTGTCAGTAGTAATGCATTAAGTATAAAATTTTTCAGTGTGGATCTTCTAGTAATTAGAAGTTATTTCATGTATAGTTTAATGTTTCTTGGAGGAATTCCATAACCACATTATAAAAAAAAGGTAATGTTACCATTATATAAAAATTGTATTTATAGCTGATATTTCTGGTTTGATGTTACAACTCTTACTAACTTATTTTCATCTTGCTGTGCGTGTCCAAACATTAAGTTAATTGCATTTCTTTAATCGTAAGGAAAAAAAAATGCAGGAAAAGTATAAATACTTTTCATCACACCTGTATGACTTCAATCAAATTGTCATTTAAATGTTACAAGAAAAGAACATTTTCGTTTATAATTCTACATATTCACAAAGTCAATCGTTTATAGCTTACGGGATACATATATCATAACTAGAAAAATTATGTTTTTGAGCTAATTTTACGATTTGTGTGCAGAATCAAATTGTGAATTCCATCCCTTTTATCAGTATAAATTCATTGAAAAATAAAAATATATTTCTAACCAACTAATGTTTATATTAGTTTCCATTCTATATGATAAAATCCAAAAAGAAATACAGCAACATACACGAAAACAAACGGAAAACATTGCTTTATTTTTCGAAAAAGCTAGCAGACGAAACAGAAACAAATCCTTTCTTCTGATTGGTTACGATTGTCATTTCCCGATGTTTTCCGAATCTCTTTTGGTAAAATCGCTTAGTCGCGCCGAGCTCAACCTCATATTTACCTGCGCGTGCAAACGTTTCACTGGAATCCCATTTGACCAAAGAGGGGTGGAAATACGCAAATTTTCAGAGTTGCGTGTGCAGAAAAGTTGTGCAAACATCGTTTCACCAGAATCCCTAGCTAAAAGTCCCAACTCTTCAATAGCAAACAACGCATTAAAATAGTAGAAACGTAGAAACTTGCGATTTTATTTCCTTCACTTTTTCTCACCTACAATAATAGCTTTTAATAAAATGAATATTAAAAAATAAGTTATAGTTATTAAAAAAAGTAAATGGTTCATGAAAATTTGAAATTTAGCATCCAAATTGTTATTATTCATGTTTCCAAATTTTACTTTTTCAAGTTTTTTAGCAGTACTATTATACTTTTAAAATGAGCTGGTTATTCTTTAGTATTACATATATGTTCTTAAGCTGAATGTTTTCTTTTTTGTCATTTCATCGGTATGCACTCTTGGATCCCAGACGATTGGAGGAAAGAGGGGAGGATAGAAATAAGAACCGAGAAAGGGCCTGATGAGAAGGGTTCGTCATTTCAAAATTTTCCAAGGAGGGCAAAGCATATTCAATGCTTATTTTATATGTAAAATGCAACAAAATACATACGGATATCTCTAAATACATAGTCCTTGAAAAAATCGGGGAGAAGAAGCAGTGGTGTGTCAAGGGAGACGGCGTCCTCCTACTTTTTTTATTTTAACACAAGCGTCCTCTTTCTTTGTTATGAATTTTAAGATTTTAACATAATTGTAATCCCACTTTTTTTTAATGTTCGTGAATATGTGCCCCCCCCCCCTTTTTAGCGTACACACCTGGGGGGAGGGCGATTGCCCCCTACTGGTCCCCCAAATGCGAAGGGTGCCTGGTCCGAGATAAAAAAAAAAGAGAGAGAGGGAGACTAAAACGTTTTTAAATAAATCACCAAAATGCAATAAGATGCGCTATCAAATATTTTCACACTCAACTGTGCAAGTAAAACTCTCTTTTTTTTAAAATAAATAATGTTTCATTGCATTTCAGTTTCTAATTGATTGCCGAGACATATAGGATATAAATGAAATGATAAAGGAGAGATTAAGATATTAAAGAATATATAGCAACATTAATCTTTGTGACAATCTGTCTGTCCTCTTTAAACATCCACGAGACTCCGCGATACATAATTTCTTTCTAAGTTATTTTATTTTTCTAGATTATAACAATATGTTTTTACTAAATATATGTTATTTTTCAAACTATGTTTTCTGATGTAAATATTTTATTTTTTTCAAAATCCAAATAAAAATGTTGGTGGTGCCAACATGTGGTTGTTGGACCCCCGTAAATCCGCCTATGGTTTGGGAGTTATTTCCCAGAATATTTTCTAGAGTTGCAATTTGCAATGGTCAGGGAAAGGGTGTCAAGGGTTTTCTTCCCCGATATAATTTTTCGAAGTTGAGTCTGAAAAATGCATAAAATGAGGTTATCTTTGCTGACAGCTAAAGGAAAAACAGTTCAGAAACTCGCCTCCAATTAAAAACAGAGCCGGTGGGAGCCAGATGCAGCGAAAGCGCTTGCTTCAGGGCGCATGCCATTGTGGTGGTGACATGATATTTTGTTTTCTGTGGTTTTTCCCACTCTTTCTTAAAAGATCGTAAGTCATTGAATCAATTCTTAATATCGTGATAAAATTTTACTGTTGATTTCCACTTTCAAAGATGAACTACTGTTGTGACTTTTCATTACAATGGGAGATCTCTCTCTTTATATTTTTACTTTTCTGCTATTTGAAACATATTTCAGCGCCCCTTTCTTTCCTTTTGCATTTTACTGTGATTCGCATAATATGATGTTTTGATTAGTATGTATATAATATTACAAAATGACTATGTGACATATATATGTTAAGATGGGCCAAATAAATGGCGGAGTCGTAATACCGAGGAAAAGTCGCTCGAATTTGTCATATTTTTTCAAAATTTCATTAAATTTGGATGCAAGGAGCGGCATTTCAGTGTAAAAAGGCTCCCAACCCCTAGCTTATAGTACCAGATAGATACTAGGGATGTAACGAATATTCGGCCACTATTCGGTTTCGGCTCTTTGGCCGAATAGGCACTCCCATGACCTAGCCGAATATTCGGTAAGATCAAATTCGGATTGGACGAATATTGATGGACTATTCGGTGGAATAGTTCTGCTTTGGTAGAAATGTAAAAAAATAAAGAAATTAGTTTATTTTAAACATTAAATATTGTATTATACTCATTGCAACAGAGCACATTAGAGTACAGTTTTGATAAATAGCAATAATTTAGAAGAAACTACTCTTTTTAAACAGTGTGTTTTAGGTTTGACTGAATAAAAATAGGTTTTAAAGTTATAATATGGTATTTTATTTTTAACATTTGCTCCCAAAAGCTGACAATAGTTAACTATGATGGAGAATATGAGACTTATATTGTTATTATTAACATAGTGGAAGTCAGACTTTGTCTGGGTAGACTTAATTTATTGTGAATATTGAATATGAGAGAAATGTGGAAAAGCCAAGAATATATCATGAATATTAAGATAGCATGAGTTATTAGGGTTCTGGAAAAAAAGAAATATATTCCAGTTAAATGGATTAATTTTAATAGATTTTTTAAAAGTAGGTATGTAAAAAAATCCATAAAATAAAATAAACTTTTATAACTTTTAAAACTTTAAAAATATCTTAGTGAAACTTCACTAAGCAATATATAGTATTTCTTTAATTTGAGTAAAATAATGTTTTATGCATACATTAAGACTTATTTCTATTCTACTTGCGGGTGAAATTGTTTTATTGCATTCAAAACAATACAAAATATACATTAGTTTTATAGCTTTAGATTCTTAACAGAGAGAATTAAATCATTAATTACTCCACATATAGTGTGTAATTGGTTTTTCACTCTGAGAACACTTTTAAATTTAACAAATACTTTTTTTTACAATGATTTTCTAGAAATTTTAATATTAGGTCAAATAACAATTCGTTACATCCCTACCAGATACCCAGTACACTAATTAACTTATGGTACAAGATAATTTACTTTTCATATAGCTATAAAGGAAAAATAAATTATTTTATACAGGGGAGCATCAGATCCCAGGAGCAGAATTATATTCAGTGTCCTGCAACATGATCTCAAACAGTTCCAAATGTTCTGCAGGCATGTCGTCCAAATTTGATGGACCACAGTACAACACAAAATAGATATAAGAATATTAATTACCTAGTAGAATATTAATTACTCATTTTTGACAAAACATATTAAATTATTTATTTAAAACCAGGGCATGCATTCAGAATTTGCAATTCTGTCAATGACTTTTGAAGTCAGATACTGCGACATTAATGCAAATGTACTGTTTACAAAATGTTTATAAAAATTTGGCCCATACATTGTGACAATGGCTGCTTTTAACAACTTTCTAACGTATTTATGGCCAGGTCGTGCACCATTGGAATATATAAACATTCTTTTGTCAGTTGTTCTGCAGTAAAGGTCAAGACTCAGAAATTTTGCAAGTGACCAGTGGCCCCTAAACTTGATTAACTTGGTGGCCACCTATGCATCATAAAGAAAAGTGCAAAGCGGGGGGGGGGGGGGGGGGGATGAATGGTGCATCAGTGCACTACAATTCCTTATGTGTCTTATTTTCAGTGAAGAACACATAATATTGTGTTAAAACTATCAAGTCTTCAAAAATAAAAATGCATATGACTTTCAAATTGGAAAAAGAAAAACTTGCTTCTTTGGCGATGGTAAATTAAGGGTATATGAATTTTTTCAATACAATTTTTCATGTTTAATGTTATAGAGCACAAAAGATGTAAATGCAAAATTTTACTTGTTTCATCATAGAAGCAACAGATAACAAAAATCCCCCTCACAGAAACGAACCTTTTACAAAAACCGCGATGACCAATACGAGCCATTTTCGAACACAAGTATAAAAAAATGTATGTTTTCACTTCTAGTTTTGTTCTGTACATTTAATTTTCATTTTTTTCAAAACTCTTTTTAAAGCTTTCACACTATTTTCAAAATGGCGCGACACTTGAGTCCGATTTTATAAAGCGAAAATGGCCGATCTGAAATGTAAGTTTGAAATGAAAGTTATGAAAAAAAAATCAACATTAATATTGCTTCATACAATATTTAAAAGATTTATATGGCAGAGAGAAGGAATTCAAAGGGAAAAAAAAATAGCATAATCGGGAAAAATTTTCGCCATTTTTTTCATGTGAAAGGGGAAATGAAGACTATCGGCCGAAATTCGGTAACTTGAATGCCGAATTGATACGTTTTTATTGTGCTTGCATACCATGAAAGAAGCAAGAGTTGAAAATTCCATAGAAGGTATTTGAAAAGGAGGGATTTACTTTAGAAAATTTAAAAAAAAAGGAAATTTGGCGATCGCTCCTAATTTTTTGAATAGCCACTTTTTCAAACAAGGTCGTCACGCGGCGAGTGGCGACCGCGAATCTTGACCTTTATTCTGCAGAACATATCGTTATTTTTTTTGTTTTTCTTCTTTTGCGTTTGTGCTCGCGTTTTTTTCCCTCTTCTTTTTAAGGATGAAATGTTCTGCAGAGATCGCGTTTGTTCTGCGACGTACGTCGCACTTTTAAGCACTTTCTGCTCCCGGGCATCAGATAATAATGATTTTGCCAGACATTAGGTATCTGTTGTCTTTTGTCTGACTGATATCCCAATCCCACTCCAGATTGAATTTATTCTTATATGTTTAAACACTGCTGCCACAAAACTAAATCAGTTTCATGCGTCACATCTTAAAAAACAATTTTATTACATGAAAAGATGAATTAAAAACCTGTATATGTAAATTTTGCATAGAGGTTTTAAAATTGTGTTTTTTACATTGTAAATCTATGTATTTTGATTATTTCAATATTTTCAAGGATTTCTCAAGTTTTACAACACTTCTTCAACTGTGCATCACCAATTATATTCATGTGAGTTTGCCTGGAAAAAACACTTCACAAGATGCCACTCATTATAACCTGTGGACACACTTGGAAGTAGATTTCACCGGGTACCTTCAGCAAGCAAAGTGTTTGAAATTATCCTTAAAGTATTTTTTTTGCTTCTGAAATTTTTCCCACATCAAATAGAATAAATATTTCTCAACTCTAAACTTCACTACAAGTATTCCTAAGGTACTGGTCAAAGAGGTAAATCATTCCATTTAACTTAAATATGTGTTAACCATATTTAGGTTATTATTACATGGGTAACATCCACTATGTCAGTAATATGAAAATATGTCAGTTTACAGCAATATATGTGTGCCATGTTTTTATATATAATATACAGGAGTGATTGTGGGGTCATTCATAAACACTAAATTTTTATGAAATTTTCAATATCTATATATTAAAAGTATATTGTTTTATAAATATGCATAGGCTTGCAAACTTAGCACTTTTTGTGAGACCACATTTCTTCACCTCACAGCAATCATGTTAGTGCTTGAAAATCTCAAGACTATGTAAAATCAGAATATCCAAACATATTGATACAATGTTGAAAGTTCTGTTCAAGAAAGCTAGGGTATGTCTTGAAGCATAAATGAAAAAATAATCAAATAATACAATCAGCACTGTATATAGAAGTGTTATAAGTCTTCTAAGTTAAAAAAGATCAAGATGTTATAAAGTTGTTGTACTATTGCATGCAAGAATGGAAAAAAAAAAAAAAAAAACATAGTGGACCACCTAAAGCAACTGTCGGTCCCTTTTAGGCCCTGCCTCCGTTTGGGTGTCGAGAGGTAAACTACTTTCGCATGCATTTTGAAAAGTTTTTGTTAGTTGGACAATAATGCTATGCAACAAGATGTTGTCCATCACCTGATAAAAGTTGAAAAAAAGAGGGACAACCGGTATGAATAATCCTGAAAAAATAAAATGATGTAACTTTAAAAAAACAAAATAAGAGGAAGACATCAAACAATCATTGTAATTAGAAAACAATTATTGCAATTGGAATATTATTTTTAAATTTCAATGTGAAACCAAACCATATTGAAATAATGCTTTAAACTTATTATGCTTTATGTAACATTTGAGGGGGTTTGCTGCTTTCGGCAAATTTTGTTTCCATTTTAATTGTAATACTGTCTAACTTAATAGGGAGACTCTTTACGAAATTGGAGGTAATCAAAACAGACTCTTCACAAAATTCCAATCAATCAAAAGGGACCCTCAACAAAATTCTGACTTACCAGATAGTACTTTCCATAGGATTACTTACTAGCTATGGGATAGGTTTTGTACGGGAGGGGCATTTATAGATATGCCATTGCTAATAATATAGATAAATACAATAGCACCATTAGTTTTCAATGGCCTCTACTGCTCAGTGTCTGAAGCTTAACATTTTTGCATTGAAAAGGGACCCTATAAGAAAAAAAAGCACATATGCATTGATTTTGCTATATCTGTGCACTAACAACATTGGTATCGGCATTAAAAATATTTTAGTGCTCTACTAATTATAGTCGCCTGTCGGCTTTATAAATTGATAATTAAACTAGAACTCTTCTACATAATCTTTCAAATATCAGATAAATTGATGAAGTTTGACGTTAATAAATTACAATATAAGCTGAGATTTGTTTTAGCAAATACAGTACATATTGTTAATCCAACGTGGGAAACGCAGTTGTGCAATAAAAATAATGAATTGTATTTCCTTTATCGTACTGTTCAGCACAAGGTTAAAAGATAAAAATATAATTTTACTCACCTTTGATTTTTGTTTTCTTTTCTTTTTTGGCATTCGCGGCCGCCAAAAGCACAAGCATACTTTTTTCTCGGTAATAAATCAAATCCATGATCAAATCCTCTTTGGCATTTTTACGTCTTGACGTTCGATTATTACCTAAATTTTGCCGAGTTTTGACATCACGCTCTTCATATTTGCTTAAATGCGCTTTAAAGTTTTCAAAAGAGTAAAACTTTGTTTCAATTTCCGAAGTAATTTTGAGGGAAAAAAAAAAGGCCACCACGAGGGCTAGCTACTTTTGGCTGGATGAATCACGTACTCGCCAAATCACAAATCAGCCGGAGTCCTGAAATCACGCCAAGTTACTGCAAGGGTTGCTAGTAAATTGCTGGAGTAGTAGACACTTCCAAAAAGGACGACAAAAAATATGACGAACAGAACACTTTGAACTTGCAGAGAATATTGTTTATTTCTTTAAATCCATCGTATTTTCATCCTTTTTTGTTTTAATAGGCATTTTAAAATTAAAATTAAAAAGCTGGATTATATATTTCATCATTCAGTTTAAACAGAACCTGAAAAGCTGTAACCGTAAACTTTGGATCAACTTGATTTTGATTGGATGCTAAAAATTGTCAAATGTTGTTTACAACTTCGCTTAAAGATCGTAGTGAATTTGTTATTCTTCGCAGTTTGAAAAGTGATCTGATTCTGATAATGTGGTGAATATTCTCAATTCTTCTTAAAAACTTGATTTTGAACAATAAAAATTAGTATAAACTGTTTATTTCTACAGTGAGCACTCACTTTAATCGCGATTCGTAAAGTAATATCTATTTAACACAATTTCTGAATGGCAGCAAAATTTTCTTATCGTGTGCTTGTTTCTCTGAAAGGAAATTTTAAAAATCGTTGTAACTTTCAAAGGTTGTATTCCCTTTCTTGTATCTTGTCACAAAATGTAACTGCTAAAACATTTTCGAAACGCAATGAACCAGAAAACTTTGACACCCTAGGAATATGGGATAACAGGATAGATCTTCCTCTGTTGCTACAAGCTAGCATAAAACACGGAAAGCCAATACCAAAAATATCTGTGGAAAATGTTGGAACTGCTAGTGTTATCGGACGCCGAACAAATAATGAAGACCGGTGCAGGTAAGTGGAACTCAAACATTGTTTTTCATTATAAAGCTTAAAAAAAAGACTTTAATGTCCTGGAATAATTTCCTGCTAAAACATTCAACTACAGTGGATCAGTTGAAAGTTTCATAACCACTTGATTTAGCTTTATAGTTGTTGATTTTGACTCTAATAAAAATGATGTAATTTTTCTCATGATTGCAAATAATTCAGACTATAGTTTTGGTAACTACTAGCTAGTAATGAGCCATAAATAAAATATAAAAATTTTTTTGCATTATTTTTAGTTTCCAAGGGAATTTGAGTTCTGTAAAATTATTATGGAAAAATTATAAAGTTGATACTCTTTACTTTTTCAAAATATTGCATCATCTTTATAGAAATGAAGCCTGAGTATTCTGATTATGCTTCTTGTAAACTGAATGAAGCATGCATTACGTTTTTCCTTGCACAAATATTTAATATTAATTATACAATGAAAATTTAATTATTAATGCTGTAGCACTTCATTGATCTGGAATAAATTATTTTACTTTCTCATTTTTATTAATTTTTTTAAACTACAAGAATAATAATGTGATCAATTGTGTCTAGTTACTTATCATATAAAATATTCATTCCATTGTAGTCACAGGTCGATTTCCATCTGGCAGTCAGATGGCAAAATGTAATACCTCAGTTTTTGCTAATTTCACAGGAAAACAATTTTTAAAAAATGCTCTCTGAAAAATGTAAATCAATAGAAATCACTAAATGCCATTACTCATTTCTTATTATCAAGGTAGAGATATCAGACTTTGCCACCTTATTGATTTCAATAAAATTTCTCCAACTGTGTAATTACCTCACTTTTGCTAAAAAAATGAGATATCAAATTTTGTCCATATGACTACACAAATGTATTTTAATGCATCTTTACAACATTATCTCTTTTCATCTTTGTAGATTATTTTATATAGTGATTTTGATTCAATTCATTGCACTTATGCATAAAGTGTTCATTTTTAATATCTGTGAGCATTTATTATTTTCTTTCATTTACATCAAATTTTTAGTAGCAGCTTATTGTGTTGATTCAAAAAAAAAAAAAAAAAAGTCCAAAATCCGCTTTGATTTTGCTCAAAACTTATTTTGCAGCAGTCGAATTTGTACAAATACCATGTCATACTAAAAAATAGCTTAATATGTTTGCTTAATGCATTTTGAATTGTACACTAATGTGAAAATAATAAGAAATATCGTAAAATGAAAATAGATGAAAAAAGATTGTTGCACATTTAAAGCAAAAAGCTAATATTGCTCATGACACATTGCTATAAAAGAAGCATAAAAATAAGCTGAAAATACAATGTTTTCAAGTTATGAAAGGCAAATGCCGATTATTTTGACAATTTAAAATTAAAAGAAATGCTTTTAGTATTAAAATTTAAGGAATATCTACATCTGGTTCGACAAATCAGATGAACAGAAAAATCAATATTGGCTAACTGATAGTGAAATTGTTTAGTGTGTTACATCTAAGAGAAGAGGAAGGTAACTGATAGTATTACACAATTTACAGAAGGGACTCAAGTTAGAGTAAACAAAGAGTTTGAAACAATTAAAGATCCTAGAAATGTTATCTTAATGTAAATAGTAGTATTTATTGTAAATATGTATATGAATAAATGTATATAAAATGTATTGTGCTTTTTTTTTAAATTTCAATTCAACATTATCTGGTATACTTATTCATAGTAATCATGATTCATTTTATGCGTTTTTAGTTTTAATGATAGTATTTTTGAGTTATTTTAATGAATAACACACAATAAGCAATTCAGAATGGTAGTGTTTAAAATAACGTCACTTAGGGTTTAGAATACGTATACCTAAACATGATTCAAACATATTCCATAATAGTTTAAGGTATTTTTTCCTTGTAAAATATTTTTTCATCTTAGAAATTTTTAATAAAGATATTTGATTAAAACAAAAATTTTCAGTTTTTAGTAATGGAGTGAGCATATGATTTTACTAAATGGGTAAGTTAAAAAAATATTTAATAAAGTTATTTTTCACTTATAACATAGAAAATGGTTAAAATGCACTCACTCAGTGTAAAATTAAGTGTATATATACAATTGTTTGATTTTTTTTTCAGCTTTCAACAACAAAAGAATTCAGATTAAAAGTTGTTTTTCTTTACTTACAATGTACAATTGACCCTGGTAGGTTTAAATTTAATTTGTATTAAAAATTTGTTTACTTTTATTATTATTAAAAATATCTCGTGCCGTGAAAATAGCTTAAATTGTGTTTTTGCAAAACGTTTAATATGTCACATTACTTTAATAAGTGTAGCGTAATAAGAATCCAAAGTCTTTAAGGTCTGTTCAAAATAATATAAAAAATCCGATTTAAATTTTTAAAAATCCATTTTTTAAAAATCTTTTTAATGAAACAAACCCTAGATTTCTGCCATAAAAATGGATCTTCATATTATGCATGCAATAGATTTGAATGTGGAAGAACTGTTTGAAAACATCATGGAATAAGGGGGAAAAACTATCACTCATGGTAGTAAACAAATTAAGTAACTATAAAAATTGTAACCAAAAAGAATGGTGATAGTGAAATTGTAGCATTAAAAAATAATAATCATTTTTATAATTACGGCTAATTAAACAGTCTATTATCTTATACAGATTAATTGCAAATTGGCCTATTTGCTTATCAATGCTTCCTTTTTTTTTAATTTTATGCTTTATAATTTAATTGTATTTTTCTTCCAATTCAAAAAGGTTGAAGGAATTAAAACCTGATCTGCTGTACTTTGCGGTATTTGATGGTCATGGAGGATCGGAATGTGCAGATTTTTGCAGTGAACATATGGAAGACAATATTTTATACTGGCTATCTCGGGGAGAGAAAGACTTAGAAACAATTCTTCAATATTCTTTCCAAGAAGTAAATAATTTATATGCAAGGCATATAATATTTAATTGTCCAGGTAGGAATGCACAATCAAATCATTTACTTCAAAATATTTTGAATATATCCACTAATGAAAGTATATTTTTAATTTTTTTGTTGGATTAAAAGTGTAGGTACCTTTAGATTCCGAAGCAAAAGGACTCAAGAAGTCTGGCTTTTGTTTCAGAGTTATTATGACTAAATCTAAAAGAGTAGTTGACTAAGCAATTGACACTACAGTATTGATAGACTTGAAAAATTTTAGTCAATGCCTTGATTTCAATTATACTTTCAATGTTTTAAGTGTTCATTTTTCTGTGTATGTGTGAAGCACTAACTATTTTGGGAATTTTTATAATAAAAAATAAATTTGGTAATTCTTGTTAATATAGTACATTTTGTAATAAGTATGTAGACTATAATTTTATATGATTATGATGTATATCCTGCAGAACACTGCACAAAACATTCTATTGTGAGGCCTTCAGACAATATATGCTATGTATTTTTTCTAGTTCTGTAGTTAAAGTGCAAAATTTCTAATTTGTGCAAAGGTCTTTACTAAAATCCCATTTTAATATTGTCTCACATTTTATTGTCCAGTTTTAATTTGTGATTAACGATGGCTTGTTAGTCATTCATTCAAAGGTTCACAAAGCAAGTTTCGAAAATGAAAAATGCAGGTACATCGTAACTTACAAGTTAAAATACATTTCTCAAGTTTAAGGAAAACAATGCAACTTAATAAAAAAAAACAGCTCTCACAGGTTTTTAAAAAATGGAAAATTAATTTTTCTTACAATGGAAAGTAATACAACTACAATATTGCTTGCTTATATATCTTTGAACAATGATCACAATTCAGTCAAGTCCAATTTTTGGTCATTAATTCCATTTGTCTGTCTTTTCCCCCTCTCCTTCCTTTTCTGGTTTCTCTCTTTCTTTCATGTCTTTCTTTTTATTTTACTCCTGGAAAAAGGGTGGAAGGACGCTTACATATAAGCGTATCAAAAAGTGGGGGTATGCTTATGTTAAAGTAAAAAGGTAGGGGGATACCATCCCCCTGCTTCAACTACACCACTGCATTGAATTTAGTTGCATCATTTATTGTGTCAACATTATGTCATTTTGCAATTGTGAAAACATCTAGAAAGCTTCTTAAAAATTTCTTAGCAACTGCTAAACATGGAAACTTAAACTAAATGGTGAAGTAATATATCCCTATAAGTGCTTAAAGCATCAACCAAATTCATTTCCCAAGCATAAACAAAGCTAATTTTGTCTTTGTTTTTGCTCAATATACTTGCGACGGTTGCCTTAAAATTTAGCCCAGCCAAATACCAAAATAATTTGATATTGATACATAGCCAAATATGGCAAGCCTTCTCTCATAAGTTGCTGGGTTGCTAAACTCAAGAGCAAAATTGAAGATGTGCAGTCAGAGACTATGACCTTTGAATTTTACCTCTTCGCATATCGTCTGCTCTGTTTCCCAAAGCTGGTTTTTAGGCACATTTTTGTCATTTGCATGTGCAATTGAGAAATACTAGTGCTTTTGTAAACAATATGCATCAGCTACGAATTGATATATTGCAAAACAGGTGGCAAAGGGGGCAGAAATTCATCCTGGAAATTAACAAAATTATGCATACATAATACATTTCATTTTTTCATAAATTTATTCCTGTGTTTTCCTTGGGTTGCAAGTGCTCTCTAGAGGACCCACCACTGTTTGCAACGTAAATTGATTTTTTCACAGGCACACCCTAAAAATGTACCCCCCTTTTTGCAAACAATTGCAGTTGGATTTGGCCCTAAAAAAGGAACAACAGTTATTTGCTTAGTTTTTTCTAAAATATATTGGAGTATTTGATAAATTCATAAACTTTCAGTTAGTGTTTTCAACACTTCTCAACTCCTTAATGTTCCTCAAATGCTAATTTTATTTATTAAATCATTTTACATAAGTCCTTTCGTATTGTATTTTTAAAAATCTTGAATTGATTATTTTATTATATCATTCCTTTATTTGTTAAAAAAAAAGTAATAATAAGTGAATTATAATAATAAAAACTAATTATCACAATTTTTTAAAGAAATCATGGAACAAAAATATAAATACTAAATGAATGCATATATTTTTGAATTTCTTTTCTTTATTGATTGTATTGAAAGTAGAATATTATATTATTTTTATTCTACAAACTTCAATGAATATTTTAACCATTTTGAAGTATGATAAGCACAAGCATGAGAAATTCTAATTAAACTTTTAATGCAAAAACTTAAATAATTTTTTAAATCTTGATAGGTTTCAGTAACTAAATTCTGATGTTATGCCATGCCTATATTATGACGAAAAGGAAAGAAAATGATGATTTAAAGTATACTTTAATGAAGCAATGTCATTAATTTTTTTTTTTTTTTTTGCTTTTTAAAAATATATGTAGTAGCCTGTAATTGTTTTATTTATTTTTTGTATAACTTTTAAACTTTGAAACTAATATTTTATCAGACTATGACTTTTTTTTATATTCAATTTTATTAAAATGCTTGATATATATAAATATACATCACCAGGAAGATATACATTGTAATTTAATTTCATTTTCTAATGTGTAGGAAAAGATGCTACTACTTCTGGTACAACTGCCACAGTCTGCCTTTTAAGAAATAGTGTGGAATTAGTAGTAGGACATGTTGGCGATAGTAGAGCTCTACTTTGTAGAAATGGAGATGTGAAAAAATTAACTACTGATCACACAGCTGATTTAAAATCAGAAAAAGTAAGTAATTCAAAAAGTTAAATATTTTGCTCTGCAATCAGAATTCTATCCATATAATTTGCTCTTAAAATAGTTTTCCCATCTGTAATTGAGAGTGTCCGTTAGACAGAGGTTGTGATGGAAGTTTAGTAATTTCATATTCCCTTTGGAATTTCTTTTCCAGTAACAAGTCCTTTTAGTTAACACTTAAATTTCTTTATTTACACATATATACAATTCAAACAAAGCCAAAAAAAATTTCTTCATAATAATCTATGACTTACCATTCCATGGCTCCCGCCTGCCGTTCAAAAAGCCTCAAGAAGTAAACTTCAGTCCTTTTATAGGGGGCTGTTACAGTGTCCTCTCCTAAAGTCATGAAATATACGTAACAAAGGTTTCTAATGCATTAAGCTTAATGCTTTGCTGGCGGGAGACTTAAAAGTTGTCTGTGTGAGAGTCCTCACCATCCTTTAATGTAAATTAATGTTTAAACAAAGTAATCTATTAAGGTGAAAAATTTAAAATGAAATTTAAAATGCACTCTTGTGTTCTTGAATTTATAGAATTTTATTGTATTTGATCTTTTATGTAGTTTTAAATACATAAAATACCATCCATGAGATATATAGCAGAAATGGTGTTGTTATTTGTACATCATGGTATACAAAACCAACCAACCTTGTATGCATGTTGTGTCCCCCTCCCCAAATTGGCCGAGTACTCTATTTTTGTTTTATTTGAAGTATTTGATATATTATTACAACATAATATGACAATATGCTTCATTGATTTCACATTCAAAAAACTTAACAATGTTAATCTTAAAAATAAAATGAAAGTGAGAAATATTTTAAAGATAAAACATTTTTATTTCAGGAAAGAATCTTAAAATCTGGTGGAATGATTAAAGTAGATAATTTAGGTAGAAGTCTAGTCAATGGGAGATTAGCTATGACACGTAGCCTAGGAGATTTGGACTTAAAACCTTTTGGTGTGTCAGCTCAACCTGACACAAGATCTTTAGAAGTAAGTATTAAATATGCAGAGTAAAATGCTTAAGCAAGAATTTTTTATAGTTGATTTATGTAATGTAGCAGTTTAAACTGCATGTATTTACAGGGTTCACGCTGGGGAAAAATACAAGGTGGAATTTTCCTCCTTGACCAAAATTTTAAGTGGGATTTTTAAAGTTTAAGCCCAAAAAAAATTTTTGAGTGGGATTTCAAAAAATATTGTGGGGATCCTGATTTAATTCTCAATAATTTAATTTTACTTGTTGCTGATTATTTTAAAGTATATTTTGCATTGAACCTAATAAATACAAATGAGAAATAATTTCTCAACCTTTCTCATTATAATATTTTAATGCTTTCTCACATAAGACAACCTAAAACGGTTCATAGCAATTAGATAAGTCTTGCTGAAGATGAAATTCCTATATTATAGTGTGCAATTGTTTAGTATGGCTTAAATTTAAAATTTTACATTTATTGCTGGATTCCATTCATTTCCTTATTTGAAAAGATTATAATTTGAAAATTTTAACGTTTTGTGAATAAGTTAATCAAACCTCTATGAAATTATTAGAGACTCATATATAGTCATGACAAAAATAATTTTTTAAAAAATGTATATTGTTTAAATTTTATTACTCAAAATTTTATACTTAAATTTATTTAATCTGAGAGATTGTTTTCCAAGGAAAGTTGGATTTTTGCACACCAACCTACTATTATGTCTGCACAAGAGTGAATTATATAATAATGTGAATCCTTTGACAAAAATGGAAAAAAAAAAAATGTTTTGACCCCACTTGCTATGTGGATCAACATTAGAGTTAAAAAATAAGTTTTAGTGATTGAAATTCTACTACACTTTAATATTTTGTATGAATTCATAGATTAAATGAATCTAGCTCATTTCTTGGGAGAAAAAAAGAAGTAAACTTTTTTTTTTTGTAATTTTTAGGTAAAACATGGCAAAGACTCATTTTTGATTTTGACAACTGATGGGGTAAATTTTTCCATGAATGACCAGGAGATTTGTGATGCCGTTAACACCTGCAATGATCCTGTTGAGGCTGCAGGATTTGTTACAGATCAAGCGCTGCAATTTGGTTCAGAAGATAACGCAACAACACTTGTAGTGCCCTTTGGTGCTTGGGGCAAGTACCAAAATCATAAGAAAACTGCCCTTAACTTTGGACGGAGTTTACTGAGAAGTAATCGATATTAAAAGACGCTGACAGATACTACTTCCTTTTCAGAAGCATTGAATGTTTGTAAATTATTAAATTTTATTTAGGTATGTAATAAAAGTTTTCTGTTTAAAAAATTTTGCCATTTTTTCTGAAAAAATTACATATTTCATGCTGAGAAGGGGATGCAAGTCAAAATATTAAATATAAATTTAATAAATGATATAAAATTGTTTCCATTGTGTCTTGCACGCTCTTTTATTATTATAGCAATTGTTTGCAATAACATTTGCAAACCAAAAATTATGTTTTAGTTCAAAGCTTAGAATAACAACTTTGAAAAATTTCAATAGCCTCCATTTTGAAGTGTAACTAATTTTTTTTTTTTTTAAATATTTTAATTTAATTCAATATTCTGTTTTATCAAAATATTAAAAAAGAAAAAGAAAAAAGAAACTTGCTTCGATCAATGCAACTACAGTGAAACTCTGTTATAGCGTCATTCAAGGGACCGCTGTATTTATGACGCAAAGCCAAGTGACGCTATAAACGATCACAATTACTATTGATTGGTGAATTAAGGGACTGGAATTTCTTGACGTTATAACAGACGTCAAGAAATGAACCTGTTTTTCGCTATAAACAATGTCATTATAACCAAGTTCAACTGTATAAATAAAAAACTAAAACTATATTTTGTACATAATATATTCATGTTTTGGCTTGGATTGCCATTTTTGTGAAAAATTATTTACCGGTCAAAAAATATAAAAATTCCAAGTGTTTTTTTTTTTTTTTTTTGCATTAAGTTTTCTGACTGATAAATTTATTGATATTTTGAATACTTCCCAAGTTATTTATCTTATTCTTAGCTCATTATTTTTTTTTATATTGAAATTTTTCTTTGCAGTAAACAACAGAAAAGGTTCTTTGTGGCTTCAAAATTTGTGAACAATTCTTATTACTTTGTTTTTCTTCATAAGATAGCAATGAGACTGATGTATGATGTTTCTCACAAAATCTCCAAGTGCTTTAAGGTGGATTAGTAACAAAAAATAAATTAGAGTAGAAGTAAAAGACTAGGAATTAGTCATGAAAATTGATGTTTTTGCAAATAAAAACATTTCTGAGATTTCTGCAATTTATATTGGAATAAATTTATACTGCACTTTTAAATTGAAGAAATAAACTAGGAAACAAACAAAAAAGCAAAATTAAAGGCGTAAAATAGCAATAAGAATTGTACACACGTTTTGCGGGGTTACAAAGGACCCTTTTCAAAGCAAAATGTTTACTTCTGGATGCAAATCATAATAAAGTTTTTGTCCGATGACTTGGCATACAGAAGCTCTCTCATTTTTTCATTGAAGAAGATTCCTTGTAACCCTCTGCACATTTTATTGCCATTTTGTGCTTTTAACATTGATTTTTTGTTTATTTTCTGCACAAAAGATTGTTTATTTCAACCTAAAAAATATTTAAATAGAAAAATATTTAGGGGGTTATTAAATTAAAGGGATTTTTTTAATGCCCAAGAACGCAATGCTTTAAACATTTTTAAATATTTTTTTATGTGTAAAATGAGACACAAATAAATAACTCAAACTTCAAAATAAATTATTTATCTAATAAAAAAATGACAGCATAAGAATGAATAAATGAAGTTCTACTATTCCTTTTCCTCTTTTAACTGCTCTTGCCACATACTTGCATAAATACCATTGATGTACATAAGTTCACTGTGTCTGCAAATATAATGTACTTATACATATAATATAAATCACACAAATAACTTTTACAAACAAGTCATTGATATTTCACTTAAAGAGAAGTATAAGAAATGGAAGAAGAAAAAGCAGACGGTATTATGATACATTCTTTGTTTTCTTGTTCCATAAAATAGAAATTTTATACAGTTAAAACTGATCGAAAAAATTTAAGATTTGTCTTCAGAACTTTTAAATATTTAAAACATTTGTAAAATAATTTTCCAGTTAAAGAGAAGTTAATAATAATATCAATAAAAGCAATTGTCGTTCAGTTTATTAAATAGTTAATCAATTAACTTAGCATTACATACTTTAGAAATTCATTGTTGGTTAATTTGGAAGTTTTACATTAGCAATATTTTTGCAAAATTCTTATGCATTATGCTCTGCCTGCAGTAGCTAATAGTTACATTTTATGCTACTAGCTTTTTTATTGCAAGAAACAACTAAACTTATGCTAAACCAAATTCACAATATTCTTTAAATTAAAATTATTAATAAATTATTGTATAACTTTAAAGATTCACAACTTCAGAAAATAGACAAATTTTTACCTTCCTCTTTCAACAATTTCTCCTTCTTTGAGAACTAAAATTTCATCGGCATGAACAATGGTTGACAATCTGTAATTAAACAGAAATAGGTAATTAAGGATATTAATTATGCCAGTATCCATGCACATAATGTAATACACTATTGTATCACACTAGTCTACAGAATTTTAAAAGGAAAATTTTGTGACCTTTCAGAAGTATCAGATATTAATTTTGCCAGATAGTGGATACCCGCAGGGCCCGACTTAGCCTAATTAGGGCCTGGGGCAAAAACTTATTTGGAGCCCTTGCTTCACTACTTCAGTCATGAAGAGCCAAACTTTATGGAAGTATTTAAATTTTTCACCTCATCACAGATAAAATAACAAGGGAAAAAAAACAATTTCACAGTTACAATTAAGATTAAGATGACTTGGTTAACAATCGTATCGTTGCAGTCTGTGAACTTTCCCCGAAATGAAGTTTTCTGATTTTTAACTTTGTCATCTAGTTGCAAAAAATTCATACCCTTGCTGACTTAGGACAGAATTGAACCACATTTTCACAATTATGATGGTTCAATTAAGCCAATCAGAAGATGGTATTTTTTTAAACATATCGCATTTTGTGATATGCAAAAATACAGGCTTTTGGTTGGCCGAATTTGTCCATGGTAATTTGTGAAAAATTATCTGAATTCCGGCCCTAGAAAGCCATGGATTTACGAAATATAGAATTTTTTGTTCATACGATAGATTAATAAAGAAGCTAACATGATGGATTTTTAGAGGGTAGTGAAATTTTGTTTCAAAAAAGTTCATTAAAGAAGGAAACGCAATATAGACTTTCTATTCGATGTGGAGGTCGGGGCAGCTGCCCTTCCCTTAATCAAGCCTTGGATACCAGGTGTCCCGTGTATAACAGATACATACTGGATATCCGGCTCTGATGTTTGAAACCTGTGAATTCAATACATATTTTTAAACAACCCACAGCTTACAAATACATACTATGCACAAATATTTATACCAAGTAATTCACATATATTTATATCAAGAGTCTGGGTGCAAATCCCAGTAAGGGCATGAATGTTACAGATCAGTATATCCCTTCTGATTCATGTTCTAGTGGTTCGGATCCCACTTTGAGCGGAAGGTCTCTCTACAATCCATAAGGGCACTTCATGCTTGGATCGTTTCACTTAATGTAAGTGAACAAAATGGTCGATCTGACAACAAAGTATCAGTTTGGCAAAACAATATTCCCTTGCATTGTTAAGAATTTAATGTTTTTTTTTTTTTTGGCATTTGTTTAAGATTTTAAGAAAAAAGGAAATAAAAAAAAAATGGCTATTTTTCTTCTTAAACGAATTGATTGGGAATTTTATAAGAAATATTACAGACTGATTTCAAAAATACTGACTAATACTGATCAGGCTGAAAAATACTGACCAGTTTTATGCTCTGAGCTTGAGGATTTAAATTAAAACACTCAGAACTATTTTAATTTTTCAGATAGTCATACGTACATTCATAAAATTGAAGAAGAAGAGGAAATCAGCTTTTAAATACAAAAGAACAGCTTTAATTTTTATTATTTTAATTTTATTTTGAGTATCAAGGAAGGGGTCCCATCCCTGGGACCACCCCCTTCCCTACATCACTGTTCCTATATACATTTCCAAAATCTAGATTACTTATTTTACGGTCAATATAATCTCTTCAGTTCAATTATTTATTTTTATCACAGTATTTTAGATCAAAAGTTAGTTTTGGATTTTCATTTTCCAGCATTCAAATATGACATTTATTGCTGAAATATTTAAAATATAGCTTAATTGAAGAAAAAAACTAAAAAGGCATTTGAAATATTCAACAAAAACTTCCATAAAATATAAAAAGAAACATCACAATTGTTTTTGTAGTATTTAATATAACTTTAGTAATTTATTATTTAATATTTTAAAACAATTAGACGTTACCTATGGGCAACAACTAATGTTGTTTTATTTTCACAAATACTTCCTAAGGATTGCTGTATATTTCTTTCAGTTTGAGTATCTAATGCAGAGGTTGCCTATAAAAATATAAATATAAAATTTTAATTTACCTAATTTCTAATGATGAATATTCATTTAACTAACTGTTTAGTGTGCATATAAAAGAAATTCTTACTTCATCTAAAATGATCAATGATGGTGCTTTTAAAATGGTTCTTGCTATTGCCACTCTTTGTTTTTCTCCTCCACTTAACTTCAAACCACGTTCTCCAACAATGGTGTCATATCCTATATAAATATAATTAAAATTTTATAAAACTTTGCATGAAGAAGTAAGAAGAAATTATGTTTCTATTTACAATTATTTTCAACTTCATGTAATTAGAATTTTCAGGATAGAGATGATGATCGACATAATAGAAATTCATCACAGCATTTAATCTAAACTTTCACATGGTTATTCAGAATAACTATTCACATTCCGTCCGCTTATTTCTTTCCTCTTTGAGGCAGTGGTGGAAAAAAAAATTGCATCACCCTCGAATTTTCACAACAATGGTATGTGAGAAGTTTTGGTTGACCGATTAACGATGAATGTATAATGAAATTATGCAAAACTTATGAAATAAACATTTAACAGCAGGAATCCGATAATTGTTTAATTTATTTATGGAAATACATGGCCAGAACTGTAACAAGTACAATGTGAAGTGCATCCATGTCGCCAAGTGGACAACAAAAAAGTACATATTTTATGATGTTCCAACATTTCCATGTTACTTTTGTTTATTTTTGAACAGAAAAAGTGTTACAATTAAAACCTACTTGGCAACATGGATGCACTTCACATTGTACTTCTTACAGTTTTGGCCATGTATTTCCATAAATACAGTAAACAATTATAGGATTCCTGCTGTTAAATGTTTATTTCATAAGTTTTGCATAATTTCACAAACATTCCATTGTTGTGAAAATGCGAGGGTGATGCAATTTTTTTTACCACCACTGTATAATGGAACAAAGCTGCCAAAAAAATAAACTTATTTATTTAGTTTTTTTGTTTTTGTTTAATTCACATATATTTTGATGTCAAATACTAAACACCATTCCAATGAACAGTACATGTACATGTCAAAGAAAGTCGTTCATTTGAGAAGAGGACTTTCTTTAAAAAAAAATTACATTCATCATCAAATATTTATGTCTGAAAGTTAACAGCTTAATTACTTTTCCTGAATTGGCTTCACTACAAACCCACTTTCTTTAGAAATCAAAAAAAAAAATTTTGACACCTCACCTTTTTTTGTTATAGAATTGTTTTGTGACCGACTTCAAAAATTATTTGTAATTTTAGTATAAAAAATGGCTTTAGATATCAGTTTCAAAACAATTCTTTCTATCACTACAAAACCAAACACATTAGTTATTAGAACAGCGTTTCTTACAGTATGTTCCGCGCAGTGGCGTACGCAGAACTTTTTCCAGGAAGGTTTCATAATTTTCTGAAACTACTAAAAGAAATTCCCGTCTGTAATAAAGCACTATTATTTAGGGCTCCAGGGGGGTTGTACCCCCAACCCGCGAGACCCCAGAGTTCCATACAGAGTGTCACGATTCACTAAAAGTCAAATGGCGACTCACAGTTTAGGAAAAACTGGTATAAAACATTCACTAGAATAAAAACCATCAAAAGTGACATGTGTGTACACGGGCCATGAATAAAACACTGATGCAATGTTGTAACATTTGAGTTCTTTCAAAACTTAATCACCCATAAAATTACCTACCATCTGGGAAATTAAGGATTTGATAATGAAGTTCAGCAGCTTTTGCAGCCTCTTCAACCTCTTCATTACTAGCAGTCGGTCTACTGTAGGCGATGTTATATCTAAATTGTAAGGAAAATATTTAGCACTCAAGAACTATTTTAATACAAAAATAAAATGCGAAATTATTCTCATCCATTAAGATAAATTAAGAGCATTCAGTTTACAAAACAAATTCGTATTATTACAGAGCAATAGAAAAACATATTTTTTATACACTAATGACCAAAAATAACAAGTTATCATGTAATGAGACAAATGCAAAAATTGTATTCATTTGTACCCGCAAGTCTTATCTATGTATATAGATTGTCATTAAAATGGCCTTGTTAAAAGTAAAAAATCATAAAAGGAAATGACGAAAGTCACCGATAAATTAACACCTGTTTATTGAGAAAATTTTTTGTAATTTTTCCAGTATTTTTAACTCACTGGCGGTTTGGACCATTGGGGATCATAACTCCTGCGTTTTGATCAATGTAAATGAGGTTTTAAAGACCATGTGAAGTTGCAAGTTTTCAGTCAAAAGGTTTTTTTCAATAAAAATATTGCATAAATTAAAAAAATAATTTAATTATCTTTGAGAACCTGATTGTATTATTGAAGAGTACAGTATCTTGAGGGACAACACCAATGCTTTGATGCAAAGATCTTTGAGTGACCTGCAAAAAATGTTGAATAAAGTAAGCAATTCAGCTTTTCATTAGCCCAAATATTATGCTAAACAAAAAAATTCCTAATATATGATAAGTTTTAAACAATTAAAAGCATTATGACACTAAATCTTGTTCTTTTGAGAAAGAATTCTTTTACACAAATATTATCTTAAAATCAAATTATTAGCAACTACAAAAAAATAGCTTGCTAAATCAAACCATTATCAGTAAACCATTATTATTATATCGTGCACTGTGTTCGATGTTACTTTTTTTTAAACATAATCAAATCTCTACTTATTTTTAGTTCAACTTTAGAGAATGTTCAGCCAACCTATTTCTTTCAAGGTTCTTTTTAAGCACAAAGATGTTTTGACCTTACGAAAAAAGCATATAAATAAATACCTACACTACAGATATGAATAATAGATTCCAGTAAAAAAATATGAAAATAAGAAACTAAAACAAAAACAACTCAGTGGCACGCCAGCCCTTTTGGGGGCCATGGACTACTGTGCCCATCCAAGTTTTCGAGACCGAGGGCCGTGGGGTGTGGAAGCAAATGTTCCGGTCAAGTGGTTGGCCTGATGCAGAACCCCCAGTGCTTAGTTCCCATGCATGCTTGGTCCTCATTTTATGGACCCCACTAAAGGGATGAAAGGCTGAGTCGACCCTGCCCAGCCCGGGAATCGAACCCCAGACCTGTGGCATGGTAGCACGGAAGGCTACCACTCAGCCATTGGGCCTCTATGAAAATAAGATCTATTCAAATAAAATGGAGTACTTCCACGGCTCCAATTGAAAACTTTCAAATAAATTTAATGCATTATTAAAGGCTTTTTAAGGTTACTTAGTCATTTTCTAAGGCAGCATCCCAGACACAATTTTGAATAAAGTCCTATTTATATTTTATATAAACAAAAGTTTTACAAAAGTTAAACACATGTTAAGATACATTAATATAAACTAGGCAGTAAAAGATATGAAAGAATTTCTTAACTCAAATGCTGAACTATGAAACAACTCACACATTAAGTACCTTGAAATATGAGATTAGATATATAATATGATGGCGTAAAACATTACATTTCTAACGTTTTTTTTTACTATTATTTTTTCATGTTTAAGACCTTAAAACCTTAGGCATGTAGTTACCAAATTTCAAAAATCTAGCAATAAATGCTCTCAGTGGTAAGATACCGGCTGTTCTGCTTTAAATTCTTCAACTAGTGAGAGCTGTTGTCCGCTGAGGAATGCTAAAAGAAAGCTTCCATCTCAAATTGTGTGTGATTTGCAGTTTTCTTGTTCCGAATTATACACATCATATAACCTAAAATCTAAAATGCTTGTAAAATGAAACATCAACTATCTCCAAATAGGAGGTAGGAAATAGCATATTTTGATGATAACAATATATTTTTCTGGACAAATTTTTTTTTTTGTTGAAAATTACATTTTTAGCTTACTACTGGCATGGTCTTCAATGTGAAACATACACAATGTTTTCCAAGGCAATATGGGAGTTGGTTAGTGTTCTTAGTCAATTTGTGTCTTCATCATAAAGTTATTCTTAATTAAAAATATCAGTTTATAAACCAACACTTGCAACAAAAACGAGGAAAAAAATCAAAAACTGAAAATAATGTTGATTTTCTTTACAAAATGTGTTGCTCTTTTCTGTTTTAGTTGTTTTCTAAGTTATCTACAAATTATCAGCATAATTTTGTCAGTCTCATCTATGCTGCATAGCTTTAAAAATACTTCAAAACAAATTATTAGGCCTTAACTACATGTGATTTATTAAAAATAAAACAGTTATAAAATATGGAAAAGATCAACAGAAGGATTATTAAAGTGTGTAATGCTAATTTTCCAGGAAAACATTAGATGCATAAATAATTTTACCTTTGCAATATTTTGACCATCAATCAGAATTTCTCCAGACGGAATATCATAAAAGCGAAAGAGTAACCTAGTGATTGTACTTTTCCCACTTCCAGTAGGACCTACCTAGGGACCATATATACAATACATTTATACATACATACATATACATATATTAAAGAGAGAGAAAAGTTATGTATAATAAATGTTTCATAATAAAACTAAATGACTTACTAACGCAACTATTTTACCAGGAGGAACTTCAAAAGAAATATCTTTCAGTATTTGGCGCCTATAAAATACAAAATGTAACAACTTTAATGCTTTTATTTACACCAAGATTTACAGCCCTAAACTAGAAATATCATCGTAATACATACTCAGGAACGTAAGAGAAATTTACATGCTTGAATTCAATTCCACCATCACCAATTTTTAAGGGAGGTGCGTTTGGTTCGTCAACAATCTAAAAATAATTCAGAGAACAGGAAAAGACAATGTTATGTTTATAAATTACAACTTTGAATTAGGTTGAAAAAAAGAACAATTTAAATGTGCCTGATTTTTTTAAATCAGATACAGTGACTTTAGGGAGATTCTTTTAAGAATAAGTTTTAGCAAAGCAAAGAAAGTTTAGAGGAAAACATATAACTGCATATCTTTATACTAAATGTTAATCTTGCATGAGTTTTGTGTCAAAAATCTTGATTTAAAAAGATTTTGATTATTTAAAGCTTTATTTTTTGTATCATTACTTCACTTAGAAAACAAAATGTATTTTTGACTTAAATGTTCACCTATCAATCCTTCAGACGGAAAAATTTAGACACAATGTAGATTTACCCCACTAAGTGATTTTATTGTTATTTAAAAAATACTCTCTCTTTTTTTACATACCCTGGTCATTCATAATTTTAAGCATGTGGCTAGAGCAGTGGTTCCCAACCTTTATCACATCGCAGCCCTATTTTTAACAAATAAGCAACTTGCAATCCCAATATGTGTACACACACACTTTCACACAACCATTTTGGCTTCTAAATTCCAAGCTGTCTCTGAATCTAACCCCACTGCAAATTTGTTTATTTCATGATGTCCAAAGACTGTAAAATAAAAAAAATGTACAATGGTGTTGGACTGAAGGATTGCCATTTTTACTTTAGCATTTTTTTTTTGTCCACTCTAACTGAAAATAGTATTATGCTTGGAATGAAATTAATTTGGTACACACATAGACCCTGATGGGAAGAAGTGCAGATTAGTTTTTGGCTGTAATCCCATCAAGAGGGATGGCACAATTGAACTTTTTTCTTATTGCACGTAACTACTCTTAAAGAAGTTAACTGGAAGGACTGGAACAAAATTGGTTGTCGCAAAATAATGAAACTGACTTTTTTTTTTTAATATTTTTGTAAATTAGTTGAATTTATTCAAATGGTGTATATTGCTTTTTATTTAAATGCAGCTAATGGTATCTACATCAGCTACATGTGGATATAATTGATTCAGTAAAAATTCCTGCATTATTTTTTAATAAAAAAGAACAAATGTATTTTTTAATATTTCTATTCTTTACTAAACCAAAGTTTAAAAAGTGAGATTAAGATTAAATGTCATGTATCAAAAATATATTATATGAAAAGCAAAGTGCTAAATATCAAAAACAATTACAAAAATATTGAGAGTTGAAATTTGACAATATCAAAATTGTTGAAATTTCCCAATATCAAAAAGAATTAAATTTCATGTATCAAAAATATATTACATAAAAGGCAAAGTGCTAAATATCAAAAACAATTACAAATATATATATATACATAATTAAGCTTATGATATTACCTCTGGTTGAGTATCAAACAATGAAAGCATATTTTCCATGTCAACAAAAGCTGTCTGTACCATCCTTAAAATAAAAACTTTAAATTAGATCAAACCATAACAACATGCTTTAGTTATAACTTAATATTGGTTTTGATTCAGTATTTTTTTAAAGGCCCTAAAATAGCTACTTGCTTTAGGTATTTCTTTCATTTGTGCTAATTTACGTTAGTTATTTATTCTACTATTTTTCATTTTACTCTTGTTTTAGCATAAAGAATTTCCATGCAATTAGTATACTAACTCGTTCAGTTAATTTATTTAATTCTTCAATCTGTTTCTTTCAGACATTGAGAAATTTAAATAATTCATTTTAATATTAAAATAATGATTTAATTGCATGATAAATATACTGTGTTCGAAATTGTACAACATATTACAGTAAATTTTTTACAAGTGAGATAATCAGTCACTTTTAGAGTTAAATGCATTTTATTTTAAAAGCCAAAAGCTTATTTTCTTAAAAAAAGAGAGAAAATAAGCTCCAAATTGGTATAATTTAAAATTAATAGCTAGTAAAAAAAATTAACAATCATTTAATGGTTTGGTTGTGTAATTTCATTTTGCATATTTTTAAAACTTGTGATTTATGAGGTCAGTTTACCGACTTAAAAGTGTAAATTTTTGATTATGGTTTAGTAGAAAAATGTTGAATGTATTGGAATTTACTTTAACTTCTTCTTTTTGTGTAAATGGTGTTTGAACATTTTACTCTGCAATAATTAACAAATTAAAGCACAGCAATATTCTTGAACAGTGTTAACATGTTATAACGAAAAAAATGAAGGTTCATTTATAGTAAACTGAAATGGAAAATAATTTGGGAAACCTTTTGTCAGACATAGATAATATTTCAATTAGAAAAAAAGTAGATCCTTGATGTTCTTACTTGGATTTTTTTATGGAAATTTTTCTTTATGAAAATTAACTTCATTTCAAAAATAAAAATTTTATGTACATTAGATTTTAAAAACAATTACACTGTATTTGAAAGCAACATAGTATGAAAGAACAAAACCTTAAACTTTAGTCAAAACAATATTGTTTAAATATTTTAAAGGAAAACTTATCGTAAAGTAAAAATAAATAAATAAGGAATTTAACAACTCTATTAGGGTTCCCATTTCCTCTCATGAAAAATTCCAAGAACCATTTTCAGCGATGTACGTAGGATTTCCTCAAGGGAGGAGTTTATTTTTGGGCAAAACATATATGATCCCAAATTTGCCCCCCCTTTTTTGGCTAAAGGAAATTAGGTTCGGAAAAAAAAAGTTAAAATTCGTAAATTTAAGGAATTCAGAAATAATTTTGCAGTCTCGAAACTGGGGCATATACCGGACTTTCTTCTTATGAACACAGAACATAAAACTAAAGGTCTTAAGGGTGAAGTTTGAGCTCCGAAAGTCCACCCAAAGGGCAGGAATTTTACTTACTGATTTTTGTAAGAACTTTTCAAGCATTTTACGGACATTTTCAGACTTTTGGGGGCCCTGAGTTTTTAAAATGAAATTCAAGGACTTTCAAGGTTTTTCAAGGATGGTAGGAACTTATTATTCAAAAGGGAAAAACGTTTACCTGTAATATGTACCAAAAAAATTTAAAGGTGTGTATAGCTGCAACACATAGGTGCTAAAGAGGATGTAGTCCCCCGCTGTAAGTTTCCGTTCCACCACATAGTGTGCGCATAGCAGGGCGCCACTCATGACACCAAGAGTTATAATGATGTTTTGAGCTGTATTTAATAAATTTAGTGTTGCTTGGTTTACCCATTCTGCTTCCTAAAGAACAGAATAAAATAAACAGAAAGAAATAAAAATAGAATAGCACCAAAGTAAAAATTTTAAAAAATAAATTCATCAAAAATCAGCCCATTTTTTTAAGAGAAACAAACAATAGAAGAAAAACAGTTACCTGATATTTATCAATTGCATTTTTGTAATTTTCCTGTTCATATTTCTCTGCATTATAATATTTAACCTGCAGAAGACATGTAAAAAATACCAGATTAACTCTAATAAATCAATATGAAATGATAATAATAATAATAAGAAGAATAACGGTTAATTTTATGTTTTTAAACAATAATGTATTTACCAGGAATACTATACTAGATCTAGTACAGAAAAACCACAAGTGCAGAAATAAAGAGAGTGCTTTCAAATTACACACCTTTGATTACTCAAACAATCAATAATGAAATGGATTTTTTTAAATGTCTATTGTTTGATGAAGATTTTTAAGGCAGTAGCAGAATGCTAATGCAATAAAAGGTATAACTATATCATAGATAACTACATCATAGATATACATATTTACGAATTCATGTAGCATATTATCTTACATTCTGATGCTGCCTAAAAATGAAGACTTTACACCTTTCAAAAAATGCTCAAAATCTGAGACAGCTTGCTAGATTTCAAAACTGAGCCCTGTTATTAAACTTTCTTGTTTTTTGGTTGGCAACATGCCACTTGTGTTTCTTTTATTCATGTGTGTACGTGGGAATGGAAAATTTAAATCCACATCACATGTATCTAAATATGCACAGAGAAACAAACTGGTAGTGAAAGCTTCCTATAGCAATTTTGAATGGACAAATGTTTTATTTGAAAAAAAAATTGCAAATGTTTCAATAAAAAATTATTTTACATAAAAGTATATATTTAATTAAATAATTGAGCAGCATATATTTAATTAAATAATTGAGCAGCATATATTTAATTACATAAAAGTATTATAACTTTATTCATGCATAAAATTTTATTCTATTAATTTCAAACTCTTTAAGCTAAATGATATAGATTAGAAGGAAAAAAAATAACTAAGATCCTTTTTAAATTACATCCAAACTTATATTATGTTGCTCAGTCAGTAAGAATCAGAAACAAAGCTTTTAAGGCCAACAGCATGGTAATTAAACTTTGCCATAGTAAAAGTTTTGCTGATGTTGTCAACAGCACAAGTAAGGGAGTTGCATATAAATTTCTGAAACATATATCTTTCTTTTAATTTAAAATAACATCTAAAACTAATATGCAATGTGATTATAAAATAAATAATTATAAATATTACAAATTTTGTTTAAGGTAAAAGGGCGCCTACTGCATAATTTCAGAAAGCTTCTCAGTACGTATTAATTAATCTAGTACATTTGCAATTTTTTCCTCAGCAAAAACAAAAGTAGTTCTGCATTCAATATGTAAAAAATAAAACCACTCTTTTTTTAATGCGGGAGAAACAATGTTGTGATGTAGAAACTTGCAAAATAAATTACAGTTTATTTTGAAACTTTGAGCATTACAACTTTATCTCACTCACACTCAATGTTTGCACAAAGGAACATGTGTGTATATAATGTAGCTTTAAATGCTTAATATTTATCTCATTTTTTTATTTAAAAACACATGGATCATCCTATAAAAAAAAGTTATCCCTGCATGCAATTTACATTCCATCATATCGCAAAATGTTGGTTTTGAGGCTAATGCATTCATTACATTCTTATTTGCAGCAACATATGTTTAAATATATGCAAAGCCTCAAAGTAAAGAATTTCGGATGACCTCAAAAATTTGTGGGAAAGCATCCTAAACCCATTCTCTCTCGCTCCCGTGAAAATGGTGGGGTAAGGTTTTGCTCTCTATTTCTCATGGCTGGAGTGTTTAAAGTTTCAAAATAAAAACAAATCAAAAACTAAAAATGAATATATATATTGTTCATACACATATTTTTATATAATTTTCAGAGATTTAAAAAAATAGACATTTTTATGACCATTTTCTTGAAAATTAACCAGTCGTTAAGGGGTTAAACATGAAGTTTTTAAGATATTTATTCTACTTTACGGAAATTAAAGTTTTGAGCAATTCTACAAAGTTTACAGTAGTTTTGCTTACTGTTTCAAAGTTGAGCAAGGAATCCACACATTTCGCTTCAACTTCATTGTCGAGACGGTTAGCAGTTCGGCGGAATTTTGTGCGCCACTCAGTGAGAGAAATAGTAGCACCTGCGAATGATAAATAAAAGGTTTTAGTCTGACACACCAAATAATAATAACAACAACAACAAAAATCAAACCCTAAAATATATTGTATCACAGCTAAAATTATTTTGACAAAACATGAAGAGAAAACAAAACAAAGAAAAACTGACTTTATTTTTAGTTTGATTCAACGGAACTACAATTTTCAACTGATAAATCTTTTTAAAAAGTAATAATAATAAAAAGGTTTTAAGAACATTTAAATACTTCAGTGTAAAATTGTGAAATTTTGGAATTCTTAGGGACCTGGAATCCCTTTTTTGAAATTAAGGACTTTTAAGGACCATGCAATTATTCTTATAAATTACCGTGTAGTCAATTATCACTCTTCTTGTTATTTTAAGTTAGTTCTTATACAAAGAGCACTTCTTACTTTAAAACAGGGTTTCCATATTGTTTTGGCTACACATGAATTTGTCAGCAGCATGGCTGATGATGATGAAGAATTGTGACCGATTCATGAAACCAAAAAATGACTTCTGTATTTATTACATTACTTGAGATGTTTCAAATATCAACTATGTACATGCTCAGCATAGGTTACACTGTGCAACACGAGAAATGTCCTTTAGATGAAAATGTCTGTTTCTTATGTATTTTTGGCTGAAAATTACGAATCTGCAATTATTTTTTGACTACCACGTACCATTTTCCCAAAATTCCACATTTTAGCTTTTTACGTGTTTTCTGGATAAATGTGCATATTTTCATAATTTCTCGACTTAATCTATTATAAATTATATCTTTCTCATTGACAGTGAGATCGTTGTCATTCTAAAGACCTTTTTAATGAGCTTGGGTTATTTTAGCGACATTTTTGGCAACGAAAGCTTAAACTACTCGAAGTTTTGAGTTTTTTGCAAGATGACAAAGGCATTTTGTAGTCTATTTTGCGGAGAAAGAAAAAATAGTATGCTGCTGTGATGTGAATGTACTATTTCAAGCATTAGGACCTGAGCACAATTCAGCAGAGTGGCGCTTGTTTATCAGTTTTCCTCCATCTAAGTATTTTTTCCCTATTTATTCCAGTAGCATATTCTGCAAACACAAAGGAAATTTTAAAGTTATGAGTGGCATAAACATTTCAAATGAGCCACTTGTAAATCTACAATGTGCCTTTTTCCACAATTGCACATTAAACTTGGTTTATCGAAATATTTGTGGAACCTCTGGATAGAGAAGGAGTGGCTTTCTTACATCTCAGGAATAAGTTCAAATATTTAAGTGAGGCAAAAGTAAAAGGAAGGATTTTATTGGCCCACAATTTAAGGAAGTCCTTTCAGAATGAAGTGTATTAAAACAAGCACTTAGAAGCCGAAAAATTAGCCTGGCTTTTAAATCAGCATGCTCACGTTTCCTTGGAAATGAGAAAACCGAAAACTACGAAGATCTTGTAGGTGACATGATAAAATAGTTTTGTATTATAGGTTGCCATACGTCATTAAAACTACACTTTTTGGATTCCCATATGGATCTTTCCTCAAAACCTTGGTGCAATGAATGATGAGCATGGGGAAAGGTTTTATCAGGACATCTCTGTTTGAAAAGCGTTTCAGCGGTCTATGGAATGGAAGTATATGAATTGAATATTGCTAATCTGATATCAGGGCACACCAACAGATGCCCACAACATGAAACGGCCAAAAAAAAAAATCAGTTTAGTGTTTGTATTTTCAATAAGTACGCCTCAGTTACATTCTTCTATAACTAAACTGCATAAATATGAGAGGTGGGTATCCAGAAAAAATGGTACGTGATGGCCCATTTTGGTTTGGATATTTGGATTAAGAACCTTTTGTTTATATAGAACCACATAGTTTCATCTAAAAGACAAAAAAAAGGTTCAAATTTGTTGCACAGTGTTATTAGAAACATTACATGTTTTTTTAAGTATATTGTGCCTTCATTATATACTCTACTTTATATTCATAAGGTTTTATTTGAGATTATTTGGCTAAAGTCTGTATTTTTTCCTAATGAAGATAAAATGAACCAATTAAATAAAGTCTACTTTGTTGTTTTCTAAGAAAAACATTGCCAAAGTATGAATTTGGATTATTATTAGAACCAATCTAAAGGACCTTTTCTCCACCAGACCCCTACCTGTTAGCTGAGGCCTTAGGATTGCTTGCGCACAGGGCGAGGTAGTGGGGTCCACGAAGTTTACATGCACGTATCCCCAAGTGTACATTGTGGGTCTTCAGTGGGTATCGAACATGCGACCTTCCAGGTGGAAGTCCGATGCTCTAACCACTAGGCTACTACCGATATAATAATAATAACTAGTGATCACTTTACTATACAATGTTGTGAAATAACATTTTAATTTCTTATACTGTTTTCAAAAATCTTACCCACCAACCACTCTCAGAGTATCTTCTACAAAAATTAATTCATCAAGAAAATCTAAAATGTTAGAACAAACTATCAAAAGTATGTGATTAAATAATTTACATACCTAAATAAAGACTCATGGTAATAAACACAATCAGGCCGAACCAGATATTAAAGGCAACACCAAAATAAATGATAGCAATGAAGATGTCAGCAAATGTAGGTATTATGTTGAATACAATATAACTGAAAAATATAAAAGACAAAAAAATGTTATTACATTCAAAATATTAATCAATTGCATGATGCATTAAAATTAGGGATGAAACGGATATCCGGCAACTATCCGGTATCTGGCCTATCCGGCTGATTTTTAACTATTGGATCCGACCAGTGACTAAATTATCCGGTATCTGATCCGGCCCTGCAAAAAATATCTGAATATCTGGCATGTTAACACTTTACCGACCGGGCGTCGATTAATCGACGTTTTGTTCTCAGCGCATACCGACCGGTTGTCAATTATTCGACGTTTGCTCCCCAGCGCTTACCGACCGGTCGTCGATTAATCGACTTTTGATCTTTCTGTTAGATTTGGTTGGTGTCTCGGACGATCTGCGGCTGAGCGGGCGGTAAAAGGGCATAGTATGTTCGAACCGCTACCGGTCGGTAAAGTGTTAAGAAATGTATCCGGCGGGATATCCGGCAGTAATTTGGGGAGGAAAATTTTCCATTGTGTCCTTTCAGAACATTTTCAGTGCCGAATAAAGTAACTTTATGCCAAAATTTTGCATGATATAAAACTTTTGATATTTCCTTTCATTGATCAACTTCAGCTTTTCAAGCAAAAATAATAGGTTATAACTTTAACTTTCTACTAAACATTTATGGAATAAATTTCGACTTAGTTTTACTTAATGTTATTAGGTTGAATCATTTAAAAATAACAATAAGGCATTTTAAAATTTAAATAATGAAAAAGCACTCACAGAAAATGAATAGGCCTTTTCTAAAGTAAAAAGTAATGAAAATGTATCAGAACCTAATAGGCTCAAACTAGTTGCTTGAATTATTAAAGGTGCTTTTCCTCATACACAACAGTAAATTGCGATCTTAAAAAGTTTTCCACACAATTCTCTTGTTTAAGATTAATCACTTGTTTTTGACTTCCAATTTCTTTTTACGCTAATTCTGCTTCTTCAATCCTCATGAGGCACAAAATTATGCACCTCATGAGGATTATGATCAAAGATGAAAGATAAAGTTAGACAATATGTTTGATTCGTCTAAAATTCGCTTAAACAGAGCTAATTTCGCTTCAATGATGATGATAGAGGTACCAAATTAAGGCCTTTTCATCCCCGCCACTTTTTTTTTTACTTTAAAATTTGCTGTTTGTTGCTTTCTGTCTTGCCTGAAAGGAGCATGCAATTTGTCTGTACAAATAGTTTATGATTATGATCACTTCTGTCCCCACTTGCTATATCCAGGAGTGGAAAATCTGCAAAAATTTTTAGATTTTAAATTCTAAAAGGTGTATTAGGTACAAAATAGCAGTTAATTGCACTTCTTGTCACTGAAAGCCACATAAAAAATAAACTTTAAAAAAAATGCATTTATGCAATTTTTAAGCCTATGAATTGAGGAGGTATTATGACCACTCCCACTCAAATGTTATATAGTTTTAAGTCCTTTTCTATCAGTGCACATGTAGGTATTCTTTAGTTCTTCCATTACATTTTCTTTAATTTTACAAAATGTCAGTAAAGACATTTTTTTTCTGGAAATGTCAGATTGAACACGTTCCTTGCTGAAAATGGCATGTCATGTTTGAGATTCCAATTCTTTTGCATCCTATAAACGGTTGAATTATTTTGTAAGTTGAAAGTTTATTTAACATAAGCTTCCTTAAAAAATTTTTTTAGCTGGATTTTTGTTATTTTATTAATGATGCTTAAGTTTCGTTAACAAATCAGAGTAATGAAGTGAAAGAAGTGTGAAACCATTTGTATTTTACAAATGTCTTATTTTTACTTTGTCATATTTTTACTTTATTTGTATTAAGATATTTCAAAGCTATAACAGGGGGAAAAGATGTAAACGTTTTCCTACTATAGTCACACCAATTTATAATGAAACCAAAGGGACCCATGAAAAGGATCGTTATTACCGTAATTTTGTTATAAAATATAAAGAATACTGCTCAGGGGAATTGAAATTAATAACTGTAAGTTCACTATAAATAACTTCGCTATCAACGAGCGCAACTGTATTTAACTAGCATTTATTCATTTAATATCTTGTTTTTGAGAAATTCAAAACAACTGTCAATGGTAAAAATTAGTTACAAAAGGCTTTTTTACTTCATTTTATTTCTATTATTGAGCCATTCCATTTCAAATCAGGCAGAAGGTATCACATGACCCTCACAGATTTTTTTTTTAAAAATTACAGTAGTTACAACTAAGGGACATATGAAATATCCCAAAAGGATTAAGCAAAAAAAAAAAAAATATTTTTCTAGTTACAGTCTTTTAAAATTTGGAACAAAATTGGCCGTTTCCAGAAAATCAGAAAAACACTCACTTTTAAAATGGCCTCTGTTTCAAAAGTTTTTAACTGATTCAAATATTTTTTTTTCTATAAATAATGAAGGGATGGTATTTTATTTAGACACTAATTTGAGAAATCAAGTTGGCTTCATTGATAACGGAAAAAAGTGTTTTTGAAGTGAAAAAAATCGCATTTTTACTGATTTCATAATTTTTTTTTTCTTATGAAAAAAATTTATTTTTGACAAAACAGAAGTGGCAATCCAAAGTGCTGTTGTGGAAGTTTTGTATAAAATTTTATTGCTATGAGATGCATATCCCCTCAGAATTTGAAGTTTCAAATTTGAAAATGTTCAAAAATTACGACTTTTGAAGTGTGATTACTCAAAAAAGCCATTTTTTCAAAATCTGAAAATCGGCTCATTTGTTGCCCTTGAAGTTCTTAATGAGCTGCTATAAGTTATATTGTGTATTTTTGCCGAAGATATTTTATACGATTTTTCAAAAATGGCCTTTTGTGCGTTTCTCAAAAAAGCCAGAAATTCAAACTTGCACTTATTATTCACTTTAATAAAAAATTTAATCAATATTTATTAATAAATATACAATATTGTTACACAATTACTACAGATAAATTGTACTTAACCTTCTTAGAATTTAAATAGCACCTTGCACAAAGTGTAGCCACCGTGATTTAATGCATGTTATTATGTTCATTCGAATTACTAGTTTCAAACTCACACGCTTTACATCAAATATCTTACAGCACTGATTTACATAGTTTTAAACACATATGTAGTTATGTACTTAAAGCAAAATAAGAAGAATCAAGTTCTAGAATCATCTTCTACTCTTTATTACCAAAAAATGCAAAGACTAGAAGGGCTCAGATGGTGTTATATTTCATACTTTCAACACTACTTTATAAATTGGTCTAGTTTTTTTTCACCGGATTCTTCTGGCTATTGAAATATTTTTTTAAGATTATCTGTGTACAAATTATTGGATAGTGTCCCTAAACCATCGGTGATACATTCGTAATTTGTTCCATTCAATAGTTGTCATTCACACGTTCAATAAATTTTCCTATTAAGAAATCATGCACTGAATTTCATTTGTTTAAGAGGCTGGTAGTTTTCTAACTGCTTCCCACTTTTTGTTTGTTCCTGCGTCCCATGTAAGCATTACTATTTTAATGATTTTTACTATTTAGCAGTATTTTAGGATTGCCAATAATGTTTTGATTGTATTCCTACAATAAAATTTACGTTTGCTGGAACACGGTATTTGATGTAAAGCGTGTGAGTTTGAAACTGTAATTCGAATAAACAGAATAACATGAATTAAATTACGGAGGTTACACTTTGCACAAGGTGCTATTTAAATTCTAAGAAGGTTAAGTGCAATTTAGCTATAGTAATTGTGTAACATTATGGTGTATTTATTAATAAATATTGATTAAATCTTATATTAAAGTGATTAAATAAGTACAAGTTTGAATTTCTGGCTTTTTTTGAGAAATGCACAGAAGGCCATTTTTGAAAAATCATATAAAATATCCGAGGCAAAAATACACAGTATAACTTATAGCAGCTCATTGAGCACTTCAAGGGCAACAAATGAGCAGATTTTCAGATTTTTAAAAAATGGCTTTTTTGAGTAGTCACACTTCAAAAATCGTAAATTTTTAACACTTTCAAATTTCAAACTTTTAATTCTGAGGTGATATGCATCTCAGGCTTACAATAAAATTTGATACAAAACTTCCATAACAACACTTTGGATTGCCACCTCTGTTTTGTCAAAAATAAATTTCTTTCATAAGAAAAAAAAATCATAAATTTGGTAAAAATGCGATTTTTTTCACTTCAAAAACACTTTTTTTCGTTATCAATGAAGCCAACTAGATTTTAAAAATTAGTGTCTAAATAAAATATCATCCCTTTTGATTTATAGAAAAAAATTTATTTGAATCGGTTAAAAACTTTTGAAACAGAGGCTGTTTTAAAAGTGAGTGTTTTGCTGATTTTCTGGAAACGGCCAATTTTGTTCCAAATTTTAAAAGGCTGTAACTCGAAAAATATTTTTTTTTGCTTAATCCTTTTGGGATATTTCCTATGTATCTAGTTGTAACTACTGTAGTTTAAAAAAAAAATTCTGTGAGGGTCATGTGACAAGTTTTAGATCTGCCTGCCTGATTTGAAATGGAATGACTTTATTATTATTTTCCTATTTGTGTGTTTAAAATAAAACTATACAGGATTTATAAAGATATTAAATAATTATAATAATTAAAAAACACTGAATTGCACTTTTTTTCTGTTTTGTGCACCATAACCATTTTCACCATAAAATAATTTATGCAAAAAACTACAAAAATAAGAATTAAAAAGTGCAAACCTATATTTTTTGGAAAATACTTCTAAGTTAGCCATAGGTAGATCACAAAACATTTTATGTTTGAAGTTTGTTTCTTTTTTTTTTTTTTTTTCAAATTCTGTACAAATAAAAACAATGTTTTAATGGCTTATTCTATGTGTTGTTCCATTACTAAAATACACATAGATTTAATCTTACGGATGGTTTGGGAAAATGCTTTTTGATATATTAAAAATATTTTTTAAGAAATTAGGCGTGAAATAAGTTTGTGATTTATTTATTTATTTTTTTTTTTTTGAGGTTGTAGTATTTATAAAAATTAATAAATAAGTAACATAACTAAAACCAAATAGCAGGCGGATACCTGGCCGAACTACAAATATCCGGTGGAACATGTGTCCGGTTGAACTCTGATATCTGGTCCGGATATCCGTATCCAGCAGGAAAAAAGTGCAGGACGCCCCGTATCCGGCAAAATCACTATCCTGTTCAACACTAATTAAAACTTAAAAAGAAAAAAAAAAAAGTAGTACCCTACAGTAACATGTTGTATTGATGTTTCATCCATCCAGACAAATACTGGTCTAACATTATAGCATAAAAAATATCTTGGAGAAGTTATTTTAGTTTTTTTTAACTTTCCAAAAATAGATAAACAAATAAATATAGTAATAATTAGGCGGTCAACTTACAAAGGGCTTTTATAACACTCCCACCCACCCAACATAAGTGGTCAACATAGACAGGTGGTCCACATAGGTGATCAAGTTACAAAGCTTTCTCTACATTATATAATATAGGGGTAATTCCATTTCTAACAAAAGCGGTCAACTTATACAGGTGGTTAGCTTACAAAGGTGGTCAACTTTACACGTTTTACTGTATGCTTCGGGCACCTGGAGTCAATTAAGAAGAGATTTAGAAGGACCGTGGGGGGGGGGGGGGGACTTTGAAGGGCCATACAGGCTGCTTCGGCCTTTGTAGACATACGGGAATTTGCTGTCTTTCAAGTGTTAAAGTGCGGAAAAATGAATAAAAATTATTTTATGGGATAGTTATTAATTTCTTTCATTCCTTTTGGAGGGGCACGTGCCCTCGGCGTCTCCCCTAAAATCCCCCACTGCTAAAAATCACTGAAAGTTACTTTCAAGGATGCAATAGAAAATGCCAATCAGTCAGCCCGAGTGTGGGACTGTTAAATTATGTATAACCTATGACGTGAGCTGAAATCTTTTGCTGCCATCACTCCTCCCCATCGTTTGTATGCACTTTAAATGTGTTGAATTCAAATATTTCCCATTAACAAAAGCGAAAATAAACCAGTGTGCTAAACTTATACGATACGGTAAATGTCTTCATAGAAACACTTCACTTTAAAATCGTACACACATGGATTTCCTTTATAAGTTCTCATATAGAAATTCTCGATATTAATTTAATGAAATATTTAATTTCAGATTTTCAAATAAGAATTTGCTTTCTCACAATAAATATTTTCATTTTGAGTAATGGTGTTTCATATGTATAATTACCTTAACAAACTGCTGATACTGCTTGTCCCTCTATCCATGACACGCAATACTTCTCCAATTTTTCGGCTCAAATGCCAATTTAGAGATAAACTAAAAAGAAATTGAGCATGAGACCAAGCATGCATGTTACAGATTTTATTCCAACAAGCTAATAGAAATTAATTGGGCAGGGCACACTAGTTAAAATACTAAAAAAATCAATTTCAAATGCCTTGGAATTTCATACTCACATAGAGACAAAAGCAAGATTTGATTACCATTATAATTCGGTTAGAAAATTTATGCCTAAAAATCTAATATGCCACAACAAAAAGTATTCCACCAAAAAGCAACTCTTCAAAATAATGTCCAACATGTCTAGACTCTAATTAGAATACAGACAAAAGATATATGAATTGCTTGTCAGCAAGTAAGTCAAAGACAACTTAAAAGAAACTATTCACTACGGATTTCTTCATTTTCAGTCTAATCACATCCTAATCCAGTTGCATTTTACGTTTTCTTACCTTACACATTTTTTACTACTTCATTAGTTTATAGAAGTGAGTCAATGTGTAATTTAAGATGACTTTCAAGTTTCTTAAAATACAGATAATGTAACTTTAGTTGAGTGAATATATATCATGATATTTGTGGCTATATATCTGGGGTTGCACTAGAGGGAATTCAGGTACGCTTTCAGACCCGTCACAAAATTCAAATTAATGGAAACCAACCATTCACAAAATTCCAATTAATGAAAACAGACCCTTCACAAAATTTCAAGCAATCAAAATGGATCTTTCACAAAGTTCCAAGCCACTAAATTCAAAGATGCCACTTTAATCTTAAGGTTTTCAGTAGTAACCTGAATGATTTTCAGTAGTTTTCAGCGCTTATCAGTAGTTTATAATACCGGAGAAACGTGGATGCAAAAACTACTCAATATTCAACCTAAAAGCAAAATATTTGACTCAGCTGAATCATGGTGGCAACAGAATCCAAGAAAAAAAAACCACTGATAACTCCCTGATTGGGTTCCAAAAATTTCCCTGACGTTATAATTAAATTATGAGTTACACAGCGTCATTGCCATGTGTGACGAAAGTATCACAGTGGTGAAACCAGAAAAAATATTTAGGGAGGGTGACACTACTTTTCCAAGTGAACTTTGTGCAATTCCCTTTTTTTCAGTGAAGGCTCAGGGGTGATAGTAGTAAGGATTTGCATTTCCTGAACTTTCAAAACAATTTCCTGAACCTCGAATTTTTTTCATAGGTACTGTATTTTCTGGCATATAAGACGAAATGTAAGTTATCTAGCTAAAATTTGTGAAAACTACTAGATTCAGACAGAAATGGAAAAAAGAACTTATTTTAACAGGGGTCGCAATGGAAAATCTATAAAATATAGGACAAAAGGAAAATGGTGCAAAGAGGGGAAACTATTTTAATAAATGTGCGGATTATTAAAAGAAATATAATTTCCTCTAAAAAATCATCAAAATGATGAAGAAAACATTACGAAAATTATTTATTGCATTTAATAAGACTGCAAGAAATTAAAACCCAAAAGCTCTTTTTTTATTGATTCAGAATAAAAGCAATAATTAACAATCTAACAGCAAACACGAACCCTTTACGAAAATCCCGATCGCAAAAATGAAGCTCCACATCATAGCTACAAATTTCCAATTCTAATTACAATTCATCCCCCTTTTAAAAACATTTATGTTTAAAAATTCACGGCAAAAACGTTCCCGATTTATCTCTGAAAGGTCGACTTACACGCGGGTTTCTGTTTATTTGTCTGAAAGTTGGGGGTTCTGCTTACATGCGAATCGACTTACACGCAAGTATATACGGTAAGATATTGATAAAAATAAAAAGGAATTTTATTTACTTACTTTATAATTAAATTTTAAAAAGAGTTAAAAATGAAAAAATACGATTCATGTACAGGATGCAGAAAGATCGCGTAAAGAAAAGAACGCATACGTTTTCTTGCGTACATGTGGAAAGGTCCACGATATTTTAAAGAATTGCACAAATCAATTAAGAAATATGCACTGCTTCAATTAAAAGCAAAAAAAAAACAAAATGAGGGCGGAAAATTTCGGGTCAAGAAGCAAAATAAAATTTCCGGAACTTCGGCAAAAAATATTCCTGAAATTTCCGGTTTTCCAGAACTCTACCACCACTGGAGGAGAAAATAACTTAATTTTCTAAGTAATATAATCTGCAACTGCTGAAAGTTTTAAATCTAAAGTTTTTCTTTTTTAAGACTGAAGATCAGCCCCCCCCCCCCCATCGTTATTTTATACTTATATTACTTTATTTTCTCAAGATGCATATTGTTCCTGTATTGAATAAAGAAAAGTTTTAAAAATTCCAAATCATCACACGCGAGGAGGGGGGGGGGGACATGGCTCTCTACACCCCGACAGAATAATGCACAGAACCAAACCCCAAAGTCGGCATGCTGGGGAACGGTGTTAGGCCGAATTTTGGACACAACCAAAAATGGTGGATTCTCGGAAACAAACGCTGACACGCGTTCTTTTACATAAGATTGAAATGCCTTCTTCTCAAACACAAAAACAGTGACCTTTTTTATTGCTTAATCAGAGAAAGAGCGCTTTCAACCAATGGGAAATCGGCAATCGAGCTTACCACGAGGAACGGAAGGAAATTTCGCCGACGAACCTCCGGACGCTTGCCGGTTTGAATAATTTTCCCTGATATTTGGAGAAAATTTAAATATGCCCTGATATTTTTCAAAACATAAAACTTCCCTGAGAATTCCCTGATTTCACGGTTATGTTTCCACCCAATAAGATTATTTTTCAATATAAAATACAAATTTAATTTCTAACTGAATTCGTTAATTAATTTAGGACCAAATAGTTAATAACCAAACAATGTACGCAACGAAGAATGCAATAAGTAACTGCTAATGCTAAAAGGCTAAAAGCACGTGTCATGTCGTGCAAGCGAAAAAATACGAACTTTGCCCGAACTCTCTCGCCGAAGAGCAGGGTTGCTGCAAATATTGCTCCACGCTGGGAGAAATTGCGGTTAGAACTGGAATTCTGAGCTTTCTACTGTCGCCAATCTCCTATTGTTCGCAGCTTTAAACTACTACGAATCGTCAGTAAGCGCTCGTTTTGGCGACTGTTGGTGAATCTTTTTTTTATATGCGCGCCAGGCGCGAAAAGTTGAACTCGGCTAAAATATTTTATTTTCCGTAGAAACTACGGAGAACCCATAGCATTCGGCATCTCTGTAAATTGTACATTTTACAGAATTACTCATTAAATAACAGGCAGAAAAGATAAAATTCTTTACCAATGTACTGTAATTTCCTGCCTATAATCCGCAGATTATCTATTATAAAAGTGGGAATTTTTGGAGCGCGGATTATACGGTACAAAAAAATTTATAAGTGAAATTAAAACTTTGTTTCAAAAATCATAGATGGCAGTATGAGTAAAAATTCACAACTGCTCATTTGAGTCGATACTGTGCATGAGCTAGTGAAGGAGCGCTGAAGAGGAGAGCACTCGACTCGGCCATAGGTCATTCAGCTTTTCTACGTAGATTCTGCCGGTAGGAGGGGTTTCGGAATTTGTTGGATCATTGTTTTTTCTATATGGTTCTGGCAACAGGCATGCTATTAAAAACGTGCTCTTGTCGTGCTTTATATGTAAAGACGTCATTTCTCATCTGTGTCTATCGTAGAAGTTTGGTGTACTACCGCTGCGAAAAACTTTAACTGCATGTCCAGGGTTTGTGCTAGGCCACTCGATTGCGTAATTCCCACAATATTTTTTGAAATCCCACTCAAAAAAAAAAAATTTTGCGCTTAAATTTTAAAAATCCCACTTAAAACTTTGGTCACGGTGGGAAATCCCACCTTGTCTCTTTCCGCAGTGTGAACCCTGATGTCTAAAAAACGTGTGAGTTATACAGATGAATTTAAAGTAAAAGTCATTTTAAAAGCAGAAGTTGGAAACCATGAAACTAGTCGGCTTTTTGCTGTGTATCAATCAAATAAGAGACTGTGGAGCAAAAACAAAGAAAAATTAGTTGTGAGCAACCGTACAAGATGATCCTTTCGGTGAAGCATACAAGCATGGCCTGATTCAGAAGTTCAGCTCCATCACTAGATTTTAGAAGAGAGAGAAAAGGGGCACGGCATTTCTACCATCTACATTGGTTGTAAAGCCAAAATGTTAGCTGTAAATATGGATATAGGAACTTTTCTGCCGGCCTCACGTGGTGCAACGGGTTCATGAGAAGAAAAGACTTAACTATTTGGAATTAGACTGTTGGCCAAAAATTACCCGATGACTGGGTAGAGAAAAAGGGTAAATTTCTGGAATACTCAAAAAATATCATCGCAGAAAATAAGCTTTCAGACGGTGATATTTTCAGTCTAGATGAGGTTCCAGTTTGCTTCGATATGCCACTAACTCGTTCTGAAGAAACAATCCGCTCAAATAGTGTACCGATTGCTACAACAGGGTGCGAAAAAAAAGTTTTACTGCTGTATTTGCAAACGGAGACAAACTGACTCCAATGCTCGTTTTTAAACGCAAGACTGTGCTGAAGGAAAACTTTCCAAAAGACGTTGTTATTGAACTTAATCCAGGAGGATGGATGATTGAGAACGTGATGCTCACATGCATTAACACTGTTTGTAGACGACATAAGAATGCCTTATTTAAACCTTGGTCGCTCCTCGTAATGGACTTTGATGAAGGCCCACTTGAAAGAAAGAATGAAAAAAGAATTCAGTGCTTCTGGAGCTAAACTCTCCATTATTCCAGGAGGGCTTACGAAGGTTTTGCAGCCGCTAGATGTGGGCGCAAATAGATCCTCCAAAAATAAACTTAGAAGTATCTGGGAGAATTGGATGTGTGAAGGAATCCATGACACAACAAATTCATAGAAAATACATTGTGCATCATATGCTCAAGTGACGGAGTGGGTCAAGACTGCTTGGAAAGCAATAACGCAAGAGACAATTAGAAACGCATTTAGAAAAAGTGAAATGTTACCAAGTAACTTAGAGGCAGATAATGCCGACATCAATAATTCTGATGAACCAAACGCTTCATTGCCATTCAGTTTATTTATTTCAGACACGATGAATCTGAGTTTGAGGGATTTAGTGATTAATGGATTGCGCTTGGCGTTATTAAATTTCTTTTCTCTTAAAAATATAGTATTTTTAATCGTCATGCGTTTATTTATGTGATTTTGTCAATTATTTGAGAACTGCAAGGTAAGTTTAAAACTTCATTTACTTTTTGTAGGTTACTAAGAATTTCAAAAGTAGAAAATTATCAATGTTGTAGGTTTTACATTATCTTTTATTTATGGTAAAAATAATCAATATCTTGTATTCACAATGAAATTTGTGCTTTTTAAATCATTTTAAAGTTTATCATTATATTATTTTTTGAATGGTTTATTAAAGTTATATTGTGTATTTACGTTATTTCCATCATAAATAAAAATGAAATTGCTTGGTAAAACAAACTGCCTTATGATCTGCGGATTATATAACAATGCGGATTATCTGTCGATTTTTTTTTTTTTTTGACGGGGCCAAAAGTAGCACCTCCGTATTATACGCCGCCGCGGATAATATGCAGGAAATTATGATATGTTTAAATTTTGAATTTTCAAAAATTATTTGATTTTTCACCAACAATCTTTTTAGAATTCACAAAAACCTGACCATATAAAAATGCTGGACCGATCCCTGTATATATTACATAACATCTATCAGGCTGCTGCTAAAAACAAGTACTAAATAGCTACTTGGAATTTTTTCCCATCAAACTGTTTTTTAAAACTAAAGTACATTACCATCATTAATTCTCATAAATAAGATAATAAAAACAACAGTTAAAAAAAATTATGCAACAAATTTTCCTGTCAGCAATGTAATCTCTAAGCAATTCAAATATAACTGACCTGTGCAAATGAGCATACATCTGAAGCTCTACTTCTTTAACAGTATATTGCTGAACACGAATCCACAAAAATGAACGAATGTTACTTAAAAAGCTGTTATTGCCTGAAAAGGAATAAAAAATACTTTAAAGAACAAACAGAGGTAAAACATTTTTTTAAAAAAGTACTTAGAAGAGTTCTTTGCCATATCTTACCTTGTCCTTGCAGAAACCAAAGGGCAACATATATCAAAATGTAGTCCCATCTAAATGACAACTTCTCCATATCCAAACTCAAACTATCAACTGCAGGAGGAAAAAATTAAATACTTGTAAAAGCTAAAATGCTAGAGAAGATCTACTAACCTATTTTTTTTGCCTTAGAAGTCTAGTAGAAAATTATTATCAATAATACTTTTAATATTCCTTCAAAAAAGAACTTTAAAAACTGACATATTAACCTTTCTTTACATAACACAAAAATAATTTACAAGAAAGAAAAAAGTGGCATGGAATGAACTATTCAGATTTACAATTCATTATTAAGGCAATGTGATTCACTTTCGTCACACAGCTATAAATAATTTGGTTATTACCACAAAATTTTTACACTATAGCAAAAAAGCAGAGATAGCATAATTACACCTTTAAAAAGTATATTTTTAAGGCAAAATTACAAAAATTAGTAAGAATGTATTGAAGATTAAAAAAAATATATAACCCACTTTGGTTCCCGCGATCAGGCGAAACCCTTTCCTTTAAGTAACTCAGTGTTCTTTTTTTAACTGGTCGAGAATAATTGTTCCATTATTTTCATTTTACAAAACAAACATGCATATTAGTTTGGAATCGTGCATATTTTAAAAACACACATGTCCAAGAATGTGCATCACTAATGTTAACCTCAAACTGAATTATCATCTCTCCTTTTTTATTACTGTAACTGATACAGCATCAACAGATCATCTTAATGTAAAAATTAGTTAAAATCTTAACAAGTTTTCATCTTAAGAAGTTTAACAAAGTCTTAACAAGTTTTCTTAAATCATATATTAAAAATTATTTGGTTTTAAGAAAACGTGATGTAATTGTAACATTTTAGATAACTTACCTATGAATTTATTGTACTGGGGTACAAATACATTGACGACTCGACCCAGAACCAAGATTGCGAAACAAATAATCACCCTTAATTGAAGGAATACATTCTTCTTTGGCCATAAGAAAGGGAGTAATTTTTTACACTTTTTCCCAAATTCAGAAAATGCCGATGCATTTCTACGGGATTCACGAGTTCCACTTTCAAGAAGGTTCTAAAGAACAAAACACAATCACTACTATGTGACAATACAAAAAGGAAACAAATCATAAAAGAATGTGCTAAAATAAAAAGTAGAAGGATACTGTCCCTCCACAACAACACCACTGGGCATGATATCCAAAGTGAGGAAAAAACTTTTCAAAAATGTATATATGTGAATTACACAACTTTACTGATGCTATTTCAATGTATCATAACTGAAAATAAATCAAGTTTACTGAAAGTCACAACATTTTTTTTAAGCTTATACAACACACCAATGTTTTTTTCTTCTATTTTATAGAGGGGGGGGGGGGGGGGCACACCAAAAACTACTGCCCTGGGCGACATAAATGCTAGGAATGCCACTGCATTAATTCATAAATTATTCAAGAAGTGTTATCATTTTTTAAAAAATTACTATTTATACAGCAGAAAAATATAGAAATCTTTTATAATAATAAGTGAATCTTAAAATTCTACAAATCATATCTTACTGCAGTTTCTCCTTGCACATTAAGTTGCCTATATGCTAAGTAGTCTTCACTCGTAGGAACTCCAGGAGCACTCAAACCAAACACAAAAATGAAAAAGCTGCCAACGTATCTCAGTATAAAGATGCCAAACTCAACCTTATCTGATAAACTGAAACAAAATAGGAAAATAATGCAGGTTAGTGTATAACAGTAGAAATACAGGAGAGTACCGTTTTATGAAAGATGCAACCTTGGGTATTTATTGGTTATATGACCTTCCTAGGCAATGGTTTTAGAAACATCGACGTTATTTAAATCTAAGAAAATTGCTTTGTTTATATTTCATCTGACGAGCAAACAAAAGTAGGGCGTATAACCAATAAGTACCCAACATTGCAACTAGAGGTTTTGCAAAGCCCGTCATTTAGAGGGATCAACTGCCCCCTCCCCGGCTTGGGAAATGCAATGTACTTATATGTATGTAGATGTATTTAGTAGTTCTTAAAATGCAATATACATTGAGTTTATACCCTTTGTTTGCTGAAGTTACAATATATTAGACAAGTTATAGCTAAAATGTCCATGCCTGATCAACTGAGTCCACAACTGAGGTAGTCAGTTACCCAAAGATAGGATTCCAAAAGAGAAATACCTCATTTGTATTTTATTATTTTAGCATGATTTATTTCCAAAAATATATTTAATGGTATAAAAAAGTGTATTTGTTTCCCAAAACACATCATTGGCAGGGAGAGGACACTACATAAGAAAGAGCAAATAATTAATGTGAACAACACATTGTCCAAAACTTTACCTTTTTAAGTTAAACCACCAATGCACATTTTGCAGATTCAAGAAACTCAGATTTTCAGCTATAAATAAGGCAGTCCAATATATGAGTAGCACTAACCCATGTCCTCTAGTGGGTATGCTTGGTAAAGCTTTGTGTCTTTCTAAATAAATTAAATATAATGCTAATGGAAATGACAGTGAATATACACAAGGGCTTAATATCATATACACATAAACGTCACGCTTAACGGCTGTAAGTTGCAAAGTAAGTCGAATAAAAGCAAGAATAGGCAATAAAATGTGAAAAAATTTTTGTATCTTATAAGAGAAAGGCCTAGGAAGCACTCTGCGATCTAAATCAGTAGAATACTTCCAATACATCCGTATTTGTACTGTACCAAAAACAGCTAAAAACGTAGTCATAAAAATTGAGGAAACGGTATCCAAAAAGCAATGAGAAATTCCGTGATTTATCCATGGTTGCGAAAAAGAAATATTAGCTGGGCAATAACGCATTTTAAATAAAATATGTGTATAGAGCTCCTATGATGAAAGAGACGGTAAAGAGACTTTTGAAACTAATAGTCTTCCGCTTCAAGAAAAAAGCGGCAAAAACTCTAAAAATAAAAAAACAGAAGAAACATTTAAAGACATATGTTTCAAGAGCATTATGTGCATTTAGACCTTTATTTGTAAACTACAGCCCCTACAGTACATTAACATAGTACATAACGGAGCAAAATTGCATAGCGATTGCAATTTCGATTACGCAAAAACCGCAAATTGAATGTTTTTGTTTTTGTTTACATCATTGTTACATAATCAGTCACAGTTACAAGGAAATAGGAAAAGTTGATTTTTATATATATATATTCATAGAAAAAATGTTGTGCGTTTAGATAAGAGATAACTTTTGATTTTAAAACTGAAACTTTTATATATTGTTTTTGTCTGATTCAAGTTCATTTTTTGTTACCTAAGTTTTGAATATGTAAATTGTACAAAGTTCTTAACTGTAACATGTTTAAATTCCCTTCGTTGTTAAACGATTTTTCTTGGCGAAAATAATTTTGTATTTCTAAAAAGGTGTTTTATTTAATTGGTAAGTCAGTGATATTTCAAATTAATGATTAAAAACTAACGCAATCGTTTTTATTGCATGGAAGAACTCACAACTTCGCGAACTACTGTGTATTTAAAGCTTTTAAACTTTGTTCTGGATTACATTAGGCATAATTAAATATTTAAATCCATTTAGTTTCTCTTCTCTATTTTTAACAAGTAAATTTTATGCAAACGTAAACTAAATGTTGAGGAAATACATTTATTTAGTGCATTACATTTTTTGGGAAAATCGTGTGCTGCTTTGTAGATATTGCTTTATATATTTCTACTTTTAATAACGCCTTCACAATTAAGAATGATTATATGTTAATAAACTTTTGGTATCCAAATGTTACTTCTAAATTTTCTAAGTTGAAATGAATTTTTATTTGATGTGAGAAAGAGCCTGTTTACTTCATTTGCTTGGGGGTTTGTCAACATACTTTGTCAATACTGATTGTCTTTAAATAAGTTCAATCGGTGATGTTTAGAAAAATTCAGGTACTTCGTCGGTTATACGTCCTATATATTTTTACTCTCCAAACATTTCCAAATGAAACATTAACAAAGTAATGTTATTTAGATTTAAAGAGCACAAGATTTTATTAGATTTAAACATCATGTTGGTGATATTTCTAAAACTATCCAAGGTAGGGTGTCCTATAACCGATAACTACTAAAAATCAAGAATAGGGTCAACTGGGCAACTTTTTAGGCTATAAATGTTTTGCATATATTAGTTGCCTCAGATAATTATTTGCCCGGCAATTCTACAGAAATCAATTGAATTATAGTATAGTTGTCAAAATCAGAAAATGGTCTGGAGCACCACTTGATTAATCAAAACGAATCAGGACCAAGTTTTCGAGTTTATTGACTAAACTTTGGAGGTGTTCTGCAAATTTTTTTAGAAATATCACTTGGTGCATGTGTTAAATCAATCAGCCGTCAATGTAAAACTGCATTCAGTTGCACAAACATGCAGATAGAACCATGCATGCATGATTGTTCTGCAGATATGGAGCAACTTGATACATTCTGACTTAAGGTAAATTGCCCTAAAATAGACATAGCCGACACCCTCTAAAGTATTCCAATTTAAAGTGATTTAAGAAATGATACCATTCAAAAAGAAAGAAAATCTGATTTTAAATTATTTTAGGAAATTAGTAATACTTTAAATGTATTTTTATTTGAGGGTGTCAGCTTTAGAGCACTTTACCTTATGTGGTGAAAATTCTTGAAGCTGGTTTGAGCCGGTTTTTCAACTCTCATTCATTCTAATCTGGATGCGACTTAAGATACATAGTTCAAGTAATCTCAATTAAATAATCAAATATTTATAAATTTACAAATAATAACCATTAATATATAATTATTTGTTGAATGTGTAACTAACTTATCCAAGCTACTTTGTGATGAAAAAAAGTTTTTTCACTGTAAAATGCCTAAAATTTGGGAGCTAGGAACCATAACCTTAGGGGCCCTGCATTGTACAGATCCCGGCTCTGATCAAAGGCACACAAACCATCTAAATTTGGGGAAACTTTTAGTGGCAACCTTATCTTGTTCAGGTTTTTATTTATTTATGCCTGATTTTAATTCTTTCATTGATTACTTTAACATGGATTTTGTTAGATGACATGTTTAGGCTCTTTTTTTTTTGTAATTATTTATATTCCATATTGGTACTACTGTGATATAATCCCCCCTTGGCGACATTCGAGCTAGCGCTCCAATTTGTAATGATTTTCGGTTGGCGATATCTTTTCGTTTACCCAGCGCCATCGATGTTGGCTGAGGTAATGTGTGGCAACCCTGATTATGCAATGGGTATTTTTAAAGTGTGATGGTTGGAATTTTAGAAAGTTCTCTTTAACTAATAGGTAGCTTTTTAGTAGTTAATTTCATCGTTAAAGTTTGTGGAGATATTTCCTGTTGATAAAGGAAGAATGTAAAGTGTTAAAGTGAATTAATTTGGTTCAATTGTTTTGTATTATGGCGAGATAAATGAATTCATATTAGTTTAAGGCGCCATTTTTCGAATCTGACGGAAACGTAGTTTGTAGTTTGTGCTATCTGAAGTACGAAATTGTTTTGGTTGATAAGTGCATAAGTTTGGTTAATTGTGACTAAAAGCAAAGAAAAATAAAGTGGTAATTTTCGGAACATTTCGTCGTATTGGATTGTAAGTTTTATGCTATTTGGGATTAACATTGAAAAGCCAACTGGTTTAAAGTGAGTTCTTTATTTTTGTTATTTTACTATCTGCTTATATTATGTGTTTGTAAGGTTATAAAACAATGAATTTTCAATTGTTCTAAAATATTAGCTGTAGTAATTAGGGGCGTTGCTAGTTTTGATAAAGTGGGTTTCCGTTAGTTTAATGTAAAATGTATTTGAATATTTCCGTGGAATTGCGCGATATTTTTACTATGTTTTTCGTTGAATAATGCATGTCATTTTATGTAATGATAATTAATTGCAATAGTCATTATTGTGCATGAAATGCGTGTTCTTTCAACGAAGTGTTTTTATGATATTTTTAATGTTGGTTTCCAATAGTTTAAGACAAAATGTACTTGAAGTGATGACCGTTATTAATTTTGTTGTCTAGTTTTTATGCTAGTTTTAGTGTAGGCTTCCAATAGATTGATGTAATATGTGCTTTAATTGATCAATGTTATATATTTTCTAATGCAGTCTCTTATTTTAAAATTCCCACAGCCTTAATAAACATTCGTTTTGCGTTGAATTGCGCGATATTTTAATTATGTTTTCCATTAAAGAATGCATATTATTTTATTCAATAATGAATCATTGCAGTAGTTATTATTGGGCATAAATTGCGTGTTCTTTTAAGAAAGGGTTTTTATTCAACTTTGAGTGTTTGTAAAGTAAATAATTCTATTTTTCGAGTAATTATCGATCCGTTAATGTATTGAACTGCTGTTGAAAAATGCTGTACGTGCTTTACATAGTAGCGTTGATATTGTGTCTAAGATATAATTTGCAATTTTTGGTATTTTACTGTTTTTTAGTGATTTTTCTTGACATGTTTGCTATGTGTATGAAGTAACATTGTTGGCGATATTATCATCGCAAAGAGTGTTGTATTGTGTTTGAAGTTGGCGACATAAAAATCTTGTTGTTGGCGACGGTTTCTTGGCGCCAACGAAAAAGTCGCCAAGGGGGGGGGGGGGTTATATAACAGTAGTTCCATAATATTATGAGTTTTGTGTTTTCAGTAACATGGTAGAAGTCAAACGTTTCTAACTAAATGAACATTATGGAACCGAATATGGATCCAATTCCTACGGTGTTGAAAATAGTCATGGTGCTTCTCTAGCAGTGAATCAATATGATACTTCAATATGTCTTTCACATCAATAAAGTAAAAATAAAATTAATAAATTTCCTTTGATTGATTGCAAGTTCTTTGAAGAAATTGTTAAAAATTCTCAGGGTACTCTTTAAATTGTTTTTGTTCCAGAAAACAGGTTTGAAGATGACTTTTGAGATTGGTGCTCGGCACTGCTATTACTCCTGAAATAGGATATTTGATCTGTAAGAGTATGAACCTTTAAATATACAATTGCATATACAGTGGAACCCCGCCATTCGTCCAACTTGTTCAAGTAAAATTAAACTCTCCATTCGTACTTGTCCCGCGATTCAAAGAGCACCAGGGGTGAGCTGTGTTGCCAGTTTGAATTTTTTAAAGAAAAAATCAAGAAATTATGCTCATTTTAAAGTTGTCTGGCAATAATTTGTTTGACGTTTTATCTTTTTTTTAAAAAAATTATACTTTTTAAGATTTTATTGTGAATTTTCACTTTCTAAGGGGGCAGCAAGAGGAAGTGGTTAAAGAACTTTCTTCAGAGGAGGAGGAAAGTAGTAAGGAAAGCATTTCCTTTGCAGAAATTAAGAAGCTGTGTTACCCCTGCGAGAAAACACAGAGAGTAGTGAGAAAATGGCATCCCAACACTGTTGTGATCAACAGCATTCCCTTGTACGCTTCAACGACAATGTGATTGATCATTTTAGAAAAATTCTGAACAATTGTCAAAGGCAGACAACAGTATGGATTTTCGAGAAAAAAACAGAGATTCTTCTAGTGCAAAAAGACAGAAATAAAAGAACAGCAGAGAGGGAGAAAACACCTGAACGGGATGATACCTGATGTTTTTATGGAAGGGGACTCCTCTTCCTCCTCTCAACATTTCACTTAGCCATCAGCTCACCTCAGTACAAGTGAAATGCAGTTCAATTTTCATTTATCTATAATTTCATGTACAGTACTGTGCATTTGTTTTTCGTAGGTTTAAATAAGAAACCATCTGTGGGTCTAGAACGGATTAATCCAATTTACATTGTATCTTTTATGAAACAATAATTCGCCATTCGTACAAATCGCCATTCGAACTGCCTCCTGGAACAAATTGTGTACGAATAGCGAGGATTCCACTGTAATCCCGACTCAGAAATTAATAGATGATAAAACAGCAGTGTTTGATTTATTTTTAAAAACAAGGATAGCAGTTCATTGAATACTAGAAGCAATTGCTCGCCACTAGAATCCCCTTACTGTTCAAGGGCGGATCTAGAAAATCTTCAAGGGGGGGGGGGGGCGATTTTGGGAATCTCGGGGTTCAATGTAAGGATGGATGGAGGAGATTCTTCATTCCTTTTCAACAGTCCCTCCGCCCCCCCCCCCCTTTTTTTCAAACAGCAGGAACAACAAAAAAAAAAATGCTAGTGTAGTGATATTTAAAATTTTACTAGCACATTTTTTCAATGCATATACGTTTATTCAAAGCCCTTATAAAAGGGACACAAGCTGACGTTTTTTTTGCTTTCGCAAATCTGTCTATAATTTTTTCAACGTCCAATCTTTATGGATATGCAATAACGCTAATTCAGTGAGTCTACCATCACTCATTCTGCTTCTTAGCCAAGTTTTAACCGAGTTAGTATTTCCTTCAAGCTTTCTCAAGAAAAATGTAGGCTTGTAAATACATTTTCTAAATTTGAATTGATATGTCTAAATTACAAAATAATAGCAATTATTAGTAATATATTTTCTAAAATTTTCAAAATGTAATACTAAATATGTACTAAAAAAACCATAAACGAGTATGTGCAATTTATATAAACATCTGTAATTATGAATGTTCTATGAAATGTTTCAGACTCCAGGTTTTAGCGTAAATGCTGCAGGAATTTACACCACGTGCTAAGGGTTGGCTAGCTGTCACCAGTTTGATAGGTAGAAGAAAAGAGCAGGGAATCTCTTTCCCATTACTCTGAGGATTAGCATCTCAACAATACTAAAGCACAAAGGGACAGGGGGAAAGCATAGAACTTGAAGGGCGTTTAGGCTGGGATTCCAAGAACATAAAAAAATGGCTGGTCCCGGGGCACAAAGAGTAAAAACTCACTTAGGAGTGTCGTTGTAGTATCCACTTGAATCAGCCCAAGGGGGGGGGGGGGCGATCGCCACATCGCCCCCCCCCCCTAGATCCGCCATTGTTACTGTTAAAATCATAATAAGGAAAACAATTAAGGAAGTCCTTCTAAAAGAGGCTCATAATGCTTGACTTAAAAGCAACAATCAAAAACAGGCCAAAATTACCCTTGGTTAAGATCTAAGGAACTGCTGAAACTCGGTAGAAATGAGATTAGGGTGATCATTGGTTTTTCAACTGGTCATTGCAATCTCAAGAGATCTTAACATCATGGGCATTCTTGCTGACCCACTGTGCAGAGGATGTCAAGCTGCAGAGGAAAGCTGAACACATATTTTATGTGAATGTGATTACTTCTCTGCTCAACGATTCGAATATCTTGGATATCACTATATCGAACCCTGGGAATTACCCAGTTTCCCTGCTAATTTATTGCTGAAATTTGTCTTAGCCACTGGTCTGTTCCAGACTCACTAACTTGGGGTTGTTAGTACAATAGACCTGAGGTCGTAGTGCTAGTGCTCCTCAGAGCCACCCCCAAAACAATTCATTCATTACTGTTAAAATCAGTTTTTATTTGATTTAATGATTTGTTCTTTTTATCATTGATTTATATCAAATGGCTTTTACAAGTATTAAAAGAGACAAAAATGTTAAACAGTTAATAACTAATTTCACAATTACCCAAAAACATTGCATGAAAAATGAACAATAATGTACTGATTGTTGAAGAAGAAAAAATGAAAATTAAATTGAGCAAATAATTTGATCAAATATTTAAATATGGCACTGAGACAGAATGTGGTGGATCTACTTAATTTTTTAGAACTGATTTTGGTTCGTTTGCCCATGTGCATGCAGGCAAGCTAGCTGCAAACTCATAGTCAAAAACTCTCAATCTAAAAAATTAATACCTACACCTTTAAAAAATAAAGAAATAAACTGGCAATGTCACCAGCTTATTTTTAAAGCCAATCTTTTAGCACCAAAATATAGCAGGAGTGTAAAAATAGGTTTGGATTTTTTAAAGACAGCTTTTATAATGAGTTGTTTAGCATTGTGTTCAAATTTTTAATTTGTTCACAAGCTGGTCATTTCAAAGTTCCCATGAAAGGGGGGCAAATATGTCCAATTCATGAAAAAACAACAAGATGCGCACACGAGTATAGTGCATTATTAAAAAATCCAAGGAGCAATTAATCCCCTCCTGACTTCAGACCTCGCTAAATGACAAGACCTATTTGTGCAGTTCCTTTGTGAAGGATGTTTCCTTGAAAAAGAGTGGCATTGGGGATGAAGACCTTGAAAAATTAATACAAATGATCATCATATCAAATTGGTCAGTAGGAATTAAATGAATGTTTTTAAAGTTGCACACAACAGATTCGGATATAAACTAGAATATAAAAAGGAATCTAAACTTATTTTCTTATTTAAATCACTTAATCGAAAAGAGAATGAAGAAAACATTTAATTATGTACAATGTTGTTTTAAATTTGAAATTAATTTTTAATCTATTTCATTTTGTAAACAAATATTTCGCAGAAAGAATTTTTAACCAGTTAACTGTGTAGCCCGAACTGAGCTCTGGTGGAGGTTTATGTGCGTTAACTGTGTAGCCCGAGCCCCTGGAAAAGGGGCAATGGGCTTTCTTACAGTACTTCTTGCCCCTGCTCCCCTTGCGCGGCGGGTGTTCCGAGATTAGCTTCGCACAAAGGAATGGTCAAGAAAAGGCAGACGTCAAATTGTCAGTCAGATTTACTTACACTTCACCGGATTTTCTATGCCCACGTGCTCGTAGGGACAGCGGTAAATTTGACCACGTGTGACTAATAAGACAGTAAGGAATATTTTTTGTTGGAAAGTATTATTTCTGTAAAAGGTGATGGAAAACTTAACTCGAAATTATATATTGTCGCAAAATATTATGTATCTGAAAATGAAATTTGTGATCAAATGAAAGAAGTTCTTATTTAACATTGTTTTTCCTTCGATTAAAAATTCGAAACAAGCTTCTCCAATAAATAAAAAAACATATAAAAATAAAGTAATATATTCTTTTTTCTTTTTTTTAAAATTTAATTTGATCATTTTGAACCCCTTCATGCAAAAAAATGGAGGGGGGGGGGGTGCTTTACACTGAAACTAGGGTTGATGGGTATTACGGAAAGGAATGCATATTACATGCCATGAAAAAACACCAGCTCAGATAAATTGAGAAATTTCCTACATTTTAATGGGCAGAATTTCCTTTTAAAGAAATCTTGAAAAGCACAAGACTTATAGTTATCGATTCGCAAAGTTTCTTTCCTTCTACCTATAACTTTCAGATGAATGAACTCATATTGATGAGAAACGATTAGAAAGACGGCCCCGTTTAAGTCTCATACCAGCGTTTAACCACTTTTCTTTTAACAAAAAAGGTTGCAATAAAAATTCACTGATTTTTATGCAAATTAATTACGTTTGCATTGATTTTTCCCTGTTAAATAAATGATTAAATATGGAATCGCATTGTTTAAAACAATCCGTTGTTTTGCATCAGTGATATTAACAATAATTATCATAAAAGTTTTGAATGAACCTTTGTTAAAACAAACTTGAAATTCATTGACTCCAGTCCAGATAGTCCAGTGCTGAATCTAGGGAGGGGCGGGGGGGGGGGGGGGGAATCCGGGGCCTTTGCCGCGGGTGACACTTTTGGGAGCGGCAAATTCAACTGTGATGCACACACACACAAAAATAAAACAGGAGTAAAGAAAGGAAAGAAAGAGTAGTTAATTAAGAAAATTTAACTTTTGGTAAGAGAATTAAACTCCTAGTTTGGCGCTTTAATCATTGATCGGCTATTTGGCTAACGATTAAAACCGGTTGATGTAATTATTTATTTGTATAAACCGTCGGAAACTCTGAAATTGAGATATAATGAATATGTTGCGTCGTTGATCAGTTGGCGGGCTCCTGTGGCAGGCAACTGCTCCTAGGAAGGCAGTTTTAGAGAACGGCAAATTTCGCATTGCCAAAAATTTAAAAAACAAAAGTTTTTCCCCTTGTAAAAGAGAAATATAAATCATGCTATGCTCAAACAATACAATAGCTTTTCTTTTACAAATTTTCAAAGCATCCTTTTGAAAAGGGGCGAGGAGAAGGGAGAGTCATTTGAAAAAGCTGACACGTGGGTCTTCAATATGGGCGTTAGTAAGAAAGGTAGGGGGGGGGGGGCGATCTTGCCACCTGGATTTTTTTAAAAATGCCAATTTTGTTCTGCATTTTCATGAGTAAACTTTTACGTTTGAAAAAGTTTTTGTTTGCTTTTCCTTTTTTACTAATATTCTTGCAGTCTCAAATGCACCTCTTAAGGCCTCGAATTGCACCAGTTTGCAGATAGTTTTCAACATTTCCCGGGAGAGAATCCCTCAGACCCCCATCAACTGTCAGAATTTTTTATCTCCAGTTAAAGTGGGACTCTTCATATTGCTCTATCCCCTAATGTTGAGTTGAATAAAATTTATATGAAATATGAAGAATAATTGTATGGAGGGAGGGAGGAAGCTACATTCTTAAGTTTGGCCCCGCCACGGAAATCTCCAAGATCCGGTATTGTTGTAGTCTGTGCATTTGCGTTTATCAATGAACACTTTTTTTTTTTGTGCCGGAATTCACAATGCAGTGTGAGGAATCATACGAAATCGAACAAAGAGTTTATGTAATAATGTCATATATTTTCTTTACCAGACCCCTACCCTGTTAGCCGAGGCCTTAGGTTTGCTTGCGCATGGGGCGAGGTAGTAGGGTCCACTGATTTTACATGCACGTATCCTCAAGTGTACATGGTGGGTCTTCAACGGGTATCGAACACGCGATCTTCCGATTGGAAGTCCGACACTAACCACTAAGCTGCCACGGCCTTTGCTAAAATATGCTGGATCAACCCCTGCATACATTAATCGCACCCTAGCATTTATTGCGGGAGTTTCATTTAAACAGGAGGAATTGCAAACTATTTTTTGGATAGCTTCCTATAAGAGCTCATGCCCTAATACATTATTAATTAAGTGTTATTATGCTAAATAATAACACTTAATTTGGTTTCGAACGTGCGACCTTCTAGTTGGAAAACCGAAGCTCTAACCACTAGGCTACCACGGCCTCATAATGTCATATACTGGAGTAGCGAGACCCTCATTTCGGAAGGGGGGAAGGTCTTTGGGGACGGGGGGGGGGGGGGGGGCTAGATAGCTCGCAACTAATTTTATTGTTTTACGAAACCAAATACCGAATTCTAAGCAATCCCGTATCTACGTTAGCTTCAGGCGGTATCCTCATACTAAGCCAGCGATGTAATATATTTCGGTTTGTAATTTTGCACTTGTTTCATAACATATGTTTAGATGTAGCCTTAATATTCCTTGGAAAATGAATTTATTTTAAATTTTTTTAGAGCAGTTTACAATTATATGAACGATAGTCATTGAAATTATGCATGAACTAAAAATATACAAATAATTGTTAGAAACAGCACGATTTTACTTTTCTAGAGGAACTACTTAGTACTTAGAGGACCCTCGTTCACTCCTGATAAAAATTCAAAAACTTCAAGATAAAACAATTAATTTTAGCAGCTCAAAGCATAAAATCTACACAAAACGGATACCTGAGCATTTCCCATATGATATTTTTGGCTGCAAATAACTAAACCTTTGCTACCGGCATTGAGACTTCCTATGAACGAAAGGAATTTAATATTAATAGATTTAAGTTGGGGTGGTACGCTGCTGAATTTTTAGCCCCCCCCCCCCCCAAGGGGGTAGAGGGACCAAAAAAAGGCCGGCTACACCTTTTTTTGGCCCGGCTAAAATTTGGCGACCCTGCTTTTAGTATAGTCTGCGGTTGCTTCATTTGGAGCGAATACTTGTACATGCTTTCATAAGGTCAGACATTAAGTCAAAGTAATGACAGTTCTGATTTCAGTGTTTTTTCTGACATTGAACAATTTTCTGAAGGAAATCAAAATAGCAATGAAAACTATGTACGCAACGTTCGCGGATGGTGTAAAGTCGATGGGTGATCCGCTACTCTACAAAACACAATCATGGCTTCCTTTCCTACGAAAACCAGGATTGAAATTCTACATTACTGACGAACTTTTTTGATGAATAATTTTAAACTTAATTGTCAGAAACGCTAACAAAATGCTTGTATTTAAAAAAAAGAATTTAATACTATATGCTTTGTTTGCAAAAAAGTAATTCACATCAAATAAGCAAATAATTTAGCAAAGTAAGTACGATGAAAATTTGCGCGAATGCAATCAAATTCTGCTTGGAATCTCCGTACAGAAAGAGCATTTCTACTACAGAAACATTCGTAGATTAGAGAAACATTTTCTCTCATGAAATTTTCTGTACTTCAAAAATACTTCAAAAAAATCCTCGCTATCTTTTACACACCCAGTTAAAGTTTCCTATGAATCTAGATTCTAGAGCGTGTATTGGTTTCTACAAACATGCTCTTTCCCCGAAAGAATGCATACTGCTAATTTCATATTTCACTAAATCAAACTTCCCCATCTGTGACCTAATTCTTTCCATGTACTATTCTAAACGTGATTCTAAATAGAAATTTTCAACTACCGAATTCCATTTCTCGGTTTTCTTTTACTATGGGTAGATCAGAGGCTCCCTGAAGCAGCAAAAGTTGCCCTATACGCCCCGTACGGGGCGGCCACCCGAGCCCCACATAAAATGGGGACCTTTTAAAGTAGTATTCGCAATATCAGTAAGTTAATAACTTAGAGAAATCTAAACTGCTTTTCACCAATTTTAGTAATTTACTTATTGCCCCCCGTGTTTATAGCTGTAAAAAATATTCCTCTAACACTCTTTGTTATCGGATTTATTTATTTGCCAGATGAGCAAATCGTGCCATCGGATTACTATACTCAGCCTCAGATTGACAAGAAATAATTATTTAATAATTTTATTAAATACTGTAAAATTTGTATACTTAATGTAAGATATAGCTAAAAAAATTTTCCCTTGAAGTGGATTGAACCTCTCTTTCAAATTAACGACCTCCACATCTGCATGTTCCCTCTAGTTCATATGACTTTGATTTAAGAAACAAGTTAGAATTTGCAGATAACCACTTCTCGAAACATGAGTTCAGTGACATAATGTCACGAATAATTTTGAGATGACTTTATAATGTAAAACTTGCAAAGTTTTTTTTTTTTCTAGTGTTATAAATGCTTATAATTATGAACATATTGCGCATATAAAGTAATTAATATAAGCATGGATAAATAATAAACATACTTTGTACTTTTCTCCACCAAACCCCTACTAGGCCTTAGGATTGCTTACGCACGGGGAGAGGTAGTGGGGCCTACGGATTTTACATGCACATATCCCCAAGTATACATGGTGGTCTTCAGTGGGTACCGAACGCGCGACCTTCCAGGTGGAGGTTCGACGTGCTAACCACTAGGCTACCACTGCCCACAACATACTTTGTACCAGTTTGAATTTCGTTATTCGAAAACCTGGATTTCATTTTGGTTAAATTACGGGTTACACTTCAGATTGGTTTGCCCCGATTCACATGTATATGACGGGGCCTGCTTTTAGTTACAAATTTTTAAGGCAAAACTATAAAACAGTTCATCGATAAGATTTTGTGTAATTTACAACATTTGAGGCATTATATATGTTTTTATTCATAATGTGTTCTCATATTCTTGTAGAAAATGGATTAACATTTCATAGGCATTTATCAGATTCTCATGATGCTAAAAAGCAATCAAGTAACCATGAGACACTTTATTGCTTAGGAAATACATATGGAAAAAATGTCGGACATAAGGTCAGAAACCAAAAAAATTACGGAAATAAGTTCCATGACCAAAAGACCGACAGTATATTTCGATCCTTATGAAGTTCACTTTCCGTTTTTTTTCCCAGTACGTTTCTAAACATAATTTGAATTTTATGAATGAGTTTTTAATGCTTTTCAGCTTTGAAAGAAACAAAGAAAAGGATTTGACTATTCATAATGTCGTTTTTTTGTTTTTTTTTTTCCTTATTACCTAAATGCTATGAAATATTAAAGTAAACGATCAAGGCACTATTTAAAGCTAGAGAAGTTAATTTGCAATTGCCGAATATAAAATAACATTTAAATTTAGTTAACTTGCTATGAAACATAATGAAGCAAAAAAAGCGTGGAAAGTCTTCTGAGGATTGACGCTGCGTCTCTCTCTAAATTTCGACGAAAAAAACATATACAAAAGGAATTCAGTGCGTGCAAAGACAGTGCATTCCATCCGCGCTCCCCATTCCCCTTAGGAAAACGATTAGAACCCTTTAGCATGCTTTACTGAATCGGGGCTTCAATACAATAGATCAATCAACGATCTTCCACTCTCTTTGGTTCCATGGACTTCCTTTGTAAAGTAAAGGGGGTCAAAGCGTGCATTGCTGGGAAGTAAAGATATGCTTGCCGAAATGTTTACACATGTAATGACCATTTTTGGTGAAGAGGTTTACACAGTAGACAGGTTAAATCTCTTGTTGGTAATATAACCATATGTGCCTATGACCTTTCTAAGGTATTAATCTTTTTACAATAATTACCTGGTTTAACTACAAATACATTGCAGGAATTAGTGCAGTGTATTATATTTATTTGGTCATTTGTTTTAGTATTATTATTTGAAATTATTGCACACATTTTTATACTTTTTAGTGCTTTGCTACTCTGTATTTTTCTCAAAATGTTGATTTCAAATCATATTCATTTTGAAAAATATTCTTATTTAAATCAAATAAATCTGATTATTTAAATTTTTTTTAAATAAAGATTTTTATCATTCTCTGATTAAAATTTATAATTTCAAATAAAAATTCTAGAATTTTTTCTTATATTCTTAATATTTAAGTGAATAATAAGAAAATAAAAAATATATTAAGCTTCTTTTTGTTAGTATTTATAAAAATTCTTTCAAGTTAAATATATGTATTCTTGTTAATTTTGAATTATTAATTAGCATTTTAAACGATGTATTTTTCCTACAAAAGAAAGATTTTCTTCCCCTTGTTCAGGGGAAAACATATTCCATTTATAAATTCAAAAGGAGTTTTAAATAAATAAAAAAATCTTACGTGTTCTGTTTTCTTAAGTATTATAAAAACTGATTATGAAGTTAAACTGACTTTACAATTTGTTTTTTCAGTTGTATAAAAAGTTATGGGGAAGAAATTTTATGAAGTACTGGGTTTGCCAGAGAATGCTTCAGATGAGGATGTTAAAAAGGCTTATAAAAAGATGGCGTTGAAATACCATCCAGACAAGAACAAATCTCCAGAAGCAGAAGCTCAGTTTAAAAAAGTTTCAGAAGCATATGAAGTGCTTAGTGACAAAAAGAAGAGAGATAGATATGATAAATTTGGAGAAGCTGGACTGAATTTTGAACCTGTACAAGCAAATTTTTCATGCAACTACAGTCCAAGTAAATTTTATTCATCTAAACTTTTAATACCCAGCCTTTATAATTTCCATAATTTGTCATTATTGTGATCATTTAAAATTATGGTTCCTAATGGGTCGGAAAAACCTAAACGCAAATTTTTTGGGTTTCAAAGCAGATCGCTTATAGAAATCGGGATTCCATAAAACCATTGTTAGGACAGACAATTTTTTATCCTATTTTTCTATTTTGACGAATATTAAAAGAGAAAAACCTACCCTTCACAAAATTATTGGTATAAAAGAGTTTCTTGACTGGTCAAAATTTTTATTTGTGTCATTTTTAGTGTAGCTTTTCTAAGTGGTGTAGTTTCAACTAAATGAAGAAAAAAGAATATCGCAAAAATTCATATTTCCTTAATTTATCATTGCCAGCAACTAGTTTTTAATTTTCCCAGTTTAAAAGTCGTACACTTTTTTTTTTCTTTTTTGTAGACTTAATAGTTTGACAAAATATTATGTTTTCTTTACTGAAAATAAGACACATTAGGAATTTTAATACATATATGCACCCCACCCCCCTTGTCACTTTTGTTTTATGACGCATAGGTAGCCACTGAGTTAATCGAGTTTAGTGGCCACTGGGCATTTTCAAAATTTCTGAGTCTTTACCATTACTGATGTGTCAAATCAAGATTTTTGTAAAGAAATTGAATACATTTTAGACTTTATAATTTTGTTTCAAAACTGTGATTTATTGCGTTTGCACTACTTTTAACCTTTTAAGTAGTTTATAAATAAGTAGGTATTAACTATCGTTTATTAAGAATGTCAAATATGGATGAGTAGAATGAGTGATGCATCTTTCACCTGTTATAGAGAAACTGAAACAATTTCTTATATTTCTTAATATTCTAGTGGCAAAAGTTGTTCTTACGACTGTTTAATTTTAGAACATTTGATTTATTAATTTTGACTTAAATGCAAATACAAGTGTGACAACAGAGACACAGACACAAGCAAGGCTGGTCCTAGTCACTTTAACAATCCCCAAAAACTTTATAATTTCACTTTCAATGTGAAATATAAACTTTGCATTTTTACTTTGTGTTGTTTTCTACTGTTTAGAAAATGAAAAGCTATGTGGAAAACCAATAGCAGATGCTAAAACATTACTGCTCTATTGCCGTAATTCTTTTGAAATTTTGTAAGCATACTTTCATTTTCTATGCAAGCAAAGGAACCTTAAGAGTCTGATTTTTTCTTTAATTTACTATCTTTCTTTACAAATAAAGTTTTTTCATTAAAAACTTAGTTAAAAAATATGTATAGGGGGAGGTCCTGGAATTGTTTAGAACTAGGATCTTAAACGCTATGAAAATTAAGCATTGAATCACAATTTTTTCTTTTGTCTTTCTTGTATCCTTCATACCAAATTTTATCAAAATAGGGAATAATGAGGGCAACAAATGATAGGTCTGACATGGCCGGGATGGTTTTTACCAGGTTTTTTTCTATCTATGGGCCAAAACTTGCCAACCCTGGTATATTTATGTATACATAGTTATCTATAATCATTTTGTATGTTGAGAGTAAAAAATAATTTTTATGAAAGTCTAATAAAAACTCATTTTTTCCTCATTAATATTTTAAAACATATTTTACCTGTCTAAAGAAGGAAATTAATTAAGCAATTTTCTTTTCAGATTTTTCCCAGTTTTTTGGACGTAACGAATTTGAATTTTTCTTCAAGCCGCCCCCAGCCCATGATTTTAGTCAATTTACTCGAAGCAACTCTGCTCGCACACGAACGAAAAAGCCACATCCTCCTCCTCCTCCTCCAAAAAAAGATCCAGCTATCGTTCATGACTTATACATATCCTTAGAAGACGTGCTCATAGGCTGTACGAAAAAGATGAAAATAGAACGAAACGTTTTAAATCCGGACAGACGTACGACTCGTAGGGAGACAAAAGTTTTGACTATCAACGTGAAACCTGGTTGGAAAGCTGGCACGAAAATCACTTTCAAAGAAGAAGGAGACGAAAATCCAAATAGCATTCCTGCTGATATCGTGTTTATAATTAGAGATAAAGTTCACAATGTTTTTGAAAGAGATGGTGTTAATATTAAATATATATGTAATTTAACACTTAAACAGGTAAGCATTAAAGATTTCAAATTTAACTTATATTTATTTTTGAAAGTGCCTTTTTAGTGCTGTGATATTTTTTTTAATGACAACCTTGAGGCATTAGTAAAAATGCTAAATTAATGATCTGAAATATCAAAAACATATTTAAAAAATAAATAAATAAGAAAGGTGTTCATTTGTAAGTAAGTATATATTAAGCTAGAAGTACCATGTTTTTTGGCCTGTTGTCGTATAAATCCAGGGTTCGTGATTTTTTTTATTTTTTTTTAAAAAATCAAAAAAATCGGATTTTTTTTATTTAAATCAGATTTTTTTTATTTAAATCGGATTTTTTTGATTTTTTTAAAAAAACCCCAAATATTTTGGATATTTATTATGTTGCATTCATAGAAACAATTGGCATCTTAATCAATATGCAAAAACACACTTTAAGCTATTTTCACAGCAATAAATATTTTTTAATAGTAATAATGATAAACAAATTTTAATACAAATGCATGACTCAAATGAAACTTAACCCTACCAGGAATAATAGTACACTTATAAATACAGAGAAAATGAACAAATTTAATGAAAATAATTATTTTGCTGTTGAAAGCTGAAAAAAAGTACCAATTGTGTGTACTTAAGTTTTACATTGAATGTCTTTAATCATTTTTCAATTTTATAAATAAAAAAGCCTGAAATATTTTTACCCATTTCGAAAAATCATATGCTCACACCATTACTAAAAACTGAAACTTTTTGTTTTAATCAAGTATCTTTATTTAAAACTTCTATGATAAAAAAAATATTTTAGAAGGAAAAAACCTTAAGCTATTAGGGGACGTGGATGAAACTTTAAGGATATATATTCTAAATTCTAACAATTGTTTTAAACACTATCATTCTGAATTATTTATTGTGTGGCATTGATTAAATTGATCTAAAATACTATTTTTAAGAGAAAAAACAGAATGGTTCATGATTATGTATTATGAATTGTAATTTGAATGATTGAATGAATTATGCTTTGCGGTTAAGATGCTTGAAGAATATTGTAAAATTTAAAAAAATATTGCCAAATTAAAAGAATAGGTATTAATTCTAAGCTTATGAAATATGTTATGCACACAGACAGATGTACCTAGGAAGTTTTGTTTGAAACAGTAGTTGTAATTGCAACATATTTCATTTTTACAACACTTCCTAACAGTAAAATCAATGATTTTTTTGAAAAAAAAATCACTTTATTTAAATCAATGATTTTTTTTAAAAAATCACTTGATTTAAATCACGATTTAAATCATGATTTAAATCAAGCTGATTTAAATCAACGAACCCTGTATAAATCATATTTATATTTTTAAAAAGTTTTCTATTTTGGCCTTGTACAGCTTACATTATGTACTATTGAAAAAATGAGCTAAGATAATATGTTACAAGTTAAGATGTTCTTATATTTACATAATCTTTGCATCCATTACCATAATCTCTTTCTTAATTTCGACTCTTTTGTAAGTTTTGTTATAAGGGAAAATTTTGTTCAGTTTAATTATAATTTTTACTATAATACATGTTATAAAACATGATTCACAAATAATTTATAGGTGGATTTTGAAATGGCAATCAAATGAGACATTGAATTGGATTTTTTTTTCTTTTTTACTTATTTTTATAATCCATAATATAACAGCTACAATAAATTAAAAGGCATTAAGCATAAATGTATACTGATTTGATAGAATTAAAGAGGAGCGTGAAAAAGTTAAAAGAAAAAAGTTGAGGTTTTTTTAAATCCTTTCATGAATTATTGTTTCTTCATAATGGTAATCATTTTGAAAGGAAGGGGGATGAAAAAAAGAAATATTTTATCAGTGAATTGCAATCCTTTAGTTAATAGATGTGTGAGGATTTTTTTGTACATCTGTTTAAACACATAAAATTACTATACCATTTTTTTAAAAAAAATAAAGCTTTGGTTTATTCAGATTACTTTAAATAGATATGAAAGGGAACTTTCATCATTGATTTTTACATTTCATTTTTTCTCTAAATTTGGTTGGTTGCTTCAGAAGCCTCTTAAGTTCTGCAGCCAATTCCTGTAATCTTGGAATTCCTAAAACTTAATACAAGTTTGAAAGAAAATAAATTTCACAATTTTCAAGACATTTAAATGATTTCTTTGGGAAAATCAATTATTCCCCAAAGTTTTTCAGAAGTCAACGAGAAGTTTTGCTGTTAACCTTCTCCAAATAGGGAGGTAGATACCTTAAAAACCTTTCCGTACATGGAAAAAATCGAGTGCTATCCCCCTTGTAAAAAGGGTGTTAAGGTTTTTGATGGACCTTCCACCATGTCTGAAAGGTCCCTATTCATTTCTGTAAGATAAACGATGCACTTGTTAATTGCTGCAAAATTAGGGGCCGTTCATAAATGACGTCACTCTTTTTTCCCATATATTTGACCCCCCCCTCCCACCCTTTGTCACAATATGTCACACTTCAGTGGACCCCCCTCCCTCCCTTTGTCACGCATCACACTATGTTGCATAATGCGTGATGTCACACTTGTTACCCCCTCCCCTCGTCACACTTTGTTACAATTTCACAAATCCCCCCCCCCTTGAAGCGTGACATCATTTATGAATGATCCCTTATTAGGGACATTGTTGCGTTTTTATTGTTTAGGCACATGTCTGTTGATCACCTTTAAATGAGAGGTACACATTAGTTTTAGGCTTGACAAAGTGGAAAAATTGCTGGGACAAAATCGTCTCAGCTCCGTGTTTGAATTTTTTTTTTTTTTTTTGGGGGGGGGGGGGGTATATACTGTCCTAGCTGTAGGAAAGAGGTTAAAAGCCCCCTCTGATTTATTTCAGAAGTAAAAGTGTTCAAATTAAATAAATTTTTTGTGTACTTATACACTATTAATACCATTGTTCCTGATGTCTTAAATGTTGAATTTGATTTGAATCATGCATTTGTATTAATTTTTTTACTATCAAAAAATAGCCTTTGCATGTAAATAGCTGATACAGTTAAACCTCCTGTAAGGGACACCTCCGAAAAAGGAACACCTCTAATTAAAGGACAATTTTTCTGGTCCCAGTCCCTTTGAATAGGGACCGCAATGTATTTACCTCTGAATAAAGGACACTCTAATTAAGGGACATTCACAGAGAAAAATTTCTAAAATTCAAGTTATATAGATAAGAAAAATTTGCTGGAAATTGAAGTTTTTTTTTCTAAAAGTTAACTTCTGAAAGTACTAGTCTGAGTCCTAGAAGCATGACCAAAGAAACAAGTGCATTTTAAAGTGCTAGCCAAAACCTACTTGTAAAGGCTTTTCCCTCTCTTATACTCTGGAATACATGTATGCTCAGCATTGATAGACAGTACCCGGCTACCAACAAGTTTTTGATGCAAGGATTGGAAAAAGTACACGAAACTTAAATTATGCTGTATTGCCCGAATTACTTTAAAACAAACCCATCTCATAGATTACTTCAAATACATTTCTGTAAGCTGCAAAACATTGCTAATACGACATTTATGCTAAAATTTTACTTTTTAATAAAAAAATTTTAAATTTCAATAATTTCAACTTATATTCTGTATGCATGAGACATTTTCAGTATTTAACTTCAGATGGTAACACATGTTTATTATTAAAAAGTTGAACCAAGTTAATACACTATACGTGCATGAACCTCCGAGGAAGGGACACCTCTATTTAAGGTGCAATATTTCCAGTCCTCTTAGTGTCCCTTATTGAGAGGTTTTACTAATATGTTTTTGCATATTGTTTAGCATGTCATGTTATTTTATAAATGTGACATAATAAATATTCAAAATCTTTATTTTTTCAATAAAAATAACAAACCCTGCATATTTATGAATGCTAATTAAGTTTCATAATTGGGGCCTTAATATTGTATTTTAAACATATTTTAAAGTTTAAATGTATTGATATATTCAAAGCATTATTTTATAAATTAGTGGAATAATCTACATTATTCCAATATCTATAAAACTCGAAACCTATAGTCCCCAGATGTGTGTTATGACAGTCTTCAACTTTATTGTGATGTGTATTGAAGTTAATTTTTTATTATATTTATACAAGAAATTATACCACTAATGATATTTATTTCATAATGTTTGTCAGTTGCACAAGGTTGGAAGTGTGGGATATATTCAAAAGATATTTAGTTCTGGAATCATCTCATAAGTTGCCCTTATGTATTGATCATCTTTGAAATTGCCTACTGTATGAAATGCTGTCCTGACATAAATCACTTTGTCAGAAAATAGTTTTCTTTGATTAATTTTGTTTAATTTAAATCTGTTTTTATTTGCTTATGTCTAAATGATATATGTCTTTTATTTTAGGCACTGTGTGGCACAAATATAGAAATTCCTACTCTCACTGGTGAAAAACTTCCATACCAGTTCAAAGATGTGATCAGACCAGACTCGGAGCACAGATTTTGTGGTCGTGGCCTCCCGTACCCAAAAGACATTAATAGGAGAGGAGACTTGTTGGTCGTGTTCCGGGTCGTTTTCCCAGACTCCCTCACAGACAGCACAAAACGCATTCTCAAAGAGTGTCTACCGACGTGCTGATAGTAAATCAATTTTAGTAGTCAAGTTTCAATAACAATAGTGTGAATGAAGATTTGAAAGTGTAATATAAAATGGTTCTTGTGCCAAACTAAGGGATGTGCGAGCACAAGAATGAAAACTTGCGTATTCATGCTTCTGTTGTACTGTGCAGTGTAAACTAGCAATGTTTCATGCATATTATAATGCCCTTTTATGTTTCTCTTCAGTGCACACACAACTAAGTCTATTCTGGCATTGAGATGTACATTTGTTGCCTGCCGTTTTGATGGGTTCATGTTTCGGTAAATGCCGTACAGCTTATTAAATGAGTGGCGGTGAAAAGAGGTAGAGTTATTTGTTGATTTGTGCATTCTTGTTCAAGTCGTAATGACCATTCTTTTTTTTCCCCCTAAATCCAGTTGAAAAAGTCAACTCCTGCTAATCTGAAAACCAATTATCTTCAATTTTATATAATCCACCATATTTTTAATATATAAACAGCGATATGAAAGTTACAATTACAATTTTCACTATTAAAATCAGTTGCTGTTTGTCTTTGTTAACGTACAAAACTTCATAATAATTAAGATATATTTGAGCTGAATTTTGTTATTGCAATATTGTATTTAAAAACCGGATGTAATTTTTGTCATTTTGTAGAATAATTAAAATATCTCACAAAGCTACTTTAAAAGTGTGAGTTGGCTACTTGAAGTTAAAGTATTTTTTTTTTATTTATTTAACAATTATTTTTATCATTTCTATAATTAGTAAAGTACAATGCCAAATTTGTTGAAATGAACTGTAAACAAAAAGTTCTCTAAAATCTGAAATTCTACAATCTACAAAATATCCAAAGCATTTGTGTTCAAATTGACTACGTAAAGTTGTGTTTTATGCCAAGTAGAAAATCAGCACTCTTCTAACCTATTAAGATTTCTAAGAAATTGGCTTTATGCCACAAGTAAAATTCTTCATCCAAATATTTCAATTCCACATAAGGGTGTATAAAATTGTATCAAAAAGTATTTACTACATAATAGCAAATGCATGTAATAGTATGTAGTAAATATTTTCAATTGTTGATGCATTAGTTAATTGTAATTATATGTTTAAAAACTCTTATGTATTTATTTATTGTAAAACTGCTGAGAAATTGACATCGTTGCTGCTGTAATTGGATGATTAGTGCTTCGTTTCTGTCATTTCTTTTCCTGCATCTGATGTTAATACACTGTACATTTATGTTTAAAACATTTTTAATTTAAACTATTTTATTTTTTGAAAGTTAATAGTATGATATTTTTAGTATATGTATGCACACACACACCTGCTTACATTCCATTTTTGGTGCAGCATGTCGTTATGTTTTGAATATTAACAAAAGAAATAATTTTAAATTAACTTGAAATAAATCAAAGTTCTTTTAACTGTAATGTAATTTGAATATATGTTTGCTTTCCAAATATTTGTCCTAACTTCAATTTTGGAATTGCTCTTGAATTTAATGGATGGTAGATTCAAGTTCTTTCAATGCATTAGCACTTATGATGGAATGCAGTTTTATGTTTAAAATTGTGTTCACTAAAGGAAAAGAGTTGTACTGAACTGAAGTAAAAATATTTTGTAAAAGAGAAAAAGCATAGAATCGAAAAGTACATATAACATATGTAAATAATTACTATTTTAAGCAGTGTATGGATGGGGAAAACAGAAAGAAAGAATAATCCATAATAAAAGCATTAATTATTTTTCTAATTGATTTAATTTTGGTTTTTAAATTCTTCTTTAAAAGAAAATATTACTCTTGCCCAACACATATATGGTAAACATAGTAGGGCAAAGTGAATGGAGGATTAAAAATAGGCTTAACATTTTTTCATTATACTCTGTTTTGTCTCTTTATGATAATCATAATGTAATGCATTATTATACTTTTGTAAGCTACAGTTCAGCAATTATTTCAGAATGTGCAATGTGCCCCCCTCCCCTCATCTTTTTATTTATTTATTTAACAAAATATACTTTAATTGTGTAATTTATTTTTTTAATTAACCCCAGAACTTCGTGCGATGTTATTTATTAGTTGTATCTTTAAAACTGAAATTTAAAAGAATTTAGTACATTCTTTTTTTTTTCTTTCGTTTCTATATTATTAAAGAAAACTATTAAAAGCAACTACTGTGTGTTTCAAAAGTTTAATAAAATATTTTCCGCAGCTTTGAAATTTGATTTACTCCATCAGAAATAAATAATATATTTTAATACCATTTGTTCGATGAACATATCTTAAATTAAAATTGGATATTGAGTTTTTGGGGATTTGTTTTCTTAGTACTTTGAAAGTTATTTACTGTCAATATTTTTATCCCTTGTGTAGTTAGGAAATTATTCTCATCAATATATATTGATTATGCCTTTTCTTAAGAACTATTATTTGCAATGCCCACTTATGTAAGTGTACAGAATGCTCCAAGACTAAAATTTAAAATGTATACTCATTTGTATCTTTGGGATATTGTAAATTCAAACAAGTTAGGGGGGAAACCAGCTTGAAACATACAATAAAATTTATTGACTGGAAAAGTGAGAAAAATAAAATTAGAACAGTATTATTTTACTGAAGTTAAGTAACATAAGTAATGCTCACTGAAATTCAGAGATTATGCTAGAAATATTTGAGTGCGATTGCAATTCAAGGAAATTGGTGCGATTATGAAACAGGTTGGCTACTTGTGGCTAATTTCAAGCAGCTTTTGTAATTTAACTTTTTTTCTTGGCAAATTTGCACCAAGCTGATAAAAAAAAAGAGGTCTCCTATTACAGTTCCAAAAAAAAAATAAAAATCTGGAATTGCCTTAAATAATTTATCTTCGTCTTGGTCTCCCAAATTTTTTTTTCCTTCCCTATAATTATCAATTTAGCAGTCAAATCGATGTAATTTTAATTCATAGAAAATAATGCCACAAAAAAAGTTGTATCCATAGTTTATCCACAAATATATTTAAGAAGTACCTACATTAAAAAAAAGCAATCTTGTCCAAAAAGGAAGATGGCAATTTCAGGTTTTGGTAATGCCAAATATTATTCGTATTGTATTTTTTTCTGAATTAATGGCTTTTAATGTGCGATAAATTCTTTTTAAAAAAGAACTCCTTGCCTCCTGAAAGATTCCTTTTTTGGGGCTGCACCTACTTGGTGAACCCGGACCACTATGCAAATATGGCCTTCCTGTAATATGTAGGAACTGTTGGAATTCAAAATGATAAAAAGAGCTTGTTTTTTTGTTCATTAGTTTTATTTTTAAATGCTCTTGAGAATTGTTAACATCAAGCAAAAATGTTGGAGTGTGTTATTATTTCTGTGATTTATTATTTATATTTTTAGAACTTAAGTTTTAGGTAGAAATAGAAATTTTGAAATTGGGACTTACTAAATCAGATGTAGCAAATTAATGAGTAGTAAACAAAGGTGGAAGATTATTATTATTTTTGATATGCCCTCTGTTTTATTTGTTTAATCTACTCATACTTTAAAATTTATAAAACATGGTTAAAATTTAAAATATCCATGAAGGTTTATGTTTAACGGTAGACATAATTCTGTTTGAGATTGCTATGTAACATAACATTGTAAAATTTCTTATAAATACCATAATAAATTTTTTAGTGTATTTCAATTTTCAGAGTGATTTTTAAGTACAATTATTCATAACTCATATTTTTAATTCTGCTCCATTAAAAAGGTCTTATTTAATTAAACACTGTACTTAAAAAGATTCAGTGAAACCTGTGTAAATTGACCACTTGTGGTCAGGGTTGGGTTGTTTAAACCAGGTTTTAACTGGTTTAAACCGTCAAAAACCCCTACAATTTACATACGCTAAAAATATAAAAAGAAGGCTGTTAATAATAGCAAAATACAGCATTGTTTTTGTTTTATTATAATGTTCCTTAGTTTTAGTATACATTGAACTATAATTAAATATCAATTAATGTACTTTCCTTTGTTTATGATTTAATTTTCAATTTTTTACACTAATTTCTTTCCGGTGTGCATTTTTTGCATATTTGACAAGAATACCATGGGGGAATGAAGAAGAATTGTTTTAGTGTCAATATTTCTTTGTACTGGTAGGAAAGCATCTTTGAATATGCCCTATCCTGGGGAAAGTACATACCTTCATTATGTTTCAATTGTGATGGATTACTCTCTGCTTCTATCCATAAAAAAAGTGTAAAAATCTACATTTATTTCTGCAAAATATTAGATTAAACCTACACAATGTTAATTACTACAAATATAATAAAAGATTTATTAACTGTACAGTAGGGTGGTGCTTATATTTTGAAGTTTTAAATTTTCAACCTCTTACCCTCTAAATTTGTCCCACTATACCAAAAAATGATTATGGTAAAATTTTATCACCATCAAACAATATTTAGAAGTAGCTCAAAGAAGGTAGTTTCATAATTGAATGAGGTTTTGCGATTTTTTAAATTTCTAAACAAGATAAAAATTATGATTTGCAATTATGTTTAATTTATGTAATTATATTTAAAAGTAACTTCTATATGAATAAGTAAAAATTAAACATTTGTAAATTGCATAACTATAATAAAGTAGTTTTCTTAATAAAATATACAGTATTCAAGTCTACCTCATTAGGTGGCAACAACCAAACTTACAGAGCCAATGAGCAATAATACCTGTTCCAAATTTTACTATGATTGATTCTACCCCCCTCTCCATAATAAAAAAAGACAGGTCAAAAAAGTAAGCAACTTTTCAACTCAGTTATTTATTTATATATGCTAGAACAAGACAAGAAGGCTACTATATTGGCAGTTACTGCTTTTTCATAGATTTATGCCAAAAAAAGATTTTCCATTTTCCTTCTGAGCCACAAACTTCCAATGCAAATATTGACGAAATATGGAAAATCCACTAGCAGTTGTTAGTGTAATTATGTGCAGATTAACCATCTAAGTATGACCGTGATCTACCAAAGATTTCCTCATGAGTTAATTGTAACTGGCGATTTATGGTTTGGTAACAACTGGTTTAAACTACAAGTAAGGAACAAGTTTGCTCTGAAATGACACAGTGAACTTGGCAGGTGGTGAAAAGGTCACGTAAATAAAATTTGAGAGCATTAGACATGAAAAAAAAAAGAAACTAAATAATGCTTCAATAACACTATTGAATCCCAACTGCATTAGTATATCTCATTGAATTAGAACAAAACAAAATGTTTATATGACTATTATGCAGTATTTATAATATAGATGCTGCTTGATTTTGAGGCAGTGCAATGAGCATACTAGATAGTTTCAATGAAATTTAAAGGCTAAGTACGTCGTTAAAAGTTTAGAGTTTGATGAATTGGGTAAATCCGAATCTCTCAGCCACTTCCTTTGAGGGCAGCAGTAACAATAAAAATAAAAATTGATGAAGCTAAGGGGAAAAAAACAACCTTCAATTCCTTTGTGTGTTCTTTTTTAGTACTAATATTATCTGGTAATGGCATGCTGCCTAATATATGCTAGTGGTTTGCTGCTAACTTGTGTATGCTACACCATGATATCCATGTGTATTACACATAGGATATCAGCTAACCCCAAGCAGCAAATTTAATGTGTCTCCTTTCGTTCCCCACCTATGGTTCAGACCCAGTAGTCATCTAACTGTAAAATGCCAGCTACAAGGAAATCTTTAGTAGATTACGGTGGTACTCGTGGTTAAGCCCATAATATCACCAACAACTGTTGATTTTCCACATTTTGTTAATATTCGCATTGATAGCTCATGGCTCAGGTAGAAAATAAAGAATATTTTGCTGGCATAAGTATATAGTACATAAAAAATTTAGCTGCCCACTCGCATATATAAAACTGAGAATTGGAGCGTTTCTAACGTTTTGGTCCTGTTTTTTCCTTTTTCTTTCTTTCTTTGCTATTGGGCGGGGGGGGGGGGGGGGAGGACAGGGGCGTCAATATCTCATAGTAAAATGTGTAAAAGTTAGTTGCTCAGTGGTTCCATAAGTTCGGCGATCACTGGTTTAGACAGTTGTAGCCACCCATGAGGTACACTTGAATACTGTATTTTTTATTAAAACTATTTCATTATAGCTGTACAATTTTAAAATGTTTAATTTTTTACTTATTCATATAGAAGTTACTTCTTAATATAATTACATAAATTAAACATAATTGCAAATCATAATTTTTATCTTGTTTAGAAATTCAAAAAATTGTAAAATCTCGTTCAATTATGAAACTTTACCTTCTTTGAGCTACCTCTAAATATTGTTCGATGGTGATAAAATTTTACCATAATCATTTTTTGGTATAATGGAACAAATTTAGAGGGTAGAGGTTGAAAATTTAAAACTTCGAAAAAGAAGCACCACCCTACTGTACAGCTTTGCTGAAAGTAATTAAAAGTATGCATTCACAATAAAATGAGTCATTAAATAAGTGTTTGACAATTTCTATTAAAAAAATTGTCACATTATAGTCTATTATCAGTTCACGTTCACAAAATATTCTACTAATAGAATATCTCGAATGCACTGGCAGGACACAGCAAATGATGTGTTTTAGGATTTAAAACCCCTCCTACAGCATCAGAAAACACAAACCTATGTTTGTGCACTTAAAAAACAATTAATTTGATTTTTAAAAACAATTCTTATGAATAAAATCACTCTCGGGCATTTAATGAATGTATGCTGTTTTATTTAAAATTTATTGATTAAAGTCTATCCAATTCTGCTAAATCATTTCTTTGATCATTTTTTTTACAAATTAGGTTTTTGACAGGAAGGTTTTTGACAAGCCGGTTTTAACCATGGTTAAAACCGTTGCATGTCAAAAACCTGCCAACCCTGTTTGTGGTACAGCACTTTAGTGGTCAACTTTACAGGTTTTACTGTAGTTGAAAATATATTGAGTGAGTGTTTCCCTATCTTTTGAATCATCTTCACTTCCTATCGATCAAATCATCTTCACTTCCTATCGATCGAATCATCTTCACTTCCTATCTATCGAATCATCTTCACTTGTCCTAAATTTGTCATAACTGTTGAAAAGTAACTATGAAAGATACAAGGAAAATTTAAACATTTAATAAATTATGAACGTACTTGCTATTGTTAAGTCTATTGTTTTAAGGAGCATGAATGAAAAATTTGGTTTCTAATTCATTAATATATTAGTATAATAAAATATTATATAAATGGACTTTTAAACAAAATGCCAACATACCATTTTTTGAAGGATATCGCAGTTATGATAATTATTTTAAACATTTTTGTGTATACTAAGCTTTTGTTGTCATTTATTCGGATGGTAGAAGGGAGTGTTGCTGGACTGCTCACAGTATAAAAATGTCTTAATCAGTACTGCTCAAGGCCGTACCTCCTCCGCCCACCCGAAATCCCAAAATTTTTCGCAAGGTAGCATATATTCCCTGAAACTTTCCTCAACATAAGTGTTTCAAAGTCAGCCCCCCCTCCCCCTGAAATAAAATTTCTGGCTACAGCCTTGGTACTGCTACTACTCCTCTGCAAATTCACAATTTTCTGCTTTCTTAAATATTAAAAAATGCCATTTATTACACTGCATACTTAATTTTTTATATTAGGCATAAAATCGACATATTTTAGTATTTTTACATGCAAGTTCCGATTTTTCGAGAGTTTTGAAATCGGATTGCATCTGCTTCTGTTAAATTTTTCTCATTTTTGTTTGCTATGTGGTTCTTCCGTTTAGCCGTCAATAATTTCATGTTTACTCTTTACCATTATTTGCTACCTTTCTTATATTTCGCCTCTAGTAAAGAACTTCACTCTCGTCATTTTACCACACCCACTCAAAAATTTTAATCCAGTTGTATCAGAGTTGATTCATGCTCATACCACATTAGCATAAATCTTTTCCAGACTTTATCTTAACTTTATAAAATCTTTAGACAGTGTTACTACGGTTTCTACACTCCTTAATTTTCATCTCAAAAATTAAGGGCCCTTAAAAGTATTTAATTTTAACTCGAAGTCCGTAATTTTTAGTGACCAGCCTGTTATAAGGGATTATTCATAAATGATGTCACGCTTTGAGGGGGGGAGTGGGGTTCGTGAAAGTGTGACGAGGGGAGGGGTAACAAGAAGTGTGACATTATGCAACATAGAGTGACGTGTGACAAAAGGGGGAGGGGGTCCTCTGATGTGTGACATATTGTGACAAAGGGGGGGGAGGTCATTTATGAACGGCCCCTAACATTTGTCAGACATGCCAACTGTCCTGCTTTTCTTTTCAATTTCCAACCCTCCTGCCAATACAGAAATTTTTTCTGCTTTTTAAAAAAGAAAAAAAGAAGTCTCAATTCACTTCAGTTTCATTCATCTTTTTGTACTAAAAATTTAGAATACTTAAAGACTTAATACTTATGTCAATTTTGTTTTCAAAAAGTTTTTATAGGCTGCAGTTTCATAACACAACTTTTTTATTTAGTGTTTCTGCATTTCATAACCACGTAAAAGTTCTACTTATAACTGTGTAAATATTTTTATTTTTAGTTCTAAATTATCTTTTAAAAATGGATAACTTATGAAATATGCATTTTAAATCTCGTGGATTAATTTTTTCGTAATTTATATCTAAGAACAAAAAATTTATCAGTTTTATACTAGTATTCAACTGGTACAGAAATTTCTCCAGTTTTTTGGTTTCGTTTCTCCTGCTTTTTGATTTTGTAAGGTTGGCAGGTCTGCATTTGTATCTTCCTATTGCTTTTATTAAAAACCTCAGAAATGCAACTGCCTTTCCAATACTTGCAAAAATGTATTTCCAGCACCACATTACGCCAAAATGTATGTTCTCAAAATTGCGTCGTAACTGAACCAATTTTCAATTTTGCCTAATCTTCTTCCCACATTACTCTTCAAGATGATCCTAACTATTTGCTATTGTAATTAGTTATTTTATGTGCTTTACATTTGTAGTATTTGTTTATAAATGCTGTAAGTTGAAATTATAAGGCATTCTGAATTTGGTGTGTGTTAAGATCTACTGCATTTTTCAGGTCCTTAATGTTTTTAAAATAGGTCCTTAAAAGTCCTTAATTTTTGTCTTGAAGAAAAATAGTGGAAACTAGAAAATAAAATTGACCTAGAAATGTGATTAAAGACAATTAATGCGGGGGGAGGGGGGGAGGAGGCTATGAACTCTTCCTACATTGCATTTTAAAAAGAACAAAATACATACGCATGCACATAAATACACTATTTCCCAAACAAGGGGGAGAGGGCAAGTGTCCCTCCTGATCCCCCCCCCCCCCCCACCACCACCACTAAATGCCAGGCTAGAGAAAATTAGAGAATTTGAGTTCCTTATTCATATATAATGCGCAACCCTTGGAAAATGGCAACTTCCCCTATTGCTGTGCACATGAAAGAAAGACTGAAAATCCTGTCTCAAACCATCCTGTCAATCGAAAAACGACAATTACTTTGTTGCTACTTTTACTAACGTCGTTTCATAATTTCTATAACTAACAGATGGCAGCAGCAGCTGCAGTAAGATCAGTAACCATAACAACAGCGAAAGCGGAATGGCCCATGTGATCATTTATAAATGATGTCACGCTTCGAGGGGGGGTTCGTGAAATTGTGACGAAGTGTGACATCATGCATTATGCAACATAGCGTGACAAAGGGGGGGAGGGGGTCCGCTGAAGTGTGAGATATTGTGACAAAGGGGGAGGGGGGTCACATATATGGGAAAAAAGCGTGACGTCATTTATGAACGGCCCCCATGTCATGTCGTCAGTGGTGCCGGAACTTTTAAAATTAAAACAATTATTTTTTACCTTGCGATGTAGCTGGTGTCTATACAATTTGTGCGCTATTGGAAACAGACTCATCAGATAAACTTTACAGTTAATTTACCATGTTTCTTTCACGTACACAAAAAGTAATTTTGGGTGAAAGTGTTGAAATATAGAAGAGCTTTTTAAACTGCCGTCGGGGAGCGTAGAAGCCAATGTTCCTTGGCACATCATTGAATCTTTTGAGAAGAAATACTATAAAAATTCCGAAAATAAAATAAAAATGATAGAGCGTTCGCCTCAGAGTTGACTATTGTTTATTATCTAAAAATATCAAGAATATGAAATGTGGCTTCAAATAACATCAATAAGGCCAGACCTCGACAGTTAGTGACAAACAAGTGCAAGCACACCAAACTCCAATTGAAATTATAATTTAAAAGCAGGTGACATTTTGAATTGTGTTGCTGTTTTGTATCAACTTTGTGTTAAAAGCTTTGGCAAAAAATACAATACTTTTCTTTAATCGAGTTATATATATATATATATATATATTAAGGGGGATCTTTTTTTTTCTTTACTTGGGAGCACAGGGTTAAAAAGTGACTAACGTGTAAAATTTTATTACATTCGGATGATTCGTTTTGCATCCGGGTTGACTTTGAAGTTTCGATTTCTTCAACTACGTATATTTTTTTATATAGGAAAAAAACTCCTTACTACATCTGCTATATTGTCGCACACTCGTTGTTGAAAGGACAATCAAAACTGACAGAAGCTTCAGACACATTGACACATTGTGCAAAAAACTGAAAGAGAAGGCTCATAAAAAACCAAATAAGAGTCTCGAAAACTCATTCCGGAATTTGATAGTAAGAAGTATTTTCATGCTATTTCAAAGTCATTATTTTTAATATTGTAAAAGTAATTATTGAAAACGTTTTTGCAATGTCTAAATGACGCTCCTATTTAATTTGTTACTGTATTATGTAAGCATATTGTATCCGTAAACTTGTTTTTCAATAAAAAGACAGCTTTTCTGTAAATACGAATTTTTCAGAGTCAATCCGGATAGGCAGATGATGATATTCTATTCTAATAAAATTTTTATATTTAATCTTAAAACATAATTTGGCACCATTTCCTTGTTGTTCCTGATGGAAATCTGGAACTCTTTTTTTTTTTTCTCCATAGGATGGCGACGTACCGATCAACTGATTATTGTAGGATAAAACTTTGTAAAAGTGAATTGTGTTTTCTCGGGAAAACTGCTGGGGGGGGGGGGGGGTAAAGGAAATTCCTTCCCCTGGCTTGAAAAATATAATGTATTTGCACGTTTTGTGCATACATTGTTTTGTTCTCTCCTCCTCTTCCGAAAATTTTGAAATGACAAGTCTTGGAATCCGTGACTTCAAATGTTTCTCAGCAGAATTTTGGAATGTACCAGCGGTCTACAAATTTGACAGGGGTGCCCCCTCCCCCGAAGGGGGCATGGCACACATTGTGCCATTGACATTTTTGGGGGTATTTTTTCATGATTTTTTGGGGGGTCAACTTTTTTTTTTCAGTGCCTCCTTAGTTTTTTTAGGGGGGTGGGCACCCCAGATACACCTTCTCTATGACGGGGTGGGCACCCCAGAGTTCGAAGAAATTCCGTTGAAGGCTTATATTTCTACATAATTTTCTGTTTGCTATACACTTCAGTAATTTAGATCTTACGCACGGGAAAGGAAATGATTGATGAAATATTCAAGTTGAATTACGAAACATATCAATCACTTCCTAAAATTGTCTTTCTTTTAAATAAGTTTTGACACACTGAGTTGTTGGCAGAAGTTCATGAAGACGCAGGTGTTCCCCATAAGGCTCCATTGCGTTTTTGTCTTTTTTGGGAGCATGTGTATTCGTATGTGTCAACAGCCTGAAAATATGTAGACTTGATTAATAAGGCGAGCAGATTTGGTTATGCATCGTTTATACTGCTTTCCGGGGACTTTTAACAAATGATGTATATGTTACCATTAAAGTGTATAATTCCGTTGTTTCATAGAATAACGTATTTTATCAGGTATTTCATGAAATAACTAGACAAGTCAGTTAGATGAAAAAGTTTGTTTGTTAACGACCATTTCAGGTCATTTAAATATTCGAGTTTATTTGCCGTTCTCGAGGATACGCCTCAAACTCTCGTCTAATATGACACCTAGAACAAGACAGTACAACAGATTTACTACACAAAGAAGGAAATACACCCAGTAGTCCGGCAGATATATGACATAATTGTGCCTTTAATGATAGAAGCATAAAACTTGGGCTACAAGTACTACACATATTAAGATTTAATTTTAGATAGGAGGACATCGCAGATTTCGCCTATTTCATTAATGGCGGGCATTCAAAATGTCGGCCTATTGAATCGCTATATGCGCTCGCCTGAAGTTTCTTTGATGATATTAAATGATCAGTTATGAAAACAATGACAGGTAATAATTGTTTCATACATGTAGTGTGCAATTTATAATAATATACCATATTTTATTTATGATATACATACTTTTATTCTACTTAGGACCTGATTATTTAAATAAATTACTATTACTGCGTTGCCTGAATTGCACTGCATAAATACATTAATCGATGAATGCGTAATATATTATAAACAGATGAATGCATAATATATATAATACACTGAAAATATTTGCCCGAAAATACATGAAAATCTCTTTGAAATCATGTATCTAGAATCTAACGTATAATTACAGAGAACTATAAACAGGAAACTGCAAACTCCTTAAAATAGGAATTTACAGAGAACATTATGTACAAATAGATGGTAATGAGCCGCAGTAGTGGCGCCATCTAAGCGTGATTTGAGTTAGTATTTCTGGTACACAAAGTCAAAGGTGAGTTCAGTTGACCCCACACTAACTTAGGCCCTTCGGCCAAGACTGGCCGCCGAGGGCGCTGCTGCTTACTAGAGCTGGGAATAAACATCACGGTATATAGTATACCTACAATATATAATGTATTTCTTGACAATGTATAAAAGGGTAGCCGCAGATCTCAAGTGTTCAGCTTTACATAACTTAACAGATCTTTCTCAGTAATTGTAGACAGTGCGGAAAAACAAGAATTTTATTGAGAAACTGTTATCAAGAAATTTAATTATATTATTTGAAACAAGTTCTTAAAGTGTAGGCAATAAGGTAATTATAAATATATCACTAATTACAAAAAGCACTACAAGCATACAGAGCAGTCTTCCAGCATTGACACTTGTGCGTGCAGCTACATAGAAGCCGTTCTCTGCAGGCTTCTGAAGCCTCTACTAGTGAGGTTGTCCAGAATATTTCCCAGGGACCTTCAACTTTATTCTTTCAACCCTAGTCACCTGGTGATTGAAGCACCGGGGTTTAGACCATCCTTTCGGAGCAGCAGTAACCAACCTAACCTGTGCAGAATTCACAAAAGAAAAATTTCTCAGAAAAATCTAGAAGGGGAATTTTTTGTTATTGCTATTTATCAGTCTCACGAACAAAACAAGGCATCAGTCAAAGGTGATGAGTACCTGTAGGTCTAACAGGAAACTCAAAAGCTCTGTATCGTTGGATGATACCTGGACTTAAGATGGACCGTTTAATTGAATAATTTAATTGCACCGCGGCAGAGAAGAAGGGAAAAAATCGTGGCCATCGCAAAGCTATCAAGCAATCACAGATGGCGTTTGCAAAACATGTCAAGTGTCACACTCGTGTCATGCAAGATCTGAGAAACCCATCCAGTGATAAGAGCACTGATCTTCTTGCTCTTGAGAGCAGAAATATCGTTGATATAGCACCTGCAGTCATATTGTTACGCATTGAAAGAACTTTAGTTAAACAGCTGAAGAAGTATTAATAAAGCGAAACTGATTTTGGATGCTGTAAAGTGTAACAACTTACACCTCAACATTCAGTCGTTCAGCCGACCTCCAGTTCGAGAAAATTCTAACAAACAGTTACAGTTAACATCATTGAAGAAGGAATGTTCGTTGTTCAATAAATTGTATATTGAATCACAGATGCGTAATGGCAATGCTTCAGTTACTATGTTTTGCAGATGCGTAATGGATGCATTTTTTGACACGAAAACCAAGCTTATCCTCTGTCGAAGTCAGGGAGAGTAACCGGGGATTTGTCTTGAATAGCGTCTACAAGTACTTTCAAGTTAACAGCAAAAATTATATTCATTGATGGTGCTACAATTGTCAATATGCTGCGACAGGATTAGCAAAATCATTTGAAGATTATGCTAATAACTATATTCATACCCTATCTCAAACCTCATCTTAAATGAGTAAAAGAAGGATACACATCATCTGGGATGTGTATCTGCATGACAGCTGGAAGAGTGACCCACGCAGCAAAAGAGTAAAAAGTGATCGAATGCGTGTTGAAGGAAGTAGTCCACTACCTACAAACTGGAAGAAATTTCTCCGAGTTGATGAAAATAAGTCTGAAATGTTCTCTTCCCTGGGCTACAGCTTTAGTAACTATTTCTGCAGACAAGCAAGTAATTATCCCAATTGGCAGCGATGTGCTCGTCATAAATCGTCAAGATGTCGCATGGTTGACTCCATGCCCCTCCGAAAAAGATGAAACTCGAATTATACATCATTTATGAGATTCTTTGCAGCATGGGGATACCAAACCGAAATATGCACCGTGGATACTGAGGTTTTAGTTATTGCCATCTCATCGGGAGAACGCCTAAACATTGAGGAACTCTGGGTGGTACTTGGAGTGGGGAAGAAATATCGAATTTTCGCTGTGCATGACTTAGAAAGATATTTGAGTGGGGGTGGAAGGGTTGCATTACCATTGTTCGATGCAATAACTGAGTGTGACACTGAATCCTTCTTTGGCGGAAGACGAAGAAAGACCACTAGGAACATCTGGAATACATATCAACACATCATTGGTACTGTTCTGTGTTGTAATACCGCGCTCCTTGAGTTACTTTAGAATGAGTTCTGTGTTGGCGTAGCGCCCTCTATATATCATGTGACTTGGTATAAAGGAATCTTTTGCAAGCTGTGTGCAAAAGTGTGTGTACAGTGGCGGTTGTAGAGTTCGCTGCTACATGAGGTAGCATGAGAAATTTATGTGATGAGAATAAAATTAAGATGTTTATATTTAAAGAAAGAGTGAGTGTATTTTATCCAGCTGAGTTGTCGACGTCACATTGGTCCGTTGGGAGCCGCAGGAAATTTAAAAGTATCAGTTTAAAGCAGGGGTCTCCAAACTACGGCCCGAGGGCCACATCCGGCCCGCGGACAGATTTTGTCCGGCCCGCGGAGAGCTAGCATACTTGAAAGAAAACTCCTTCTAGAGAACATATTTATTTTTTATAGCAAATTAAATTAAGTTTACTGAAGTAATCTATTTTTATGTTGAATAATTATGTTGTAGGGTAATCAATATGGCCCTAAGGCTGGAAAGTTTGGAGACCCCTGGTTTAAAGTATCAAAATAGGATTGTTCTGAGAAGCGTTTTTCGTTAGTTTCTGAAGGTCATCCTGCGAAAGAGAACAGTTGTCGTGAACAGCTGCCTTTTTAATAATAATAATAATAAAATTCTTCGTTCGGCACAGTGTCTGGAGTCGAAGTAAGAGCAATGTTATTATTATTTGTTTCGAATGATTTTTTGTCATGAGAAATTGAGTTAGAGTTCTTTTAGTTTCGATTTGTTTTATTTATGAGAAAGTATATGAACATGAGTTTCGTTCAATAAATATTTGAGGAGTGTTCTTTTTCTTTCTATTTGAGGTATCTAAGAGTTTAAAGTGTTTTACTATTTATTTAATTATTTGTGAGAAATATTATATGTAATTTGATAATCTGTAAAAAAAAAAATGTTCAAGGGTGCTTTAAAAAATGATTTAAGGCAAATTGCGACCGAATTAAATTTGACAGTCGATGAGAAAATGACAGTTGTGTCATTAAATGAGCTTATTGAAGCGAGTGATATTTATAAGACAAAATCGGATTTTGTCAATGAGTTAGCAAATACTATAATAGAGAATAGGAAGATCGAGGAACAACGAGCTGTTGAAATCGAAAAAATAAAATTACAAAGATCGCAAAACGAGTTGGAACTAGCTAAAATTAGAAATGAGAGCAAAAAGGATGTTGGTGAAAATGAAATAAAAACTGAGTCTTTAGATCAAATTATAAAGAGTATAAGAATCTTAACGGTAAAGGTGCCAACTCGTCCAGAAGGATGGGGCTTGTTTTTTAGCTCCTTAGAAAGGGCATTTGAAACAAAAAATGTATTAGAGGGATTAAAGGCAGAGATTCTGCTCAATCTAATTGGTGATAAAGCGTCCAATATTATAACGTATTTGCAAGATAAAGATATAACAAATTATGAAAAAATGAAAACTTTAGTTTTGAGAGAGTTTGAACCAACGGCATATTCTTGCCTAGAGAATTTTAGAAAAGCTTCTAAACAACCGCATGAAACTCATGTTCAGTTCGCATCGCGTCTAATAACTAGTTGGGAATATTATTTAAAATTGAGGAAGGTTTCTGATTTTGAAGCTCTTAAAGAACTTATCGTTTCGGATAAAATATACCAAACACTAGATAAAGAAACAGCCTCGTTTATAAGCGTAAGGCAAGGAGATAAGTGGTTTTCTCCGAGTGAGTTGGGAAAGGAAGTAGATTTATTCTTCACTTCTCGCGGAAGAAATATTATTGAGAACAGTAGTGTTAATCGCAGGTATAATAGAAATACAAAGGTTTGTCTGAGGTTAAAATTGGTAGATGTAGTTTGTGTAATTCAAATGAGAAACATGGGTTATATATTTGCCCCCAGTTCAAAAGACTCTCTGTAAAGGAGAGAGTTGAAGTCGTAAAGAGGAACAAAGTCTGTTTCAAATGTTTAAATTATAATTGTACAGCACAAACATGTCGATCAAAGAATTGTTTCTGTGGTTTACCAACTAAAGAGGGAAATCAAAATAATCGAGGTGGAATTAAGGGAGAAAAAAAATCTAGTGAGTCATCATCGTATGATGTAACAAACAATTATAATTCCTTGTCGGAAACAAACCATTCCATTGTAGCCAGTGGATTCATTAAAACTAAAACAAAAAGTGTTTTATTAAGTACGGCTCGCATTCTTATAAAGGATAGATTTTCAGAGTATAAGGAGATTAGATGCTCATTAGATGTAGGTTCTCAAACGTGCCTTTTAACATCACAGTGTGCTAATAATCTTCAATTAAAAATTAATAAAACAAATAGTTTAATTTCGTGTTTGGATGATACAGTCATGACAGTTAAAGGTTCTGTAAAGACAACAATTGCAAATAGGGATGGGAGTTTTAAGAGAGAACTAAATATGCTAGTCGTAAAGAAAATTACAGATTTGATTCCACAAAGAATGATAGAGGTGAGAGTAGATGAGAAAATTTCTAATTTAATTGAGTTAGCTGACAACCGATTTAATGTTCCTGACAAAATTGATATGTTAGTGGGTGCGGAAATATTTTACGTTACTAAGAGCAGGTCAGATAGTTTGCCCGAATTCTAAATTACTGCTACAAAATACGGTTTTTGGATACGTAGCAAGTGGTTGTATAGAACAGGACAATGAGGTGAAGAAGCCCTGCGGATTAATAAAAAATGAGGATGAAGTTTAACATTGCGGATTAATTAGAGAAAATGATTTAAATAAGACATTAAGGAGGTTCTGGGAAATTGAAAGTGTAGAGGTAGAGTTAAAAAAGAACAAAGAGCATGTTCTGTGCGAGGAGCATTTTGCGAATACACATTTCAGGGATGATTCTGGTAAATATGTCGTGAAAATGCCATTTAAAGAAAACACATCATGTTTAGGGTAGATTAGAGATATTGCTCTTAAAAGACTCCAATCGCTGTGGCCGCGTTTACTGAAAGATACAAATTATTGTGAACTGTATAAGAAATTTCTAAAGGAGTATGAAGAAATGGGACACATGAGATTGGTTCAAGAAACAGAGGAACCAAATATTACATATTATGCTCCGCATCACGGAGTATACAGACCTGAAAAGAGTACCACCAAATTACGTGTAGTATTCAACTGTTCTTCTAAAACCTCAAATGGTACATCCTTAAATTCCATACAATTAAACGGAGGTGTAATACAAAGGGACTTATTCTCTATTATGATTGGTTTCAGAGAACACTCATACGCCTTTACGGCAGATGTTAAAATGATGTACCGAATGATAAAAATAGATCCAACTCAGTACCCACTGCAACGAATTGTGTGGAGCGATAGTCCGGATGAGAAACCCAAAACTTATGAGCTACTGACAATAACATATGGGACGGTCAGCGCCCCATATCTAGCAATGAGAACGCTGCTTCAACTCGCAAATGATGAAGAGAAAAAGTTCCCTAAAGCAGCACCAGTTCTTCGTGAACACTTTTACATGGATGATGTTTTAACTGGTGCACCCACAAAGGAAGAGGCCGAAGAGTTGCAACGGCAACTCATAGCCATTTTGCACGAAGCAGGTATGACTTTGCATAAATGGTTTACAAACTTTACTACCTCACCAGTGATTTCTGATGCTGGATATATGTTTGATAGAAAGGATGTAGAGACTGAAACGTTAGGCGTATTTTGGAATCCGAAAGAAGATAGTTTCATTTTTCGAGTGGAAGTGGAATTAAGTTATTCCTACAATAAGAGACAAGTGTTATCTGCAATCGCTAAAATTTTTGACCCATTAGGTCTTTTGGGTCCTGCTATAGCTAAGGCAAAAATGTTTATGCAAAAACTGTGGAGATTGAATTTAGACTGGAATGATGCGCTTCCTGAAAAAGAAAATGAGGAATGGCATCAATTCTTATTATCGTTAAAGTGCATAAAGGACATCAAAGTTAAAAGACGTATCGTGATTGAACGCCCGTCCATTATAGAAATTCATGGTTTTGGTGATGCGTCAGAGCATGGCTACGGTGCAGCTGTTTTCTGCAAATGAAGAGATGAAAAGGGAAACGTCATGGTGAGATTAGTAACTAGCAAATCACGCGTAGCACCCATCAAGAGCTTGACAATTCCTAGGTTGGAATTATGTGCTGCTGTTTTACTATCACAACTTGTGAAAAAGGTCTTAGCAGCAATGAAAGTGACAGTGGATTCCGTCCATTGGTGGTCTGATTCCACAATCGTCCTAGCGTGGATCAAGAAGGATCCAATAGATTTAAAACAATTTGTTAGAAGCAGAGTATCTACGATCCAGGAAATTTCTAATCCCGATCAGTGGCGTCACATCTCGTCCGAGCAAAATCCCGCGGATGCCTTGTCACGGGGAATAGATCCTGATAAGCTCATGAATTGTTCTTTGTGGTGGAATGGACCTCGTGTTTTGATGAACAATGACTATCCCAATCCTCAAGTCAATAATCCAGAAGCCAGCTGTGACTTCATTATTGAACTTAAAAATCATGGAATATCAAACTACGAACAATTGAACTTTTCTGTTACTATTAATGAACTAATTCATAACCTTCTTTTTCATAGTAATAAGTATATATTAACATTACGAATTTTTAGTTTTATTCTTAGGTTTGTTGATAATTGTAGAAATCCCCTCTATAGAAATAGAGAACCCATTAGCACGGGGGAGCTACGAGCAGCCGAGAATCGTCTTCTAATATTGATCCAAAGCCAAGCTTTCAGTGCAGAGATTAAAGGTTTGCAGCTGAAGGGATCAGTGCCTCCAAAGAGTAAGTTGAAGGGTTTAAATCCTTTTTTGGACGATAAAGGTATGCTACGAGTTGGAGGACGACTAGGCAATGCTAGTGTAACTTATTGTAAAAAGCACCCGGCAATTTTGCCCCAAAACAATAAACTTACCGTAAGTATAATTACATATTATCATCTGAAATACTTACATGTTGGTGCTTCGACACTACTTAGTTTGGTAAGAGAAAAATTTTGGCCGATAAATGGTCGGTCTATGTGTCGAAAGGTAGTTCACCAGTGCATCCCTTGCTTTAAAGCAAAGCCTATTATTGCAAACCAACTTATGGGCGAGCTGCCTAAGGACAGAGTCCAATTGGACTACTGCTTCAATGTGTCTGGCGTGGACTTATGTGGTCCTTTCTTGATTAAAGTTGGGTATGCACGTCGAACTATCTTGCAAAAAATCTATATTTGTATTTTTGTTTGTTTTACATTTAAAGCTGTGCACATCGAAATAATATCGGATTTGACATCAGAGTCATTTATTGCCGCCTTAAAGAGATTCATAGCTCGTAGAGGTAAATGATCTCGGCTTTACTCCGACAATGCAACTAACTTCACTGGTGCCAATATCTTACTCAAAGGATTTTTTCAATTACTTAGAAATCCGGATGAAAATTTGGCCACATATTTGGCAAATGAGGAAATAGAGTGGAAGTTTATACCTCCCAGGTCACCCAATTTTGGAGGTCTCTGGGAGGCTGCGGTAAAGGCTTTCAAGTATCACTTTAAGAGAGTTGTGGGAAACTCAAATTTGACTTATGAGTAATAACACAACAGTAATTACGCAAATTGAGGCAGTGTTAAACTCGAGACCCTTATGTCCACTGACAGCGAATGAAGAAGATTTTGGAGTTTTAACTCCCGCTCACTTCATGATCAATCGATCATTAAATTCAATCATTGACCCTAACTTAACAAATATAAAGGAAAATAGATTTAAGAAGTGGCAAAAAATTTCGAAATTGGTTCAATTATTTTGGCAAAAATGGCGCCTTAATTATTTAAGCGAGGTACAACAACGCGGAAAATGGAGATTTGAAAAGAGTGATATTAAAATTGGGGATATGGTCTTATTAATCGAGGAAAATTTGCCTACTAATAAATGGCCTCTAGGTAAAATTATTGAGGTGTACTATGGTACAGATGGAAAAATAAGAGTAGTAAAATTAAAAACTCAAAATGGAACTCTTAAACGAGCAATTTCGAAAATTTGTGTTTTACCATCACCTGAGTGATCTACTTATGTAAATATGAATAAATTGAGTAGTATTTTTTTTGTATTGCTATTGCTTATATGTTATTATTTTTATTATTTTGTGTTTATTGAATGTTTAAGTAAACATGTCAATGGGGGCCGGTATGTTCTGTGTTGTAATACCGCGCTCCTTGAGTTACTTTAGAATGAGTTCTGTGTTGGCGTAGCGCCCTCTATATACCATGTGACGGTATAAAGGAATCTTTTACAAGCTGTGTGAAAAAGTGTGTGTACAATGGCGGTTGTAGAGTTCGCTGCTACATGAGGTAGCATGAGAAATTTATGTGATGAGAATAAAATTAAGATGTTTATATTTAAAGAAAGAGTGAGTGTATTTTATCCAGCTGAGTTGTCGACGTCACAGGTACTTTTTGTTCCTTGGCTGATAAACCAACTCAACAGAAAGTACAAGATATGATAAAACCGTTTCAAAGATTTGTGTAGTTCTGCTTTATGACGAAACTAGTGTGATGAATGAGTGAATGATGCAAGAAAACACCTATTTACTTGTCAATGCAGAGATATTGACAGTCTTCCTCCTCCAGTTTTCCTCCTTCACAAGGTGCGATCCTTCAAAACGTAAAAAGAGCCGTCTACCGGCTGGTTACTCCTAGGTCCAAAGGATGGTCTCAACCCAAGTGATTCCTTCACCAGGTGACTGGAGTTGGAAGAATAAAGCTGAAGGTCCCTGGGAAATATTCTGGACAACCTCACAAGCCTGCAGAAAACGGGTTCTATGTGGCTGCACGCACAAGTGTCAATGCTGGAAGACTGCTATGTATGCTTGTGGTGCTTTTTGTAATTACTGATATATTTGTAATCTAACTTATTGCCTACACTTTAAGAACTTGTTTCAAATGAAATAATTAAATTTCTTGAGAACAGTTTCTCAATAAAATTCTTGTTTTTCCGCACTTTGTACAATCACTGAGAAAGATCTGTTAAGTTATGTGAAGCTGAACACTTGAGATCTGCGACTACCATTTTATACATTGTCAAGAAGTACATTATATATTGTAGGTATATTATATACCGTGATGTTTATTCCCAGCTCTAGTAAGCAGCAACGCCCTCGGCGGCCAGTCTTGGCCGAAGGGCCTATGTTAGTGTGGGGTCAACTGAACTCGCCTTTGACTTTGTGTACCAGAAATACTAACTCAAATCACGCTTAGATGGTGTCACTACTGCGGCTCATTACCATCATTTTGTACATAATGTTCTCTGTAAATTCCTATTTTAAGGAGTTTGCAGTTTCTTGTTTATAGTTCTCTGTAATTTTACGTTAGATTCCAGATACATGATTTCAAAGAGATTTTCATGTATTTTCGGGCAAATATTTTCAGTGTATTATATATATTATGCATTTATCTATTTATAATATATTACGAATTTATCGATTAGTGTATTTATGCAATGCAATTCAGGCAACGTAGTATTAGTAATTTCATTAAATAATCAGGTCCTAAGTAGAATAAAAGTATGAATATCATAAATAAAATATGGTATATTAATATAAATTGCACACTACATGTATGAAACAATTATTACCTGTCATTGTTTTCATAACTGATCATTTAATATCATCAAAGAAACTTCAAGCGAGCGCACATAACGAATCAATAGGCCGCCATTTTAAATGTCCGCCATTAATGAAATAGGCGAAATCTGCGATGTCCTTCTATCTAAAATTAAATCTTAATATGTGTAGTACATGTACCCCAAGTTTTATGCTTCTATCATTAAAGGCACAATTCGGCCAATTTTTGTCATATATCGGCCGGTCTACAGGGGAAAGTCGGAATCGAACCGACGCCTCTTCACTGCTTGCAGGCAGATACCGGAATCAGTCGATTAGACCGCTCAGACACTGAGGCCCCTTGAAAAATTTCATACTTTACTTACACTGTAAAAATGTTGAGTTTAGTTGCCACCATGTTTGGTGTTACTGAACACGATTTTTGATGTTCAGTTGGTACATTTTCATTTTTTTATGTGTTTGTCTAAAAAATGTAGACGGCATAACGTTTCTTAGCAAATGAAATGTGTTAAATCCGTTACGTATCGAAATGTCATTACCATGGCTCATTTCTGTGAAAACAGGATACATGAGCAATCGTAATGAATGTTTGATGCGTAGATGAGTTAACGAACATCATATGCTAAAACAACATTCACATGTCTGTATTTTTTTAGACAAACTTTTAAAAATTTAAAAACTTTAAAAAAGGAATAATTTACAACTTTACACCAACTGAACGCCAAAAATGGTGTTCAATAACACCAAAAAGTTTTACAGTGTAGTTTTTCTATGAAATAACTAATGATAGAAGCCCATTAAAGTGTAAAATAAACAATTTCAAAGTTATTTTATAAATTAATTGATCGTAAATAGTTGAAATCTCTCGAAAAATAAATTTTATCCCTATTGCGGATGATTAATTGATAAGGGAAAAATCATTGCTAGAAAACAGGTAGCAAAAATATTTTTAATAAAACAAAATGTAAAACGCCAACATAAATACACTGTCTAAATTCATCGGTTAGACTATATTTGAGGGTATTTTCGCCAAGTTGTGATCGCGGTTGATCGCCAAGCTGGGCGGTGTTGCAAAGCTGCAAACAGGAATGGCGCCAAAGAAAATCGCCAAATTCGCCAATGGACACCCTAAAGTATGTATTTTTACTAAATTATACATCTAAAAGCAACGAAATGAAGAGGACGTGTGTCTGTGTGTGTTATTTCATGAAATAATTAGTCATTCTATGAAATGAGAGATTTCACACTGTTGTTTTGTTTGTTATTGTAGTTGTTTCTAATAACACTTGGGTATCCAAGCTCCCCTGGGCAGAGCTACTAGGAATTACGGAAGTAAGAAACGCCTTCCGTTTATAGATGAGCACCACAACAGTGGAAGTACGACTTTGTTCGTTATTTATTTGGATGACACCACTATAAATACGCCACCTTCCTTATTTGACCTAAGAGTGAAGGGAAAGGAAATTCCCCACCCTCAGGTACCTTCGGAACTACGTCGGGACTTCATGAACCACGGATTTTACGTGCACGTATCCCCAAGTGCACAGGGTGGGTCTTCAGCGGGCCCGGTCTCTAACACGCAACCCACCGATTGATCAGCATAACGGGCATAAACTAGAAGCATATGCAGGGGTGGCTACCACCGAAATCTCAATGATGCAAGATTTAGGGGGGTCGTTTCAAGGGCTTTTGAGGGGTGCCTGGTTGACTATCATTATTCTGGCAACTGCTGGTGTAAATTCGGAGACAAAATAAATTTCGATCTCATTAATAGTAAATGAACGTTGGTTTATGACTTCTACTCTTATTGAAATAAAGTGTTTTATAGCAGCAAAATTAGAAAGCATTAAAGAAAATGTAATAAATAACTGTGGTTATAATTAAATCACGATATCTCTAAGTAAAATTATAAAACTGATGAATTGTTGTTGTAATTTTAATTAATTATTGTAGTGACAATGGTGGAGGACAACAATGAAATATTCCAATAAATCAAAATGCTCGTTATGCTGAATCTTAATTTCATTGTTAAACTAACACTGATCATTTTCTGCTTCTAAAGTCTGATAGATACTCAAATAGTTTTGAGCCGTCAGAAAACTATCACTTCCATCTTATTCAGTCACAGTTTAAGGAAATAATAGCAGTTGGAGAATTTTCATCGCTCCATTTTCTCATAATGAGTGATCAAAAGCATAAAGCAAACACCACAGACCTGACTCAGGAGGAGTTGGATAACATAAACAATGAAGCAAACACCACAGCCCTGACTCAAGAGGAATTGGATAACATACGCAATGAAGCAAATGTGAAGCAAATCTGCGGCAGTAAGGAGTTGATATTTTCCATGACACCCAGGAGATTTTCTTTGCCTCATGAACCGGCGGCAAAGGCGATGATCAGACTGAAAAATCGTAATGAACTGCCAGTTCAGTTTATTATTACCACAAACTGCCCGGAATCTTTAATGTTTATGCCTGATATCGGATGCATGGGACGAGGCGAAAAGGTAAAGTACAGTCCGACCACGAAATTCTGACCCTTGGACGCTTCTGCGCATGGCAGAAAAGGACGAATCCATTCAAGTTTTAGGGAAGTTCGTTTTGCAGGTGCATTTATTAGAAGGCGAATCAGAATGGTTGTTACTCTGTTTGTTGAAAACAACCACATTTTTAAACTGCAGATAGCATCTTTTCGGAAGAAATCAAGTAAGCTAAACGAACTAAAGCGAGTACAGAATGTAGCCCATTCTTTATACGAGCAATTTCGGTCTTAAACACGGATGGATTCTTCTTGGTACTCTGCCAGTAAGAGGTGTTTTTTTTTTTTTTTGCGGTAGAACTGCATAGATAGATATTGAGTAAACGAAGTAAATAAATCATAAAGGATGTGAATGAATTTTATCCAATATCTTGACATTTGTTTTTTGTTGGCAACCACATTGTCGGTCATAGATATTTGTTCTTCGATTTTTTGGCAATTTCCTCTTTGATGCCAAGGAAAAATTGACATAAAAATCCATAGCATTTGGGAGATGATGGTATCTCAACAGAGTCGATTCACGGGAACCACAAAATTGATCTGCAGATATTCGGCGCCATCTCTTCGAAAGTAGAACCCCCTTGTGTAAAAGTGTACCCCAACACCAGCAAATCTTATAATGAACGACTAGCTTTAATGAAAAATTATTTCACGTTAAGAAAGCACAAATTATTATAGCATTAAAATGCAGACATATCGCTCCTAGAAATGAACAGTGTCGTATCTACAAAATAGACATTTTTCAAGAGAGCCGTTTGAACGTTTTACAATTTGTTTTATTTAATTGCCTTATTCGTTTCAATGGTTATTATAGTCGATTTTGTTCAGAAAATAGTTATTGTTCTAGTTTTCTCTCACATGATGGATGTTAATGAAGTCAAAAATATTTTAAATAACAATAAAAGACAGTATTGCACCAAAAAATTGGCCTCAAGCCTTAATTTTTGAACATTTTCTCACAGCAGTACTCCCAATATAAAGAGCGCAAAAAGCTGAATATTTTGATATAAAAACCAAAAAAAAAAAAAAACAAAAACGATTTTTTGCAAATATGACACTGTTTATTTCTATAAGCTTGGAATCCCGAAACATATGCTTGCATTTTAATGCTAATTTGTGCTTTCTTAACGTGAACTAATTTTTTTATTACAGTTTACTTAACACTAAGGTAATATATTATTTAATGACTAGTTTATTTTTACTTACAAAAGAAAAGAATTTTGATTATCCCAAACATTAATTTGAGTGTATTAACATTGTGTACTTAAACTGGGTGATAATGTTATTGCCTTTCCATTTCAGGTTGATATAGTAGTCAGTCGTCCTCACACTCTGAAATCGAAAAGCGTCGAAGAGTTCATCTTCATTAAAGGAAGGTATTGCGATGGCTTCTGCATGAGTGATAAAAGACACAGGCAACATAAAAAAGAAACTGAGTTACGTGACAGCAAAGCATTTTATCAGCAAAAACATCCTTTCATAAGCAAGCAACTACCAAAAATTATTTCTAGAGTAGGTGTGATGGTAAGGCTCAAAGAGGTGTGTAATCGCGAGCACAGCAAGGAATATGAAGAATATTACAAAAACAAAGATTATGTTTTAGTCGCTGAACCAAACACAAAAGTGAAACAGGTTGTTGGTAAATTATCTAACGAAGCACAATCGAAGATAGAACAATCGATAGAAGTAACAAAAAATAAAGAAAATGATCTTTTAGTCTCCGGAAAAGGCAAAGAATACCAAAAAGACACAAAAAATAATGAAGATCATGTTGTAGTTTCCGCAAAAAGCAAAAAATATCAAGAAGACACAACAAATAATAAAGATCGTGTTGTAGCTTCCGAAAATAGCAAAACAAACAGAGAAGACACACAAAATAATGAAGATTATGTTGTAGTTTCTGGAAAAAGGAAAAGGTATCAGGAAGGCACAAAACATAATAAAGATCATGTTGTAGTTTCCGCAAAAAGCAAAACATACCGAGAAGACACCCAAAATAGTGAAGATTATGTTGTAGTTTCTGGGAAAAGCAATAAATACCAAGAAGACACAAAAAACAATGAAGATCGTGTTGTATCTCCCAGAAAAGGAAAAAAATACCGAGAAAACATACGAAATAACGAAAATTATTTTGTAGTTTCTGGAAAAAGGAAAAAAGATCAGGAAGGCACAAAAAATGATGATGATCATGTTTTGATCTCCGTGAAAAACAAAAAACATCAAGAAAATACACAAAATAAAGATCCTATTTTAGTTTCCAGAAGAAACAAGGAATATCGAGAAGGTACAAAAAATAAAGATGATATCGTAGTCTTCGAACCAAAAGGAAAGGTGAAGCGAGTTGTTCGCAAATCATACGACGAACTAGAATCGGAGGTACAAAAGAAACGGACAAGAAATTCTCACAAGCATAAAAAATCACGATACGAAAATGACATGGAACTGGAACAGTTCTATACAAATCGAGAATCACATATTGGATTGTACAACGACATATTAACAAGAATCAATTGGATTTTTATCATTTCGCTCTTTGTATTGGTTGCAACTTCTAGTTGCGCCGTACGTTGTTTCTTTTCTGATTAGAAAAATATCTCTGTCAAAGTAATTCTGCAGTAAAATGCCTTTATATGTGTGTAAAATACATCAAAATATTGTAAAAGAACCATAACCGAAATAAAATAGAAATATCTTTTAACAAATTCTCATTTTTTGCGAGTAGTAAAATTTTACATTTCATTGTGTTCTGTATCGTGCTAAGTCGACTTCACACGAGCAAGTAATTCATTGAGACTTAAATAACACATACAATAATTTGTACACCTTAGTAAATTAAGACCTTCTTTTGCTACTTTCGGTGCAGCCATACATAACCTTCAATTCCTTTAAAAACAATTTGTTACTTTCTATGGTATAAGGTTTCTAACTTGTCAAACTTTAATTAATATAACGCTTATAGAAATGAACAGTGTCATGTCTGCAAAAAATCGTTGTTTTTTTGTTTTGTTTTTGTTTTTATATCAAACTTTTCAGATTTTTGCGCTCTTTATATTGGGAATACTGCTGTAAGTAAATGTTCAAAATTTAAGGCTAGAGGCCAACTTTAATTTTTTGGTGCAATACTGTCATAACTACTTTTTATAGCTATTTCTAATTTTTTTGTCATCATTAACATCCATCATGTGAGAGAAAAGTAAAACAATCACTATTTTCTGAACAAAATCGATTATAATAATCATTGAAACAAATAAGGTAATTAAATAAAACAAATTGTAAAACGTTTAAACGCCTCTCTTGAAAAATGTCCATTTTGCAGATATCACACTGTTTATTTCTATAAGCGGCGATAAGTTACGTTCAAGAGGACGATAAAAAGACCATTTAAAATTAACTATTAGAAGCTTGTCACATGATTTTACTAACCACGTGTCAGAAACGTCTATTTTGAAGAGTTTTTTGAGTATAATTTATTGACAATTAAAACTTGCCAAGTTATAAATCCGATGCCAAAGAAAGCAACAAATTGTTTCTAGGAATTGAAGAACATTGTACACTCCTACAGCTACGATTAAAATAATCTGCTATAGAGCTAGGCACCCCTTAGATTTCAACTCTTTTATCAGCGATTCCGACTACTTCGATGGTCTTTTGTTCAACCGAACAAGGCCCCTTTTTACCCTACTTTCCCGTAAAAGTAAAAATAATAAGAATAAAGCATGAAAGAAGGCTTAATGTATCGTGAATATATCGTTAAAAATAAAGAAAAGTCAAGAAAAAGTGAAGTAATTAAATAAAGATTGAAAAATAAAAATTTGAAAGTAGGGTTTTGAGATGGGGAAAATGTGTGTCTGTTGGTCTGCCCCCCCCCCCCCCCGATAACTTTTGAGCGAATAGTCCGATTCAAAAAACTCTTTTTGCATTCAAAAGATCTCGGCGAGGACATCTCATTTTCATATTTTACCTTTTATTTCGAAAAATTTGTCGTTTAATTTTGAGCAGTTCAAAAAATTTTAACATTAGCGCCTATGGGTGAAAATGAAGCAAATGATGAAAATTCTGGGTACAAGATCCACGTTCCAATGAGCAAGCTCACTGGAGGAAGCTCTTGGCGTGAAATATTAATTTGAACAGTTTTTATTCATTTTTGAACAGTTCAAAAAATTCACATAGCGCTTACGGTGAAATTTCAATACTATATAAATCCTGATCTAACGGACCGATTTGCTTGGAGCAAACTTTGTCGGAAAGCTCTTATAACGTAGAACATGAACAAATAGAAAGTTCAGCCAGAACTAACGAGCCTATTTTCCTGTTTTTATCGGGATTTTTAAGTATATTCCTCAATGAATAAATGAAGGAGTAAAAGAAAGAAAAAATGAGAGTGAAAGAATGAATCAATGAATAAATGAATGAGGAAAAGAAAGAATAAATGAGTGAATAAATGAAAAAATAAATAAATGGGTGAATAAATACATGAATGAGTAAATGAATGAATAAACACATGAATGAGTAAACGAATGAATGAATGAATGAATATCTGAATAAATGAAAGAATGAGTGAGTGAGTGAATGAATATGTATTATTGAAAAATGTATATTTGAAAAAATTAAGAACTAAAGCTAAAGGAGAAAGAGAGAGAAAGAGATAGCTAGATTATAAATTTGAATTTGGTGTATACGGGAAAGTAGGCTCGTATAGTTCTAGACGGAATTTCTTGTTCTCATTTATGTTTTGCTCAGGTCCTAATCACTAGGACATAAACAGGACCGTAAGAAATTTTGTACTGATCGATCCATAATTTCCATGTTCTCACAAGGGTTCAATCACTCGCTCAGAAGAGCGCCAACCTGTTATACCGACTATGTCAGCGGTTCCCAAACTGTGGTACGCGTACCACTGGTGGTACGCGTAGCCTCTCTCCAGGTGGTACTCGTGCAGGCGGATCGAATTTGCAAAATAAGAGTTGGGGGAATGTTGGCTCAAAGTTAAAAATGAATTTTCATTGTCAAAAAAGCATTGCTGTTTTTAATTCCGTTCACAACCACTTATCTTTGTGCAACTGCTTTTTCCAAGTTGATATTTATTAAAAATAAACACAGAAGCAACTTAAATATCGACCCAAATTTGAAGTTAAAACTAACTTCTACTGAATCAGATATCACCTCACTTGTATCTGCCATGCAGCAGCAACCTTCTCATTAATTCCGTTTTTTCATTTTCTTTGTACTCAAAGACGTATTTGTAATGTGTTTTGGAAGTATGTAATTACAAAATATTTTATATATTTCATATATTTTATTTTATGTATAAAATTTTAATTTAATAAACGCTTTTCACTGAATTAATAACTATCAAAAATGGTATAATTCACAGTGGTACGCAAACAGTTGGTAATAAAAATGGTGGTACGAGAAGAAAATAAAGATTGGAAACCGCTAAACTAAGTCACTGGGCGGCAATCTTCAACAATTTAGTTGGGGCAGGTTTGATCCTGCGAACTTGGGAGCACGAAGCCCGCGCCTTACCACTACGCCACCCTGCCGACTTAATTTGTATTTTCATGATTTTATTCTATGTGGACACATAACTGCTGATTCAGGCTTCAATTAACATCAAGTTCAAAGTTTACATTCAAAAGAAAATCTTTGGCGTTTACACATTTAAGGCAAAAAGCGCTGGTAATTTTTACAAAATTAGAACTATTAATATTTTTTACTATTACTAATTTTGTCTTTTGTGTTAAACCTTTATCTCATTTTATACAAATTAAGTACACCTATAATCATCATTGTTGATTGTTATGCTTACAGATGTCATTAAAAATTAAAAAAATAAAATTGGAAATGTGATCTATAACGCAGGGTTTCGTTTCCGAATCGCTGGTATATATATGTTTATGTAATGTAGAGGAACATGTGGCAAAGGGGGGGGGGGGGGCGTATGTTCGAGTGACATTTTTTGACAACGTGGGGAGGGGGTCAAATTATATTAGAAAAAAGTGTGACGTAATTTATATAGTGTTCTGAAACTACTCGTCAAAAAGTAGTTAACTACTTGTTTCTGAGACTATTTGTAACTAGTAGTTAACTGTTCTCCAAAAGTAGTTAACTACTGGTTCACTTCTTTGAAGTATAATTCATTTGAATTTCCATTTTAAGCTTGTTCTTAAATATTTAATTGTAATAATTCAACTCAATATTTGTTGAGGCATAAAGAAATAAATTTGTTACGTTCCTATTTTTTTCTTTATTTGTTTAGTTTGCTGTGAAATAAAGGAGTTTACTTTTAATATCAATATAAAATTCTCCCTCTGCCCTACCTTTATTTATTAACAAAATATCTTTGTAACGTGCATGCTTTAGATTATGTTCTTTCAAATTGTCTTGAAGGCTTGTGTTTTATGGCATCCCAAACGCATGCATGGTATTAGAGTAGAGGTAAATCTTCCTCATAATGAATATTTTGTCTTTAAATGAAACTTCATCGTGCATGTGCTGGTGCAGGTGCCATTTATTGATTATATTACAAAGCTTTTCCTAATTTTGCGTAAACACTGCGATAAATGTTATGATTTTCTATGAGTACTTTTACATTACATAACATAATATTAAAAATACAATTGTGTAAGTAATATTCATAAGGCAAAAATTTAAACAATTTAATGTTTAAAAAATAGTTTTTTTCCCTTCAAAAAATAGATTAAAACTTTTTTTAGTAGGTGGAATTTTGAAAGTAGTTGGGACTAGTAGTTGGGAAAAAAAGTAGCTTAACTAATAGTTAACTAGTTCAAAACAAAAGTAGTTACCTACTAGTTAACTCGTAGTTGCCACTAGTAGTTACTTTTAGTCTAGTTAACTACTCACTGCCGAACACAGAATTTATGAATGGCCCAATGACAATAACGGGTCTGTTTCTCAAGCAGAATACATTGCCACTAAGCCCAAATGTCACATGACATTCGACAACACTTTGTTTCATCAGCTGTGCTTTATCAAAGAGACGGAATTGTCGGTGTTAATTAAACAGCGTAATATGAAAACGGAATGGTGGGAATGCGCTAGTTTTGGCCTATATTTCTGACATGTTTATAGTTTCCTTCGTGATTAACCATGCAACTATGCCTGCTCGTCCGTAAGGGATACCGAAAAAAGATTATTTACTTCGACTTCGACTTACCCTCGCCGGTTGCGCCGGCTCTACGTCAGAAAGGCACAACTGTCAACCGAATTCACATCAGGAAATGTTTTTCCGCAGATAAAAACAACTTACCCGCTGTTTCTTGTCAGCGAAATTTGTCCGCAGATAAGAGTTTGGTGAAATGTTTGGCATTGCCAATCGAAAATTAATTAATTTATGATATGCTTCAACGGGTGAGAAATGAATTTATGGTAAAAAGATTGCGACTGCGTCAGATGCGACTTGAATTCCAAGTTGTTTGAGTTTACTTCTGACTTGCGAAATTGTCTGATATCAAAACACCTTGTTTTCTTTTAATTACCACAATTCTGAGATATCCACACGGAAGAAAAAACGGAATTCGATTTTTGATGTCTTTCTTCTTTCAAAATCTGTTTGAATAAAATTACTTTTACGTAGGTGAAACATGATATATCAATGCCATAGCGAAAGAAAAGCAAACCTTTCGAAATAGTTTCCGTTTTCGTTGTACTCATACAGACAAGACAGCTGTCGTTGGATGACTACGGCAGCAATCTATTGATATATATATTTCACTTAACGTGGATCAATTACGATTAAATTTTGCGGTACGATACGATATATTGCCCCATTGAACACTCGATTTTTAATTTCCGATTCTTTGGAGTGGCAACACCTTAGTTTGTTTGTATCGGGAAATCAATCTCATGTTTATATCTAGCGATCTTTTACTAAGCCTTTCGAATTTTAATGCCTCTTCTATGATTTTAAAATTTTATCTTAACGTGTACAGTTACGATTAAATTTTTGCGATACTGATATCATGTAAAAAATAAAGTACGGTAAAGCGATATTTAAAAATTTGTTTAATGGTTAGCATAGAAAAGTAACATAATATTTATATTTATTGTCATTACTAATGGAGACTTGAACGAATTTATTTGTGTTTCTATCAAATTCCATTTTTAATTTCCGATTCTTTGGGGTGCCAACACATTTAGTTGGCACCCCAAAAAATTATCGAGCGATCATTCTCAAGTTTGATTGCTAAACTTATAAGGGGTTAAACGGTAAACTCCTAGGAGAGCCTACCGCTTTTCAAAATCGCCAATTTGGCGTCCATTTCGTAGAACGATAGAAGCTGGGTTTCTATCGAATCTGGTTTACCAAGATTGCGTACTTATCGCCAACCACGCCAATGGGGTGGGCTCTTCTAAGATCCATCCGGTTAAACTTATAAACCCGCAGATGTTCGAAGGGGGATCAGCTAGCATAAGCAGATTACAACAATGAATTTACAGAACAAGATGTGTCCAGGAATGGTTTTTAGGGATCATTCATAAATGATGTCATGCTTCGAGAGGGGAGGGGGGGGGGGGGGGGGTTCGTGAAATTGTGACAAGGGGAGGGGAGGAGGTAACAAGAAGTGTGACGGCAAGCTTATGTAACATAGCGTGGCAGTGACAGTGCGCCCAGAAACCCTGTCACTGCCACGCTATGTTACATAAGCTTGCCGTCACATAGGAGGGAAGGGTTTGTTGAAATGTGACATTTTGTGACAAAGGGCGAGGCGGTCAAATATATGGGAAAAAAGAGTGACATCCTTTATGAACGGCCCCTTACATAAAAATGGACGCCTTCAGAAGGGATCAAAGAATAGGGGTCATTCATAAATGATGTCACCTTTCGCGACGGGGGGGGGGGGGGGAGGCTCAAAAAATGTGACGAGGGAAGGGGGTAACAAGAAGTGATATCACAGATTTTAGTTTCTAATAAAAACATTACAAATCAGTAAGTTAAAATTTAGTTTTAAAGTTTTTCTGATTTTCATAATTTGGTTTTAAAGGTCCAAAGGTCCATTGCTTTCATTTTGTATCGAAAACACCGATGCTGATTAAGGTTTAAATTTACTTCTAGTTAACAGTTTAAAAGGAAATCTTAGACATTTACACTTTTAAGATAAAATAGAGCGGGTATTTTTTTCGAAATTCGAACAATTAATATTTTTTACTATTTCAAACTAATTGTCCTTTTTGTTATAAGCTTTAATCTCATTTTATACAAATTAAGTGCAGATCAAATTATCATTATTGTTATGGTTTGATCACATGGCACAATGCAATATTTCTTGTAATTTGTGCGTTGCCACTTTGTTTCCCTTCATTTTAATGGTAACTCGTTTTATGAACTTTGAAAAGCCTTCTTCTGCCAATATGCTTATTAGAAAATAATTCTAATGATATACAGAAGGGAACCAGTTATCTGGAATGGCTCTTACAGACCTATTCTGGATAACTGGTTGCGAATTAACGAAACACCTACTGATCCGCCTAATAACATATTTGCCTTCATCATTATGCTCCAAAATAAATTATTGCTACTATGCCTGACTAGTAAGCCCGGCGGTCATACGAAATGAGCGCTGATATTATAAATATACAATTCTCCCAGTAACCGGAAATGCACATCAAATCAAAGAGATATTTATCAGGTAGAACAGTGAAGTTTAATGAATAAATAATAAGCATATAATAATTTCGGAAAAAAATATTCTTACCGAAAAAAAACATTTAAGTTATGATAATCTGTAAAATAAAAATATTATTTACTATATAATCAAATTGTTCGTGAAAAATATTTATTTATATCCAATATAATCATCGTCAAAACAATCGTTTTAACGAAACTGGAAAAAAGAGCGCTGCCACTTTAATAAACTGTATAAAAAGCGCAGACGATAAATAAATTGAAACAAAGAAAGAAGGATTAAATTAAATTCGCGTTTACATTCATTTTTAACGGAGATTGCGAATCTAGCGATGCCTCACTCAAAATGCTAGAGAAATGTTTTGATTATTAGTATATTTGACAAGTGTTACGACAATGGCAACTGCATTACAGTTACGCAAGCAACCAATAAGCTATCGGTGACAGACACTTAAGTCGCTTATATATAAGATTACAAATCATAAAAAATCGATCATTATTTGTTATAATTTCTATACAGTAGAACCTCTGTTAACCAGATTAATTGGGACCGATGGTAAGCCGGTTAAGTAAAAATATGGTTAAGCCGGGGGATAGGAAAAAATGGGAGATATATTGCGCAATTTAAAAGAGAGAGTGGAGGTGTGATGATTTATTGCGTTTTAGTGCAGTTACTTTGAGAGTTATGTACCAGTTATCAAGTGCTTGGCAAGGCTGCATTGACTGACCCAATCAACCTGAGATTAGCCAATAGCCACACTTGATTTCATTGGACTGCCCTCCCTCTCTCCGACATCGGAATGTCGCTTTTGTCATAGGAGATAAAGATTCCACGAAAAAATTCACTCGACTACCGCAGCACCTGTTTCTTCCAGATAAGTAGCGCTCTAAAAGCGATTTTTGTGTTTTTAAAATAGGGGCCGGATAAAGCGAAGGCCGGTTAATCCGGACCCGGTTAAGCGAGGTTCTACTGTATTTATAAAAAACAAAGGTTATTTAATAGAACCGGAAGTAATGGAGGCAATTCACCGCTAGAGAGACTCATGAGCGATCATCGGTGTCACCTGATGATCGATGTTTACTAAGATTTTCAATAGAGTTCTACGTGGAGTTCACTAGGCAAAATCAGTTATCTTAAAACTAGTTTGACTATTTTCACAGCTTTTTCTGATTATAAACCAGTATTTACATTTAATTTAATCATTATAAAAGAAATTTATTAATTACTACAATAGTTATAGTGTTTTATTTAGGTGTTAATTTTATATAATGTAGAAGAACTTTATTTAGGCCTAGTTTTTAGTTAGATTTGTCGAACTCGAAGAAAAAGCGATGCTACGACTTCCTTTGTTTACATTGCTTTAATCGTTGCCACGTGACCAATGACGTTGCTTGAATTGCCTCCATTAAGGAACTTTGTTTATTTACCGCCATCGTAGCATTAGCGTTGTGAAGCGTGAAAACATTTTTAGCAAATATTTTAATTTTTTACAGGATAAAATATATATTTTCTGCTTAAACAAAATATTAAATATCAGGGAAAAAAACTCATAAATGTAAATAAACACTAAAACTATTGGAACTTTCTCTGCTACGATTTATCACTTGTTCGACTAAACATTCCAGTTAACTGGTTTTTCCGGTTAACTGGTTTAAGGATAAACGGTTCCATACTGTATTTGATTAATGACACTTTTTAAAATTTTGTCGTCAACTTCTTGTCCAACTACATTGTTCTGCTATATGCTCGCAGAAAAATAACTATTAATGATATGATGAACAGTGGAGCAGATGCGCGGAACATTGGAGCAACGAGATTTCACTCAAACTGAAGCGGAGCTGGAATAAAGGAATTTGTTGCGCACTCCACTGCTCTGATTTTATTATATATTTTTTTACTTATTTTTTTTTATATAATACATAAAAAAATAACTAAAAAAAAAGAGAGATAATAGTAAGAGTGTGTCAAAGAATTTTAAGACTAGGTTTATACAATAAAATAAAAACGAGTAATTATATTTTTTAAAAAGTATTTTTTATTCAAAACAAGCTTTTTCGTCTTCAATACGCTTGTTACAACGGATTAACAACGTTCGAATGCCTGCTCAACTCACGTGGGACTGCCTCCAAAGCTCGCGGTGTGTCAAAGAATTTTTAAGGCTATAGCTGAGACTAAGCTTACAGCGGCGCTATCTGTGTCATCGAGCATTCATGAAACTCCTTCACTCTCAGATGATCCACTGCCATAACCTCAGTTCATTTGTATACTTTTTTTTTTACTTTGATGACATTGACACTATACGAACAGCTCCGACGCGAGATTTGGAGGCAGTCCCACAATGTGAGCTGGAACAGGCATTCGAATCGTTGTTGAACCGCTGTAACAAATGCACTGAAGCCGAAAGAGCTTACTTTGAATAAGAATACTTAAAAAAATTATATTTACTAGTTTTAATTTTATTTTATAAACCTAGTCTTAAAAGTTCCTTGACACACTGCGTATAATCTATTAAAATTTGGAGCAAATTTTATTCAGCGGAACCGGAGCAGGTACTTAGAATCGGACGGAGCAACTCAAAAAGGGGCTGCTCCAGATCTCTGCCAACTACACCTTTCTGCAGGCACGTCATTTGGGCAATCAGGGGAAGGGGGGGTCGATTGAACCCCCCTGACTTTTAGAAATACCTTGAATTTATACATGTTTTTTACGTATTATAATGCTTTTTACCTATGATATGCATTGAAAATATGTCCTTTGCCCCCCCCCCCCCCAAATGAAATGACGGGCCTGTGCAGGCCGTCATTTCAGAATTTTTTTAGGGGGTCAGTAGGTGGATATTCCCCCCCCCCCCCGCTTGATAAATATAACGTAATGTACATGTACTTTGTTGTTTTTTTGCACATGCATTGAGTTTATGCATTGTAATGTGCATTGAGTTCATACCCTTTGCCCCTCCCCCTCTGGAAAATTTTGAAATGACGGGCCTGGGCCTGAACCTTTCTGCAATATGCTTGCAGAAAAATAATTGAAGGGTCCACTGGAAAAACGACCTAAGTCACATACTACTGGATGAACTTTGCTTTATGTTTTACTATAAATTATGTATTATACATGAATATAAATTATGTATTATAAATCCAGTGAAACCCCGATTTTACGTCCCCCGAATCTACGTTTTTCCCGCATTTTACGTTTTTTAAAATCAGGTCCCAGTTTTTCCGTATACTAATAATGTTAATTTAACCCGGATTGTAAGTTTGTTGTATATGAAATTTCCCGCATTTTACGTTTTCCCTGGAAAGTGAAAAAAAAAAGGTTCTAAAATAAGCAATATTTTTCCGTCTGTACTTTTCGTCAGCCGATGAAGATCAACAAAAGAACCGGAAGCACAGCCCGTCCCTCCTTTCACTACTGCAATGAAGAGCTTACAAATTGTGAAATACTATTTTCTTTCTTATAAAGACCAGGAAAAAAACTTGCAACGTATTTCAATCCTAGAAGATGCTGCATTCACTTTGAACTCAATGACTAAAAAACAATTCACTATTACAGGATTATTTTCAGCCTAAACGCCAGGAATCGCATCTGTGTTAAAATTACCTTAAAATGGTACGTATAATAATGTTCTTTTCGTAAAATATAGATATTATACCTTTTGAAAGAGTCATCTTTACTACCTTTAGTTTTTTTTCCATTTGATTTTTGCATTCTATGTATTTCCCGTATTTTACGTTTTTTTGCCCAGTCCCTTGAGAAACGTACAATCGGGGTTTCACTGTATATGTATTATAAATTTGAATTTGGGTGTTACGGAAAAGTAGGCTCGTATAGTGAAAATTAACATTTATGTTATAAAATAATTGAATAAAACATAAAGCAAATTTCAAAAAGTAGTATGTCACTTTGGTCGTTTTTTCAGTGGACCCTTCTATGCTCTTGCTAATGACATGTTCGATGTCCAGTTTTTAAAATTTCGTCTTTAAGTGCTTGTCTACAGCCGCCGTAACTATCGCCCTGACTGCTGAATCGAAGCAGAGTGTATCATTTTTCTTTCTTTCTTTTGTATGGGTGCCGCGAACGGTTTAATCCTTTAAGGAGCCGTATTGTCGAAAAGTATTAAAGTAGGGAACGGCAATGGAAAAGCGTTCTTCCCCCCACTTGAATCGGTGGGGGGAAAAGGAGAGAGCAAAAAAAAAAGCCCGGCGAATTTACCAAAGGAATAATGCTAATAAAAAGAAAGGAAAAACCACGCACTCCTCCCTTTCAATCCAAGCTTCTGGCGCTGTCTTCCTCACAGAAGATTCAGTGCTGCCACCGGCTATGGATGCAAGAGCAGACGATGTTTCGCTTCGTTCCTATCGTCATTCACCCCGCTTGACCACTTCGTGAAGAGTTTTATCCGGCGTTATTTATTTTTCTACACCTTATTTTTATTTGCTGGTTTTTTGGTCGTATTCGATTGAAGTCGCGCGGGGACTTTTCGAATAAAGAAAAAAAAAAAAAAGATTTCCCTCTTTCTTATGCAGTTATTACTCCGGGCTGACCTGACTACTTCGTGCGAGGATTTTTTTCCCCTCCCCGTTTTTTCGTGTTCATCTAAATCTTACTTATACTTGATGATAAGTTTTGTCTGCATATTGCGTGCGAGCGTTGTGTACATGAAGGTCTGAGTCATCGGTTTACGGCAGACGATTTTTTTTCGTCTGGGAAAGGACCTGTCCCGCGCGTGAAGAAGTGATGGAGCTACCTGCAACCGCGCTCCTCGTTGTCGCCTGTTGCGTGGTTCACGGAAGTGGTGCCCACCGGAGCATAAGACAAGGTAAGGTATTCTATTAAAAATCTATTTTTTCATTAGAATGTATTCCAGGGTGATTCTGATCCGAAATTCTCCGACATTTCCGAAATTTTTCGGGATCCTGTTACGAAAATTAAAAAAGAAAAAATATGTGATTTTGAAAATTTATTAATTTTAAGATTTTTTTGACGAGTAGTATATGTTTTTTTGTTTACCTTCAGACAAACAAAATATTTTGTACTACAGTAGGGAACCAGTTATCTCGAATAACTCTTACAGATCTATTCTGGATAACTGGTTGCGAATTAACGCAACACCTACTGATCCGACTGATAACATATTTGCCTTCATCTTTATGCTCCGAACTAAATTATTGCTACTATACCTGATTATAAATCATAAAAAATCAATCATTATTTGTTATAATTTCTATATTCATAAAAAATCGAAGGTTACTCAATAGAACTGGAAGCAATTAACAGACTTTGTTTATTTACCCACATCGTAGCATTAGCGTTATGAAGCGTGAAAACATTTGAAGCAAATACAGTAGAACTTTCTTAATACGAACCCGGTTGATACGAAATCACGGCTAAAGCGAGCATTTTGTTCATTAAGTTTGGTTTACTATTTATTTACACTAAATATCTCACGCATATTACGAAGGCTAAAATACAAATTTCGGCTAGGACGAAACAAAATTTCTGACGTATTCACGAAAATTTTTCTCAATTGAATATAATTAATTATATTTTTACAAATTGTTGGTTATTTAGTGTCATTGTAAATCACCAAGTAAGTATTTCGAATTATCCGTTGAATCTTTCTGGGTAGAGAATAAAGCTGATGCACTTGTTGGCATTCGGACAGGTCGGTCTGCTCAGGGATCAAACCCCCTATCTTCAAATCATTCTTAAATAGTAGTTATTATTTTTAAAATATAAACATGCATTTCTAATACTTTGTTTTTACACAATTTTTCTTATTCACGGTTGTTACGAACAGGATTCGAAATTATGATGTAAAAGTTAGGCGTCATTGGCACCTAGCTTTTCTGTTTTAGTTGCCAAAAACGTTCTGCTAGGCGTAACTTTAAAATAATTCAAATTGCTTGGGCAGAGACAACAACTGGTAACAATAAAGACAGTTGTGACGTTGTTAAAAAATATCGCAAAGTATTGCAACCTTGCTGAGAAAATTAATGATAAGTAAGAGAAAAATGTTCAAAAAACGTCTATCAGAAACTTTTAAGACAGTTGGTGATTTTACTTAAGTTTATGAAACAATATAAACGTCTATTTTCATCAGTGCCTAATAAAATAAAGTTAACTGGCGTAACTCGTTATTTACAGTCTAGTTAGTTACTTCAATTGTAAGTAAAAATTCACAATTCCATATTTAACGGTGAAGAAGTTACAACAGTCTTCATAGGTATCGCAAAAACTCAAAATACAAAAGATTAGATGAAATATGTATACCAAACTACAACTGTATGAAGTTATGCTAGAGTTTAAAAATAAATAACTAAAAAATGCCGACTTAGTGAAAAATTGTGGTTGGCAAACTAACATTTTTTTTTTTGAAAGGTTAGGGGTCAAAAATGACGACTGGATGTAAAATCGCGGTCGTCAAACGGGAATTTTTAGTTGCAAAATACGACTAACGACTGCTAATTTCGAACCCTGGTTACGAATAACGGCTAATATGTACAAATTCTTGAATTTTTGGCATTTCGTATTAAGCGAGTTCAGGGATCATTCATAAATGATGTCACGCTTCGAGGGGGGGGAGGGGGGTTCGTGAAATTGTGACAAAGTGTGGCATTATGCAACATATCGTGGCGCGTGACAAAGGGGGGGGGGGGATCCGCTGAAGTGCGACATATTGTGACAAAGGGGGAGGGGGTCAAATATATGGAAAAAAGCGTGACGTCATTTATGAACGGCCCCCTCAACTGTATCTTAATTTTATACAGAATATTATATAAATTTTTTGCTCGAACAGAATATTAAATTTAAGGGAAATACTCATAAATGTAAATGAACACTATTGGCACTTTCTCTGCTAAGATTCATCACTTGTTCGACCAAAAATTCCGGTTAACTGGTTTCCGGATAAGCGGTTCCATACTGTAGTTTAAAAACTGTCATAATAGTTCTGGAAAAAAAATGATTCTGTATTTCTGATATTAACTATTAGACTTTTCATTTAATTAATTGAAGGATCATTTTTGAGCTTACATATAAAAATACAAATATACAGTGTGTTGGGGGGGGGGGGGGGGGAGCTTGTTCACCACATTTTTATTTGAAATTTATGGTGCATACTTTTTCCGAAAATTTTGTGTGAAGTTCCGAAATTTTTTTTTTTGTTGAGAACCCACCCATGTTCAGGCAATCAAGCATTAAGATAAACTATTTATCATTAGAAAATGCTCAATTGTTTTGAAATTTCATGTGATAATAAAAATTGGACGTGGGAAAAACTATTTCTGAACTGATATTAAGCCCAGCAATATAATTTAACTCAATATCAGACAGAAAATGATTTTTTTCTAAAAGAAACGATCTTATGAAGACGAGAACTCTATATTTAGTGATCTTCGATGCTGGAAAATTTTGTGACAACGCAAATCTCTATTCGATTGTGTAAATTGTTTTGGTTTTCTTTTTAACGTGGGAAAGGTGACGAGGGAATTAGAAAGGAACATATATTGTTATCAACCATATTATGAGTACATAAACAATAATTCTTTGAGCAGTTAAATTCAAAGTAGCATGAGGAAGGGGAGAAATAGATTTCTATAAGATGTTTGAAAACTATTGAAGTTTTGTATGCATATATACACACAGGGGATCCTGGTATTGTAATGCATATAAAATAAGATTCTGTTATTTTCAAAACGAATTATTGTGATCAGCCTACAGGCCAGTCGTTAATTTGGGCAACGAGGCGTCGCCCTGTATTTTAGTACTGTAATATGCATTGAAAATATACCTTTTGTCCCCCCCCCTCCCACGGATAAGTTTGAAATGACGATACGAGTACATATCGTTGGTTCAAAATTAAAACGATGCTTCTGCAAAAATCGATTTTTTTTTTACGATTTAATATTACAAAGTAGATTCATAGTACAAATTCTAAAAAAATATTTAACTCAAACAAAAACTAAATGGGCTTTGATTCCACTGAGATAACAGTTTTTTTTTTTTTGCTAAAAAAAACTTTAAAAACGCTCTCCTGAAAAGTAGTATGATTTGCAGAAGTGTTGTTTTAATTTTGAACCAGCGATATTATGCGAAAAAACAAAAGAAAAATGCACACACAGTAGATACATTGTATGTTTGTAAATACCAAAGTGGGGCGGGAGGCGTAATTGCCTTTTCCGGATCCTACAAATGATGAGCGTGTCAGTCTATTCAGAAATTTAGTCAAAAGAAGGAAAAAAATTACTGGTGTCATTTGTTACCCATGTATTTTTGATCGATATAATTACGTTTTACTGATGGTCTTGTTTTGAAATTAATTTGTTACTATTATTATATTGTTTTTAAATTTAATATGGGATCATTCATAAATGATGTCAGGCTTCGAGGGCGGGAGGTTCGTGAAATTGTGACAAGGGGAGGGGAGGGGGTAACTAGAAGTGTGACATTTAGTGCCAAAGGGGGGAGGGGGTCAAATGTATGGGAAAAAAGCGTGACATTTATGAGCGGTCCCATATGCTTATGCAACATAGCGTGACATGTAACAAGGGGGGGGGGGGGGGGGTAAATGATATGTGACATTTTGTCACAAAGGGTGGGAGGGGAGTCAAATATATTGAAAAATGACATTATGTACGAACGGTCCCTAACCTGAAATAAATGTAACAGCTTCACGGCATCCTATAAAAATTAGCGCTCCAGCAGGCGTCGAAATAAAGTGAGGAACTGGAGCCACCGGGAGCCAGATCATCTGTGCGTGAAGTTATAAGCTGGATTCCCTTGAAATTTGGCTTCCGTCTAACGGCCACATCCTGAGAAAGTTAGAAGCCGCCGTGGTTTTGATATCCAAGCTTATTGGATTACTACCGTGGGAAATGATTGTTTTTGGAGTTTAGTAGGCCGCTGGCCAGTTTTTCGGAATTTCATTACGCGCGAGCAACTGTGGTCCCATTTCCCCTTAATGAAAAAGAATCTGGGTATGAATCTGTTAGAAGGGTTTTCAGGCTTCGCACGCAATAAGCATAAATTAGGGGGGGGGGGAGACAAAAGACATTAAATGCGCTTAACTGTCATTTTACACACATACGAACGAACGAACAAGCAAACAAACGAAAGGGACCGTTCATATATGATGTCACACTTTTTTCACTATATTTGACCCCCTCCCCCCCTTTGTCACGAAGTGTCACACTTCAACGTACCCCCTTTTCCCCTTGTCACATAGCACGCTATATTACATTAGCATAAAATTGGTTTAATTTGCTGATTTTCAATGTTTTTATAGAAATCATAATGTACGATGTCACACTTCTTGTTACCCCTTCCCTTCCCCTTGTCACAAACTGTCACACTTTCTTGAACCCACCTCCCCCTTGAAGCGTGACATCATTTATGAATGACCCAAGGTTGTATGTTTTATAGATTTATAAAGAAGGGCAATGAAACGACAACATAAAGACTTCAGTAACTATTTTAATTTTCTTAAGATTTTTTAAAAAGTATTATTATTATTTACTGTCTTAAATACAGGAGTCGCGCCAGTGGAAATTCGGGTCCGTATTTGGATCCTTCACAAAATTCCAACTAATCGAAACAAACCCTTCAAAAAATTCAAATCAATCAAAACGGACCCTTCACAAAATCCAAATCAATCAAAACGGACCCGTCACAAAACTCCAAGTTTTCAAATCGTACTTTTTACACCCTTATTTATTATCAGCAAATAATAAAATTCTTTATCACTATGCGTTTGCATTTTAACTTTTTATAGAGTTATTTGATTTTCACTAAAATCTCTCTAAATTTCACCAAAAATGGTCCCTGATAAAAAAAGCTTGATTGAAATTTTGCCCCTGTTAATTTTGCTGGATTGACCCCAGCTTTAATGTTTCAGCTAGAGCTACAAGACGAGTAGTAACAAGATTGTATTGCAATCATACATCTAAAATATTGAGTACATGCCCCTTCTGTACGTGATGGAAAAATAAGAAAAAGTGGGCCAAGAAAATGCTGTTTTTAAATGTATTATGATTCAAATTGCGGAAGTTATGCTACAATTTCCAAAAGTAGGCTGTTTTTACGCGAATTATTTTCTTTGGCGTCGAATGTAAATGTATAATTAAATTGTAATATCAATGTTCTTTAATTCGTTTTTAAAAATAAAAATGGCACAATCGGCTCTAAATTTGTACCCTTTTATTATAAAAAACGAGTTTCTTCTTGGGAAAAAATGGTGGGAATAGAATAATTATTTAAAATATTTACTATTTCGATAATGAAGTAATAATCAGTTACAATTTGGCAACAGCCGGAATTACATATTCTATTCTCATACTTAAAAAGTTTTCAGTGCGCTGCTCCGAACATGCTTACTTTTTGTGTTTGTTTAATTTACTTATAATGATGACTATAACGAATTTCTTGTTAACATAAATCAAATTGTTTTTGTATCTCCTTGCATCAGAACATCTATTATAAACTTGTTCTTTACAAGGAAACTGGAAAGCTAGGTACATTTTTGAGCGTTGAATGTTGTTCAAACCTCATTTCAGCAGAATGGTGTTTAAAAGAAATATTTACGGAGGTAAATGAAAATGGTGTGACGAAATGAAAGCTATGGTAGTGGGTGTAAAGGATTCAGAAAATGTTCTTCGATTATAAATGTAAAAAAGCGTTCGTAATTATACACAGCATAAGGGATCATTCATAAATGATGTCATGCTTAGAGGGGGGAGGGGGGTTCATGAAATTGGGACAAGGGGAGGGGAGGGCCACCAGGCCGTAGCCAGAAATTTTTTTCGGGGGGTGGGGGGTAGCCTTGACTTTGAAACACTTATGTTGAGGAAAGTTTCAGGGAGATATATGAGCTACATTGCGAAAAATTTCGACATTTCGGGGGGGGGGGAGGCGTGCTGGATACGGCCTTGGAAGGGGGTAACAAGAAGTGTGACAACATGCTTATGCAACATAACGTGGCATGTGACAAGGGGGAAGGGGATGTTGAAGTTTGACATTTTGTGGCAAAGAAGGGAGCAGGGGGTGTAGATTGGAATTCTTAATATAGGATCGAATATTGTGCAGTGCTCCTATATTTCCTACACTGTAAAAATTTTGCGTTTAGTTGCCATGGGGCCGTTCATAAAGTATGTCACGTTTTCCCCCATATATTTGACCCCCTCCCCGTTTGTCACACTTCAGCGGTCACACTTCAGCGGACCCCCTCCCCCTTTGTCACATGTCACGCTATGTTGCATAATGCATGATGTCGCACTTCTTGTTAACCCCTCCCCTTGTCACACTTTGTCACAATTTCACGAACCCCCTCTCCCCCCTCGAAGCCTGACATCATTTATGAATGATCCCCATCATTTTTGGCGTTACTGAGCAAGATTTTTGATGTTCAGTTGGTGTAAAGTTGAAAGTTATTCATTTTTAACGTAATTTAGGGACCGTTCATAACTGATGTCACACTTTTTTCATTATATTTGACGCCCTTCCTCCCTTTCTCACAGAATATCACACTTCATCATAACCCCTACCCCCCTTGTCACATGTCACGCTACATTACATAAACTTATGTATATGCAGTTCAGAAACAAAGGGGTCATTCATAAATGATGTCACGCTTCGAGGGGGAAGAGGTTCGAGAAATTGTGACAATTTGTGACAAGGGGAGGGGGTAACAAGCCGCGCGACATCGCCATTTTGATTCCTGTTAAAACATTTAAAATCAGCAAATTAAACCTATTTTATTCTAATGTCACATAGGGATCGTTCATAAATGATGTCACGCTTCGAGGGGAGGGGGTTCGCGAAATTGTGACAGTGTGACAAGGGGGAAGAGGGTAACAAAAAGTGTGACATCAGGCTTATACAACATAGTGTAACATGTGACAAAGGGGGAGGGGGGTCCGTTGAAGTGTGACATTTTGTGACAAAGGGAGGGAAGGGGGCCAAATATATCGGAAAAAAGCGTGACATCATTTATGAACGGTCCCAAAGCACCGCGCTCATAGATCACGTTTCAAAGTTTTATTTTTGAACTTTTAATGATATTTCTGAGCATAATATTAATAATGATTGCATGTGTACTTAATTCGTGTAAAATGAGGTTAAGGTTTGCAACACAAAAGATAATAAGTATAGAACAGTAAAAAATATTAATTGTTCGAATTCTGAAAAGATGACCCACTCAATGTTAACTTTAACTTGTCAATGAAACTTTAAAATCAAATTAAGGAAATAAAAAAAACTTTTAAAATGAATTCAATTTGCTGATTTTAAATGTTTTATAAAAACTAAAATGTGTAATGTCACACTTCTTGTTACCCCCTTCCCTTGTCACAAACTGTCACAATTTTTTCAACACCCCGTCGAAACGTGACATCATTTATGAAGGACTCCTTAGCTGTGTTTTACGATTTTTCTCGTCAGTTCCGGTTTTTACGTCTTTCGATATCTCATTGCATCCGCTTGTGTAAAACTCGCTCATTTCTTTACTTAATTCTTCCGCTTAAACATCAATAATTATCTGTTTTCCATTATTTTCAACGCTTCTTAAGTTTCATCCACTTGAAAATAGCAGTCTAATTCGATTAGTAAAGATTGTTTAAAACTTCAACTACGTAAAATCCCGAAAGTAATCCCTCTATGGAATAAACCCGCGAATTTGAAAATCGGTCTCGAAAGAAGTGAAAATGTCACGAAAATTACGACTTGGTCACGAAAATGTTTTCGTCCAATGAGATCGCCCTCCCTCCCCCCCCCCCGAAGACATCGAATGTCTTGTATCCGACAGGGTTTTTAATATCCGGAATCATATCCGGCCACTGCACTATATACCGGTTATCTGGCATATCAAACTTGATTTTTAAAATTTATTAATTAAAATGTTTTGAAAATACATGTGAATTACAATTTACTACGTATTTGGAAGTTGTGGGATGTTTAAAAATATGTACACAATTTAGTTTCAAACTCCATAGCCGGATATCCGGTATGTTTACGTCATTTTGGGGTCACCGCAGTGGCGTAGCTAGAAATTTCTGAAGGGGGTGTCCGGTGTAAAACAGTGGCTTAACTTGACTTGTTTGCTCCCCCCCCCCCAACATAGACGTAAATTGCGTCCCAGAGTAACAAAGCATTCTTGAAATTTGACGACCGAGCGCCCCTTAACCTCCTGCTGAAAGGGGAGGGGTCCGGATTCGAGAACCCCCTCCCATCCTCTTCTACGCCACTGAGTCACCGTATATCTGATAGGGGACCGTCACGCTTTTTCCCATATATTTGACCCCGTCCCCCTTCGTCACAAAATGTCACACTTCATCATATCCCTTACCCCCCTTTGTTACATGTCACGCTATATTACATAAGCATATGGGACCGTTCATAAATGATGTCACGCTTTTTTCCCACATATTTGACCCCCCTCCCACTTTGTCACAAAATGTCACACTTCATCATATCCCATACCCCCCTTTGTTACATGTCACGCTATATTGCATAAGCATATGGGACCGTTCATAAATGATGTCACGCTTTTTTTCACATATTTGACCCCTCCCCCTTTGTCACAAAATGTCACACTTCATCATATCCCTTACCCCCCTTTGTTACATGTCACGCTATATTGCATAAGCATATGGGACCGTTCATAAATGATGTCACGCTTTTTTTCACATATTTGACCCCCTCCCCCTTTGTCACAAAATGTCACATTTCAACGGACCCCCCTCCCCTTTTGTCACATGTCACGCTATGTTGCATAAGCATGATGTCACACTTCTCGTTACCCCCTCCATCACCTTGTCACACTTTGTCACAGTTTCACGAATCCCTCCTCCATCCTCGAAGCGTGGCATCTATGAATGATCCCTGTCCGGCAGATTCAATATCCAATGCATCAACGAACGGTCCCGAAATGGTCACGAAAAAGTAATAAGATTTCCCTTTTGAAAATCTGTACACAACCTTTAATACAATATGTTCTTAAGAGTGATTTTATCGTAGAATACTAGCATAATCTTTCCCATGAATTCATTTTAGAGATGTTACTGGCAAAGTATGAAACGCCGGCATTCTTATATAATGCCTACGCATTGTATATAATGCCAGACGTTTTTAGGCAAGGTCTGAAATATGAGAAGTATTACATACTTCCCTGGGCATTGTATACAATACCTAGGCATTATATAGAATGACAAATGCTATTTTGGCAAAATATGAAAAAAACATCCTGATGAGGTTATGTAAAGGATGTGCACTTGTCAAAAATGAAAATGTTATTCTAAAAAGTAATGAGAGTGCCATTAAAAAAAATTATTCAATATGCGTAAAGAAAACTGAAAGTTATAGAAAACATAATTTGTCTTTCTTATTAAGGGAAACAGAATTTTCATATAAAAAATAAACGTATTTCATGTAAAAATACACTATCTACCAAAAAGTATTTGGACACTTTGGATTTTAGACATTTTTTAAAAATTCTGAAGAAATATTAAACTTGCTGTTCTGTATTCTGTACCATGGAAAGAACATACTTAAACTCACATTTAAGAAACAAAATTCAGGCTTAGGGCAATTAGGGGGCGGTCAAATAATTAAAGAAGGAAAAAAAAACACTTTTGAACATCTTGTATCAAAAAATGATCGAAATGTCCTGTAACTTTCGCAAAATATTTTTAATTATATACGCAATGCTTACACCCGCTTGCGTCAGAATAGCAGTAATATTCATGAAGATGTGGACATTTGTTTTAAATATTCGAAATTTTTCGCAAGTGTTTTGCTTATAACTCGCTAAGTTCTACCTCAAATTAAATTTTTGATGAGATTTGAGCAGTTTTATTAAAACAAATGTAATTGCGCATGCGCGAAAGATATTAATTATTTTTTAAAATATTTTTGTAGTGAGATCTATGGAGCAACTTATGTAAAAGTTTCAGTTGACTATTGATATTTTTCAAAGAGATATACACCATACAGTGAGCCGTATTTAGCAAGCTCTCAAATTGGAAAAAAATGATAAGGGGTTTTCCAAATTTTTATATTGCATGATAAATTGGAAAATTGACAGATGTTAAACTGTATTAAATTGCATTATTTGTGTTTATGGAGTCTGAATGTGAACGCTATTGCTTACTTTGCCAAAATTAGTAGTGTAGATAGTGTATAAAACCGCTGCCTTGCCACGTGATATTCGAAACGAATCGGAGATGTATTTAATACTTTTCTGGTTTCTCATTTGGCATTCTATAGAATGCCTAGGAAATGTGTGCAATATAAATGATTTCATACATTGCCGGCTAGTTATAGGCATTATATAAACAATACCTAGTCATTCTATAGAATTCCGGATTTCAAACTTTGCCGGTAACAGACACAATAGAAAAAACTATTCTTCATTTTTGATGAAGATTACCCACAACTAATTTTGTTAAAAAGTTTTGATTAAGTGTATGTTAAGCCCCAGGGGAGAATATTTTATGGAATGTATCACGGGTATCTTTTGAAAAGAGGCGCACTTTTTTCTTCATTATTATGACGATATTATATTACAATTAATGAAGTTCTTTCTTTTCGCATTTCAGAAAAGACGATAATTTTTCTCGCTGGCTTTATTATCCAAGAAGTCATTTATCTTTCTCATTTTGCTGAGGAATTTCAAAACTCACCCGGAATTAAGTCGAAAAAAACTGCGAAATTAATGTCATCGAATTAATATTGGTTTGGGTATTTGATTGAAAATATTTAATAAAGTCTTTCAGGAAGTCTTGCTCGAGTCGAAAGAATCTTCATCATCTGACGCATTTTTTTTACTGCTGTTCGTTGGTTCCCCCCACATAATATGAAGGGAGAGGGAGAGAGAGCGAGAGAAAGCAGCTATTATGTATCAAGGTGGACATTATATGGTGAAATCGAGGAAATTTGAATTCATGAAATGTTTTTAATATGAAGACTAACACAGTAATATCTGTACCATGAAACCTGTCAACAAATTGAGGAAGTAGCATGCCCCTGCGAACTTACAAACAAAAGAACTCGGATTTTTCCCAGAAATTCAGAAGAGTTCAGATAAAAGCGGAGAATAGATTCTGACTCGAAAAAAAGAAAATTTTTCTAATGTTTAGCATTTGATACATGATAGTAAACAAATTTTTTTCCTGATGTGTGTAAAATATTGTTAAAAAATGGGGCTTTTCAGTGGCACTGTTTCAAATGTTGTTGGGTGTGCAAATAAAAATGGTAAATTGCCAGTGAATGAACACAAGTTTTTCCTGTCAATAAAAAAGTAAGATTTTGATGCTTAATCATTCAGGTGTCAGATACATTGGTGGTAAAACTGCTCCACTTTTCAATTCCTGATACATCTGATACAAAAAGGTTTAAATTCACGATTTCTGCTCCAAAATTAAAAGGAACCAAATAGCAATGAGTTGCACTTTTTGTCACTGAAAACTGTATTAAATAAAAGCAAAATTTTAAATAATTTTAGGCACTTTTAGGGAGCTATGAAGTGGACATAAAATTTCTATAAAGGAACAGTTGAACCATACACTTAGGACACAGTTATAGTTCTATACCCTTTCCCTCCATGGGGACTTTTCTTTCCAAAAGAACTTTCCTTCCAAAAAATAATAATATAATGATGATGATAATAATAATAATAACAATACTAGATAATAAAGGAAGAAATTAAAAATGCAATAAACGAACCTACATTATTTCTTCAACTACTTTATTGTTGTAGTTTAGAAAGTAAAATCGTTTCACGTCAAATGGCACAATTTAATTTATGAAATAATGAGAAGCAAAATTTTGCTACTTGTTAATGTACAGTTATAAATACATTTTCTTTATGAGTTTTGAACTACAGTAATTTATTTTGAAAGTAACTTAGTACAGTTGCCTATAATGCAAATAAACTCATGTTTGTGAAAATTGCAACACCATGAAGGACTTACGCGAGTGAGCTGAAATTTTCAGGAAATGCAAAGTAGCGCATGATATGCAAATGATTCGAATTTCAAATCCGTAGCCCATGCGTATGCTGAGCAGCGCCCTCTGAACGGCGGATGGATCCGAATAAATAGACGGCTGTAGCGAGGCGTGTATGGTTATCGGTGGTTATCTGCTAGTGGTAAACGTTAGCTCAATCTTTACTTATGCCTCTTCGACGAAAGAGAGCGAGATTTGAACAACTTACAGAGTTTGAACGGGAGAGAATCATTGGCCTTCGTGAAGTTGGATTGTCGTATCGTGCAGTAGCCGCTCGTGTGCAGCGTAACAGCAACACAGTGATGCGTGTTTGGAAGCAGTGGACGGACGAGGGTCGGACAACTCGGAAATCCGGAAGTGAACCCCGAAATGTGACGTCAACTCGCGATGATAGACACCTGGTCCGCATGGCGCGGACGGACCGTACAGCTTCCTCTAGACAATTGGCAGCACAGTGGTCAATAGCTACAGGTGTTTCATTGTGTGCTTCATCAATTCGTAGACGTCTGCTGCAGCGTGGACTGCGCGCAAGGACTCCTTTATACAGGATCCCCCTCACGCTAAACCATCGCCGCCTGCGGCTACAATGGGCCAATCAGCATAGAGACTGGCATGCTGATTGGCAGCATGTCGTATTTTCTGACGAATCCCGCTTTAATTTGTGGTACCATGATTGCCGGATTCGTGTCAGACGCTATGCCGGTGAACGCCACCTTCCGGAGTGCATTATCGAACGCCACACTGGACGAACACCCGGAGTTATGGTCTGGGGCGCCATAGCCTATCATGGACGATCTCAATTGGTTCGATTTGTGGGCAATCTGAACAGCAACCGGTACATCAGTGAAGTTCTACAGCCCCAAGCTGTTCCCTTCCTTCAAAGCTTGCCAGGCCCTGTATTTCAACAGGACAATGCCCGCCCTCATATTGCTAGGACTGTTCAGTCCTTTTTTGCAGCGCAGCAGGTACAGCTTCTTCCTTGGCCTGCGTATTCTCCGGCTATGTCGCCAATTGAACATGTGTGGGATTTCGTTGGTCGGCGTCTCGCTCGTGATCCTCGTCCTGTTGCTTCTGTAGACGAACTTTGGGTATGCATACAAACAATATGGAATGCTCTTCCTCAGGCAGACATTCAAAATTTGTTTGACACCATGCCACGTCATGTAACTGCACTTATTGCGGCGCGTGGTGGCTGCACAAAATACTGATTCCGATCTCTTGTTATTGTTTGTTTGCTTTAAAAATTTAATCATTTATTTGTACCACTGCCACTCAACTGTGTATTAAATTTCATTCGATTATGACGATTCCTTCATGGTGTTGCAATTTTCACAAACATGAGTTTATTTCTTTTTGTAGCAGTCTGTAAAACATAATGATACTCTAAAAAATGTTTTCCTCTTCAAAAATTCTTTCTTCAAGCAGCATTACTACTACAATGGAATACAATGGAATTATCCTGATACAAAAATTATAATTCTGATAATAAAATTGTCATTGACCTGATACAAGACTGAGAGTCCTTACCGATAAAATGTAAGGTGACCTGATTCAAAACCGATAATTCTGATACAAAACAGAATTTTTGATTTTCCACCCCTGCAGATAGCTTGGAATTGCATGGGATGGAAGGAAACTAGTGTTGACAATGCAGTCAGAGAAAACCTTTCGAAACTTTACTTTTGAAAACAAAATACAAACTGTTAATTCACTAGTCGGTTTACCTTATATTTTTGTACCTTAAGCGGTTTTTATAACCTGACCTGGCAATCTGATCGAACTTTACATCTTAATCTACGTTGCAAACACTACAAAAACAGAAAAAAAGATTCGAAAATCCAGAAAAAGCAGCAGCTTGAACATTTTGACTTCTTTTTACGTGAGAACTGACTTCTGGGAACGTTCACATTAGAGTAACTTGTCTGGAATTTGACCGCAGGTAGTAAACTAAACCCTTTAAAACGAAATGTAAATCAAACATATAATTCTCGAGTAGTTTACCTCGCAGTTCCACTTCAATTATAAAATACCAATCTGTTTATAATCACGGACCACCTGTTTAATCTCGGGAACTAAAGGAATTCGAACCACTTATTAGTATTTTTTATTTTATTGAATGATGATTTGAAGAACGTTTGAGTATGATTGCCCAAACGTCATTGCAAGTTTATTAGCTCTTCTTTTGCTCTGATTTAACTTCCAAATGAAGAGCTATTTGTGTTGCGAGATTCTTCCAAAATTGGAGATGTCTTTATTTGAGGTAAATATTCGAGTTTATATCACAGCAATCTTCTGCTTGCAAGTGGCATTTAAGTTACAATTACTTGCAGTTGAGTGGGTCCTCGCCACTGTACACTAGAATAAAAAAAAAAAATAACTAAAGTTGAAGTTGATGCTAAAACTTTAATGCAGAGAAATAGGAAACAAATATATCCTTCGCATTGTTGTGAAAAAACCTTGCATTTGTAGGTATTTAAGTACCGTATTTATGCGAATCTAATGCGCCATCGAATCTAATGCGCATCACCATTTTAAAAATTTAAATAATAAAAAAATTCTTTTGTCGGCGAATAAAATTTGGTTGACTTCATCGGCGAACTGCTGACCAGTTTTGCACTCGAATCTAATGCGCACCCCAATTTTGAATACTACATTTGGCCAAAAACGATGCGCATTAGATTCGCATAAATACGGTAATAAAAAATATATTTCAGTTGTGTTTCTTATTTCAAGCCTTTTATCCATATTGGTTCCACAAAAAAACTTTTTTTTAAATTTCAATTAGAACAAATACGACAGCATTAAGTAGTTGCACGACTCGCCACCAGGGAATCTGAGCGTTGCCAATATTTGTGCCCTCTTTTCTCTAAGACAGCTGAGAGGTGGTTCCCAAGATTGGAAATTTTTGTTAGACTGTCAGAGCCCAGTCAACTTTGGGTACCGCTGCTTGCAGCAGTTATTGTTGAAATTGCTATATTTTATAACTGTTTAGCAAATGGTTCATTTTCTAAAAGGTTCCGTGCCCATTAGTTTTGCTGTTGTTGTTTCTAATGCCACTTGGGTGTCCAAGCTCCACTTCGCAGAGCGACCAGGAATGAAGGCAGTAAGGAGCGCCTTCCGTTTATAGATGAGCACCACAGCGGTGGAAGTACGACTTGGCTCATTATGCATTTAGATGACACCAAAAGGGCGGCACCACAAATACGCGACCTTCCCTTTTTGACCTAAGAGTGAAGGGAAGGGAGATTCTCCACCTTCCGGTACCCTCGGAACTGCCTCGGGACTTCAGGGTCCACGGATTTTACATGCACGTATCCCCAAGTATGCAGGGGGGGGGGGGGTCATCACCGGGTCGGGTATCGAACACCCAATCTTCCTGTTGGAAATCCGACATCCTAACCACTAGGCTACCACGGTGTCCCTCTTAAGTATTTTGAAGACTAACTGTCAGTATAGCACCAAATGATTGCTTAGGAGATTACCTTCGGTTTTGCGCCAGATTTAACTTTATAAAAGATAGTCATATTAGACTCGTTCACTCAGTGGTAGAATTAGCATCTTCTTATATATAAGCGGCTTATTCTGTCTGTCTGTCTGTCCTCGCAGAACGATAAAACAGGGTTACGATCAAATCAGGATTACCAAGATGGTGTACTCATCGCCAACTGCGCCAACGTGGTAGGCTCTCCTAATAAGATCCAACCATAAATCTATGGTAGTAGGCAAAGAGGCGTCCTCGCCGCCTGACCTGGGTAATTTAGTTTGAATTAGCAGACACCTTTGCACAAATCATTTTAATTACAATTTATAACATTTAGAGCAGCGGTCCTTTCGTATGACCGCCGTGCTTACTAGTTTAAGCATACGGGGATAACGTGCATTTGGCATGATTCAGCTTAACATTCGCCAAAAATGTGTTTATTTTGCTTACGACCCTTTCAGGGCACATTAATATTCGAGTTTATTTGCTATTCTCAAGGATATGCCTCAAACTCTCGTCTAGTATGACAGATAGAACAAGACAGTACAACAGAGTTACAATACAAAGAAGGAAATACACCCAGGGGAAAGTGGGAATCGAACCCATGCTCACGCAGGTACCGGAAACCAGTCGTTCACACCGCTCAGCCACTGAGGCTCGCCCCTCCGTTCATTTTATGGCAACTTTTCAGTGACAAAAATAACACGTGCAAAAATGTTGTTTCTGATAGAATGGCAATCTAAAAGAGTTGGGTTTGATTCTCAGCGAATTTAATGATTATTGTCTTTAATAATTATAGAATTTTGATAAACATTTTTATTTATGTTTGATAAATTTTCATTTTCTTTCCAGCGGACTTTATTTCCCAAGAGCTTTCAAATTATGACCTGATTACACCTGTAAAAGTGACCTCTCAAGGACATTTCCTATCTCATGATGTTACGCATTTTGCCACTTCTCGCAAAAGCAGGGTTTTGCGATCACTTGAAGAAGACAATGTGCATTTCGAACTTCTAATAAAAGGAGCAAAGACTCTAGTGTCTTTAAGGCCGAACCACAGGTTGGTTGGTCCTGGCATGGTTGTAGAAAAGAAAGGTCAAACGACCCACATCAAGCAGTCTAGTCACAGTCGGCAGCATTGTTTTTTCCATGGAAATGTTGTTGGCGTTGGAAATTCTTCTCATGTGGCCCTTTCTACGTGCAACGGACTGGTGAGTAGGGAATTTTTAGTTTCATATTGAGATAATACGGAATTTTTAGTTTCATATTGAGATGGGAGTAGTGAGTTTTAAGTTTCATATTGAGGTGTGATAGCAGGGTTCGTTGCTTTAAATCGCGATTTAAATCAATCATTTTTAAAAAAAATCGTTGATTTAAATCAAGTGATTTTTTTTCCAAAAAATCACTGATTTTACAATGTTAGACATTGTTGTAAAAATGAAATATGTTGCAATTACAACTACTGTTTCAAACAAAAAAAACCTAGGTCCGCCTGTCTGTGTGCCTAACATATTTCATAAGTTTAGAACTAATTACTTTTTTTTAAAATTTTACAATATTACTCTTTTTCTTCGGGCATTTTAACAGCAAAGCACAATTCATTCAGTCATTGAAATTAGAATTCATAATAATAATGAACCATTCTGTGTTTTTTATCTTAAAAATAGTATTTTAGATCAATTTAATAAATGCCGCACAATATGTAATTCAGAATGATAGTGTTTAAAACAACATTGTTAGAATTTAGAATATGTATCCTTAAAGGTTTATCCATGTTCCCTAATAGCTTAAGGTTTTTTCCTTCTAAAATATTTTTTATTATGGAAGTTTTCAATAAAGATACTTGATTAAAACAGAAAGTTTCAGTTTTTAGTAATGGTGTGAGCTACTAAATGGGTAAAAATATTTCAGGCTTTTTCATTTATAAAATAGAAAAAGGATTTAAGTACACTCAATATAAAAATTAAGTAACACAATTGTTACCTTTTGTCAGCTTTCAACAGCGAAATAATTCAGATTAAATTTGTTCATTTTCTCTGTACTTATGGGCGTACTATTATATTATCCCTGGTTGAGTTACGTTTCATTTGAGTCATGCATTTGTATTAAAATTCGTTTATCATCATTATTATTAAAAGATATTTATTGCTGTAAAAATATCATAAAGTGTATTTTTGCATGTTGATTAACATGCCATATTGCTTCTATGAATGTAACATAATAAATATCCAAAATATTTAAGCTCTTTTTAAAAAAATTTAAAAAGTCTGATTTAAATTTTAAAAAATGTGATTTAAATTTTAAAAAATTACGAACTTTGTGTGATAGTGAGTTTTTAGTTTTGTATTGAGATGTGAATACTGAATTTTTAGTTTCGCATTGAGATGTGAATAGTGAATTTTTAATTTCATATTGAGATGTGAATAGTAAATTTTTAGTTTCATATTGAGATCTGAATAATGAATTTTTAGTTTCATATTGAGATGTGAGTAGTAAATTTTTTGTTCCATAATGGGATGTGAGTACTGCATTTTTGATGTCATATTGAGATCAGCTTAAAAAAAAAAAAAAAAAAAAACTTTTAGTGGCTGTTATGTCAACAACATATAAAATGTAAAATTTCAAACGACGTTTGTCACAAACGTCGTTTGAAATTTTACATTTTATATGTTTTATAATCTTGATCTTTACAATGTTTTATAATCTTGAAAAGTTATCAGATTTTAAGAATATGATTTTAGCAGCTTAAAAGTTATAACAAACACGTAAATGTTCTCGATTTTAGCGTAAAGGACCATTTTTTACTTGACAAGAAAATTCGAGTTTAATTACTACTTTGGCTCATGGAATAAAGGGGCAATTTTGCCAATGAAAAGGTGTGAAGTTTTATTTGATACTAATAATCCGTGTTAATTCTGCGCAATATTTAAACTCTAGACTGCTTCCTGTGTTAAATCTCCAACTATGAAAACATTTATATTTATTGCTAAAAAAAGGGAGATTTGCTGTTTCAATCCTTTTTAAAGCCAACACGTAGCTTGGGACTAAAAAAACTTGATGGTGGCCAGTGGCCGGTAAACCCCAAAAAGTTAGTCGCCACTTTGAAACTGTTGGTCTCCACTTTGAATCATGTTTCAAACTGATCCCCCCTCCCCAACCACGGCTTCATTTCGCCTACAAAAATGTGCATAGCCTCAAACTACACTTTGTCACAAAATTAAACAAAGCCCTATTTTTAAAGAAATAATAAATTACAAACCTTTTCTAGTTGCCAGTTTTGGCGACCGACCATAACATATTGTGGTCGCCAAATAAAAATTTATATTCGCCAATGAGTCGAGTGGCGACCGCTAGTCTCGCCCTTTACAACACGTCCTTCAATCGAAGGAATTTCATTATTTAAGAGTTTTACTAGCTGTTTTATGAATCATATTCCCTCCGATCGAATAAAAAATAAGACTTTAATTAAATACGTCGAACATACCACTCATGAGCTGCAATAGCGGCACAATTCAAAAAATCATGTTTTGAGATAAGTGGGTTTAAAGTTTTCATTGCTAAGGAAAATGCACAAGAAATGCTTTAGTTATTATTAACTCTTACGGCCTTATATTGAATTATGAGTTGTGACAGTATTGCTGCTGAAAAGAATGTATTTTCATATTTATATCTGTTCTTAGTCCAAAACGCGTGTTTTTTGAGTTGTGCCACTATTGAACCCACTATTGCGTTACGTTAACATCATGGTTTTTTTTATGAAATAAGATCTTTCAAAAAAAAATCATGTGTACGACCGAAAGTGGAATGTTGCATATTTTTAGAGTTAAAATGTTAGAAATGTTCTGATTTTCAAATAAATATATTGCATTATACGTGAAAGCCATTAATGAAAAAATTCTATTTGATGTTGTGAATATGTAGCATGCACGACGCCGGACGTTTTTGTTTTGCTGAGGAGGGGACAATTTCTTTGTGATTTTTATCTACTTATAAAAAAGTTTTATAAGTAGGAGGGAATATTATAAAGCTTAAATTCATTTTTCAGTACGGATCTGAAGCGGAGCAATGAATTTTTGATTTGGAGCCCGTAACTTTATTACTGTATGCTCCAATTTTTTTAGTTAGAAAAAATTTTTTTGAGACTGAATAAAGATCAAAAGATGATTTACGTCTGAAAAATAAATTGTCTATAAACGCTTTTTAATTTGGTATCACTAACATCAATAAAATTATTGAATAAAAAAAATATACTCCATAAATGTGGTTTTACTTAAAACTATTCTAAGAGCGTACCGGAGCTAAAACAGAATTGGAGCAGTTAGGCCGGGAACACACTTGGCGTTTTTTTTCGATCGGATTTTTTACCGTCGCCGCTGTATCAGAAGTGGCGTATGGGATGGTACTGCGACATACACATTGAGTGAAAAAAGGGACGGTCGGATTATTTACCACCGACGGTAGCAATGCAACCGCCCATTGGTACTACCAATCGACGGACTTTTTACCGTCTCCACGAAAATCGAGGCCTTTTGGGACTAAATGCGCGATTATAAACTCATTGTCCAGTCTGCTGCCGACCGCTTTTGTGTACGCGTTGAGAGTGGCGTAGGTCAGCGGTTCCCACTCTTTTTTTTTTCGAGTACCACCATTTTTCTTACAAACTATTTGCGTACCACTGCTAATGTAACTTTATTATATATGTTACCGTTAAAGTATGAAATCCGTTGTTTTATAGAATACCTAGTTATTCCATGAAATAACTGATCGTGTCCGTTAAAGTGTAAAACTCTCTTGCATTTCATGGTTTAACTAGTTATTTCATAGAATAACGATCTGCAGCCCGTTAAAGTGTAAAATAATCTTAAAAGAATGCTGTGAAGATATAGTTTGCTTCAAATGTAAGGAGCCCGTCCATATATCATGTTCGGAAGATTATGTTTCAGAAGATGAAGTTGAGCAGAAAATCAGCAAATTGTGTTTTAATGAACTTAATGTTCAAAGAGAAAGAGAAAACTCTAAAAAATGTTTAGAAATTCAAGCGAAAAAGATGAAATTAATGTCGGATAAATCTCATTCTGAAGTATCTGTGGGGTTTACCGTCCGTATCCCAGTGCCTGAAGTTGACAGAGGAAAAGGTGAGGCCAAATCTATTTTAACTATCATCATAAAAATAACCGAAGAAGGATTTTTCCAATTGGGCACAAGAAACGACCACATAAAACAATTATATTCCCGGTCCCAGTTCCGCTCCGGTCGGTTGCTACAGCTCAAAGTTTAGGTACTGGTCAGGGATTTAAAAAATGTTCGTGTAAAACTCAGTGTGTCAACAAAAAATGATTTCGTTTTAGAAATAATATTCTTTGTCATTCCAAGTATCATTTTAGTAATCCTTGTTGTAACAAATGATTTTATGGTATGTTTCCATAAATACCATTTATACGCTGCATAAATTAAATAAATTGCTTCATTTTAATTTTAATTGTCTATCATTTGTTTATTTATAGAACACCTAGTTACTTCATTTTAGATAAATTGTTTATTTTACACTTTAACTATCTCTCATTAGTTAATTTATAGAATACCTAGTTATTTCATAGAATAATTAGTTAAAGTGCCAAAATAATAACATATTACACACTTTAACGGACACGATCAGTTATTCCATGGAATAACTAGGTATTCTATGAAATAACTGCATTATATACTTTAACGGTAACATATAGAATAAAACACTAGTAGATTACAGAAAAAATACGACGATTAGGTTATTTCAATCACACCATTTTTTGCAGTTAATGCAGAGAACAGCGTTTATTAAAATAAAGCTTATATATGAAATAAAATATATGAAATACATAAAATATATTTCTAATACGTTCTTCCAAAACAGCGTTAGAACTACGTCTTTAAGTACAAAATACTTTTCATGTAAAAAAATGAAAAAACAAAATTAAGAAGAAGGTTGCTGCTGCATGGCAAATACAAGAGAGGTGATATCTCGTTCCGTAGAAGTTAGAATTAACCTCAAATTTGAGTCGAAATTTAATTTGCTTCCATATTTATTTTTAATAAATATCAAATTGGAAGAAGCAGTTTCAAAGATGAGTAGTAATGAACTGAATTAAAAACAGCAATGCTTTTCTTGACAATAAGGGAAATTTCTTTTTAACTTTGAGCCAACCTTCTCCCCACTCTGATCGGGAAAATTCGATTTTCAATCCTGAGTTTCTGTGTTTTTACCTCTTCGTTTTTTTTTTTTTTTTTTTTTTTGCCTGCCTGCACGCCTGCACAGTTTGGGAACCGCTTGTGTAGGTGATTTTACCATGGCCGAAGAGGAAATTAATTGAAGAAATTTTCTTTGTCATTTCTTAAATCTGGAGACGAAGTGTAGAAGGCTCCAACTTCCTCTCTCCTTTGATTGATTGGATGAACCCAAGTAAATCTATTTTTCGTTTCCTTTTCAATCGACGACGAAATAACAATAATGTAAGAAGTTATCTATTCATAATATACACAACACTATTTCTAATATGATAAAACGACAATTAAATAGACACTTCTTTCCCGGTGGTCAATGATTCGACTGATGTGGCGTCGGTGTGACGATTAGACATCGACGGATATTTTACCGCCCAATGTGTAAACCCTACATTTTGTTATAGCGGCAAGCAGTAAAAAAGCCGATCGGACAAAAACGCCAAGTGTGTTCCAGGCCTTACAGTTCGACCACGAAGTTCTGACACTTGGACGCTTCTGCGCATGTCAGAAAAAGACGAATCCATTCGAGTTTTAGGGAAGTTCGTTTTTAGCTGCTTTTATTACCACGCGAATCAGAATGTTTGCTTCTATGTTTCTTGAAAGCAACCAAATTCTTAAACTGGCAGATAGCGTCAGTTCGGAAGAAATAAAGTATGCTAAACGAACTAAAAAGAGAACAGAATACAACACATTTCTTATGTCAGCAGTTTTTCCCTCGATCATAAATGGATTCTTCTTGGCCTGTCAAAATACTCTTTTTTGCTGTAGAACTGCATTTATTAGTCGGAGCAGAGAGACCCAAAAGATTCCCTACTCTAGTTCCCTGCTTAATCATATTATATTTAATAATAGTTGACTCTCAGGCACAGTAGGGGTGTCCCCTTGCCACCCCCTGTATCCGCACCTGATTTGCAGAGTTGATTGCCGACTACCAACTATATTAATAACCATTTTCTTTCCTTCAGTGAAATAAGATCTTTATTCTTCTAATCAAAGAAGCATAGTATTTGTTAAATAAATTAAAAAATACTCGAAAGAAGAATGGAATTGTTCAACTTGTTGCGAATCACCGCCATTTTTTGGTTTTTCCCAAACACATTAACAGCTACCGAATAGCTATCATTTGTTTCGCTCAAATCTTAATTACCAAATAATATGAAGATTAATATTCCGCTACGAGTATGATAACGATCGGGCGAAAATGATTCGTATCTTTATACAAAGAAGTCGAGGAATGAGTCATTAAGCACGTACCATGGGATACTAAATGATACTTCAATTTGTAAATCAATCATGAAAAGCTGATTGACACGAAATGATACGAATCTCTTAAAGCCCATTAGTAACACCACGCCTAGAAATATGAGCCTCGAAGATTATTTTCTTGCGGCAAGGACAACCGTTTTTCCGAAGGACTTGCATTAACTAGCTTCTATATCGGGGATGGGAAAGGGTCAATAACGTTCCATTTATCCAAAGCGATTTTTAATTGCCGAAGCGAAATGCATTTGTGTGCCTCCGAAGAGGGGTGTTCTGAGATAATGGGCTTGTAATCGAGTACTTTGTTGTCGGTTGTGAAAACATTCCATTGTTCCACACAGAGTAAATGATGCGTGTGTTTCTCGGGTAGTTTTGTGCATGACATTCACAAGGGAAATGTACTTGAAATGGAATTAGATTTTAATTGTCAATCAGTTTACAGAAATATGGTTGTAATAATTATTTTCTTGTTATTTTATTCTGTGTAAATAAAGCAAAGTTTGTCTGTCAGGTTGCGTGTGTGTGTGTCTGGTTGATCACCTCCTGCCGAGACGAAAAGGTCCAGAAGTACGAAATTTTGGTGACAGGTGCCTTGGGTCAGGTCCTAATGCACCTCGAAGAGTTTTCCCTAAAATTCGAATTTCTTCTTTTTTATTCCAATTTTAAGCAAATACATAAATTTGCTGATTTAAGAGGAAGAAATGCTTGCGCATATACAAGATTTATGTCATTCGAAAGAGCAAAATTTTCTACATTTTATGAATTTTATTTCATGATTCAAAGTTTATTAAGGTAGAAGTTATAACTGTTTTGGAACAACGCAGACGATTGAAAACAAAAAACCATTTGATCTTTATTCATACCGGTTGTATTAGCGAAACAAATTCTAAAAATTCATTAATTTTTATGCATATTTTGTGCATTATTAACTATCAGAAGATTTCCAATTACTTTATCTTGAGCTTGATTCTTCTTTCTTTTATGGCGATTTAATATTTATTTCTTCGATAAAATCGCTATTTTCCTTTCATTTTTAGAGCATGTATGTTATAATAATGGGGTTTTCCGGATCTGTTGTCTTTAATCGAAGGGAGATTTCTAGACGGAGTTCTGTCCTCATTGTAATTTATATTTTTAGGTACCGATGTCACTATTTATAGCACTTATATTCTCCACCAGTAATTTATGCAGTATTCGGGCGCAAGGCCAATGGCGCTCGTAAACGTAGCCGCTTGTACTTCTGCCGATTTCGTACTAAGTTGAGTGGCAGGTTTAAATGTTTGCTTCCATATACTATTCTTATTTTTCATCCCATTTTTTTCAGAGAAATGCCCACATAAACTCTTATTATAATTGCTTTTAATACTACTGCTCAATGGCAACAAACTCTTTTTAACAATGAATTTTACACAGTAGCCCCTCGTTATATCGCGCTTGTCGGGGGACAGCAAAAAAGGGCGATATATCCCAATGCGCGATTATAACCGATGCCGTTAGAAATGGAAAATTTAATTTAATCTTACATAATGACAACTCTCCTAATGAAAATAGCTTAATTAATAAATCCTTGGGCAATAGACATGTCTCTTTCATTCTATGGGCGTCAGGATCAATACAAAAAGAAATGTCAAATAAAACGTCAACTGGTTTGAGTAGAATCATTCTGCAGGCATGTAAGTTGGGGAGTGCGAGGGAGAATCGTTGCAGCTTTTAACTACAGCAAATTCAGGAGAAAGGAAAACATTCCTGTGTTCGATGGTTTTGTTTAATGGAGGAAAAAGAGCTTTACTTAGAAATGCAATATTTTTACTTTCGAGAACTCAAACTTTTGGGAGACATCGCGATATATACGAATGAGCGATATAGCGAGGGGTTACTGTATTTATTACCTCATAATTTACTCAACCAGGACATGTTGCCGTCTGCTATCTATAAAAATATAACATTACAGTTGTAAATGAGGCTTGCCTGACAAAAGGAAGTGGGAAATAATTAACTGATAATGCATTGTTTCAAAAATTTTCTTAATTGATATCATTAAAACTCGGCAATAGTTTCTAAAAAAAAAGTAAGAAAAATGGTTAAAAAACAGAGGAGAAAATGATTCTTAACTGTTTAACTACAGAAACTATCAGCACCGCTTAATCGGGTAACGGATAAAGGAATACCCGCTTATAAGAATAAAACTCTTCCGGAACCGAATATTTCCCCATAGACGCTATGTTAAAGATCCCCGTTTAATTGAATAACTACCCCGGTTAATCCAATAATACTGGTCTGCTTTTGAAATATTTTTGATAAAAAATTGATTAAATTTCAAAAATAAATAAGTAAATAAGTAGGGATGTACCGAGTAGCACTTTGGCCGAGTAGCCGAGTACCGAGCACTCGGCCATTTACTACTCGGCCGAGTACCGAGTAGTTGTGAATAAAAAAAAGAGTATTGATGTGCACATGACGAATTTTGCATATATTGAAATGAAAACATACATTTTAATTACATAATATATATAAACTAATAAATAAACTAATGAAAGAAATTGAATGTAAGAGTTCCAAAATAGAATTCTTTAAACCAGTATAACTCTTTATAAAAATCAGTTTATCAAAAATGATTATTGGTTGACAATGATTATAAAGACAATCTTTTCTTCATCAGGCATCCAAAAAGATTGCCAGGGCATAACATATGAGTTTCTGACATATATTTCACCGATTTGTTAAATCAAACATGTTGGACGCTACTCGTACAGCTTAAAAAGTGGCAAACAAAGTATAGAAAGTGGAAAAAATAGTCGAATTAGCATATGAACTTTACCAATATATAAGCTGTGTAAAAATGTTTTATATACTTCATAGTTTTTTTTTAATTATTGCATATTACATATTTATATTTGCATATTATTGCACTAATCAGTTCAAAATTTATCTACTATTAGTAAACTTTTAAAAAATGACGAAATTTTCATAACTTCTCGGTAATGGTCGAGTACTCGGTACAACCCTATAAGTAAGAGCAACTTTTGAACTTTCAAGTTGATCTTTCAGCAACACCTTTCTTTTCATCATTTTAATTTGTACCTAAAAATATGTAATAATGTATTTAATTATTTATTTATTTTATTTAAAAAACTTTTAAACACTAACACTAGATTAATAACTTCTTCTAATTTGATATAGTGATTTATTATTACGTTTCGAGGCAATATTATCAGTTCTGTAAAATAAAGAAAATTCCCGCGCATCTTCGAATAAAATATGCTGGAACCGACGGTATTCCTTTAAACGGGGCCGACAGCAAGGCCGGCGTAGCATGAATGGCACACTGAGGCAAAAAACTTTTTTTCGCCCCTACTATATATTATGAAGGAATAGAGATTAAAAATGATCGATACAAACTTTAATTATATATATTTTAACTTTCGAAAAGATGGAGGAAAACAATCGCTGGTCAGAATGGACCGAATAAGAAAAAATAAAAAACAGAAAAAGAGAAAAAGCAATAGATTGCGTTTTGCTCGTCATAAAAGAGAGAAGACACTTTCTGAAACTGCCAACACTTATAAAGCACCTCCTCCGAATACATTGAAGCCGCCTGTCGCTGTGGCGAAGAAAAGGATAATGTGCAAAACAAGAAATAACCCAGCAAAAAAATCCTTTTAACAAAGGATTAGAAAGAAACGGAAACGTTTCAAGATGTTCCTGATGTGTTTCTGTGTTTGATTTTACCGAAATAAATCGTATAATATATATTAATGCAAAAAAGAAAATTAGATGAAGTTTTGATGCATCATTTGTAAAACTAAATAGTTTAAATATTATTTACTTTTTTTGAGATAAAAACTATTGTTTGTTACTTAAAACGATGCAGTCAATATTTATGGCCAATGCACCCCTAAGAACGACGCGCCCTGAATCGGTCGCCTCACCGCCTCAGCTTAACGCCGGCCCTGGCCGACAGCATTTCAAAACAAGGTTAAAAAGCTAAGCTATTAAGGCGTAGTAAAAAATCAAAATCAAACATGAGAATATTAGTTTATTTTTAGCATAAACTAAAAAATATTGATATGTTTGGCTGTTGAAATGTGTCAACCTTTCTCATTTTTACGTGCCCGCAACAGTTCATGTTCATTACCCCTTATTTAAGAGAAACAAAACTAATTACCTCCATAAGCGTAACACTTGTTTCGCAATAACGTAACACCAGTAGAGAAATAGGCCCCACGCTGCGTTCTGACGATCAACGAAAAATGAAGGAATCCTACTGAAACTATTTCGTGCCGTCTGCCGTACAAATTATCTCTAATTAAAAAACTTCTTGCTGGTGGGGGAGGGCGCCGTATCCGTATTTGAGATAATCGGCCAGAAGCCCCGGTGTCGGACCCCATGCCAGTGATGGCGCCAAAAACTGTATTTCTGGCGCGTTTCTTCATCCTCTTCACATGATGCTGCTGTCTGCAAACATTCATTATATTAGCAAATGGACGGAAGACGCAGGCAGTGTTGGCGGATAACTACACAGTGTGTCAAAGAATTTTTAAGACTAGGTTTATAAAGTAAAATAAAAACTAGTAATTGTATTTTTAAAAGAATTTTATTTCAAAATAAGCTTTTTCGGCGCCAATATATTTGTTGCAGCGGTTTAACGACGATTCGAATACCTGTTCCATTTCACATTGTGGGACTGCCTCCAAAGCTCGCGTCGAAGTTGTTTGTACACAGCGTGTCAAAGAATTTTTAAGACTACAGTTGGAACTAAGCTTACGGTGGCGCTTTCTGTGTCATCGAACATTCGCGAAACTCCTTCACTATCAGCTAATCCACTGCCAAAACCTCAGTTCATTTGTTTACTTTTATGACACTGACACTATTCAAACAGCTTCGACGCGAGATTTGGAGGCGGTCCCACAATGGTGAGCTGGAACAGGCATTCAAATCGCTGTTAAACCGCTGAAACGAATGTCGTGAAGGCAAAAGAGCTTATTTTAAATAAAAATACTTAAAAAAATGTAATTACTAGTTTTTATTTTATTTTATAAACCTAGTCTTAAAAATTCTTTGACACACTGTGTATACAACCTGATATGTCAGTGGTTCCCAATTTTTTTTCACGTCACTGCTCCATTTTTAAATTCAGCAACTTTCGTTCAGAATGACCCCAAATGGGTTTCTTTTATAACGTCCAAGGGAGCTGTAAAATAAAAAACAAATTTACAGTGGGGTTAGAAAGAATTTTACTTTATCACTTTTTTGTGTCTTCTCTAACTGAAAATGTAATGGGTCATTCCACGGCAACGGACGTTACATTTATACAGCATTTTTCAACTTCAACGAGCTTTCTAACAAACTTGTTGGGTATTTTTTAGGTTTTTTAATTTTGGCTAGTAAAAGTACATGTGTTCTAAGTATGCAAAAATTTTTTTGAACATATATATGTATTTGCCGTCTGTTAAAAAAAAATGCTGAAATTTCGTTACGTGTGTTACTCTTCGGGTAACACAAGTAATTTCAAAAATTTTTTTAACACAGCAAATACATATATATCTTCAAATTTTTTTTTGCATACTTATAACACATGTACTTTTACTAGCCAAAATTAAAAAACCTAAGAAATACCCAAGAAGTTTGTTAGAATGCTCGTTGAAGTTGAAAAATGTTGTGTAAATGTAACGTCCGTTACTGTGGAATGACCCTAATGCTTGGAATGGAACTAAACTTCGTTAATATATATATATATATATATATATATATATATATATGGACCCTGATGGGAAGTAGTGCTGATTGGTTTTTAACGATAATCCCGTCTAGGAGGATGTCTCAATTGAACGTTTTTCTCGCTTCACATAACTGCTCAGGAATGCGGAAGGATTCAAACAAAAATTGGTTGTTGCCATAATAATGAGACAGAATCAGCATGTTATTTTTAAATAGCATGTAGTCGATTTTAATGAATTCAAATTTTTACGTAAATATTTCTGTAAGTTATTTGTATTTATAGAAATTCTGTATATTATTTGAATATTTTCCGTATATTTATTCTTTGAAATATTTTTTAATCGGTTTTTTATTCCATTCGGATACGAAGAAAATTGTCAGGTCACCACACGATTTCTTTGCAATTTATGCCCGTAGTGCGCCCAGAAATCCCCCGCACCTGAGATTAACACAAAAAAATTCAAAATGATATTTAGTATAGGGAATGATGTCACGCTTTGAGGAGGAAGGGGGGTGGAGAAATTGTGACAGTTAGTGAGAAGGGGAGGGGAAACCAAGAAGTGTGACATCACACATTTTGGTTTCTGTAAAAACATTTAAAATCAGCAAATTACATTTATTTTTAACGGTTTTTTTTTTTCATAATTTAATTTTAAAGTTTTTTTTTTCATAATTTAGTTTTAAAGTTTCATTGATTTCATTCTATCGAAGACACCGATGCTGATTAAGGTTTAAATTTGCTTCTTGTTAAAAGTTTAAAAGAGAATCTTCTTAGGCACTTTACACTTTTAAGATAAAATAGCGTGATTCATTTTTGCAAAATTCAAAAAATATTTTTTTTTTCACTATTAGTATATACTAAGCTTTTTTGTCGTAAACCTTGAACTCATTTTTTACAAGTTACACACACATGTAATCATCAAAATTGTTATGCTCCCAAATGCCATTAAAAGTTCAAAACATAAAATTAGAAACTTTATCCATAATGCAATGCTTTGTTTCTGAACTGCAAGTATGTATGCTTATGTAATGTAGCGTGATATGTGACAAAAGGGGTTAAGGGGTAATGCTTGAGACTAAAAAAATTTGATGGTGGCCAGTGGCGAGTAAACAGAAAAAAGTTAGTCGCCACTTAGAATGAAAATAAAAACTAATCAAGGGGTTTAATAGCGGAACTTTGCAATTTTCGAACTCGTACTTGAGAAGGTCCATTGAGATTGCGAGCGCAATTTGTATAAAAGGTTCGTTTTGGCGTTTGAGGCTTTAATTGATGGCCATTATTAATGACCAAGTTATAATAAAAAAACTTCATGTCGCCAGTTTTGGCGACCGACATGACATTTTGTGGTCGCTCAATAAAAATTCATAGTCGCCATTGGCGACTGGCGACCGCTAGTCTCGACCTTTATTAGGGGTGTTTTGAAGTGGGGCATTTTGTGACAAAGGGGCAGAGGGGATGGACTATATTAAAAAAAGTGTGACATAAATTATGAACGGTCCCAAAAAATTATGAACGGTTCTTTCTTTAAACAGCCATTTTGTCTACATAATAAAGTTTTTTAAAACTAAAATTAGAAATTATATGGCGACCCCGTGAGGAGTACCTTGCGACCTCATTTGGGGTCGCTACCCACAAGTTGGGAGCTCTTGAGATATATATCCATATAAATATACTTTTATATTTCCCCATGTCGCTTCACGGCACTTTAAAATCCATTTTCAAAAAACTTACGTTTGGTTTATTTGCTTAACCTTTCAAATTAGCATCCCATTAAAACTCTTTGAGCCGCCGCAAGAAGTTTATTCCATACAAAAGGTTTCGTACAAAGACATTCTAAAGGAAAACTTCAAACAAAACCGACTTCCCTATAGATTCTTTATTGGAGGTCACAGATTCTACTAATTTTAGTCTTTTTTGAGCGAACCTTCGCTTCCTCTTTGCTGACGTCAGTTCATCATTCAAAGCGAGAGTCAACTTGGCAATATTTACATGCCTTATTCGAGCGTCATTGTGTTCGACTTCCTGGTAACTAGTCCAGAATTAGTCATCAAAATTTTCACTAGAAATGGTTTGCTTCTTGTACTTTTCTTTTTGAATTGATATCATGTTCACTTACTAAATATTATAAATAAGAAAGTATATAATTGTCTTGCCTAAGTTAAAATGAATTTGATTGATTGAACCTGTAATTTAGAAGAGGTTAATTTATGATCCGGGGGAGGCAGGTCCATCATTTAGGGGGGTCAAGATGGTCAATTGTCCCCCTTCCTTTTGAAAAATAATGTATTTATAGGTATGTACATGTATCTTGTTCTTTTATGCAACATGCATTGAGTTTGCAGGGCTCGATCTAGATTTTTTTAGCAGGGTCCATTTTTTGTGAATTTTAAAGCGATTTTTGAGAATTTTTTTTTTTTTTTTTTGTGCAAATTGAAAACTTAAACATGTAGCGATGGAAACATTTATTATTATTTGCCGCTTTTATAATAAACAATGGTATGAAAAGTATAATTTGGAAACTTGGAATTTTGTGAATTATTCGTTTTGATTACTTAAAATATTTTGAAAGGTTCAAAAATGGAGCCGAATTTCCTCTGGCTCGACCCCTGCTTTTCCCCCGCCCCTCCTGGAAAATGTTGAAATGACGGGGCCGGGGGGGGGGAGGGGTAAAAGAGAAATTAAAACTAAGCAGTAATTGGGAACCTGTGGGAGTTCAATGTAACTAATGGCATGGAATAATTATGAGCTGTAAATAAGTAAAAACGTTAATTCTTATGTATATATTTGAAAATTCAAATATATCTCCAAGAAATCTGGCTACATTTGAATACTAATATATATGGCACCCAGAAGCAAAGGGATGTAAGCGACAAAATTGAACTTTGGAGATAACTGGAGCAAATGATAGAGGAAGCGCCATTCTCTATTATGACATATGAAATGTTAGTGATAGCTCTAGCTGGTGCTCCGGCTTCAACGTGATTTAGAAAAAAAAAAAAAAAAAACATTAAAGGTCCCATAATAGTCAAACTTTGAACGCGTTTTTGTCCGAATCGTTTTTTTCTTTTTGGGTCACTTACATCCCTTTGCTTCTCACTGTCCCATATGTAATTATAATATCGTATTTTAATGGGTTTTAATTAAGCTCAATAAAATCTTCTACATTTTGAGGGGTCAGATGCCTTAGGATCTATCTCTCCCTCCTTCTTCTCTCTTTCCCTCCTTTCTTTCTCTTCTTCTCACTCTTCTCGTGTTTTCTCCTTTCTTTCTCTTCTCTCTCTTCTTTTGTTCTCTCCTTTATTTCTCTTTCTTTCTCTCTCCTCTCTTGTTCTCTCCTTTCTTTCTCTCTCCTCTCTTGTTCTCTCCTTTCTTCCTCTTTCCTTCTCTGTCTTCTCTTGTTTTCTCCTTTCTCCTTACTTTCTCTTTCCTTCTCCCTCTTCTCTTGTTCTCCCCTTTCTTTCTCTTTCCTTTTCTCTCTTCTCCTGTTCTCTCCTTTTTTTCTCATTCCTTCTCTCTCTTCTCTTGTTCTCTTCTTTGTTTCTCTTTCCTTTTTCTCTCTTCTCTTGTTCTCTCCTTTCTTTCTCTCTTCTTCTCTCTTCCCTTGTTCTCTCCCTTTCTTTCTCTTTCTTTCGCTCTCTCTCTCTCCCCTCTCTCCTTTTCTCCCCCCTCTATCTCTTCCTCATTATCATATATATACGTATTTACATATAGATATAATTGACAATTCCGTAAAGAAATCTGCTGATCTGCATGAATTATATATCTAATTAACAATTCCAGCTCCTTTTGCGACTGTTGTTCTTCGTCTAACATCATCTGTGCTACTTTTAGCCACACCTCATAGACCTAAAAGGCTTTAGTGTGAATTATTGGTTGTTAATTTGAACTTTCGTCGAATCATGTTGATAATGTAAAAGTTGTGTTTTTCGTAATTTTATTTATAAATCATGCATAAGTGATTGTCAAAATTATAGACACTCCCATCAATAATTACCAAAATTTCAGCTCGCCTTCCCCCCCCCCCTCCTGAAAATAGTAAACGACGAATGACTCGCTTTATAACAACCACATTCACGCTGCACTATTTAACTGTCTTTCTCTTCCCCTTCTAAAATAATTTTAAAAAATGGCACAGTAATTATGCAGCACAAAGTATATGAAATTTTGTGTATCAGCGAAAGTTTTGAACTTAAATGCATTAAAAGTTATATTCAATGAGATTGTATAAAAATCCCTTTATGCGTGAAGAAACGTGCGTTGGCCACGTTAATGGGGGGGGGGGGGGGTGAGAGAGAGTATTCCATTTCTAGAAGAATTTAATAAAGGTTAACAGTTTTCCTCTTTTTTTTTCTCTTCGCCAGATAAATGCAACATTCCGAAAGTGCAAGTATTTCTAGTAAAAAAATTGAAACTAAATCTTGTCAACGTATCTGAGCTTGGGATACATTGCAAAAATCTGAATCATGTTATGTAGTAAAACAAAAAATATATTAATGTCGTAACTGCCCTAATTCCAGTCATTTATTTCTCTCTTCCAAAAATAATATCTCGATATCAACATTTCTATTTCTAGGTGCCCCACGGGATTTATGTCCCAAACGAAAGAAAGAAACAGATTGGAAAAGATTTTTGTGGGAACATGTTTGACCCCGTTAGTTTTGATAGCTTTATCGCGGCTTGTCGAATGCATAGACGGCCTGACTCCTTCCCCTTGCCGAAAAAAGATCCCACCGGCTGCAAATCCGTTCTCTCCTACGATTTTTTCTTCCCCTCTTGCTGCTCGCTCTTTTTTTTTTAGAATAATTTTTTTTCCTCTTCCATTGCGCTTTTGGGGTGAAATCGATTCATGGTATTATGAACTAGAGTTCTTTTAACAGTCGAAACTGGACCGTAATAATTATATTTAGCATCGAAAACATTATGCTATTTATATAATTATATAAGCCAGTGGGGGGTTCCCAAAGGTGCCTGGGCGACGACCCATCTAACAAAAATTTCCAATCTTGGGAGCCACCTCTTAGCTGCCTTAGAGAAAAGAGAGCATAAATATTGGTAATGCTCAGATCCCGTTCTGGTGAGTTGTTGAACTACTTTATGCTGTTTTATTTGTTCTAATTGAGTTTTTTAAAAATATATTTTTGGTGTTACCAATATGAAGGAAAGAGTGTTAAAGTAAGGTTTTTTTTTTTTAACGAAGTTATTTCATTGGGGAGGATGTATTTTTGTTTTTTATTTCTCTTCATTAAAGTTTTAGCATCAACTTCAACTTTAGTTACTTTTATTCGCAAACTTCCTATTGTTTTTAATTCATGTGTACAGTAGCGAGGGCATACTCAATATACGCTCGCTACCCACCAGTGGGTCGGGACCCATGGTTTGGGAAATACTGATATAAGCATTATTCATCAAATTTGGCGATTATAACGTCCTGTTTATTTTGATCATCCTCACTTAAAGCAAACGTACTGTAAATCATTGTCGCCGCAGGGCCGATCGCGCTCACAAATATGTGAGAGATTATCGCTAATGGAGGCAATTCACCGCTAGAGGGACTCATGAGCGATCATCGTTGTCACGTGATATCCGCTCTTTGTTTACTAAGATTTTCAATTGGGTTCTACGTGGAGTTGGCAAAATTAGTTGTCTTAAAATTAATTAGGCTATTTTCACAGCTTTTTCTGATTATAACCCAGTATTTACATTTAATTTAACCATTATAAAACAAATTTATTAATTATATCAATAGTTATAGTGTTATTTAGTGTTAATTTTATGCAATGTAGAAGGACTTTATTTAGGCCCAGTTTTTAATTAGATTTGTTGAACTCGAAGTAAAGCGATGCTACGGCTTCCTTTGTTTACATTGCTTTAATCGCTGCCACGTGACCAATGACGTTGCTTGAATTGCCTCCATTACGCTCACAAATATAGCTGCTTGTACATCTGCCGATGTTGTAGTAAGTACAGTAGCAGTTGAATAAAACTTAAATGTCTGCTTCCATACCCGATTCTCATTTTTCATGTCACTGTTTCAGAGACGTCTTCACTCCAACTCTTATTATAACTGCTTTTAATACGACTGCTTAATGACAACGAACTCTTTTTAACTCTTTTCTTTAAAATTTATTACCTAAAGAATTATTCAACGCAGACATGTTTCCACCTGCTATCTATAACGATATAACATTACAATTATAAATGAGAGTTGCCTGACAAGAGAAAAGGGTTAATAATGAACTAATAATAAACTGTTTCCAAAATTTCAAAATTGATATCACTAAAACGTCAATAGTTACTAAACCAAAAAATGTAAGAAAATCTGTTGAAAAACAGAGAAAATGGTTCTTAACTGTTTTTTCTTCGCCTACTTATATATATGGATTATTTTGACTCTATAGCGACTTTCTATAGCAGCAGAAATTCCCTTTATTTCACGCAGTAATTTCGAAGCGTGTAAATATCGTTCTTAGCATTTTTCCCCCATTACTGTCCTCTTTCTAAAATAATTATAATAAGGAGCATACATATATATTTTTTTCGGTGGGAAAGGAGGTCGTACTGCTTTAGAGGGCGTTATTTTTTATTTCCTTTTTAAATTTCGTTATTTAAGATATAATAGATAAAAATAATAAGAATTTCTGCCCGAGAAATAAGAATTCTTGAATGAAATCGCACCAATCACCAAACCTGTTTCTGAAATAAAAGTGTCTTTCAGGAAAAGTAACTGAATTTTTCAAATGTAAACTTATTTTTTCCCGATATTTTTTTTTTTTTTTTTGCTTTTATGTAAACTAAACAAAAGAGCGCACAGGAAATTAGGTTTCGTAAAAGCAAATGAGAACGACAAACAAAAGAATACCTAAAAGTGGAAGTCGCACATTAATTTTGGGAAATGGTTCGCTTTTGACTTATACACTCGCTTTTCTCGTTTTCAATTAAGCAGCGCTTCTTAATTTTGTTTTTTATGCGTGGAACATTTTTTTAAGACCGACCGCTCTCGTGGAACAGTTTTTAAGGCCGCCTATTCTTGTGGAACGCTTTTTTAAGGCTGACTGTTATCGTGGAACGCTTTTTAAGGCTGACCGCTCTCGTGGAACAATTTTTAAGGCCGACTGTTCTCGTGGAACAATTTTTAAGGCCGATTATTCTCGTGGAACTATTTTTAAGCCCGATTATTCTCGTGGAACCCATTTTAAGACCGACTGTTCTCGTGGAACCCATTTTAATTCCGACTGCTCTCGTGGAACCCATTTTAAGGCCTGTTCTCGTGGAACCCATTTTAAGGCCTACTGTTCTCGTGGAACCCATTTTAAGGCCGACTGTTCTCGTGGAACCCATTTTAAGACCGACCGCTCTCGTGGAACAGTTTTTAAGGCCGCCTATTCTTGTGGAACGCTTTTTTAAGGCCGACTGTTCTCGTGGAACGCTTTTTAAGACCGACCGCTCTCGTGGAACAATTTTTAAGGCCGATTATTCTCGTGGAACGCTTCTTAAGGCCGAGTGTTCTCGTGGAACCCTTTTTAAGGCCGACTGTTCTCGTGGAACCCATTTTAAGACCGACTGTTCTCGTGGAACCCATTTTAAGGCCGACTGTTCTCGTGGAACCCATTTTAAGGCCGACTGTTCTCGTAGCACCCCTACTTCCTTCAATAGTATTTTTATCAATGGTGCAACATACTTTTTTCTAATGGGCGACGTATATTGGTTCTTAACTATTGCAGACCTAGTTCGCTCCCTGAAATTGGTACCAACTCTTTCAGCGGCACCATAATGAGTGCGGTACCATTTCAGCAAATTTTGACGCTCAGTTTCCCCCTAGAGGGCGGCACCTGAGCTCTAATTGATGCAAACTGCAGTAGGAATATAATTTAGCCACGAGTATCCACGCCAAACGGATACTCAAGAGATCTTTAACATGCCTCATAATCATACGACATGGGAGCTGTCGATATTCTGCATCTTGAAAATCCACCTCCTTGGGCCACGTTTGATCCTGCGAATTTGGGCGTACGAGGCCTGCGCTTTCCCACTACTTCACCCTGCCGGAGGGCGTGATGCAACATACTGAAAATAGATAATTTGCTATAGAACTTGCAGTAAATAATCAAATGACATTTATTTGCTTCAAAAGTAATTCCATAAATTAACAGTTAAAATTTTTTAAAAAGCATATTCAAGCAAGATTTTAGAAGGAAAATTTTTAATGAGTTGAGTAGTACTATAGCAAGTGTACTTCATATTAGGCTTTATGTATGACTTGAGAACTCTCATGTCGGGACCAGCGTTGCAACTTGTGACGTTTATATTTTTGTAGGCAGATTAGTTGGGAACTCCGCATCGTATACTTATGTAGTTTGTAAATGGTAAAGGCTGATACTCGATGAGGTTTCCTTTCCTAATCAATAAAATAACCACGTCGAACAGTTGGATTTTCATCGACTATCTAAATTACTAAAATGGACGTAAAGATCAGTCATCATTAAATCGGAGAGCTGATGACAAATTTAAAGAAGGTGTTTTGCCCACTTTAAAGTAATTAAAAAACAACCTATTACTACGGGTGCATCTGGAATGGTGGGTCTAGTAGAGGTCTTGCGGTTATTTCGCCGTTGCGCAACCTATTAGATTTGCAGAAAAATAAACCCAAAAAATATCTTTTGAGCAAGTTGAAATTTTTATATCTATTGTTCCAGTAGCTGTATAGTATATAAATAACAATCCCAGACTAGTCCTTGAGTTCTAAAGTATGACCTGACTGCCCCGAATTTATTTAATTAATATGCCCAAAAAATATACTTTAGCCATTCTAAAATTTTTATGGCATATTCAATAAAAAGTTTTAAAAATGCATGTCAATTGCCAGACGATTTGAACGGTTTTTACAATCCCCTGACGTGAATACAGATTTTGGCTCCTCGGTCTGTGGTTGGATATCCAAGGTGCATTTGAAACAACAAAAATAACAACCTGGCTAAGTGCATATTGCAGCAGCGTCTTACCGTACGTAGCAACAATTAGGAATTTCACAGATTTCCCTGAAATGCACGGACAGAGTGCTTCAACCATATTCCTCCCACAAACTCTCAGACAGCTTAACAACCAGAACCGGCCATAGGGACCGGACTGGCGAGCGTTGCCTACCTGCTCTATCGTCCTGGTGCCGCAGCCTCACTACAAAGTGAGCCTAACATCCGCCGGGAGCGGGTCTTTGGAGATTTAGCGTGACCCAGGCTGCACCATCGGGAGCCCCCCCCCCCCTCCACCATTGCGGCCCAATTGGCTATGTGCTGCAGACCCATGGGTACTTAAGCCGTGTTTACACGATGCCAATTGAAGAGACAATTGTCTGGAGATAGCTCATTGGCATAAAGTTATTGGCTACGTGTGAACAATTCAGGACAATTTGCTTGCCAACTGCCTCGAAAGTTGTCTTGAAATTTTGTTGGCTCGAGGAGTAGACACAGAACAATGAACTGGTCCCAGTAAGGCTCCCAACCACTCTGAATCACAGTTGTCGAGCCAGTTGGTGCCGTGTGAACGTTGCAGCCAGTTGATTTGCCTTTTGTTGTGCCAATTTACTCCTGTCAGTCAGGTCTCTCAGCCATTTTTCGTCTTCAACTGCCGTGCCAATACTTTCACAGTGTGAACAGGTTCTCTTCCAACTGGCCTGGCCATGACATTCCCCCAACTGTCCAGAGACAATTGCCCCGACAGTTGTCTCTTCAACTGGCATCGTGTAAACGCGGCTTTAGTGCCATATCTCGATTTTTATAAAAAAATCCAATTCTTATAAAAAAAAAATCGCTCTGTCTCACTGTACCCCTTGGTAAAAATGATGTGGGAGAGCATAGTGACGCCCAGTTCATCCACACCATGCACCTTTTGACCTGGACTTCAAGGACGACGATTCCGATCGCACTAAACTCCTGCCGCCAGACGAAATTAGTGTTTCCCGCGACGGAGAGGAACAGACTGGAAAAAAGTTCAGAAGCCATAAACAAACCTCATAAAAATTTCCGAGCTGAAATGGACGCGAGACGTATGAATAAAAGAAAGAAAAAAACTCGGTGACAGTATCTTCCACTTCGAGATTCGCCGGTTCCTTGTAATTATCGGCGGCGTGTCCTCAGGCATCATCACGTTTCGCTCTGATCGGAAATGTTGATACAAGTGGTAGCGCCTCTTTTGCGATAATTCGATTAAGATGCGTCATATACATTACGCCGATGTGATGACCAGAAATCGATTGAACCGGCGATAGTCGAGGGATATGTCAGAAGAATAAATTTTACCGAGATGCAATTTTCTCTTTTAATTCTTTTCACAGTTAACCCTTTTTTAACCCTTTAATGTATATTGTTGCTTTTCGGCAACACACTGCCTAATAGTCTAAGATCCGGCTGCAGAATTCTGTGCTCATCGAGTGTTTGCTAAAATCTAAATTTTTAAGCATATTTATGATTAGGAGAATATATATCTACCAGGTTGCCTACCAAAATGTGGCCGCTAATATTTTAAATTAAATTATTGTTAATTGATTTTTCGGAATAAAATTCATTCACTTGTTTTTTAAATAAAATATCGTCCCCTTCACGGCAATATAAATAAAGACTCTGAAAAATCCCGGTTGCCGTTGAGCACTTAGCCGCACCTCTTCGCAGCCAGGTGTAGGTGTACACAGGTATGATTTTGGTGCATTTATACGTTCATAACGTACATTTGTTATTTATATATCAAATTAAAGCTAATTTTTTTCTGTTTATTGTGATATACGGTTGCCTAATTAAATCTGGCCGCAAATAAGGGTTTCTGGTTGTTAAAAATGCCAGCTGTACGACGCTTTAAAGCCATTGCGCATGCGTCGAATGATAGTGTTCTCAACCACAGGTTCAATCAGTAGTAGGGACAACTTGATAAATACTCCAAAAGAATCGTCTTCTTTTTCTAAATGACGACGCATGCGCAATGGCTTTAAAGCGTCGTACAGCTGGCATTTTTAACAACCAGCAACCCTTATTTGCGGCCAGATTTAATTAGGCAACCGTATATCACAATAAACAAAAAAATTAGCTTTAATTTGATATATAAATAACAAATGTGCGTTATGAACGTATAAATGCATCAAAATCATACTTGTGTACACCTGGCTGCGAAGAGGTGCGGCTAAGTGCTCAACGGCAACCGTGATTTTTCAGAGTCTTTATCTATATTGCCGTGAAGTGGACGATATTTTATTTAAAAAACAAGTGAATGAATTTTATTCTGAAAAATCAATTAACAATAATTTAATTTAAAATATTAGCGGCCACATTTTGGTAGGCAACCTGGTAGATATATATTCTCCTAATCATAAATATGCTTAAAAATTTAGATTTTAGCAAACACTCGATGAGCACAGAATTCTGCAGCCGGATCTCATACTATAACATATTATCCAAACTCACGCAGTTGTTGTTACTAATTTCCCTGGCATAGGAAGCATTTACCAACATCGACTTATACCACCACGTCCAGAAGATCAGTAATCCACTGGCTTAGGGTGATATGTAGCTTCATTTTAGAGCGAGGAACCACGACGGCTGAAGATTGACTTGACCTCAAATTTTGTGGTCTCTCAAATTTTGAACCAGATCCCAGATTGGAGACCGTCACCTGTGATTGGCGTCCCCAGAGGTATCATTTCACTTGGAAGACTTTGGCGCCACTACCTATTTAACGTGCACCAGCTCCCTTTAGCGTACCCGGCCCACAGGAACCAGCCGCGAGAGGTTGTCATCCTCCCAAACACTGGCCTAAGTCGATGTTGCTTCACTTTCGGTGTTCTGCGGTAACCGAGCTTCTACCGTCTGGTCCACTGAGAGCATCCGTTTGGCTGCTTACTACTTCATAATAGCATTGTTTGGTTAACCAAAAAAAGCTTGGCCAAACTGGGCGTTGGACAATTTTAGAAGATAAAAAACATGAGATGCAAGCTGCCTAGCTGCAAAGCATTTACCAAGTGTGAAAAGTGCGGTGTAGTATTATGTCACAACAAACCTAATAATTGTTTCAATCGATTTCATATGTAACGCAATGTCATAACTACGTAATCAATGCATGATGTTGCCAATTGGCTAAATAGATTTTTTTTAAAAATAAAATGGTTCAAAATGAAATATTTATATTTTTTATATTTTCTCTGCATCAGTTTTGTCAAATCTTCGAGTTTTAAATTTTTTAAATTTTAAACAAAAAATCATGCGTTTAAGGGTTAAGCGGTCACATTACAAGACGTCAATGATGTTTAAACTGTTTTATGTACAGTGAAACACTCTTAACAAATTTTCCAGGGCAACAAGAGAAAAAAGCTTCTTATGCAGGAAAACTTCTTAAACAGGTAGGCTATATGTTTGAAAATGAATTTACTATATGATATTTGGGGATGATATTATTTGGAAGTATTTAAATTAGACATAAAATAGACACCCCATATTAGATTCTACAAACATTCCTTTCTCCCCTTATCAGTCATCATTGTCCCCGTCACAACTAACTAAAGTGTCATTTTAAAGAAAAAAATTGACTGAGAAGAAAATTTATTACTCGGGAAAAAAATAAAATCAAAACTGCTTAAAAAGGTTATTTTAACATTGGGGAGATGGGAATGAAAACTGCGTAGTGAAATTAAAAACTTCTTATACGGAAATTTCTTACACGGGCTTTTCTGTAGTTTCTTACGTTTTTTCTCCGCACAGCTTCTGTTGATCCCGCTCGTGCTTGCGTCGTCTGCAACAATCAATGAAAAGGCAATGTAAACTAAGGAAAGTAGTAAGGTTCTTAAATTGGTCGCGAGTGGTGCTGACGTTCGATCGTATCGATGGCAATTTCAACTCCATTTCTAAGGACAGCTATCTTGTAAAGATATACTAGTATCGTATAACACACATATGGGGGGGGGGGCTGATAAAACACTATCCTTAATAACAATAAAATGTCTTAAATATGAAAAGCATTTTAGTCCACTTTGGACTCAAATTTTTTATCTCTTCCTCCCCGTAAATGCTACGACATTGCATGAAAAAATAAAATTGAAAAGAAAAAAAAAACTGAATAAATAATATTAAATCGCCAAAAATGTTTTAAGTCACACGGTTTTATTTAAATTCAAAACATCGTTGCATTATCCAAACAAAACTATTGTTGCCAAACGGCAAATGATAATGCTGATCATTTCCTCAGAGCCAAAATTTTTAATTTTTTTTCCTAATTAACGTTATAATAAATTATAAAATGGATGGATTATTGTATTGTCATCGAAGATAAGCTTGTGTGCAAAATTTGAAGATAATTTATGCAGTAATAGTTGTCGAAAACCGCCTTACAAAATTCCGCCACAAGTCAAGTTAAATAAAACCATGTAATAATTATGCGTTTATAAAATATCGAAACACTTCTATTTCCACGAAAGAAAATCCACTTTTACATCAAGTTTAACTTTTCTCCTTGTTTAACTCTCCCAACTATTTATATGCACACACATTTTAAAAAAAGCTTTTTAAGTTTTTTTGCTATTTTACTGTTTGTGATGCTTCTGCTTAACACTAGATTTACCAGACCAGTCATTGTGACTGGTTTCAAGCTTCCATTTCGCATAATTTGTTACTAACTATTCGTTCCTAACTATAGTGCAACTTTCAATTGTATTGGCTTTTCCTAATGCACGGTACTTATGACAGGTTAAAGTGACCGAAAGTTTTATTATAATTGGTAGCAACTTGGTGTGAAATGAAAGTTTAGAAATGGTTGAAAACGGCCTGGTAAATCTAGCGTTGAATAAAATAATTTTTATAAAAAAATTTTATAAAGAAAATAGATACTTTTTATAAAGAAGATAGATAATTTTTCTAAAGAAAATAGAACCGACTTCAAATTATAAATTGCGCTAAAAAGTGAAAAATAAATAAATTCTTAAAACAACATCGATGCGACTTTTAAGCATAGTTTTAGAAGTCGGTGCAAAATCAGGATGGATAAAATATTTTGTAATCATGAATCAATTACAAATATATATATTTTCGCAGAATTAGCAACAGTTAAAATATGAAGTAGCAAATGGTGTAATGGTAATTAGACTCATAATTTTGCACCGACTTCTAAAACAATGTTTAAAAGTCGCATCGATGTTGTTTTAAGAATTAATTTATTTTTCACTTTTTAGCGCAATTTATAATTTGAAGTCGGTTCTATTTTTTTATAAAAATTATTTTATTCTTTTTAGTGTAAATACATTTTTTATATAATTCTCTATTTTTAAAAAATCCATATCAAAGGGCAAAACTTCTTTGAATGAATGACACTAAAAACTAATCATTTGTATGATAAATTCCCTTTTGAAGTCGATTTTAACAAACAAACTGATTGGAATAATTTTTGCCCGAGAAGCCTTCAGTCTAACTCTTGCTGTAATTTCTTTTAATATTATAGCCCATGACAACAAACACTTTATTAACAATGACTTTTATATTTATTAATAGTTTCCCAACAAAGAAAAATCAAGCCAAGCCTTTCTAATTAAAATAAAAAATACTTATTTTTCATTCGTAACGTTTTTTCTAAAAAAAACAAATGTAGTCAAATTGATGTGCGATATTTGAGTTAGGAAACCCTCTATCGATTAAAGAAAAAATCATCAAAATCGATTCATTTAGTCAAAAGTTATGGATAAGAAAACAAAGAAATGACTATCTTTCTGCCCATAACTTTTCTTCTAATTATCGAACAGGGTCAAACGAAGGTACGGGACCTATGGGAAACTACCCCTGATCGATTTTTAAAAAAATCATGAAAATCGGTTCATCCGGTGAGAAGTTCTGAGTGGGCAAACAAAAAAAACAAAAAAAAAAAAAAAGGTCATACATACAATACGAATGTATAACCTCCTTCCTTTGTGAAGTCGGTGAAAAAGGAAATCAGTTTGAAAAATCCTGGATCAAGTTTCAGTACCGTTTCAGAATTCTAATTGTTTGTCTAATGTGTTGATTGGAAAATTAAAGCATCAAGTTTGGTAACACTTTTACCACTTAGGACTGTTTTCCTTTATTCACTACCTTTTAGCTTGGCTCCCCACAGAGTCGTATTACCATGCGTTAGCTCGGGCGGAGGGGGCTGTTAACATTTTTTTACTAAAGCAATCAGCACGGTTGGAAAGTATTCCTTAAAAAGTAACAAAAATGAAATTTTCCCAAAATATTTGAGTCCGACGAAAGGGGAGGGGAGGGGAGGCGAATTGAGGAAAGAACACGCCTTGGCAAAACTCGACGCTGTTGCTCGTAACGCCTACGATACACATTACTGTATTTGTTGAAATCAGTAGGGGCGCTTTTCTCGGTATGCGGACAACGCTTCACGCCTTCCCTTTTCTGTTTGTCTTACCATCCAAGGTAAAATAAGGAGAAAATGGCTAAGATTTTGCGTTTCGAGTATGAAAAACTTTTCCAAGAAAGAAAAAATTGTTTTGTTCTCCAATTTATGAAGACCCGTCATTTCAGAATTTTCTAACAGTAGGGACCATTCATAAATGTCGCACTTTTTTACCATATATTTAAGCCCCTCTCCCTCTCCGTCACAAAATGTCACACCTCAACACCCCCCTTTGTCACGCGTCACGCTGTGTTGTATAAGCATGATGTCCCACTTCTTGTTACCCCTACCCTTGTCATAGTTTGTCACAATTTCACTAACCCCTCGAAGCGTGACATCATCTATGAATGATCCAGTAGGCATATGGGTCATTCCACGCAACGGACGTTACATTTATTCAGCATTTTTCAACTTCGACGAGCTTTCTAACAAACTTCTTGGGTATTTTTTAGGTTTTTTAATTTTGGCTAGTAAAAGTACATGTGTTCTAAGTATGCAAAAAGAAATTTGAAGATATATATGTATTTGCTGTCTGCTTAAAAAAATGCTGAAATTTCGTTACGTGTGTTACCGGAAGAGTAACACACGTAACGAAATTTCAAAAAATTTTTTAACATACAGCAAATACATACCGTCATTTGAAGTTACATACCGTAACTTCAAATTTTTTTTGCATACTTAGAACACATGTACTTTTACTAGCCAAAATTAAAAAACCTAAAAAATACCCAACAAGTTTGTTAGAATGCTCGTTGAAGTTGAAAAATGCTGTGTAAATGTAACGTCCGTTGCCGTGGAATGACCCATATCTATGTTCCATTCCCCCCTTTTCTATCTGAGGTACATGCACCGAGCAGGTGTGACGTAATTTTCAAATTTTGAGACGTTCCATATAGTGTTATTTAACCCTACAATGTAAGATTTTTTTCCATTTCTCTGAAGAAAAATTTATATGGTTTATATCAGGCTTGGAGTAATCGCGATTACGTAATCGTAATCTCCTGTAATCGATTACATTTTGGCAAAATCGAAATCGTAATCGTAATCTGACAATGGCATATTCTTATAATCATAATTGAAATTGCGTAATCCCTTTTCTTGCGTAATTTTAATCGTAATCTAAAGGAAAATATCTGTAATCCCTTATCAAATCAAAAATAATAAATTTTTGATTTGTGACACTGTTGCAAAAATGAGAGTTGTATGCATAATATCGGCTAATTTTTCGCTAATCTAATCGTAATCAAAATCGTAATCGGTTATCATAATCGTAATTGATTACATTTTATAACGACTGTAATCGCTGCCGTAATCGTAATTACTTTTTGGCAAAGGATTACAATCGTAATCATAATCTCTCAATTTTTCTATTTGTAATCGTAATCGATTACGTTTCTTCGTAATCGACTCCAAGCCTGGTTTATATATAAATAGGCAAAGACAAATCGGTTAAAAATTCATTTTCTCCTCTTTTTTTCAAACCGATTTTCTTACTTTTTTTTTTTTTTTTTTTGTTTTAGTATCTATCCATGAGGTTTAGTGATATCAATTGAGAAATCGTACAGATACAAAGTTCAACCAGAACTAAACAAGCCTATTTTCCTATGAAATTTTTTCATCGGGATTCTTAAGGATATTTCTGAACGACTGAATGAATGAGTGAGTGAAAGAATGAATAAGTGAGAGAATAAATTAAAAATAATAATAATAAATGAGTGAAAAATGCATGAATGGATAACTGAATGAATGAATGGGTGAGTGAATAAAAGAATGGGTGAGTGAGTGAATGAATGAATGGGTGAGTGAATGAATGAATGGGTAAGTGAACGAATGAATGGGTGAGTGAATGAATGTGTATTAACCATAGAAAAAGGTATATTTGAAGTAATCAAAAACTAAAGCTAAACGAGATAGAGGCAGATAACTTGGTTATAAATTTAAATTTGGCGTATACGGGAAAGTAGGCTCGTATAGTTCTAAAGGGAACTTCTTTTTTTTAATAGTTGGTTTTCTAGTTTTAGAAGTGTCCCTCTGTCTGCCTGTATACTGTATGTAACCATGATTGATTCTGATCTAAAAATTCCGAAAATATTTGGAAACCGGTCCAAAAAAAAAAAAAAAAAAAAAAAAAAAAAAAAACAGTTTTTAAAAGCAAAGTATTTATCACTTTAAAAACGTAGAATAATGTTCCTAGAAAAATTGCCTTGTGATATTAATTCAGGATGTAACGATTATTCAACGGGAGGTCAACTAATTTTTATTTTAAATTCTGGCGCATATTTTCTCCAAAAATTTTGTCGAATTTTTTTTTTTGCGTGTAGGTATATTCCACGGTAACTAACACAACGTTTGGAAGCAAAAAGTTAACTTTAAACAATTAGAATAAAGTATTAAATGCAAGACAGCTCATTTTACTGTTTTATACATATGCATTAATACATTAGTATCAGGATTCGTTGATTTAAATCAGCTTGCTTTAAATCAAGTGATTTTTTTAAAAAAAATCATTGATTTAAATCAAGTGATTTTTTTTTCAAAAAAATCATTAAGTTTACAATGTTAGAAAGTGTTGTAAAAATGAAATATGTTGCAATTACTACCACTATTTCGAACAAAACTTCCTAGGTCCATCTGTCTGTGTGCATAACATATTTCCTAAGTTTAGAACTAATTACTATTTTTTTAATTTTACAATATTACTCTTTTTCTTCAGGCATTTTAACAGCAAAGCACAATTCATTCAGCCATTGAAATTAGAATTCATAATAATCATGAACCATTCTGTGTTTTTTATCTTAAAAAGAGTATTTTAGACCAATTTAATAAATGCCACACAGTAAATAATTCAGAATGATAGTGTTTAAAGCAGCAATTGTTAGAATTTAGAATATGTATCCTTAAAGTTTCATCCATGTTCCCTAATAGCTTAAGGTTTTTTCCTTCTAAAATATTTTTCTATCATTGAAGTTTGCAGTAAAGATATTTAATTAAAGCAAAATGTTTCAGTTTTTAGTAATGGTGTGAGCATATGATTTTACTAAATGGGTAAAAATATTTCAGGCTTTTTCATTTATAAAATAGAAAAATGATTAAAGTACACTTCATGTAAACATTAAGTACATACAATTGCTACGTTTTCCAGCTTTCAACAGCAAAATAATTCAGATGGAATTTGTTCATTTTCTCTATACTTATGATTATGAGTGTACTATTATTCCTGGTAGGGTTAAGTTTCATTTGAGTCATGCATTTGTATTGAAATTTGTTTATCATTATTATTATTAAAAAAATATTTATTGCTGTGAAAATAGCTTAAAGTGTGTTTTTGCACATTGATTAACATGCCATATTGCTTCTATGAATATATCAAAAAAAATTCCAAAACAGTTAAGGTCGTTTTAAAAAATCAAAAAAATCCGATTTAAATAAAAAATATCTGATTTAAATAAAAAAAATCACGAACCCTGATAGTATACGGCCTTATTTGAAACCCTGTTATTCTACTCGTAATGAGAAAAAATTTTGAAAAAACATTACAGTAACTGACACAACATGAAATAGACATATGTACTGGAAAGTACAAAACAAATTTCGAAATCTGTAAATTATGAACTTGTGACAAGGAAATTTTTATTTAAATGAAAAAGTAATGCTTGCTTGAAATGTTGTACCCTTGTGTTATTCTTTAGTGTTAGGCTAATTATTTATGCATACAAAAAATAGTAGAAATTGACGCAACAAAAAGGAAAAACGGGCTTCCAATGTTCATCCAGTGACAGCCAAATTGTTTATTAAGAAGTTTGTTCTCACGAGGGGGTAAGAAGAGTGCTTGTAAGTAAGTTCTGTACCCCAAAAAACATAAAGTAGTACTTGTTAAGGGGAGCGGGTGCCATGGGACCATTTCTTTCTCTATGGTGTTTTTATTTACAATTTTTGCCTCATTTCATGTTATATCACTTCATAAGAAATTTAATATTAAATAAGAAACTGGATTTCTTAAATAGAATTTGAAAATTTTAATTTTTAAAACGACATTTAGCAATTTTTAAAAATGCATCTTCTTTTCCAAAAATTGGCGAGTCTCAAAAATTTTTGTATTGATTCATTACCCATAATTCAAAACTTTTATGCTTTGAATTTTTTATAAGTCAAATACTTTTTGAAAAAAAAATAAAAACTGAAGTAACGCAGAAAAAACAACGAAAAATTCAAAAACCTACAAAAATATTTTTTTGAAAAAAGTACTTAAGTTATCATAAAGGTAAAGCATAAATTTGTTTTGCATAGTTTCAGGAACATGTGGGGAAAAAATCCACATTATAGATCCAAATTTTAAAAAGTCTTTGCATTTTAATTGAGATGAAATGCGCAAAAAACAGAGCCAGAGAAAACAGCATTTTAAGTTTTCTGCTTGCAAAAACTTAAATCCTTTCTTTATCAAAATTTCAAGTTAGGAACTTTTTTTTTTCAGTTACAGTCACGATGAAAGTGCTTCTTCTCGTTTATTTTATTTTAAAAAATAAATATGTGGCTTATATTCAGCACAGTTACTGTTTCGGAATGAAAAGGTGGCACCTCACACCGTAATAAAGTCAATGATAAATAAAAAAATATTGCTTCAATTTTTCTGAAACTTTCAGGGAACACTTTTAAAGATTTATTTTACTACTTAAGCCAATCAAAAAATTTTTTGGTGTTTTTCAACATTTTTGGGTGTTGGCTCCCCTTAAAATTTTTCATTTTAGTGTTTCTCAAAGATGTCCACTTTTACATGGAATTCACCCGTCACATATATCTTCACTTTAAAACTAAGTATTTTTTAACTTTTATACAAAGTAATAACGAGCGAATTCTCTCATTCCTTTCAAACCGAATTCGACTGTTCTTTCCCCCTTTCGCATGATGGACACGTCGCGCCAAAAGCCGCGTTCGGTTTTCGCGCGACAGCAAGCACGTTCCGCCTCGTACCGTTATTGAAACAGAATCTTCTCTCCTCGTGTTTCGGCCGCATGATCGATTGGTTACGGAAACGCCGCGCTGCCGGAAAACACGTAGAAAACATTGGAAGAAAAAAAGTTGAAAGTAGACGCTTGTTTCTTTGGGATAAAACTCGCTGGCGGCCTTTAGATATATCCGCTCCATTCATTAGCCGGCTCCCATCGAATGGAGAATCTTGGAGGAAGTTAATCGTTTTATTTTCTTGGAGAACAGCGCTCGTGTTACTTCTGGGAGAGCGTTTACAGGGGTGGTTTCGAATTCCTATTGTGTTTGTTCTGTTGCAAGTTCTTCCCTTTAAACAGTGTAAAGTTTTGCTAAAAATGAGCATTTTTAGCTATCGTTGAACAAATTCATGGGTGATTCCGATCCGAAATTTCCAAAATTATTTAATAACCTATTTCCAGGCCCTGACTATTATCGCACTGGCACTTAAATCCCATGCCCTGGGCAGGAATTTTCTAACGGGCAGGAAATTTTGGGTGCTTCCCAGCGATATCTGTTCCCGCGTCCGAGAAAATGAATACTATTCATCACAATTCCCACCTTAAATGAAAAAATGACTCGTTTGACATTATTTTTGATTTTGAATATTTCGGAGAACAATATTTTTACTTTTTACTTTGAGAGTGTTAAGAGCTTGTATATACTGTCAGAGCTTTCATCTGTATCGCTTAACCAATCTCAGATTTCCATATGTCCTTTAATTTTGAAAATGTCATTAACTAGTTTCACATATAGCCATTTCTGGTAAACCATATAATTTCCAAGTTTAAACTTCTGGAAAGCGCATAATGCGACGCACAGTTAAATTTATTAACTAAAGGTGTATTAAATTAACTTAAAACTATGTACATATTGCTGACGAAATAACTTAAAAATTGTTAAGGTATTTCTGAAAGAAGTTCTTAAAAGGGAGAAAAAAACTGCTATTCAAACTATTGAGAAAAATAAATCATAATAACTGTTAAGGTATTGCTGAAAGAAGTTCTTAAAAGGGAGAAAAAAAACTGCTATTCAAACTATTGAGAAAAATAAATTATAATAACTAAGTTTTAAATTAAACATAACATATTTTTAAGAACATTTTTCTTTAAACATTTGTATCCGAACTATACAAAAAAAAAAAAAAAAAAAAAAAAAAGACTGTTTCTAAGAGCAATTCATACTACCTTTGAGAACAGATGCCCAAAAACTTGTAAAACATTTATAAATGATTCTGAATGTTCTTGAAAAAGACTGCAAATATTTAGTTTTAGTCGTGTGAATTAATGCAATTTTCCTTGCAAAAACTCTTAAAAACCGTTTTTTAACTAAGAATCCGTTTGATTTAATTACTTGTCCGTAAAATGTAATGTTTATTAACTTTCTTTTACTTGGTAGTAATTTTTTCACTAATATGTTCCATCTACGTAAAATCTGAAGTAGTAGAAAAGGGGTGACTTAAAATTTGTTTCGTCCGTCTCATTTTAAAGAAACGGGGAGGGGAGAAAACACTTGCGTACCCACACGACCGGTTTCGGTCGCGCAAACGGGAATTTTCCCCACCTTCGCGGAAATGGGAATCGCGCAACTGGCACCAACTCGGAAATTTTTCCATAGTGAAACCTCGATAACTCGACACCCCGAGGGAACACGAAAACATGTCGAGATAATAGGGTGTCAAGTTGCCGAAGTTCCGTAATTTCAATTGCTAATATTGGTCTGTATTGTTATTTACTTACATTGAAGTTATAAAAGCCAATTCCAGTGAATGAAATTACCTCTGTTTATGATTTATCTATTAATATTATTATTTTGAAAAGTTATACATTACAAATAAATGAATGTATAAACACAGTACGTAATTCCTCTCATCGGGGACTGTTAAATTGACTAGTACCAACCTAGCTGGGCTCTGCGCCTGTTGCTGGTCGACACTTTTGTATTTGTACTTATAAAAATCAGAATATTTCATGAGAAAAATCTATAAACTTTGTTTGTTTTTCCCCCCTAAGAAAAACATAAATTCCTCAACACTATTAAGTTTGCTAATTTGCAATTCACTTGAACCACCGTGAAAAAATACCGGCAGAAAAAAATGTAATAAGTATACAAAATGGAAGTCGACTTACAGGGATTCCTGGAAATTGTGTGTCAAGTTAAAGAGTCTTTCGCCCATTGGAATGAGCATTGGGCCAGCCATTATGGGAGGGAAATGTCGACTTACCGAGGTAATCGACTTATCCGCGTGTCGAGCTACCGAGATCCCACACTTAAATTTCTTTTAAAAAATTGTAATATTAAAAAACGGTGTAATTAATAATAACCACTGGTAATTTTTCCTATTAACAGGTTATTCTTAATAATAACCAATTTCACCTTGACCGAAGCATACTCACACACACATGCATTTATATGTATGTCCGTATCGGCTATATGGTCACCTCTGGGGCCCAAAACCATATGACCGTATAAGCGGGGTGACCATATATGCGGAACAATAAAAAAGTATAGTTAATATGCATAAATGTAATTTTGGAATCGGAACTTAAACAAATAAACTTCCTAAGACGTTTTAAATGTTAAAGCACAGATATACATATTTTAGAAAACTGTAACTCTTTACCTTACATTTAAGAAAAATATTATGTTAAGCATGATTTAAGAAAAATATTATGTTAAGCATGACTGCAGTTGCTTTTTGCTTGTTAACACAATTTTTTCTAAGTCTCTTAGAGTCTTTACATTTTCTGCAACAGCATTTGTTTGAAACCGTTTGCTTCCTGTCTCAAGAAGTGTTTATTTTTCTAAAGAAAACAAAATGCCAACCTAAGGAAAAGCTACCATACAACCGATAATCCTAAAAATTACATGACGATATAAGCGGTGTACTTTAACACGCGTTCTCTATTAAGTTAAACGGGACTTTTGAAAACTGACCATATAAGCGGGGTGACCTTTTCATAGGGTGACCATATAGGCGGTACTGACTGTATATTATATTGTGTTGCATAAAGTAAGTGAGCCACACACATTCATTCAAATTAGGAAGTAAAAATTGAAAGCGGTAGTCGCAATTTGGCAGTCGGGCTGTTTCAGAAAATAAAATAAATAAAATTTGCGATTTTCCGAAATAAATAAACCAACATGGTTTTCCGAAAAATTTTTGATTTTTTTTTAAACAAATGATATCTCTTTTTCTTATCTACCTTCAGACAAGCAAAATATTTTGTATTTTAAACACAATATTTCTAGAAAAAAGCGATTTTTGGTATTAGTAATATTACAGGATCTTCATTTCTTATTTTGTAGTATTTTTAAAAAAAATGTCTTAGATGTATTTGTTATGTGTACAGGGGTTGCGCCAGAGGAACCTTCACGAAATTCTAATTAATCAAAACACGGACCTTTCACAAAACTCTAGCTTCCAAATCGTACTCTTCACACCATTATTTATTATAAAAGCAGTAAATTATAATAAAATTTCTCATCAATGTATGTTTAAATTTTCAATTTTCACAAAATTATTTGATTTTCCACAAAAATCTCTTTAAAATTCACAAAAAAACGGACTCTGAAAAAACGCTGGATCGACCTCTGGTGTATGTATATCACCTATCAATGTTATGAAATTGACAAGTCTTGATTATAACGGAGGTAAGACGCAGTGGTTGGCAGGGCCCGATTTATATTTTGAATCACTAAAGGCACAGCTCATGTTTGGGGGCCCCTCGCGCAACAAAATTTTTTTAAACATAACATTCAGTATGTGTTTGTAAAACTTGCCACTCACACCAAAATTTGGGGGTCCCTAAAGCGCAAAAACTAATTTGTTTTTCAAATCTCAGAGTCAGAATAATATTTGGGAGCCCCCAACGTGCAAAATGATTTTGTTTTTAAATTACAATATGTTTGAATAAAATCTGGGGGCCACCAAAGTGCAAAATTGACTTTGTTTTTCAAATTTCAAATTGCCGGACCAAAATTTTGGGGCCTCTAAAGTGAAAATTCTTGGTGGTTTTAAAATAATTTAATAATACAAATTTTCTGTGAAGCAACAGAACACTAACAGTTTGTTTTTGAAAGATGCTATTTTTAAATATTTAATAATTTTCTAAAAAATTTTAAGTGACAAAAAAATAATAACCCAAATTAGGGGGCCCTAGGCCCGAGTCTCTCGGGCCTAATGGTAAATAAGGCCCTGGTGGGTAGGGTTAATCAAACTAATTGCATTTCTGAATAGCAACATTGTATTCAATGTAGATATGTAAGATATAGCAAAGTTGTAACAATATAGATATCTAAGTTATAGCAACGTTGTAACAATATAGATTTGTAAGTTATAGCAACGTTGTAACAATATAGATCTGTAAGTTGTAGCAACAACGTGAGCATGTATAGATAGGCTGCATTTATTATTTTTCTTCTTCTTCTTTGATGTTAGTTATTGGAGCGTGCTCGTGACGCATCCTTTCCTCACTGGAAAAGGTGACTGCGCTACGTGACTTACGTGCTACGTGAGGTCACGAGAACGTTTCCGACCTTCTATACGATTTAAATGTTCCGCTTTAAAACGCCGCGGTGAATGGGAACGATCGGCGGCGTACTTCACAGACATCAGAAATAAAAAGCAACATCTCCGCGGCGGTCAAGGTTGCAGTTAAAGAAGATGAACTGCGATTTGACGGGTTGTTCATCATCTCCGATTCCGCGCGGGCCATTGCATTCCGATCAAAATCTCCGACCCCCCTATTCTTTTTTTTTACCCCTTTCTTTTTCAATTTTTTTTTCAATGGCTAAATAAAATGCAAGGCTGCATTACATAAACATAAAGCGTGATGACTGACGAGTGCAATTTTGTTCTATTCGAGTTTTTGTGATGAAAAGGTCAACGAATGAACAGGCGATGATGACTGAAATGATTCGGTTTGATTGATAATATAATTGTGCCGCCTAATGATATACTTTTGGCATGAAGTTCGGAATAGTTTCTGAAATAGAAAGCTCATCAGGTTTGGGGAAGAATAAAAGATGAAGGGACAAATATGCAGCTGAAATTGCAAACATTAGTTTCAGAGCTACGAGGATCCTCCCTTCGGTACGTAAAGCTAATGCGGTACCGTCAAGGGCGCCAACTTTGTGCGAGCAAGTCAGCTTTGTGCCACACCATCTTTTCAGACACTAGGGCTACCAACTGGATGTAAATAGAGCTTCGAAACTTTTTTTACAACTCTTAAAATTATTTCGA